>JBBGZY010001740.1:540000-1140000 GCA_037952925.1 Lithobates clamitans | reverse complement strand
GTAGTGAGACCTCTGCACAGTGTTCAGCTAAAGCTACAAGTTAGTGTAGTGCGTCCTCCTCACAGTGTTCAGCTAAAGCTACAAGTTAGTTTAGTGTGACCTCTGCACAGTGTTCAGCTAAAGCTACAAGTTAGGGTAGTGCGTCCTCCTCACAGTGTTCAGCTAAAGCTACAAGTTGGTGTAGTGTGTCCTCCTCACAGTGTTCAGCGAAAACTACAAGTTAGTGTAGGGTGACCTCTGCACAGTGTTCAGCTAAAGCTACAAGTTAGTTTACTGCGTCCTTTTCACAGTGTTCAGGTAAGACTACAAGTTAGTGTAGTGCGACCTCTGCACAGTGTTCAGCCAAAGCTACAAGTTAGTGTAGTGCGTCCTCCTCACAGTGTTCAGCTAAAACTACAAGTTAGTGTAGTGAGACCTCTGCACAGTGTTCAGCTAAGGGTATAAGTTAGTGTAGTGCGTCCTCCTCACAGTGTTCACCTAAAGCTACAAGTTAGTTTAGTGTGACCTCTGCACAGTGTTCAGCAAAAACTACAAGTAAGTGTGGTGAGACCTTTGCACAGTGTTCAGCTAAAGCTACAAGGTAGTGTAGTGCGTCCTCCTCACAGTGTTCAGCTAAAACTACAAGTTAGTGTAGTGCGACCTCTGCACAGTGTTCAGCTAAAGCTACAAGTTAGTGTAGTGCGTCCTCCTCACAGAATTCAGCTAAAACTACAAGTTAGTGTAGTGCGACCTCTGCACAGTGTTCAGCTAAAGCTACAAGTTGGTGTAGTGCGTCCTCCTCACAGTGTTCAGCTAAAACTACAAGTTAGTGTAGTGAGACCTCTGCACAGTGTTCAGCTAAAGCTACAAGTTAGTGTAGTGCGTCCTCCTCACAGTGTTCAGCTAAAGCTACAAGTTAGTTTAGTGTGACCTCTGCACAGTGTTCAGCTAAAGCTACAAGTTAGGGTAGTGCGTCCTCCTCACAGTGTTCAGCTAAAGCTACAAGTTGGTGTAGTGTGTCCTCCTCACAGTGTTCAGCGAAAACTACAAGTTAGTGTAGGGTGACCTCTGCACAGTGTTCAGCTAAAGCTACAAGTTAGTTTACTGCGTCCTTTTCACAGTGTTCAGGTAAGACTACAAGTTAGTGTAGTGTGACCTCTGCACAGTGTTCAGCCAAAGCTACAAGTTAGTGTAGTGTGTCCTCCTCACAGTGTTCAGCTAAAACTACAAGTTAGTGTAGTGAGACCTCTGCACAGTGTTCAGCTAAGGGTATAAGTTAGTGTAGTGCGTCCTCCTCACAGTGTTCACCTAAAGCTACAAGTTAGTTTAGTGTGACCTCTGCACAGTGTTCAGCAAAAACTACAAGTAAGTGTGGTGAGACCTTTGCACAGTGTTCAGCTAAAGCTACAAGGTAGTGTAGTGCGTCCTCCTCAAGTGTTCAGCTAAAACTACAAGTTAGTGTAGTGCGACCTCTGCACAGTGTTCAGCTAAAGCTACAAGTTAGTGTAGTGCGTCCTCCTCACAGTGTTTAGCTAAAACTACAAGTTAGTGTAGTGCGACCTCTGCACAGTGTTCAGCTAAAGCTACAAGTTGGTGTATTGTGTCCTCCTCACAGTGTTCAGCGAAAACTACAAGTTAGTGTAGTGCGACCTCTGCACAGTGTTCAGCTAAAGCTACAAGTTAGTGTAGTGCGTCCTCCTAACAGTGTTCAGCTAAAACTACAAGTTAGTGTAGTGCGACCTCTGCACAGTGTTCAGCTAAAGCTACAAGTTAGTGTAGTGCGTCCTCCTCACAGTGTTCAGCTAAAACTACAAGTTAGTGTAGTGAGACCTCTGCACAGTGTTCAGCTAAAGCTACAAGTTAGTGTAGTGCGTCCTCCTCACAGTGTTTAGCTAAAGCTACAAGTTAGTTTAGTGTGACCTCTGCACAGTGTTCAGCTAAAGCTACAAGTTAGGGTAGTGCGTCCTCCTCACAGTGTTCAGCTAAAGCTACAAGTTGGTGTAGTGTGTCCTCCTCACAGTGTTCAGCGAAAACTACAAGTTAGTGTAGGGTGACCTCTGCACAGTGTTCAGCTAAAGCTACAAGTTAGTTTACTGCGTCCTTTTCACAGTGTTCAGCTAAAGCTACAAGTTAGTGTAGTGCGTCCTCCTCACAGTGTTCAGCTAAAACTACAAGTTAGTGTAGTGCGACCTCTGCACAGTGTTCAGCTAAAGCTACAAGTTGGTGTATTGTGTCCTCCTCACAGTGTTCAGCGAAAACTACAAGTTAGTGTAGTGCGACCTCTGCACAGTGTTCAGCTAAAGCTACAAGTTAGTGTAGTGCGTCCTCCTCACAGTGTTCAGCTAAAACTACAAGTTAGTGTAGTGCGACCTCTGCACAGTGTTCAGCTAAAGGTACAAGTTGGTGTATTGTGTCCTCCTCACAGTGTTCAGCGAAAACTACAAGTTAGTGTAGTGCGACCTCTGCACAGTGTTCAGCTAAAGCTACAAGTTAGTGTAGTGCGTCCTCCTAACAGTGTTCAGCTAAAACTACAAGTTAGTGTAGTGCGACCTCTGCACAGTGTTCAGCTAAAGCTACAAGTTAGTGTAGTGCGTCCTCCTCACAGTGTTCAGCTAAAGCTACAAGTTAGTTTAGTGTGACCTCTGCACAGTGTTCAGCTAAAGCTACAAGTTAGGGTAGTGCGTCCTCCTCACAGTGTTCAGCTAAAGCTACAAGTTGGTGTAGTGTGTCCTCCTCACAGTGTTCAGCGAAAACTACAAGTTAGTGTAGGGTGACCTCTGCACAGTGTTCAGCTAAAGCTACAAGTTAGTTTACTGCGTCCTTTTCACAGTGTTCAGGTAAGACTACAAGTTAGTGTAGTGCGACCTCTGCACAGTGTTCAGCTAAAGCTACAAGTTAGTGTAGTGCGTCCTCCTCACAGTGTTCAGCTAAAACTACAAGTTAGTGTAGTGCGACCTCTGCACAGTGTTCAGCTAAAGCTACAAGTTAGTGTAGTGCGTCCTCCTCACAGTGTTCAGTTAAAACTACAAGTTAGTGTAGTGCGACCCCTGCACAGTGTTCAGCTAAAGCTACAAGTTAGTGTAGTGCGTCCTCCTCACAGTGTTCAGCTAAACCTACAAGTTATTTTTTGCGAGCTCTGCACAGTGTTCAGCTAAAGCTACCTGTAGAAGGTTGGTGGTGTTTTCCTGATCCTATCACTACCACAGGCAGCTAAATAAGCTACAAGTTATTTTTTGGCAAGCTCTGCACAGTGTTCACCTAAAGCTACCTGTAGAAGGTTGGTGGTGTTTTCCTGATCCTATCACTACCACAGGCAGCTAAATAAGCTACAAGTTAGTGTAGTGCGAGCTCTGCACAGTGTTCACCTAAAGCTACCTGTAGAAGGTTGGTGGTGTTTTCCTGATCCTATCACTACCGCAGGCAGCTAAATAAGCTACAAGTTAGTGTAGTGCGAGCTCTGCACAGTGTTCACCTAAAGCTACCTGTAGAAGGTTGGTGGTGTTTTCCTGATCCTATCACTACCACAGGCAGCTAAATAAGCTACAAGTTAGTTTTTTGCAAGCTCTGCACAGTGTTCAGCTAAAGCTACCTGTAGAAGGTTGGTGGTGTTCTCATACTACAGGCAGGCAGTTGATTTTGCTAGCTGCAGTATCAGTATATATATATATATATATATATATATATATATATTTCCCAGCTTAGTGCAGCTACAGACCATTAGTATGTCTGGAAGGCCAACAAGGAGAGGCAGACAGTCACAAGCCAATAAAAGAGGGCAAGCAGGCTCTGTGTCTAGAGGCAACAGTGCTGGTCGTGGAGACGGTGCATCCTCATCAGCACGTGGCCGTGGGACACGCTTAGCCTTTTTTTCGGCAGCTGGCCGTGTTGAGCCGCAACATGCGGAAGACTTGGTCGAGTGGATGACCAAGCCGTCCTCATCCTCCTCATCCTCTTTCACCCATGCTCAGGGTACTTTTTCTGGCAAAGCAGCTGCCAACGCAGCCTCTTCCCTCGACTCAATATCATCAGTGACTCCTTCCCTAGCCCCACCATGTCCTCCTGAGGAGTCC
The DNA here is from genome assembly GCA_037952925.1 of Lithobates clamitans. NCBI lineage: Eukaryota > Metazoa > Chordata > Amphibia > Anura > Ranidae > Lithobates > Lithobates clamitans. The sequence goes on along the minus strand of JBBGZY010001740.1, from coordinate 1,135,951 downwards.
CTCCAACTGTTTGACCACAGTGTTGGGTACATGCTCCAGGAGGATGCCTAGCGTTTGGAAGGCTCTGATGATGATACTGAGCTAGATGAAGGCAGTAACGTGAGCACAGACAGAGGGGATGCCCAAGAAGGACAGCAATCTGGCAGTCATGCTCCCCCTGCTGCAGCATACTGCCAGGTTTGCTCCAGTGATGAGGAGGGAGGGGATGATGAGGTCACTGACTCAACCTGGGTGCCTGATAGGGGAGAGGAGGAGGAGGAGGAGGCACATCACCAACGAGGCAGGATGCCCTCCAGGGGCCAGCCTAAGGGCAGCACACTGACTGCATCACACCCCAAAGCTCCGCATGTGCAGGGCGCTGCAGTCTCTGCACGTTATTAAAAAAGTTCTTTGGTGTGGGCCTTTTTTGAGACGAGTGCATCAGATCGCACCGCTGCTATTTGCAACATATGTCTCAAGCGTATCTCGTGTGGCCAAAACATCTCCCGCTTGGGCACCACATGCTTGACCAGACATATGTTGACCTGCCATGCAGTTCGTTGGCAAGCATATCTAAAAGACCCACACCAAAGAGGACCTCTCCTTGCTCCTCATCAGCTGAGATTTCCAACCCCACTATACCTTCAGTCCTCTCTGAGACCTGCACTGAGAGGAATAAAGGTGTAGAATTAGGTGTGTCACAGCCAAGTACTTGTGGGCAATCTGCTTTCGGTACACCGATGTCAGATTGTACCAGGCAAATTTCCCTGCCCCAGCTGCTGCACTGCCGAAAGAAGTTTGCTCCCAGCCATCCACATGCCCAGCGGTTGAATGCTAGCTTGGCAAAATTGCTAGCACTTCAACTGTGGCCTTTTCAGTTGGTAGACTCTGCCCCCTTCTGTGAGTTTGTGGAATGTGCGGTTCCTCAGTGGCAGGTACCCAAACGCCACTTTTTCTCATGAAAGGCGATTCCGGCTCTCTACCGGCATGCGGAAGGCAATGTCCATGCCTCGCTGGACAGGGCGGTCAGCGGTAAGGTGCATATTACCGCTGACTCATGGTCCAGCAGGCATGGACAGGGACAGTTTCACCGCGCATTGGGTGACTCTGCTGGCAGCTGGGAAGGATGCAGGACATAGTGCAGTACTGTTGGAGGTTGTTCCACCACCACGCCTCCAAAATGCCACTACTAATGATTGTGACACACCTCTCTCCTCCATCCCTTCCTCTTCTTCTTCCTCCATGGCCTCTTCCTGTGCTTTGTCCTCGGAACCAGCGGTGCTCTGTAGGCGTTCAAGGGGCCACACAAGTACGCAGGCCAAAAGATGCCATGCGGTGCTTGAGCTGGTGTGCTTGGGGGACAGGAGCCACACTGGGGCAGAGGTTCTGTCAGCTCTGCAGGGGCAGGTTCAGAGGTGGTTGACGCCACGCCAACTTAAGGCAGGAATGGTGGTTTGCGACAATGGCACCAACCTCCTCTCTGCCCTGACCCATGTGCCCTGTTTGGCTCACGTCCTTAACTTGGTGGTGCAGCAGTTCTTGGGCAGGTACCCGGGCTTACAGGATGTCCTGAGGCAGGCCAGGAAAGTCTGTGTGCATTTCCGCCAGTCATATAATGCCAGTGCTCGGCTGGCGGACCTCCAAAAGGAGTTTAACCTGCCCAAGAACCGCCTAATCTGTGACATGCCCACCAGGTGGAACTCAACGTTGGCCATGCTGCAGCGGCTGCACATGCAGCAGAGGGCCATCAATGAGTACCTGTGCGACTATGGCACCAGGACAGGGTCAGGGGAGCTTGTTTTTTTTTCCCTATGCCAGTGGGCCATGATCAGGGATGCATGCACTGTCCTGTCACCATTTGAGGAGGCCACGAGGATGGTGAGCAGTAAAAGTGCATGCATCAGTGACATTGTCCCCCTTGTCCACCTGTTGGAGCACACGCTGCGTGGAATAATGGACAGAGCACTTGAGGCAGAACAGAGGCAGGAAGAGGAGGACTTCCTTAGCTCTCAAGACCCCCTTTATCCAGACAGTGTTCCTGCGTGCCCGTCGATCACACAGGAAGAGGACGAGGAGGAGGAGGATTGTGTCAGTATGGAGGTGGAGCCTGGCACTCAGCATCAGCAGCAGTCTTTAAGGGATCAGTCCCAAGAAACCCATGGACTTGTACGTGGCTGGGAGGAGGTGGCTGCGGACCATGTCGTCCTTAGTGACCCAGAGGACTCCGGACCGAATGCCTCAGCAAACCTACGCTGCATGGCCTCCCTGACACTGCAAAGCCTGCGTAAGGATCCTCGTATTCGTGGTATCAAGGAGAAGGACCAATACTGGCTGGCAACCCTCCTTGATCCACGTTACAAGGGTAAGGTTGTGGACCTTATCTTGCCGTCACAGAGGGAGCAGAGGATGAAACATCTTCAGGAGGCCTTGCAGAAAGGTCTGTGCAACGCGTTCCCAGAGACTGTGAGGTTACAAACTCCTGTTTCTGGACAACGTGTTGCTGAGGCTTCGGTCAGTCAAAGAAGGAGCGGTGGAGAAGGTGGCCGTCTAACCGATGCATTCCGACAATTTTTTAGTCCGCAGCCCCAAGGTATGATCGGTTCCAGCAACCATCGCCAGCGTCTGTTTTACATGGTGCAGGAATACCTAGGGGCAAGATCTGACTTGGACACCTTTCCCACCGAAAATCCTCTGGGTTACTGGGTCTTGAGGATGGATCACTGGCCAGAGCTTGCACAGTATGCAATTGAGCTACTGGCCTGTCCTGAATCCAGCGTTCTTTCAGAACGCACATTCAGTGCTGCTGGAGGCTTTGTAACCGATCACAGGGTGCGTCTGTCCACCGACTCGGCCGATTGACTGACCTTCATAAAAATGAATCAGTCTTGGATCACCACCAGCTACCAAGCACCTGATGCTGATGTAACTGAATAATTTTTTTTGAAATCTCAGATCCCTTCAAAGACTGCCTATGCTGATGCTGAGTGACTATCCTGAGTAATTATCCTCTTCCTCCTCAATGATCACGCTGATAGCTTGTAAGAACATTTTTGGTTCTGGGCGCCGCCACCAGTGCCTACGGCCCAATTTTTCAGCCCCTGTTTAACAGGGGCGTGTAATTACAATTTTTGATGCAATACTTTGCAGCAGGGCTCGTTCCTGCGTTCCAACTAGAGTTTCTGTGAGGGGTTGCAGTGTTTTGGCACCAGCACCAGTGCCTAAGGCCCAATTTTTCAGCCCCTGTTTAACAGGGGCGTGTAATTACAATTTCTGATGCAATACTTTGCAGGAGGGCTCATTTCTGCGTTCCAACTAGAGTATCTGTGAGGGGTTGCAGCAGGGGCGGATCCAGAGACTAGTCTCGGGAGGGGCATTGCCAGAAAATAAGGCTACTTTCACACTGGGGCGGGCGTCGGCAGTAAAGCGGCTAGCGCCACTATTTGGCCGCTAGCAGGGTGGTTTTATCCCATTTATTTCTACTGAGACACACAGCCGCTATATCCCAATATGACATGCTGGTGCGGGTCCTTGAATAAACCCTGCCTGCATTCTGGGATCCACACGCATGACATATTGAGATATAGCGGCTGTGTGTCACAGTAGAAATAAATGGGATGCTGGCATTGGGTGCATGTAACACTTTATGCATCCCCAAGCCAGTGAAAGACAGCCCTGTATGTTAGACGCATGTCTGCTGCACGCGCTGTGTAAATGAAGCCTAAAGATGAATTTTTCTATCATTCTATATCATCATTATTATCATGATAATCACACATAACAGGTGCTGTGGCTCAACGCACCTGTACTGTGTGATTATCATGATGATAATGATGATGATTGGTAATTGTAATATGGCACATGGAGGGGGTTAATGTACTCACTGATGTATTACTGACCAGTGGCAATTAATTAACCCCTTTGTGCTGCATTAGTGGCACTAGTGGCAGTGTTTATAAACCCCTTCATGCTGTAGCATAAAAGGGGTTAATTAACATTGATAGTGCCACTGTCATTAATGCTGCACAGAAGGGTTAATTGCTACTGGCCAGTAATACATGAGTGAGTACATTAACCCCCTCCATGTGCCATATTACAATTACCATTGTAAATTATTTAACCCCCCTCCCCTCCCCCAAAGCGTTAACCTCTTCACAAGGTGTTAACTCATTAACATAAGAATGCCCGCCGTAGCTCATTAACATAACAATGCCCGTCGTAGCTAATTAACATACCAATGCCCGTCGTAGCTAATTAACACAACAATTCCTTAGCTAAGTGCTAACTCACTTGCAGTGCACAGAGCTCTGGCTACAGGTCCATCTTGTCTTCAATCCTGCCGCCTCTGAATCGTGACGTCACACCAGCCGGGACTAGGATGCTCCTGTCGGGTGGAGATCACTCCGCCTGACAGGGAAGTGAAGTGACACTCGCACCGCTGTGCTGCAAATCTGCCAGTGTGTAGCAGCAGCCCCGGTGTCACATCACTTCCAGACCCCCATAGTGATGCCACTGGCCCCCTCTAAATGAACTGATGGGGCCCAGGGAATATATTTTAGGCCACCTGGGACTTTGGGAGAGCCAGGGGAAGCAGAAATAAAGTCCCTGCAGCTGCATTTAGAAGCCTCGTAACGCAAATCTGGTGAGGTGGCGGAGGGAGAAAGCCTTGGAGTAAGAAATATTTTCTGGGGGGGGGGGCAATTGCCCCGTCGCCCCCCCCTGGATCCGCCCCTGGGTTGCAGTGTTGTGGCACCAGCACCAGTGCCTAAGGCCTAATTTTTCAGCCCCTGTTTACCAGGGGCATGTAATTACAATTCTTGATCTAATATTTCACAGCAGGGCCCGTTTCTGCGCCCACCAAGAGCGAGTGAGAACTTACAGTGTTGTGGCACCAGCACCACCACCACCACCAAAGGCCCAATTTTTCAACCCCTGTTAAACAGGGGCATGTAATTACAATTCTTGATCTAATATTTTACAGCAGGGCCCCTTTCTGTGCCCACCAAGAGTGAGTAAGGACCTACAGTGTTCTGGCACCAGCACCACCACCACCACCAAAGGCCCAATTTTTCTGCCCCTGTTCAACAGGGGCATGTAATTACAATTCTTGATCTAATATTTCACAGCAGGGCCCTGTGAGGGCTTACAGTGTTGTGGCCACAACAACACCTAAGGCCCAAATTTTTGCTGAGTATATAGGGCAGGCCCCTACTTTCAAACATCCAACTTACAAACGACTCCTACTTGCAAACGGAAGGAGACAACAGGAAGTGAGATGAAATCTACCCCTAGGAAGGGAAATTCTCTCCTGTAAGAGTTAATATGGGAAAAACATTTCTCCTTTCCACTGATGCTTTATCACCAATCCTTGTTTCACAAAAAAAAAAAAAATTTTCAAAAAACATTTGTCATTGGGAGAAAAAGTGAGGTGAAATCTTCTGAAGAGGAGCACAGACAGCAAAACAAATGTCACAGGGGTGATAACCCTTCCCTATGCTTTCTAAAAAGCTTAAAAAAGATTTTTTGGCTGGAGCTAAACACGTTAAAAATGTACCCGTTCTAAATTACAAACAGATTCTACTTAACAACAAACCTACAGTCCCTGTCTTGTTTGCACCGCCTGTATACTGTTGTTCAGAGTATATAGGGCCTGGTGGCCCCACATCTTTCCTTTTTTTAATTTGGGTGCGGGGTTCCCCTTAATATCCATACAAGACCCAAAGGGCCTGGTAATGGACTGGGGGGTACCCATGCTGTTTGTCTCACTGATTTTCATCCATTTTGCCAGGACCCGACATTACATTAAAGCCGCAGGCAGTTTTAAATGACTTTTTTTTCCTTTAAAAAAGACATTTTGTGCAGGGACTGTTCTAAGCACGGGAAACACGCGTCACTTTACAGGCATACTATAGACACCCCCCAGGTACGATATTTGAAGGAATATTTCACTTTTTTTTTACTTTAAGCATCATTTAAATCACTGCTCCTGAAAAAACTGCCGTTTTTAGAACTTTTTTGTGCATTGATACATGTCCCCTGGGGCAGGACCCGGGTCCCCAAACCCTTTTTAGGACAATACCATACAAATTAGCCTTTAAAATGAGCACTTTTGATTTCGAACGTTCGAGTCCCATAGACGTCAATGGGGTTCTAACGTTCGTGCAAATTTTCAGTCCATTCGCAGATTCTGGTGCGAACCGAACCGGGGGGTGTTTTCGGCTCATCCCTAGTCTTCAGTATGTTTTGAGGGGTTACAATGTATGTTTTAGTCTATTTGGATATGTTTGTAATGTTGTAATTAAATTGTCTTTTTATACTGCATGTGGGTGGTCTTTTTTATGGGGTACCAAGAAAGTCCATCAGTGTATTTTTTATTTTTGGATATATCTACAGTTGGGACGAGGTTTCCCCTCTATTTTTCCTGTAATTTTTGGTTTATTTGTTATACAGTAGCACTGTAGCACTGACTAGGGAAATATACTTTATTATTAGTAGAATCACTACTGGACTTATCCAAGAAATTAAAAATTTTGCCTGAAAACTTGCAAGTTATATTTACTATGTAGAACAGCATTTCTTAACATTGAACCCTTAAAGTAATTTCCAGGTCTCAGGTAACCCTTGCTAAAATCAATTCAATGGGATCAAATGCCCCTATTGATGGCCAGTGGGTACCCTTACAGTGGTGGTCTACTACCCTTACTTTAAGCTAAAAAGACCAATGGTGTAATGCCCCTGCCAATTGGTGCTTGCCTTGATACTCTGCAGGCACCATCAGATGGGAGGTCTATTAGCCACAGCTCATGGAACCCCTGACAACCTGTGGTAGAAGCCTAGGGTTCTGTGGAACCCTGGGTGAGAATTGCTGATGTAGTAAATTGACTTTTCCATCTCCTTCTTCTACTGGTCAATTGTTAACAAAGAGATTCAAAGTACATCATACTCTATACTCTTAGTTGGAATCAGGACCATATCTATACACTTTATATCGGTGCAAAATAGAAAAAAAAATCCTATTATATATAATTGATTACTATTACAAACAGGGGAATAGATTACTTCTGTGTATGATTGTGTTCGTGTGTACGTGTAATAAGCACACACACACACACAAACATATCTAAGCACTGTATAAGCTAAATTCATGAAGATACATATTAAAATATCAATACATAAAATATAATAAATAAAAATATATAACTTATTCCTATAAATATGTATACATGAAACTTGATTTTAAATATGTGGAAAATTCAAAATACCAATACGACTATTAGTACATAGTAATGGTGTGGTCAGAACCCCCAAATAAGCTTGATATATAATACAACCTAACACAAATAGCTATCTGTGTATATCATCATACTTCTTTTAATTTATGGTGTTGGTGGATGTTTACTACTGAATACAACCAGGGGCATAACTAGAAATCTGTGTCTCCCGAGCAGAGGGAATTGTGCTCACTGCTCAGGCTGCTGGAATCTCCTCCCCTCTCCTCCTGAAGACAACACAGCGCTGGCCCCGCCTCCTCCCCAAGACGGCTATGCTCCGACCCCTCTCTCCACTGCTTGGTCGTGCTTGGAGCTCACAGGCAACCCACTGCTGGTCGCGCCGTGCCCGTGGTGACGTTTTTTAGCAGAGGCGGCTCTTCAACTAACCTAATTGCCGAATTAGAGAGCCGCCTCTGCCGGGCCCTACACGGCTGCGGGCCCCATAGCGCATGCGTGGGTTGCTATGGCGGTAGTTCCACCACTGAATACAACTAATGATTACTTAAAAAACACGAATTTGACCTCAAGTGTTTTTTAAGTAATCATTAGTCGTATTCAGTAGTAAACATCCGCCAACAGTTTGTCTGAGCACCATAAATGGGTGTTATTATATTTTATATGTATTGATATTTTAATATGTATCCTCATAAATTTAGCTTATACAGTGCTTAGATATGTTTGTGTGTGTGTTTATTACACGTACACACGTACACAATCATACACAGAAGTAATCTATTCCCCTGTTTGTAATAGTAATCAATTATATATAATAGGATTTTATTTCTATTTTGCACCAATATAAAGTGTATATTTATGGTTTTGTTTTATACGTCAGCCGATTAACGTATGGGATGCTGATCTGATCTTCCCACGTCCGTCTTGGTTATGTTTATATAAAGTTTCCAGCCCCGAGTGTCTCATTTAAGCCACCGTATGACACTGGAAAAATTGTGATTCAACATCTATTAGCTTTCACCATTTGTATCCATCTATTTGAATACAGACGTTTTTCCTTTGAATTACATTAATCTTTTACTAGAGTGTCCTCAGGCCACAACAAAATGGCCACGGACCATCTACATTAATTGACAGGTTCATCATCCAATCATATTACCCCCTGATGAAGTTACGCAATGCCCCTTGTATCGACACGCGTTGGGGAAGGGGACAGGACGGAATGCTAGACAGAGGACCTGCTGGGAATGATCAGCACACCACCCATTATCGGCCGCCTTATCTCGTTCATTTATGCTAATTTAGAGTGGCGCCCTGAAGCGCCATGACATTGTGAGTACCCAGTGTGGGTTTTTTTATTGCAGTTTTAATAAATGCTTTTACATACTGCACCATGAAGTCCTTTCTCTGTTAATACACTGAGGTAAAAGAGGCACCCCTTAAATGTACAGAGGCATAAGTGAAACCAACCCAGGATCCTGATTATACTCTGAACCCATTAGTGGTTCCACAGCGTGTTTTGACCAAGCCTAACAGCAAGGTCACACGCCCTAAGGTGAGCGGCTATCAACTAGGGGGGAGCACCTGTGTGTGGATATAACACTTTACCTTTAGCATTCACTGAATCGCATGGATGATCTTTGGAGCACTTATGGACTTTTAGTTTGAACATCGCAAAGCACACTGCAGCACTTAATGATGGATGATTAATGAACACTTATTGATCGTTATTTGAATATCGCACAAGCACAGTGTAGCATTTTTTCTTATGTGTATGTCCAGCTACATATACTCACTGTGATGTATATATCATATTATTCATACATTTTTTAGGACTGTGATTATTTTCTTTGGATGCTATATATATATAACTTTTTTAAGTGTATGCACATTATCTCTTTATTTGTAACATTGCATGGATTGCACTTTTACAAATACTATATCACACACATTTACATTTTGATAGCGCAGCGTATTTATATATTTTCGTTAGACACAAGTAACTTATTCTTCTGCTATCATTTTTTAATTATTTATATTTTGTATTTTATTTTTTTGTCTTGTTAGCATATGTTTCTTTGCTATTTGTTGCTATACATTTTTTTAGAACAGTATTTTTATGCAAATACAGAATAGTATACAGTATTTCATCTTTGAGCGCTTCTCATCCTTGAAGGTATTTCTTCAAAGTCTTAGAACGACCCAAAAAAATAATAATAACAGGAACTGAAGCGTTAATTTGCATATAGGAGATCTGGGGCCCTCAGGGCTCCTAGGGGGGTTTACAAGTAAATATGAATGGACTGTTAGGACTTCTTTGCTACATGGTATTTTACTCCAGTCCCCTTGGTGAAACCACTGAGAAGCTCATCATGGGAAAACACTTCTGTTCAACGTATGCCTTCTTGTTGGGGTCCCTGATAAAGACCTGATGTCTCTTAAATCTTTGAGGAGCTCATACCCACCACTAACTTTAAGGGTCCATATAATATCCCCAGCAAAGGCATGGAATTATTTAATTGTATATCTAGCTATAGAAAGGTCTTATATCGCTTAAAATATGGTTTTATGTGGTCTCACCTGTATATTGTTTGGTTAATTGAGATAAACACACATAGGTGGATAGAGCGCATTGATATGCAGTTCCTGTGCACGAGGTTGATGTATTAGTGGTACAGATGACACAGGATATGCTAAATGCTGGAAAAATAAAAAAAAATATGAGTTATAGGCTATGTACAGCACCCTAAATAATGCAAACAATTATTCTACCAACAGGATAATAACGTAAAACTCAGTATTTGACTTAATTAATGTATTCTGTGTGTAAACCCTATTTTTCAGCTTGTTAGGCATTATGGTAAAGGTTAAGTATATGCTGCGCTTCAAGCATCAAATTATAAAATATGAGTCCATAGTGTTAAAATAGAGTCTTTGTTCAGGGGAAATACTGGAACCACCCATGGTGCAGACAGAGATACAATAAGGTGAACATGAGATTATTCTCCACCGAACATCAACACACCAGGCCTCTTACCAAATAAAATGGACTCTTGTAGTCCCACTCAATGGTAATTCATAGGTACATGCATAGGATACAAGAAAGCAACTCCTCATGGTGTAGTATTTAAAACAAAGGAAAATTAATTTCTTATAAAAAGCCAGGGTACTCACATTTTGAGAAATAAAAACAGGCATATCAAAACTTGCAATTTGTCATGGATAGCAGATATTTCCAACCACAAAGATGGCCACAGTCGGCACGTTACAGTGTTGTGACGTCAGAGCTCCACCCTACGCTGCGTTTTGTCCAATAGAAACGTCGTCAGGGGTGTGATCAGAGCTCTTCATATCCTCTTTATATAGGAGGGAGGGCAGGATAGGAACGCCCCTTCACCCTGCACTCCAAGCCTCTCTCTCATCCACAGGAAGCGGAACCTCGTCATAAGCGGGTGTTTACACCATAGTTTAGACTTACATGTCTAAAACACTCCCACGGTGGACATGTTTTGGGAGACAAGATAAGAAATATATAAATATACTAATCGGGTTTATGAAGGGAGGGTAGGAGGGATACAGATGATTTGTTAAAACCTAAAATAAGAGATGATGGTGGACAACTCCCTTCTCGTTTTTTGTTTTATACCACTTATTCGAACCAACATTTTTCAATTAAAAAGATCTTTAGAAAACACTGGGGTGTCCTAAAAAATGACAGAATACTAGGTCCTTTACTCCTGGATTTTTTGTTTAAAATCTTATAGACCATTTGGCTTAAACATAGAATGGGATGTTAATGCTTTTATCAACAATAGCTGAATCCCTAGATTATTCTTCCTTTTTTATATTTTTAATAATATTTTTTTGGTTAGGTTTTCTCAGTGTAATTTTTATACATTTGCATTTTCTGGACTATCTGTTTCCAACCACTAGATGGCAGCATTGCTTTTATCTCATAGCTAGCCTTTGATAAGCTGTTTGCTAATTTTAGAAATTAATTTTCAATTTGTGGATGTTTTGATTACTTCCATTTTTATCTATTACTTTTGTTTCCAACTTGGCACCGGATCTTTTTCTCCTACCCTCCCTTCAGAAACCGGATTAGTATATTTTATTTATTTCTTATCCGGTCTCCCAAAACATGTCCACCATGGGTGTGTTTTAGCCATGTAAGTCTAAACTGTGGTGTAAACATCTGGTTATGACGAGGTTCCGCTTCCTGTGGATGAGAGAGAGGCTTGGAATGCAGGAGGAAGGTGCTTTCTTATCCCGCCCTCTCTCCTATATAAAGAGCTCTGACCACGCCCCTGACGACGTTCCTATTGGACGAAACGCCGCATAGGGTGGAGCTCTGACTTCACAACACTGTAACGTGCCGACTGCGGCCATCTTTGTGGTTGAAAACATCTGCTATCCATGATGAATTACAATTTTTGATATGCCTGTATTTATTTCTCAAAATGTGAGTACCCTGACTTTTTATAAGAAATACATTTACCTTGGTTTTAAATACTACACCTTTGCTTTCTTGTATCCTTTGCATGTACCTATGAATTACCGTTGAGTGGGACTACAAGATCCAGCCTTCTACGATCCAATTGAAGCAGTTCCGTGGAGCTGTGGATAAATCATGCTTGTTTGACCACCTGTAATTCAGTGGTCCATTTTCTTTGGTAAGAGGCCCGATATGTTGATGTTCGGTTGAGGATAATCTCACATTCGCCTCATTGTATCTCTGTCTGTACCGTGGGTGGTTCCAGAGTTTCCCCTGAACAAAGACCCTGTTTTAACACTATGGACTCTTTTTTTTATAATTTGATGCTTCTAGCGCTGCATATACTTAACCTTTATGCTTTTTATTGTCACCATACAATTTATGTCAGCTGCTTTATTATTGTTAGCGCAGTGATTAATCTTGAATTTATTATTAGGCATTATGCCTCCCTGTATTTTGTAAAGGTGCTGCAAAGTTTCATACCTGGAGATCCTGCCATTAACAGCAATTCCCGTTGCAGGGTGAAAAGGCTAAGCTACTGCTTTGCAGTTAGCAGAAGCAATGTCAGACTGCGGTTTGATGTCCAACATACTCAAATGAGCCAGAGACTCAGAAAGCTTTGATCTCAAAGCATTAAAATGACAGCCAGGGAAATAATATACTCCAAGAGAAGCCAGCCTTGGCAACCCAATATTTTAACCATGACCAAGTCACTTTAAGGCTGGGTTAACACTATTTGCTCGTAGCAGGGGGTCCGGTGCGTCCCTGTTCACCATTTCAGGGGCGAATCAGGTCCGAATTTTTGACTGAGTTCGGACCTGCAATGGAGCCAAAGATGCACAGGACCCTTCTGCTGTGAGCTCCGTGGCCCCCACGGAAATGTGTGAACCAGCTCCATTGAGAGCCGGTCACACTCTCCTGTCATGTGATTTGGATGCGGGGAAACCCACATCTAATTCGCATAAGTGTGAACCTGGCCTATAATTTCATGGATCAATATAATAAATATTTTGTCTACTTAATTTCTTCTGAAAGCAATTCTCAAAAATAATTAAAAAAAAGAAGATACAGCCAATTTAGTTGCAACCAGAATGAGACAGGACAGATAGTAGGACAGTCCTATGACTAATGTCTTTTTTGCATGCTGGGTTGTTTGTAATGATATATTGTATATGGTTTATATTCATGATAAATACAAATACTACTACAACTTCTTCTTCTACTACTACATATTACTACTACTAGTACTACTACTACTACTATATTAGTATTATTATAATCATAAGTATTATTATTATTAGTAGTAGCATTATTACCTTACCTGTTATTAAAGGAAACCTACATTGAGAAAAAAAATGCATAGGCTACTACTACTGACCTTCTTGTAAAAATAGTAGTTACCTAACTGTTTGTGGATTCTAGATTGTTACTAACTGGAAAATCACAGTTATAGTGTGTTTGTTACAGTCAAATTCGAGACCCCTCCTCCTATATTATTGATTACTTTTCACACAGCATAGCAAAAAAAAAATATATATATATATATATATATATATATATATATATATATATATATATATACACTATATTGCCAAAAAGTATTGGGACGCCTGCCTTTACACGCACATGAAATTTAAAGGCATCCCAGTCTTAGTCCGTAGGGTTCAATATTGAGTTGGCCCACTCTTTGCAGCTACAACAGCTTCAACTTTTCTGGGAAGTGTCTATGGGAATATTTGACCATTCTTCCAGAAGCGAATTTGTGATGTCAGGCACTGATGTGGACCTGAAGGCCTGGCTCACAGTCTCCGCTCTAATTCATCCCAAAAGGTGTTCTATTGGGTTGAGGTCAGGACTCTGTGCAGGCCAGTCAAGTTCCTCCACCCCAGACTCGCTCTTCCATGTCTTTATGGACCTTGCCTTGTGCACTGGTGTGCAGTCATGTGGGAACAGGAAGGGGCCATCCCCAAACTGTTCCCACAAAGTTGGGAGCATGAAATTGTCCAAAATGTCTTGGTATGCTGATGCCTAAAGAGTTCCCTTTGGAGGGCGTGGCCGAGCTCCGAGGACAAGGTGCACTAAAGCGACAGACACGGCGACACGGGATGTGCTACACACACCGGAGCTACAGCAATCCACTCCTGACACTGCTGCCAGCATGACAAAGTGGTTAAATACCCGATCAGGGCCGCAGAAGCTGATGGACTTCTATCTGCCCTACTCCTCAGCTCACGGCCCTCAAGATAGCGGTGGCTCCCACTATAATGCACTGGCTCCTACTCACATAGACACAGTGCAGCTAATACTGCAGCCTGGCAGCACAGGACCTGTCTCATCACAACAACTACAGAGTCAACACCTCCAGACAGCCCCACCACACGCAGACCTACTAAAAGTAAAAAAGTAAGCAAGGAAAAGAGGAAGTCCTCTCACCTCATGCTTCCTACCCAGACTCAGCTTATCCTCCCTCCACGCCATTACTAGAGGATTTCCCAGCGTCCTCCCAGCCTGCCTCCCAGACTGATCTAAAGGACATGCTATTATCCCTGCGTAATTCTTTCCATGCAGACATGTCCAGAATGCTTGCTGGAGTCACAACAACCATCCAAGACCTCTCCCTCAGGGTGTCCCAAGCAGAAGAAAAAATTGGAGATATGTGCCATGCACATAATGAACTGATTGACTCCTATAATGATCACGACACAGAAATCCACAGAATTAACACTAAACTCGCCGATCTCGAGGACAATCAAGACGTAACAATATAAAATTTAGAGGTATCCCAGAAAACATCACTGACTCCTTGCTGAACGACTTCATACACCAACTTATGTCCGAATTATTGCCTGAAGCTGGGAACATGGATCTCATAATTGATAGAGCTCACCGTATCCCCAAACCACCTTTTTTGGTGGAAACAATCCCAATAGACGTCCTGGCCAGCCACTATTAGCACCAGGAAGCAATTCATCACGCTGACTAAAGCACTCCGCAATCATAGCATACCATATCAATGGGGTCGACCTACCAAGCTGCTGATTACAAAACAACATAACATCTATGCAGTACACTCACTGGAGAAAGGCCTCAAGTTCCTAGAAGATTGGAAGATCCTACCACCTGACGCTACGATCCCAGACAAATCTGCACCACCCAAAGTGGCAATGGACTGGTCCTAAATACTCCCCGAAATATGTCTAGCTCACTCCCGGATGAAAATAAGGAAATGCACTACCCTTGTCTCCTTCTCAGGCCTACTGACATTATGTCAACGTTTCCTGCTTAATTTCTCCTAACTACGCTGCCCCCACGGCATTGCAACACTCAAGTTGAACATGGTTTCTGGGCTTTTTCCAGACTTTTTTTTAACTTCCCCTTTGTTTGTTCTTTTGCTGGTTCCTTATGACCCTAACGTCTGCTCTGATGCAGCACATATAAACCTAACGCCTCTTTCACAGAAGCGGACTCTACAGGTACAGCTTCAAAGAGACTTCAACTTACATCAGAAGGTACCCTTATGACGACACCACCACATTACTCATGGCTCATTTAAGGAGCGACAACACAATTAGCTGGCTACTACTCTCCCATGGCTTATAAACTCATTTCATTTAATGTGCCTGGCCTTAACAGTCCATTTAAATGAAAAGCTTTGAATAACGATGTAAGATCCTCCATGGAGACATCCTATTTGTACAAGAGACTCATTTTGCAAAAAATAGAGCACCTCAGCTCTATATGAAGAACTTTACGCACATCTTTACCATGAACTCTGAAAAGAAAAAAGCTGGAATTCTCATTACCATTGCTGCTTCTCTGAACTTTCAACTCATCTCTTTACAGGAAGATGACAACGGCCGTTTTCTTATTCTAGTATGTAAAATCAATGATGTACATTATACCCTGGTATATATCTATGCCCCAAATGTCAGACAGATTGCCTTCTTAAAGAAAATACTAAAGAGGATTTCCTCTTGCCGACAAGGCTTTTAGTATTTGGTGGAGACTTTAACTCAGTAGGTGACCCTACAATTGCTGTCTCAATACATTTCACCATAAACACAATCTGTATGACATCTGGAGGTGTCACCACAATACTGAAAGAGATTATACCTTCTTCTCTATGGCCCACCACACATATACATGCATAGATCTCTTCTTGACTGACCAATGGGCCCTTCCACATGTTACTTCTTCCACGATCGAGACCATATCCTGGTCGGACCATGCCCCTATTACAATAACCTTTTCTGATTCAGCCAAAATTAGGCCAGCCTCCATTTGGACACTGAATACCTATCTGCTCTCACTCCCGGAAAAACAGAAAGCCATAGATGAGGCACACAATCTAGTCTTCTCCACTAATTATAGAGACACCACCGACCGTTTCGTATTATGGAATGTTCACAAGGCATTCATGAGAGGCATATTCATTCAGCTCAGGACCAAAAAACAGCACTCAAAATGCCTCAAACAAATTATGCAGGATATTCGATCACTGGAAGAACTGAACAAACACAATCCCACTCACCAAATCCCAGTAGACCTCATGAAACTGAGAATATTACTTAGAGATCTATTACTACACCAGTATGAAAAACATACCAAAACACTCAAAGCTGATTCCTATGCCCTCAACAACAAGGCAGGTGCCTTTCTGGCTAAACGCTTTAAAGGCAAACACCTTTCACATAAAATCTTCTTTATGCTGAATAAAACCTCTGGAGCTAAAGTTTCTTCAGTGTTCAAATTTAATACAGTTGCTTGTATAGTATACACAGGGTCAATGATGACAAACACAGCTCCCCCGACTCTCATAAACAAAAAGAACTAGGCAAGATTTTTCCTGGCTGGAAGTTCCAGAAAAGAGCATCTAAAGAAGATAACTGCAATTTTTTAATATTTTTAATATTTTATTTTTTTAAGCTATGCTATATGAATAGGGGCATGCAACAAATTCAAAGTAGGTGTTATCCCAATCGAGCTGCAAAAGTAGAAATACACTTTAAGTCAGAATCCCTTATTTGCATACTAGTTCCAGGTCTCTCGGTGTCTCAGAAAGTATTAAAGCTATTGGTCTGCCATGACAGCCAGACAACTAGAACCAGAGGTCAACAATGGCAAACTCTGCATTGTCTCTGTGCAAGATTAATTTATAAAATAATAATGTTATATATATTTTAAAAAAAATACACCCCTAACCATGTATAACTAAAAACAAAATTGTTAAATACATAAAAAAAACTAATAAAAATTTGACCCCAAACTATCTTAATTTCCCAGTAAATGCTAAAAATTAAATCTAAAATATAACCAAAATCTGTGACATTGATATAACTCTTGATGCTTGATGCTAAAGTATTCCCTACTTGGGAGGATCTTATTTTTTTATGTATTAAAAATAATAAATAAATAAATGCATAAATAAAATAACACAATGGGATAAAATAAAAATAAATAAATATCAATGTCTACTATAATGGTTTGTATATAGCAGATTATATAGCTGTTAGTGACTGTCATGGATTGCCATAATTGTAGACCTGTGAATAATTTGTGGAGACTTCTTTTTGGCTGAGGCTTGTAATATAGGTTCTGATCTGGTTGGCTCCTACCTGTTAATGAGTCATTATCCATGAAAGAATATTGAACTTTTGTTAGCATAATAGAGTATTGCAATTGTTTTTTTCCTCTCTTACCTGTGTCCAGCAAGCCACAAAGGCAGAAAAGAACAGTGAATGGGATTATCATGATGCTGGTATGTCCACACACCACTACTGTCTGCTGGTCTCTAGGTTATGGCCATCATTTATAGGTACAGCTTGTCATAGAAACAGAGAGGTGGTGACACAACTGATGAATAGGAGTAGGTGTTGCATTTAATGGGCAGAGATAACAATGCATAGTGTAGTATGTTCCAAGTCAGAAGGAGAACTTTTAATACAGAAACAATTCAAAGTTCTTACATAATAAAGATGAAGATAGGGGGTCTAATTTATCTAAAAGATGAGCTATTATTATTATTATTTTTTATTTTCTTGCCATTTTTGGACCCATATGAAAATATGATTAGCTTAGTATAAATAATTTTTTACATTTTTTACTTTTTTACTATTTTTTATAGACTTTTGGTTTATGACAGAGTGCTTGAGCTTCACCATTCTTCTCTGTCAGCGCACTCTATGGGTCAGCTCAGCTCAATCTCTGTGCTGTAATGTGAACCAAAAGTATATATATATAAAAGAAACACAACCATTCGTATTTTTTTATTTTATTTTATGAAATAAAAATGTTATATTACTATTATGAAGCAAATATACACTCATCGGCCACTTTATTAGGTACGCCTGTTCTATTGCTTGGTAACACAAATTGCTAATCAGCCAATCACATGGCAGCAACTCAATGCATTTAGGCATCTAGACGTGGCGAAGACCACTTGCTGAAATTCAAATCAAGCATCAGAATGGGGAAGAACAGCAATTCAAGTGACTTTGAATGAAGCATGGTTGTTGGTGCCAGATAGGCTGGTCTGAGTATTTAAAAAATGACCGATCTTCTATTATTTTCACGCACAACCATCTCTCGGGTTTACAGAGAATGGTCCGAAAAAGAGAAAATATCCAGTGAGTGTCAATTATGTGAATGAAAATGCTTTGTTGATGTCAGAGGTCAGAGGAAAATGGGCAGACTGGTTCAAGATAATAGAAAGACAACAGTAACTCAAATAACCACTCGTTACAACCAAGGTATGCAGAATACCATCTTTGAACACACAACACATCGAATCTTGAAGAGATGGGCTCCAGCAGCAGAAGACCCCACCAGGTGCCACTCCTGTCAGCTAAGAACCAGAAACTGAGGTTATAATTCACACAGGTTCACCAAAATTGGACAATAGAAGATTGGAAAATGTTGCCTGGTCTGATGAGTCTCGATTTCAGCTGCGACATTCAGGTGGTCGGGTCAGAATTTGACGTAAACAACACGAAAGCATGGATCCAACCTGCCTTGTATCAACGGTTCAGACTGGTGGTGGTGTAATGGTGTGGGGGATATTTTCGTGGCACACTTTGGGCTCCTTAGTACCAATTGAACATTGTTTAGACACCACAGTCTTACTGAGTATTGTTGCTGACCATGTCCATCCCTTTATGACTACAGTGTCCCCATCTTCTGATGGCTCCTTCCAGCAGGATAATGCACCATGTCATAAAGATCAAATCATCTCACCACTGGTTTCTTGAACATGACAATGAGGTCACTGTACTCCAGTGGCCTCCACAGTCACCAGATCTCATCCAATAGAGCACCTTTGGGATGTGGTGGAACTGGGGATTCGCATCATGGATGTGTAGCCGGAAAACCTAGAGCAACTGCATGATGCTATAATGTCACTATGGACCAAAATCTCTGAGGAATGCTTTCAACACCTTGTTGGATCTATGCCAGGAAGAATGAAGGCAGTTCTGAAGGCAAAAGAGGTCCAACCTGGTACTAGCAAGGTGTACCTAATAAAGTGGCCAGTGAGTGAATAAAACACATGCTTAAACATGTATAACTGATAAATGATATTTATTTGATAAATAAATATTAAAGCGTATTTATTTTATGACAATTGAATTAAAATGAAAGATAATTGATCATTTAAAGTTAATCAATGTTTACTAATTAATAGATTATGTTTTAATAAAAAAAATCTTAACGTTACATTAATAATAATTTGATTAAACAATGTAAATGTTTGTGTTCCTTTTATGTATAGACTCCTGGTTCACATTACAGCATTCCTCTCCCATTCCTCTCTCTTAGTGCATGTATGGGTAAAAACATTGGTTAAAAATAATAAGAGCTATAAATGTAAAGTGTGCTTAAACCTAGGGATAAAAATTTACCATTGCAGCTTACCAGCCCTTAGCATTCATTTTTGTCAGGACTTTTTTTCCCTTTAGTTTAACCTTCTTTTTTTCTCTTTTTTATTGTGACAATACTTACTCACCATACTAGAGTAATTGTTGTCGCCCTAGGACAGGAACTAAAGAACACCTCCCCATCTCCTATTCTTCAATACATAGTGTGTTTTGTAGTTCACAGAGGTGAACTGGGAAGAGAAAAACAGCTTGAGGTTTCATTGCAGCTCCGTACATTTTTGGAAAGATCAAGGGGTATTTTTTGGACTTATTTTGCACTGATATAATAAAACACTTTCAATATTATGTGTAACAGACCAAAACCGAGCAACAAAGTTCTTTGTTAGGGTTTACGTACTTTTTAAATAGCTTACATCAGCAGCATTTTTTCATTTTCCTTGCATGTGATTGTATATTGTTTGGAAAGTAAATTTTAGTTTCAACGCATGTACTAAGTAAAAATTCACTTTGCAAAGTGAACATATTTTACTTGTTCAGTAAATCAACCATATAAGGTTAAGATTTTGGAGACATCTGACTATGATACCTACTACAGTCAGTGGTATGTACATCATGGCACCTCCCGTTTGATTACAGTGTTACCTACTCTATGACCAAAAGTATGTTGGTACGTCACTAAATTATTGAGTTTAGGTTTTTCCAGTGAATGGCACTGATAATGCTACAGCATACAAATACATTTAGACAATTGTGCATGTGACAGACCCAACCAGGACAGAGGCTTTTGGAGAGGACTGTAGGCAAGCCTCTTGCATACTGATTATGGGTCCTTGCTTTTAAGGGAACACTACTCTTTGGGAGGTGTGTGCCTTGGGGACCCTTGGAGTGGTCTTGCTTTGGATTCAAGTCCAGGTTTCCCTAAAACACACAGACTCTGGGAACTGGAGGACCCATATACTTATTTGGGGTCTCCAGGCCCAAACCAGCCTTGCTGGGATTAGCCCTGTGTCAGCACTACCTCAATATCCAAACCATTTTGTGTTGTTTGGGGTAAATATTTGGTTTTATTGTTCATATGGTGAATTACCTACTTTTAAATTGTATAAAAACCTGTGTTTCTGTTCAATAAACAGTCATTCCTTTGCAGTTTACCCCAACATCTTGTCTGTGTATGATGCTCAGAGTAACAAGGCTGGCATTAGCTCTCAATCTGCTGGAACAGTTTGGAGGGCAAGAGGCACAGTTTGGTGGAAAGAAGCCCTCAAGCAGGCTTCCAAAGCGGTTCCATCACAATGCACTTCCAATTTTGTGATAACAGTTTGGTGAAGACCCTTTCTGTTCGAGTATGACTGTGCCTCTATGTGTAAAACCAGCTTCATAAAGACATGATTTGATGAGGAGGAACTCAAATGGTCTACACAGAGCCCTGACCTCAACCCTACTGAACACCATTGGTGTGAGGAGCGGAATCTGAACCCAAGATCTCTGCTGCATTCGACAGTAGCTCTTTTTGTTGAGCCACCTGAGATGCCAGACAGCACCATTCGGATCCTTTGAACAATCCTGCCTTGTTTCTGGTGCCTTGAGGTCCTTGCTCCTCCCATGAACTTCCTATTCAAGCCATGCCTTTGCACATCCTGTTTGCCAGATTTTTGTTCTCTCTCCAGCCAATATCTTGCTCTTGCTGTAGTCTGTATCTTCACTACTAATCATTACCGACTTTTTGGCTTGTTCCTCAACTACGCTTCGCTTGATCTCAACCTGCAACAACTTGTTTCCAATCTATGGCTGACTATACTTTTGCTTGATCTGTACCTGCTCCATCTGCTACTGGACCTCAGCCTGCTCACTTCCTGGTGGGCCAAACCTGAGGACCATGACCTGGTACTAACATGCAACAAAACCCATCTCCACCATCAGTAGCTTTGGTGAATATCAGTTTGCTCTAACTCGTCAGTGCTCTAACTGGGCCAACAGATCATCTGCCAGGGTGATCTGCTTGTGTACTTATCCAGCTAATCGGTAGAAGCCTCTCTACTGCTTTAGCTACTGGCCTCTGAGCCTGACCCCTGACCATGACAATTGGGATGAATTGGAACACCAACTGAGAGTTAGGTCTTGTCATCCAACATCACTACTCGATCACACAAGTGCTCTTTTGGCAAAATAGGCACATATTCGTGCAGGCACACTCCAAAATCTTATGTAAAGCCTTTCTGGGAAAGTAGAGGCTGTTATAGCAATAGGCAAGGGTGTGGGGGGTTGGGGGTTCACTATTACTGCCAATGGTTTTGAAAAAAGCTCATAGAGGTGCAATAATCAGATGTCCACAGTTGTGTGGCCATATACAGTATTTTATAAAGAGGGTTACTAGAGGGGGGTCAACATTTGGAAGAATAAGTATATATCTAAACAAAAAAAATGTTTTCCCCTCAGTCAGAACTATTCTGCGTTGCTCCACAAATATCATATAGACTCCAACTTTTATTAAACAACTGCCAAACAAATATTTTGTAGGTTTGAAAGCAATCAGTGGCTGATTGACCACACAGAACTCCTCTTAATAGGCTATATGGAAAAATATTGTATTTTGTTAACTGTCTAGATTTAATACATGTAGTGATAATATGCAATATGTAAAATTAGTTTTGTTTAATTTATAAATTTCTTTTTTTTCTCTTTCTTTACATGCAAACCAAGCTATCCATCAAAAGTAACAGCAACGAAGATTGAGAAAACATTTTTTTTTTCTTGTTTTTATTTGTATTGAGGCATCATTATACAATTATTTTTCATTATTTTTTTTTTTTTTATTTTCAGTAACAGTTCATAATATGCTGCACTACAATACAGTCTAATTAGAATATTGTAGTTACATAATAGCCATGTATCAAGTTTACATATGCACCAATGCCCATGGATAATGTTTTTGTGTTTATTTTATTGTATTGCTTTTGTTGTTATGTTGGTGTATTTAGTTGGTGTGACAACTAATTGTGCAACACAAAGTGTCACGAATCTAGACCCATTCTCTTGTATGGTCCATTTAATGAAACTTTGCAACTTTACAATATAAGCTCCCCCACTGGTGAGGAACAGTATATGGCTGAAAGCTAATGATCCATTCGTGATACTCCATAGGAATTAGAAATAGACTGTAGCCAATCAATGGTACAGTATGATTATTTTTGAATTTTTTTTAAAGTCTGATAAACTTACATAGACTGTGATGTTTATTGGTTAATTACAGAAAATATTGCCACTAAATATATTCCTTTTCATAAGATTTGAGGCTGTACACGAAAAAGTAAAATCGGTGTTTGGCTACTAATGCTATCCTCACTGCAACTGTGTATTAAAGTAAGAAAATCTATTTTGTTGGCCTTTATTATTATTATTATTATTATTATTAATAATAATATTATTATTATTAATAATGATAATTACTTAATTATTTTAAACCCTGGATACTGATCCCATGGAGCAGGGTCAGATCTAGCCTATCCTATCTGGGGGTGCAGTAAAAAAAAGACAGGGGGCATAATGTCAAAAACATTGTGTGTGAGTCATTGGCAGTCTGTTACAACCTGGGAAACACTAGTATGTAGTAGGCTGTCATTAGATTAGAACTTGTGCTTCCTTATATCAGAAGTCCCTCTTGACACGTGAAGGACTTTACCCCCGGTCCTCTAAGCCACCCCTTAAATATAAACTCAATTCCCTCCAAATCCTCCCCACAAATGACATGACAAGGTGTTGTAGTAAATGGCGTTGACGGCCTTTTATTAATAAAATAACGTAATTAAATAAATAACATTTTAAATAACTTTTTTAAATAACTTTTTAATAATAACCTTCTCAGTACTTATTGGGGTCTTGGAGGGGAACACACCCACAGGTCACTGCGAAAAACTTCGTAAAAACTTTAGGCCTCCAGTCGCAAACCCCAGACTGTGAGACGGTACATAACCTTCCCAGTGACCTAACTTTTACCCCTTCCTGGTTAACCCCTCGTACCCGGAAGGTACATAACAAAACCCATATTACATATGGGTACCAACCATGTTATATCTCCATAACATAAATCTCCTCCTCCTCACAGACCCAAAACCACTTCCCAAACTGACTCCATATTCCCCTTTTACCATAAGCACACCAGGGAGGGTGGGTGGGAATCTTTCTCCCCGCCGCTCTCCACTGATGTCACTTCCCCCTTCTTCCACCTAATCTTCCCCCAGCGTCGCCTCCCCTGCATCCGCCACTTCCCCTTTCTTAAAGGGGAAACAGCATACAACAGCGTGACTGTGCAGTCCGCACATGTCATGCTGTCCCTACGCTGGTCCCCTTCTATCCTCTGCTCCGGGACCTTCTTTACATCAGGAGCCCTCAGCAAAGTCCCCTTTTACATCAGGTTTGTATCAGAGTGCCAGTGCTGTTCGGTGGATGGGGTACCACTGTGGAAAGCTGTGTCCTCCTTATGTTCCTTTGTTGTTCCAGCAGCACCAGGTGAGCCAGTGTGCTCCTCACCCCCTGCTCCTGGCAAAAGATGCCAGAAAAGTCTTCACGCACTCTTGCTGTTTTATTTAGTGCCACTGGTCAGCTTGGACATTGAGCAGGGCTTACCTTTGTCCCACAGTGGGCTGCCTGCTGCAATACCAGTCCATGCATTGTGCTGTTGAATTGTGGGAGTAGAACTTCTATGCGCTTGAAGACACTTATTTTCTGGAGTCTACTGCTAGCAAGCACCTTGTAGGAGGTATGCTGACAGCACTGCAATTGTGTCAGTACACCTCAGTTCAGATATCATGCAATACAATGACATCTTCATGTTTGGCATCTCTGCCCTGGTCACTGGATGACCTTGTCGTGGCACTGCCCTCCCCGAATTGATGCCTCTACTACGCAAAACAAAGGAATAAATTATCTCACAAAAGTGAGTACACCCCTCACATTTTTGTAATTATTTTATTACAGCAAATTTACACTGTTATACAAGCTGTACACTCACTACTTTACATTGTAGCAAAGTGTCATTTCTTCAGTGTTGTCACATGAAAAGATAGAATAAAATATTTACAAAAATGTGAGGGGTTTACTCACTTTTGTGAGATACTGACCCACGGGTACCTTGACGAGGTTGTGTTTACCATAGGTCTATGGTTATTCACATCCTACCAGATGTAAGTCACACCATTCATTTTGACACTACATGTACCCAATCTCATTTCGGTATAAATGATTTATACCACATTATAAGGACTCTATCATCTTTCTCACTCCCCTTTTTGTCTAATCCTTTTTAGTCTTCCTCTGCTTTCACACTGAAAATCTATACACCATTACATACGATACTGAATGGACATTGAAAGGATAAACTTCACAGTGATGAACTAATCTCTGTCAATCTGCTCTCTCCTCCTATGAGCATGCCTCTTGTCATCCCATGAACTTATTGGCTCCTTGTGTTGCTTCGCCATCTCACACCCCAGCCCTGCTATACAGGGACTCAAAGAGGCTGATACCAGATCACATTCAGATACTTAAACTGCTTGTATAACAAAAAAATAAAAATAATGAAGTATTAATGAAGTATTAAAAGAGACAATCATCTGCATTGATTGTCTCTTTTATATCTGTCTAGAGTTCAGCTTTAGCAGCCACATATGCAGTTTATTTTGAATATTGTCTGTCCTTCCACTTTTTCTTAATTTCTCCTTAGTTACAGCTTCTAAAGTCTTTCGTTTTCTTAGAAAAGATATTCGATTACCCTTTAATAGGTTGACGCTCCAATTTCAGACTCCTGCTGCCTCTCTGTTTCTTTTGTGCTGTTTTGACTCTAATGACAAGCGTGAAATTGTGGGCTTTAGGTAGCATTGTGCCCGTAATCCCGCGCGTCCAAAGTCAGTAAAAGGAAAGGCTTTAAAATCTATAGTAACAGTCATATTATAATCATTATAAACATTATCTGTGCTGTGAACATTTGCATAATAAATGGTTTATGCAAGCAGAAAAAATTACTTGCTATAGATATAGAATATCCAAGATGATCTGAGGACACAATGAAGTGATTTCACAACGCAGGAGGTAGCAGAAGAGCGGAAGATAGTGTATGCTAAACTAATATAGGATTGATATATATATATATATATATATATATATATATACAGTATCTCACAAAAGTGAGTACAACCCTCACATTTTTGTATATATTTTATTATATCTTTTCATGTGACAACACTGAAATAATGAAACTTTGCTACAATGTAAAGTAGTGAGTGTACAGCTTGTATAACAGTGTAAATTTGCTGTCCCCTCAAATTAACTCAACACACAGCCATTAATGTCTAAACCACTGACAACAAAAGTGAGTACCCCCCTAAGTGAAAATGTCCAAATTGGGCCCAAAGTGTCAATATTTTGTGTGGCCACCATTATTTTCCAGCACTGCCTTAACCCTCTTGGGCATGGAGTTCACCAGAGCTTCACAGGTTGTCACTGGAGTCCTCTTCCACTCCTCCATGACGACGTCACTGGGCTTGTGGATGTTAGAGACCTTGCGCTCCTGCACCTTCTGTTTCAGAATGCCCCATAGATGCTCAATAGGGTTTAGGTCTGGAGACATGCTTGGCCAGTCCATCACCTTTACCCTCAGCTTCTTTAGCAAGGCAGTGGTTGTCTTGGAGGTGTGTTTGGGGTCGTTATGTTGGAATACTGCCCAGCGGCCCAGTCTCTGAAGGGAGGGGATCATGCTCTGCTCAGTATGTCACAGTACATGTTGGCATTCATGGTTCCCTCAATGAACTGTAGCCCACAGGTGCCGGCAGCACTCATACAGCCCCAGACCATGACACTCCCACCACCATGCTTAACTGTAGGCAAGACACACATGTCTTTGTACTCCTCACCTGGTTGCCGCCACACACGCTTGACCCCATCTGAACCAAATAAGTTTATCTTGGTCACATCAGACCACAGGACATGGTTCCAGTAATCCATGTCCTTAGTCAACTTGTCTTCAGCAAACTGTTTGCAAGCTTTCTTGTACATCATCTTTAGAAGAGGTTTCATTCTGGGATGACAGCCATGCAGACCAATTTGATGCAGTGTGCGGCGTATGGTCTGAGCACTGATAGGCTGACCCCCCACCCCTTCAACCTCTGCAGCAATGCTGGCAGCACTCATACATCTATTTCCCAAAGACAACCTCTGGATATGACGCTGAGCACGTGCACTCAACTCCTTTGGTCAACCATGACGATGCCTGTTCTGAGTGGAACCTGGCCTGTTTAAACCGCTGTATGGTCTTGGCCATCTTTTCATAGCCTAGGCCATTTTTATGTAGAGCAACGATTCTTTTTTTCAGATCCTCAGAGTTCTTTACCATGAGGTGCCATGTTGAACTTCCAGTAACCAGTATGAGAGAGTGAGAGCAATAATACCAAATTTAACACACTTGCTCCCCATTCACACCTGGGACCTTGTAACACTAACGAGTCACATGATACCGGGGAGGGAAACTTTTGTTGCCAGCAGTTTAGACATTAATGGCTGTGTGTTGAGTTATTTTGAGAGGACAGCAAATTTACACTGTTATACAAGCTGTACACTCACTACTTTATATTGTAGCAAAGTGTCATTTCTTCAGTGTTGTCACATGAAAAGATAGAATAAAATATTTACAAAAATGTGAGGGGTGTACTCACTTTTGTGAGATACTATATATATATATATATACTGTATACTAGACTGCCTGCACTGTATCTATAGTCTACACTGAATGCAGAGTATATATATATATATATATATATATATATATATATATATATATATATATATATATATTACAGTGCAGAGCATGCTGTGATTGGCCAAAGCATGCAGGTCAGGTCAATACACTGCGATCTTGCGGTGCATTATGGGGCATTCCACGGCGCTCGAATTTTTCGCGAACCCCCCATAATGTTTGCCATTTGGCTAACGACCGAACACCCAATGTTCGAGTCGAACTTACGTTTGACTCGAACATCAGGCCCATCCCTAGTGAAGACTACATAAGCTAAAACTTTATGTCTGGATTAGGCTAAATTTTACACATTTGTAAGTGAAACATTATTTGATGTGTCATTCTGTTACCTCTCTAACCAACCTATCCATGGTATGAGATCCTCATCATTCATACTTCTCATTTCCCGTTATATCTGTATGTTCATCCCTGACCTACCGGGATGCTTTTGCTCCTATCGGTTTGAACACTATTCATTTTGATATGGTTTATTGTATAATGTTTGTGATTTTTTTCTTTCTTGGCTGTTGGTCAACCTAATCTATACATGTTATCCAATGATGTTTCCAAATCAATCACTTGCCACTTTTCATTACTCACCTTTGATGTATTTTGAAAAATGAAAAAATTCTTAAAAAAAAAAAACATGTCAGCGTGCACGTCTGAGTGATGTCAAGGTTTTGGTGATACGCATCCACATCTTGACCCTTCTGTCACTTGGGTTGTGTTTATATCTGTCATTGACAGGGGTCAGGCTTGAATACCAGCAGCTATAATAGTAGAGAAGCTCCCACTAACCAAGCTGGAAAAGCGCAGCATCTGGTCACCCTTGTGGATGACACAGGCTCATCCGAGGTGCAGAGTCTAAGCACTAACTGGTGTTTATCAGAGCTCCTGATGGTGGACATGGGTTTTGCTGTGTGTTAGTACCAGGTTACAGTCCTCAGGACTGCCCCACCAGGTGGGTAGCAAGACGGGGTCCAGTAGCAGATATGGCAGGTAGGTATCAAGCAAAAACATAGTCAGTAAACAAGCCAATGTTAAGTAACAAGTGGTCACAGGTTGGGATTAAGCAGAAGCCTAGTTGAGGAACTATCCAAAGGTCAGTAATGAGTGGTAATGGAGATACAGATGACAGCAGGCATGACAAGAGCGAGATATTGGCTGGAGATAGCACATTAATCTGACAAGCAGGAAGTGTAAAGCCATGGCCAAAAATAGGAAGTTCAAACCGCCGGCAACAAAAGTGAGTACACCCCTAAGTGAAAATGTCCAAATTGGGCCCAAAGTGTCAATATTTTGCATGGCCACCATTATTTTCCAGCACTGCCTTAACCCTCTTGGGCATGGAGTTCACCAGAACTTCACAAGTTGCCACTGGAGTCCTCTTCCACTCCTTCATTACGACATCATGGAGCTGGAGGATGTTAGAGACATACATGTTATCAGGTAACACACTAGGCCTTTGCTCCCTCTTGTTTTATGTTTTGTTGTATTCTAGTTAGATTCCTCCACCTGAAGAGGGAAGCATTAATGAAGCATACGTGTTCTTGCTAGGAATTGTCACGAGGATGTTCCCCTATTGATGCAACTCTGGCCTTTAACAACACCTTAGTGCTATGGTGTCATGTCTGTTCAATTAGGTTGTCTGGTTATGGTTTAGTTTTGGAACCTGAGTGTTTGTTGTGCAGAAAACATAGCCATATGATGTGAAGATGAAAACAGTCTAATGAGAAAAAAAATTCTCTATTTCTATTTCAATATTTTTCAAGGACACAATACAACAGGATGTAGCATGAAAGAGAAACAAGAGTCCTGCCACATAAGCAGGTAAAAGGTGCAAAGAAAAGAATACAAAAATCAGAGAAAAAGCAAACATCCATCAGTTACAGCCTAGTACATCTCAATGGGACAGGATATAAAAGTATGCTGGCCCAATGGTATCAACAGTGCAATACAGAAACCGTTGTTATAAGGTTCTTTAGGTTCAGGCCATTGCCTACCCCTTAAGGCCAGGACTGGAATCGCAAGCTGATACATCCAATTTGTACAAAACTGGTTTACAAAAGTGAAAATAAGGGAAAAAAAAGAAAGGATAAGGGAAGACCATACGAAAATCACAGCCTACCCAACACCACCCACCTCCGCCACCTATCAATGATGAAGATGAAGTTTGGATATATGATATACAGGGATTCTAGACTCTCTCAAACCACGAAGAGGTATCCTTTAGGATGCTAACCATTTTTTCGTTGGTCATTATCCATGTAAATTTTTGTTTCATCATGGCAGGATCTACCTCAGGGCTTCCCTAAGTGGTGGCGATTGCAATTTTGGTCGATAAAAAACAAAGTATATTAAGATTTGTGCATGTCTCAATATAAAACTTTTTCCTAAGAAAAAGTCTTGCAATTGTTAAAAAACAAATTTGTAGGGAAAAAAATAACTCTTACACACGGTTACCAAATTTATGTGTGAATGGGACACTTTAGGAATGAAATTATGCTGAGGTAAAAAAAAGAGAGCGGTTAAAGGGATCTCTCCGACATATTCTCTGGGCCTGCCCAGTGTTAGCTGACTTCTGGTCTGGTGTCAAGACTTTCATTAAAGATTTGACTGGCGGGTCTCTTCCGAATACGCCAGCCGCCTACCTTTTGCACGACACGCAACTATCATTCAAACATTATAAAAACTCACCTCAGAGGGAAGATTACTTTTTCCCCTACTCCCCACTTTTTATATTTTTGTTTTGTTTTGTTTTTTTTGTTTCTCATTCCTTTTCTTTCTGTTATTTTTGTTTCTCATTCCTTTTCTTTCTGTTATTTTTGTTTCTCATTCCTTTTCAGTCCTACTCATAGTTACTGCTTATTATATGGGACTAGCCTAAATTACAGATCTAGAAACTTATTGAACGATTTTACTTTCAACTTACTCAATCTTTGCCCACTATTTTTGAAATAGCGATTCTGCTCTAAATACCATCATATTTCTTTGTATAAATGTATGTTTAATCTCATGAATAAGTATGTAATGTACCTGAAACTTGTATTTACTTTTTGTTAATGTGAACTGTTTTTGTTCTTATAAATCTTTAAATAATAAAGAATAAAAGAAAAAAAAACTCATACTGTTTAGTGAACTGACACATAACCCTTCAAAAATCGTTTCACTTACTAGAAACACTTGACTTGTTGATTGCAGCAATGTGATTATTTGTTGTACATATTTATCTTAATGAACACAGGAGACCAGATCTTGGAAAACAGACACACAGCAGATGCTATGATGAAGGTGCACGTCTGTGTAACTTCCCAATTTGAACACGTTAAAAGGGACACTTTACAACATATATTGACCCAACCCCCCCCCCCCCACACACACACACACACACACAAACACACACACACACAACAAAAAATAATTTACTAATTTTAAGCAATATGCAGAGCTGTAAAGTGGTATGTAGCAGTTTAATTCAGATTTACAATCAAACTTGGGTGAGCAGGCATGAATATATTTATCAAAATGCTTGAAGAGCATACATTGAGCTTCATCTGGGTGGGAAACAAAGTAATTTCAGTAATTTAAATAGCAATGAGTTGCAAGCACATGTGCAGCCAAAATTAGAACATTTTTCAGCATTTCAAGAATTTTGTAGAACACACAGTGTTTTTTCGGATAGACTTTCCCAATTTGAAGGACTATAAATGCTAATGAAAGTCATGAGAAATGTTGAAACTTACCACCACACTGACTCCTTCCCTTCACGCTCCCATGTCCCCCTTTTTTAATTTTTTCCTTCTTTCTCCATTTTCTCCCCCCCATATCATTTTCTCAATCCATATTTATAGCTCTGCTCCCATCCACTATGCCCCTATGTCTAGCTTTCTTGTAGGAATGCCAATGTTCCTCTGCCATTCTTACCTTTCCTACTGTATTTATCCAAAAAATAAAGCAGGAATTGACCATATACCCTGTATTTCAAAGATTAGTTATTTTATGGATTCGTTTATTCCCATCGTTATTATTTATATTTCTGTTTATAATTGTAATATTTCATGAATGCTTCAATCTAAGTTTTAATACATTATATTACGGTATATCACTGTCATCTTGACTGTGATCCAATGTACAATGTTGATCATTTTTCCTTTTTTTGTATGTATTAAAATGCATTTAAATAAAGAAATTACAAGAAAGGAAAAGAAATAGTACATATTCCAAAAGTCACTGGTCACCCAGATGATTGTGGCTTTTAATTAGAGTTCTACACATCACATTACAACTCTGCATAATGGAGCTATCTATTGATAGGTCATTGTATTTTTTTACATTTAAAATAGCAATTTATTAGCACATCCAAAATGAACCTGTTGCTTAGCTCTTTTCTCCAACACAAGGAGCAGGGCCGTTTTTAAGGCAGGGCAAAAGGGGCAGCTGCCCTGGGCCCTGTCATTGTTGTGGGGCCCAAAGCAGCTGCCTCATACTTGCCAACTATCCTGGTTTAAATTCCCTTGTCCCTTGAGGTTTTAGTCCTGTGCCGTGTCCCAATATCTCAGTGTGAAGTGCTGCTACTAATGCTGCCCAGCTCTGCCCTATTGTTGTGTAAAGATGACTCACCTGCAGACCCCATGTTTACTTGTAAATTACCAGCATTCATATGTAAATAGCAACGGAATTCATATGTAAATAGAGGCAGCCGGCGGCATTGATATGTATATCATGCCCCCCTGAGGTCATATCCACTATAATCTCTAGCAACCAATCAACAAGCAGAAATCATGTGCTGTAACCTCTAGCAACTAATCAGTGAGCCGTAATGTGTGCTGTAACCTCTAGCAACCAGTCAGTGAGCGGTAATGATAAACTGTAACCTCTGGCAACCAATCGCAATAGCTGCCTGATCTGATTCAGTAGACTGATTTTGAGTCTAGCTGCTATTTATTGTATGTCTCAGAGCAGGTGGAGAGTGAAACTGCATGGGGGGGCCCCAAGAAAAGTTTTGCCCAGGGTCCAATCAATATTAAAGATGGCCCTGACAAGCAGCCTGCATTTTTCCTGGCTTGGCAAACTGCTTAGGTGTAACTTTTGTTGAAGCCTTACCAGGAACAGCTTTTTTGATAGTCTTTTGGTAGCCTTCTTTCTTTGGCAGCCCTAATTGCTTTTTCCCTTTCAGCCTTTCACATTTCAGGCTTCTGGTTTCTCGTCACCATAATTTCTACCAGAGAGGCACCATTGATAGCAATCTGGAATTTCATTGCGTTGTGACTTCTGGAATTCTGCCACCTGCCCTTTCTTGTGTATTCTTCTGGACGGAATAGTCCAGTGGATTTGCCAAGAGTTCCCCTTGGAAAGGAAGACAGACTAAAATTTTGTATTCAGGAACTGGAATACCTTGCCATCAGTCCTGGCGTGTCACCAACCATGGTCATGGTGGATCTTGTAACCACTGAAACTGCACAGTTTGACCTTTATAGATCAGCTATAATGACCAAGAGAGTCGTTGTATATTGACTGTGGATACGTGTTTACAAACCTATTCACAGGGATGCTAGAGTCAATATGGGACTAATGTATGCTCCTAAACTCATCTTTAAGATTCCATACGAACCTTGATACTTTTTGCCTACCTATCTGCATTCGGACCTAGTAATGCTACTGAGATAGACAAGAATTAGACTTTGGTGGACCTTGGTGAGTTTGAACCTGTGTGTGGTTATTCTAAGTCATTCTCACTGTGTAATGCCACGTACACACGAGCGGACTTCTCATCGGACTGAACTCTGAAGGACTTTTCAACAGAGTTCCAATGGAGTTCAGACGAAACGGACTTGCCTACACACGATCCCACCAAAGTCCGATCGTTTCTAACGTGATGACGTACGACCGGACTAGAAAAGGTAGTTCAATAGCTGGTAGCCAATAGCTGCCCTTGCGACGTTTTCGGTCTGTCAGACTAGCATACAGACGAACGTTTTTTTTTATAGGAATCGAGTCCGTCGGAAAGATTTGAAACATGTTCTATTTCTAAGGTCCATGATTTTTGACAACATTCCCCATTGACAATGTCTGCGGATGACAAAACGCGTCTGGAGGAAGGCACGTAGTGACGTCACCACGCGATCGGAGTAGGAGGACGGGCTTCGTGTGTTTGTGCCGGCCGGCATTCTTTTATAGCGAATATATCCCTTTTTAAATGTAAGTACAATACTTTGGCTTTAATAAATGATCTTTCGACGTTATTACACTATGGCCAGTTTTCTCTTTCCTTGAGCATCCATTTGAATTAACGGACACTTTAGCGGGATAGAGGGAGCGATCTGCACCATCCGATTCACCGTCCTTATGTGGTCATCAGCAAGCTAAAAGGCCTAGACCTAGGCCTTTAAGCAGAATCTACAGCTACCGTGGTCGGGCACTCTTTTTGTTGTGTGTGCACACTGTGGTGATATCAAGGCCCTAAACAGTTTATTTTGGATTCTCTATTTCCATGGTATTTTGTGGACATACTCATTGAGACCTTCAGCACAGCTTTTTTAATTTTATCCATCAGATTTTTCGACAGAAAAGGTCCGATGAAGCCCACACGCGATCGGAATGTCCGACGGATTCATTCCGTCTGACCTTTTCTGCCGGAAAGTCAGCTCGTGTGTACGCGGCATTAGAGAGGTTTAAACCCATGATTTGGTTGCCTTTGTGACTTTATACAGCAGGACCATATGCAGTACATCCTTATCTGCTGAAATAAGTCTACAATTTTGTCTGCTAAATACATCAAAATGTTAATGCTACTGCTGTATATAGTATACCTATCGGCATTTACAAGTTGTGAAGGCAAGTCAGCAAAAAGCCTATTGGCAGTACATCTTGCAATACAGTATGTAAGTAAGTTTTGACTAAATTGTTATTATCTGTGTCAGGACAAGCCAAGTAAGACTAAAGTCTGGATTATATTTTCATTTATTGTCATAAACCTAATTTTAATCCAGCCGAGGAAAAGTTCATTCAGAATATACAAAGCATTCTAAGGCTGGCCATACTCTTGGATTTATGGATTCTTCCATCCATGCTAAACAGCATGGATGGAGGAAGCTCCCCTGTTGGTTATTGTATTCTGACAGTTGGCACCTGTCACCGAGTACACTGAGAAAAACTAAGGGTTTAATTTAAACATTAAACATTAGCATGTTGATGAAGGGGGGGGGGGGGCAGGGAAGGCAAGGAATAATCAGATTAAACTTCATCTTTATTAGTGATATTTTTATTTTTTAAATAGTAGTTGAAGAGTGGATCAGTGGTAAATGTGCAAATTATACTCATCTGCTCTGTAGGAGACCCTCTGGCATAATATTTTATCAATTTATTGCATTTCGTTTAACATACATAATTAAGTTTAAAATTATATTTCAAATTATATTTATGTATATCATTTATTTAAAATATTGAATGTGTATCAAGTGTTCCCTTGGATTTCTTTAATACCTCTTCATAATCCATACATAGTTTTGGAATTGGTTGCTAGAAGGAAACCTACCATCACCTTTGCTTTTATTTTTATTTAACTAGAAGGATGATCAGTCTCTTAGCATGGCCAGAGCAGCAATGTAAAATATTATCAGGTGGTGAAGACAAACCATAATTGTCATGCCATTACTACATGCAATATCATTCTCTAATAACATCTGATTATTGGCAGATCTGTATTCTTTGATGAGTTTATTTTCACAAATGCTCTCCATGGCACATCCATACAACAATTCCTCTCTATAAAGAGATCCTGTTCAAAGAAAATGGTGGAAAATGATGAAATAAGTGTTAAAAATATATAATTTTAGACATTTATGTAAAAAAAAAAAAAAGAAATATATACAGTATCTCACAAAAGTGAGTACGCCCCTCACATTTTTATAAATATTTTATTATATCTTTTTATGTGACAACACTTTGCTACAATGTAAAATAGTGATTGTACAGCTTGTATAACAGTGTAAATTTACTGTTCCCTCAAAATAACTCAACACACAGCCATTAATGTCTAAACTGCTGGCAACAAAAGTGAGTAAAGTGAAAATGTCCAAATTGGGCCCAATTAACCTTTTTCCCTGCCTGGTGTCATGTGACTCATTAGTGTTACAAGGTCTAAGGTGTGAATGGGGAGCAGGTGTGTTAAATTTGTGTTATCTCTCTTACTCATACTGGTCACTGGAAGTTTAACTTGGCACCTCATGGCAAAGAACTCTCTGAGGATCTGAAAAAAAGAATTGTTGCTCTACATAAAGATGGTCTAGGCTATAAGAAGGTTGCCAAGACCCTGAAATTGAGCTGCAGCACGGTGGCCAAGACCATACAGCGGTTTAACAGGACAGGTTCCACTCAGAACAGGCCTCGCCATGGTCGACCAAAGAAGTTGAGTACACATGCTCAGCGTCATATCCAGAGATTGTCTTTGGGAAATAGACGTATAAACTTATTTGGTTCAGATGGTGTCAAGCGTGTGTGGCGGCAACCAGGGGAGAAGTACAAAGACAAGTGTGTCTTGCCTACAGTCAAGCATGGTGGTGGGAGTGTCATGGTCTGGGGCTGCATGAGTGCTGCCAGCACTGGGGAGCTACAGTTCATTGAGGGAACCATGAATGCCAACATATACTGTGACATACTTAAGCAGAGCATGATCCCCTCCGTTCGGAGACTGGGCCACAGGGCAGTATTCCAACATGATTACGACCCCAAACACACCTCCAAGATGACCACTGCCTTGCTAAAGAAGCTGAGGGTAAAGGTGATGGACTAGCCAAGCATGTCTCCAGACCTAAACCCTATTGAGCATCTGTGGGGCATCCTCCAACAGAAGGTGGAGGAACGAAAGTTCTGTAACATCCACTAGCTCCATGACGTCATCATGGAGGAGTGGAAGAGGACTCCAGTGGCAACCTGTGAAGCTCTTTTGAACTCCATGCCCAAGAGGGTTAAGGCAGTGCTGGAAAATAATGGTGGCCACACAAAATATTGAAACTTTGGGCCCATTTTGGACATTTTCACTTAGGGGTGTACTCACTTTTGTTGCCAGTGGTTTAGACATTATTGGCTGTGTGTTGAGTTATTTTGAAGGGACAGCAAATGTACACTGTTATACAAACTATACACTCACTACTTTACATTGTAGCAAAGTGTAATTTCTTCAGTGTTGTCATATGAAAAGATATAATAAAATATTTACAAAAATGTGAGGGGTGTACTCACTTTTGTGAGATGCTGTATATATATACAGAATTTTTTGCTGTTCGAGCCCCATTGAGGAGATTTTCATTCACTTCCGTTCCAGAAACAGAACAGGGGAAATCTCTACAACTGCAAAAGGAAAATTTTTACTAGGAATCTCCATCCAAAAGGGGAAGCTCAGCTTTAAGGCCTCCTCCCCACCTCCTTTACCTCAATTCTTTTTTGGGGGTATCCGTATACCTGTTTTCGACAGGTAACCGCTCCCATTTCCACTCTGATTGCCTAAGCAATCCGACCGGATGGGTAAACAAGAGGTTAGCGCAAGTGCTCTACAACAGTGGTCATCAACTCCTGTCCTCAGGGTACACTAACAGGCCAGGTTTGCAAGATAACTGAAATACATCACAGGTGATATCATTTGCTGCTCAGTGATTGCAGTATTCTAGTCTGCATCTCCAAGGTAATACATAAAATCTGGCCTGTTAATGGGCCCTTAGGACAGGGTTGATGACCACTGCTCTACAACATACAAAGTGTTCAATGCTATACTATAAATTAATCGAAACAAATATTCCTACTAATTATTGATTGCCTAATTATGCAAGTATACAAATTAAGGTGCAAAGTAGATTAGTGCAAACAGATTCTATACAAAAAATGCAAAAATATATATACATTGTCTAGTGCATAAAATGCTCAAATGTTTCCACAATAGTCCATAGCCACCACAAGGCTATCTCTCAAAACATATTTTACACACCAATAATCATACAGTGTGAGTGAGAACACATTTTTTAATGTTAAAAGAAAAAGTAGAAAGTTCTTTAAGTTGAATTTCCCAGCCAATTTACACAGAAATCACCAAGTGCTTCCACCACAACATGAGTCCTTCACCAGTCTCACTAGTTCAAACTCACGAATGGATCAGCTGGTAAGATTATAAACCAGCGTGTAAGCTCAACCTCTCCAAGTGCTTCTTCACTATATTCGTCAATCAGTCTTATCCCATCATTTAATGTAGAGCAAGTAAGAGGAAAGAAGAGGAGAGGATGTTCCAAGTGCCTACCCGGGAAACTAGGGATTACACGATCAGCCCGAATGAGTCTTTACACCCTGGTTGCATCACACAACACGAGCTATGACCACTACAAGCGATAGCGTCAGCTTTCCTGCCCCACTCTATGCACGTTTCGTCAAATGACGTCCTCACTGAGCGGCAGGGTTGGTGTGCAAATTAAAAAAGGGTCCTGTGTGTTTTTGAGTCTGGATCAGGTGCGACTTAAATGTCTAATTCACACTTAAATCGCACCTGAATCGTTGAATGGAAACCGCTCTGGATTTTGCACAGAAACCGGCCCCGCATATCTGTGAACCCACCCTGAATAAACACAAAATTGGCTGATGCTCCTCTTTAAGTGCTAAACGGGTAAACAAATTATAAATAGAGCCTAAGTTTACCTAAAACAAATAATAAATCACAAGAGGAATTACTTACCTTCAGTGTGATATGTCCATTGTGCTGCTGTGTCCTCCTTATCTGAAATCTAGGTTCACCCCCTCCATTCAAAGGTCATATTTATTATAGAAGCTGCAGTACAGCTTCAATGAATGGAGGAACTGGATAGAAAGGATGGGCAGATTTGGGCACTCTTGATGAGACCCTGTGACAGCCACTTAGTTCTATTGGCCCATGCCACACTGGAAGTTTACAGCAGCAGGGGTGGGGTGCAGGAGGAAGATTTTGGTGAACAGGGGACACAGCGGAGACATACACTATATTACCAAAAGTATTGGGACGCCTGCCTTTACATGCACATGAACTTTAACGGCATCCCAGTCTTAGTCCTTAGGGTTCAATACTGAGTTGGCCCACCCTTTGCAGCTATAACAGCTTCAACTCTTCTGGGAAGGCTCTCCACAAGGTTTAGGAAGACCTGTGTGTTGAAAGCCTAGATCAGGAATTAGGAGGGCATTTTTCTGTGCATTCAGGGACTTTAAAGTGATAAAACATTGAGAAATATACTACATTTTCTATTGTATTTTGCCTTGATATACTCTTTAAGCCCTTATCCAAATGTCATGTCTTCCTTATGTCCTCTGTCCAAAGATTTATTAAAATCAGACTCACCTACCTTCAATTATTATGGATGTAAAGTTAACACAATGAGTTTCATCACCGATGCACTGGACAACATCCAACTCTGGATAGTCCTTTTGTAAGGAGGTGTAAATAGGACACATTTTCCCATTCGGTTTTTTCCTCTTCAGAGACCCTGGTGGACATTAGAATTATTACACCACATGACTCTTATCTATTCACTTAAGGAAATTAGAAAAATAATGCTGGACACAAATGCCGTGTACACACGAGCAGCCTTTCGACGGACTGAACTCCGAAGGACTTTTTGACAGACTTTCGACTGACTTTCCGATGCAACGGACTTGCCTACACACGATCACACCAAAGTCCGATCGTTTCGAACGTGATGACGTACGACTGGACTAAAGTAAGGAAGTTCATAGCCAGTAGCCAATAGCTGCCCCAGCGTCGGTTTTAGTCCGTCGGACTAGCATACAGATGAATAGATTTTTTGACCGGACTCGAGTCCGTCGGAAAGATTTGAAACATGTTCCAAATCTAAAGTCCGTCTGATTTTTCGACAGCAAAGGTCCGATGAAGCCCACACACGATCGGATTCTCAGTCAGGTACCAGGTCTGTTGTGAATTACTGAATTCTGCATTAATACAACAAGACTCACTGTAATCACTGCCGCCGCACCATGCTGCACCTCCCCAGATACAATTTTATTCCAATAAAAGTCTGGAGGATAACCCAAAAAGTATCCAACATGATTTGGGGGTCTAAAAACTCCACCTTCATCCAGGTTACTTCCACAAAAACTGCAGACAAGGCCTGTCCTTACAATCATACA
Organism: Lithobates clamitans; assembly: GCA_037952925.1. Classification (NCBI taxonomy): domain Eukaryota; kingdom Metazoa; phylum Chordata; class Amphibia; order Anura; family Ranidae; genus Lithobates; species Lithobates clamitans. Next base: position 1,096,447 of record JBBGZY010001740.1, on the reverse strand, counting down.
AAAAAATTAATATTCCGAGGAGAATCACAAGAGGGGATCTCCCTGGAACATAGACAGCTACTATTGGCTAAAAGGGGCAATAAAGGAGAATGAGCAAAAATCAATACAAAATTTATTGAAATATCAAAACTACATAGAAGTAAAATATTTTGCTTCAAAAGGGAAGCTGGATATAGCTGGTCCTAATGAACAACCATGGAATAGTACACCAGGTGTAGGGATAAACACGTGGTGTACTAATGGAACAGATAGACAGACAGTAGACACACAATAACACACAAAAGACACAAGCCTCTCCACATCCAGTTGAAGCTACGTGACATGACGTTGCGAAGCGCGTCAACTTAATTGCGGTGTGCAGACGCCGCTACAGCGATCCCCCAAACATAATGGGAAGCGGAGAAATTTTGAGCGAAGTACCTAGCCCACACAGTTGAAGCTGTCATCAGTGAAGTTGCAATCTGCTTTAAGCTATCGCCGCAGCGCGGCCGACAAACGAGCAGAGAACTGGTAAACACACAGCACGGCACATCCAACAGCGCCCACTGGTCTATCCCCCCTGATCGATGGGAACACGACGAGACTGCTATGCCGCTTTTGAAGCATCTGAGCTCACGGCCAGCACACCTGAATTGGGAAGGAAGGCGGTAATGTTACAACTATAACATTCACTTATATATGATTGCATTCAAGTTTAGACAGTCTGCTATTAACGAACTGTGTGGCCTGGGGATAGACGTCGATCCCGGGATAGTCTGCTGTGATGGACATTTTGTCAGTGTTAATTGTGCCCTGGTGATGGTCAACAGGTTACCTGTAGTAGTATCATTCAAACCTACTCTGATTAAGGCCATTTTTCCTTTGAAAACTGTCACCTGAGTACCGCCTGGCTATCAATCGGTCTTGTACTGTTTTAAAGATATCTGAACTTTGTTCAAGTTACAATCTTTTCTTTGGAACTGACACATCATTAAGAAATGCCTTCTACATGTGCATGCAATTGTACAATTTGAATCAACTCCAGCACATTCAATTAGAACTATATGTCAGCATTATTTGGAGACTCTACAGACAGTTAACCTTCTGTTTGGCAGCATATCCTTGGCGGCATCACCTTCGCTAGTTTATTTCTCCATGGGGGCCACACTTGCATAGTTTCCCTTGTACCCATCCTTATTACTTTTTATTTTATTACCTCCCTATTGGCGATTAGCCTGTGGGGTTTCTAGGCATATGTGGTAATACAGGCACCTGCACCACTTGTGTCTTTTGTGTGTTATTGTGTGTCTACTGTCTGTCTATCTGTTCCATTGGTACACCACGTGTATACTTACACCTGGTGTACTATTCCATGATTGTTCATTAGGACCAGCTATATCCAGCTTCCCTGTTGAAGCAAAATATTTTACTTCTACCCTGTTTCCCCGAAAATAAGACCTAGCGTGATTGTCGGTGATGGCTGCAATATAAGCCTTACCCCCCAAATAAGCCCTAGTTAAAGTCCTTGTAGGTCTTATTTTCAGGGTAGGGCTTATTTTCGGGGAAACAGGGTAGGGCTTATTTGGGGGTAGGGCTTATATTGCAGCCATCACCGACAATCACGCTAGGTCTTATTTTCGGGGAAACAGGATATGTAGTTTTGATATTTCAATAAATTTTGTATTGATTTTTGCTCATTCTCCTTTATTGCCCCCTTTAGCCAATAGTAGCTGTCTATGTTCCAGGGAGATGCCCTCTTGTGATTCTCCTCAGAATATTCATTTTTTTGTATGCTGTTTTTTTGGCTATGGCTAGAGCCTCTAATTTAGAGGAGTGGCAGTGAGAGAGCAACCACCACTACACAAGTGGCGTGAGGTATAAGTGTGGTCACCTGTTTGGTTTTTGTGGCTGTCCTTACAGTCACCCTGGAAAACAATAGCGTTAAAGGTCCAGTTCACTTCTAGTTCATTCCGATTGTTGTCAATCACGTCCTGATGAAGGGGACAGTTTTGGACCCCCAAAATGTGTATCTGGACCTCTTGGTAGTTGTGTGGCACTTCCATTTCCATATTTACAGATCCAATCAGTGCATTAGGTCAGGGGGTATGTCTGACCAGGTCTGTTGGATTATAGGTGCACTGAGCAATGTGGTCAAACTCTGGTGCTTGTTATGTATTCATACATAGACACACAATGCAATTGCTATAACAGGAAAGGTGTAGGTAAGACTAAGAAAATGGAAGTTGTCGGTACAACTTCACTTCTTATACTGTGACTTTATCTGGACAATGGAAAATATTAAATCTGGCATTAACATTTAAAATCATCTGGTATTAACGTTTAAAATCAATTCCTACAGTAAATCTCACACCTCAGTGTACCCCAATTCCTGCACCTTCACACCTCATATCACTCCAGTTCCTGCACCTTCACACCCCTGATCACCCCAATTTTTACACCTTCACACCTAAGATCAACCCCAATTCCTGCACCTTCAAACCTCAGATCAACTCCGATTTCTGCACCTTCAGACTCTAAATCAACCCAATTTCTCACCTTCACACCTCATATGAACCCCAATTCCTGTACCTGTAAATTAGTAGTTCTTACTAGCTAACATGTTTCAGAAGTGCAAGGGAAAGGGGTCGGCAGGACATAGGACAGTGCTCAGCTGGGCGGAGGATGGAGTCAGCAGGGCAGAGGAATGGGCTAAGTAGGGTAGTGTGCAGGGGTCAGCAAGGCAGAGAACTGCGGGTCAGCCAGGCAGAGGTCTGGGGTCAGCGGGGCAGTGTACAAGGGTCAGCAGGGCAGTGTATAGGGGTCAATGGGTCAGTGTACAAGGGTCAGCCAGGCAGAGGTCTGGGGTCAGCGGGACAGTGTACAAGGGTCAGCAGGGCAGTGTATAGGGTTAATGGGTCAGTGTACGAGGTTCAGCCAGGCAGAAGTCTAAGGTCAGCAGGGCAGTGTACAGGGGGCAGTGGGGCAGTGTACAGGGGTCAGCAGGGCATAGATTTGAGGTCAGCAGGGCAGAGGGTGGGGTTAGTGTAGCAGTGTATAGGGGTCATCCAGGCAGAGATCTGAGATCAGCAGGGCAGTGTACAGGGGTCAGCCAGGCAGATGTCTAAGGTCAGCAGGGCAGTGTACAGGGGTCAGCAAGGCAGAGGATGGGGTCAGTGGGGCATTGTACAGGCGGCAGCCAGACAGAGGTCTGAAGCCAGCAGGGCAGTGTACAGGGGTCAGTGGGGTAGTGAACAGGGGTCAGCCGGCAGACATCTATGGTCAGCAGGGCAGAAAATGGGGTCAGTGGAGAAGAGGATTGGGGGGGGCGGGATACACGCAGAATGCCTTTTATGTGGCTGAACACAGCATATACAGTATAATAGAAGGAAGGCAAGCCATTGAGGTGGGGGGGGACAGAGGTGGCTGGAAATGGAGGCGGGAGAGAGGCAGTTGGGCTCCTTCTTGTGTAGCCATCAGCAAGAATCAGGCAGCTGACTTTGATATGTCAGCTGTCTCTGGGACCGGAGGTGGGCTGGGAAAGAGGCAGCAGGGCTGGCTGTGTTTCTGGGAATGGAGGTGGGTGGGACCGGAAAGAGGCAGCAGGGTTCCTTTCTGTGTAGCCAGCTGCAAGCATTGGGCAGCTGGCCGTGTTGATGTGTCTCCAGGAACAGAGGTAGGCTGGACTAGAGGTTGGAAAGAGGCAGCGGGGCTCCTTTCTATGTAGCCAGCCGCAATCATCGGGGCGACTGCCTGTGTTGATCTGTCTCAAGCATTTGCGTGTCAGCATAAATGCGGCCACGTACTATGTCTGGCACACGTGCCAGGGGTTGCCGACCCCTGGGATAGACTTTATACAATGTTGCAATTATTCATTTATATAGTAAAACTTTTGCTACATAGTATTTGTGTTTCTTCTGATATGTGACTCTATTCTTTTTATGTAATAGACCGGATTTACAATATCTTGCTGGAATAATCACTTATTATTTATAGTCAGAAATAGATTTCTTTACCTTTTTGATTAGACTTTAAACATTAAGAGAAAAGAGAAAGATTGTATTTGTTAAAACATTAAAAGAGGGCCATCTGGGGAAGAAAGATGGGCAGAGGGAGTTAGCTCCAGAAGAGGGACTATGTAATGAGGACATTTTGGAACTAAGCTACTGTTTTAATCATAGATGATAAAATGATGTAAAGAAATTATCTCTTACATAAAGCATCTGGGGGGTTACACATGTCTGTTTTGCAGCAAGATGTTTTGATGGTTAATGTTTTGAATGTTAATGTTTTGCCTCGACCAGTTAGGGTGCCATCTATATCACATTCATCGGAATTTCCACATCTTCTGAGCGTTTGCATTGTTAGTTTCCGGCTTGGATCTGAAGAATGAAAAACAAGACCATGGAATTCCTAGATTTAAGACCTTTTTAACCTTTGATAAGCAATCCAGTGACAGGATGGCCTCCATCCTCATGCATGGGTCCTGCAATTTACCTGAATCTATAAATGAGGGTTCATGTTTAAAAAGCCTCCAAAGACACACATAAACCCCTATAATTGATACTTTATCTTTCAGCAATGGGAAATTGACTGTGGTGGGTTGGTGCAGAACTCTGAGCGTGGAGAGCAATACCCTGCCCAAGGGTCATCCTCACGTTAAAAGGACCACTGGCCCCACCTATAACTGGCCTTTGCAGCAAGGAGCACATGGAAGGGCATTGCATGCAAAACAAAGCCAAAGAAATTCAAAGCTCAAGTTACTGACCAGTCTGCAACCAACCGAATTATCCTGTCTGACAGTATGCGTTAAAAACAGGGGTTTAGTTTGCACACATTTGCAAATACATGCATAAGCTGCAGAGCCCCTTCAAGGCACCCCTGTATTCTGTAGTCCTAACTCAAAATTTTAAGAGCCTACACAGTGGAAGCACATGCTTTTTACCGGATAGGCAGAGAGTAGGTGAGCCTGGAGGGAGCCCACCCTTCTTTAAGGCACAGGAGCGCACTGGACATCTAGCAAATAGCACCATGGCAGCCAATGTGTCCAGTGTGTCCCCTCACCAATATTTCAACAGTACAAACTATGTCCGATGCTGCATTTGTCCCCCGACGGCTCTAACACTGAGAACCAAGCGTTTAAACAACGCCGGCTGTAACACTGAGAACCAAGCGATCAATCACCACAGCAGCTTCCTGAGCAGAGAGCTGCCGACTGTCTGCTTTGCCCCCACCTCTCATGCTCACTGGAAGGCTGAGCCGGATGTTGATTCAGGCATGTGGGCAGATCCCGACCATTTGGTCGCAATCTCTGTGACGTCAGCAGACTTCAGCCAGCTGTCTGCTGAAAATGGGTCACAGGAGTGCAGAACGAACTGCACTCCTGTGAGCCACAGGAGAAGTACAACTTTGACTGTACCTCTCCTTTAATTCCTCCAGAGATAGGTATTATTTCTACCCTATAAAGTTTTATTAAAGAAATATTAAAGGGATACATTTCATAGATCAATCCTCCTCGATGGTTCATTGTGAGCTAGGGTAGACTACTCTGTCGAGGACTGGTTGGAGATGCTATTGAATATGCACAAAAGCACTCAATCAATAGATATTAAAGAAATGGTGGTGAAATTACATACACAATGGTAAGTTATCCCTGGGGTAGGTGACACATGCTTTAGGGGCTGCATAGATCAAGGTACCTTTCTCCAAACATTTTGGAGCTTTAAGGCCCTTTGGCCCATCTGCCAAAAAGCAGCCATCAAGGTGCCCCAAATTACAGGCTTTAAACCCCTTGATGGTGCCCATGTGTCTCTTTTTTACTACAATCCCTGAGGTGTCAAACCCTGATCTGAGACTTACGCATGCTCTTTTTATTGCCATTCATTGGGCTTTAACCCTCAATTGGTGCTCTCCCTCATCTTCCTGGTCCCAAGTAACACAAAGGATGGAAGCCATTAAGCTGATAAAGAGAATTCATCACACTATGTTTGATACCATGCATATATATGAGCGTAAATGGGAAATTGGACTTCTTACTAACCGCCCTCCTGTGTATTCCATAATTCCAAAACTTGCTTCACACAAATTTTAGTCCATATATTGTTGGCTTACTTGGCAAATTTGTAGGGTGTAATTACATAGTTAGGTCGAAAAATGACACAAGTCCATCTAATTCAACTTAGCAATATGTTATATCCTTTATCAGAATATAAACCATATGAGATCAGGTATTCTGCTCTCAAAATTTACAAAAAAGTGGAATGTCCATTCATCTTCAGACACAATCTTGAGTAGCTTACCTTCTGTAATCCTTCTCATTTCTGAAAGGCACACATCATTATCCGGGCCACACAAACCCTGATACTTGGCACAAGAAGAAGATTGAGCATCTTGGCACTCATGGCACCACAAGAAGTTTCCTGCAATGTCAAAAAGAAAATATTTTCCCATGTAACATCTTATTAAAAAATACTTTGGTGCAGAATGATTTCTCTTTCTATAACTTTGTTTAACCACTTCAATACAGGGCATTTTCACCCCCCTTCCTGCCCAGACCAATTTTCAGCTTTCAGCGCTGTAACATTTTGAATGACAATTGAGCGGTCATACAACACTGTACCCATATGAAATTTTGATTAATTCTTTCCCCATAAATAGAGCTTTCTTTTGGAGGTATTTTATCACCTCTGCGGTCTTTATTTTTTGCGCTATAAACAAAAAAAGAGCGACAATTTTGAAAAAAACACAATATTTTTTACTTTTTGCTATAATACATATCCCAATTAAAAAAAAACAAAAACAAATTTCTTCCTCAGTTTAGGCCAATATGTATTCTTCTACATATTTTTGGTAAAAAAAATCGCAATAAGCGCATATTGATTGGTTTTCGCAAAAGTGATAGTGTCTACAAAATAGGGGATAGTTTTATGGCATTTTTATTATTATTATTTTTTTTTACTAGTAATGGCGGTGATCTGTGATTTTTATTGTGACTTTGACATTGCAGCGGACATATTGGACACTTGACACTATTTTGGGACCATTCACATTTACACAATGATCAGTGCTATAAAAATGCACCAATTACTGTATAAATGTCACTGGCAGGGAAGGAGTTAACACTAGGGGGCGATCAAGGGGTAAATGTGTTAACTAGGGAGTGATTCTAACTGTGGGGGGAGGGGACTGACTGGGGGAGGTGACCAATTGGTGTCCCTATATACAAGGAACACATGATCGGTCTCCTCTCTCCTGACAGGACGTGGATCTGTGTGTTTACTTCCATGCTCTGTGACAAGTAATCGCGGCCGCCGGGCATGCGCTACGGCTCCCGAGTGACGCGTGCCCCCTAGACAGCCGGGAAGCCAAGGACGTCATCTGGTGGCCACCCAAGATGAGAGAGCCACCTTGAGGCCCTCATATTACTATACGTGGGATGATAAGTGGTTAAAGAACAGTTCAAACGTCTCGCCCCTGTGCTGGCGATGCAATAAAGAAACTGGCTCACTCCTTCACATATGGTGGGGCATGTCCACATACAGTATACAACCTTTTTGGATAGAGGTACATCTCCTTATTTCTAACATCACAACCTACACACCAGACTACACCCATGCACAATACCCAGTGACGAGAAAAGGACATGTAGAGCCCTGGGTGAACATGCCAAAATTGCGCCCTCCCCCCCAAGATGTAGGATTATGTGTCAGCAAAAATCCCCCCCCCCTCAAAAGCATAAATCTCTCCTTCCTCACCAGTACAAATCCACCCCCCTTCTTAATTCCCCCCTCCTCGCACAAATCTTTGCCCCCCATCCCTCCCAGATCAAATCCCCCTTCACCCATCCCCCCAAATCACCGCTCCTAGCATACCTCCCCAAATGTTCTCTTCTGGAACAATTCTTACCCCCTCTCCCCAATCTCCTCATGGTGCCCCCCACCTCATATGATAACACAGTGCCCAGGGCAGCCACCCCTCCTGCCCACCCCTTGTCCTGGCCCTGCCAATACCTCCTACATATCACCTTTCTACCTCAACGCAATACGGGAGGTGTCTACTCCTCCACCTAATCAACGTGGCAAAAAATGTGCATTCCTATGCACTGGAAAGAAAACCGCCCCAACCATTGCTGAATGGATTCATTGTGTTCAGAAAACAGCAGAGATGGTGGACCTCGTTCATCAGGCCACAGAGACCCCATTTACAAAATTTGAGCTTGTTGGATAAACTTTGTGGACTCCTCCCAGGTACTCATTAATAATAAACCCAACAATTAAAAAGCTTCCTTGCTGTTGGCTAGGTCTCAATACTGCCAGTGATAGCTAACCCATTGATTGCTCAGTACTTACTTACTAGGTTCGAGTTCAACATATAGTTCTGTTACTGTATATTCCATCTTTACACATGGAGCAGTACCGAACATCCACAGACGACGCTCTGATGCCCTCTGTTTATCAACTCTCAAGAATCTATGGTTGAATTCAGTATATGTCTCACAGATATTGTGTTCTCTCCTTAAGTTGATTTATGTTTTGTAATTGGCCTATTTCTTTGATGTGTCACAAGTAACAATTTGTCTTTATACCACAACTTATCATTGCTCCTGGCTCTGTTATACCTTGTTGTACTTTATGACCAAGGTGGCTGCGACCACGATTATAACTCCTGTTATATGTCTTTTTGAAGACCAATAAACTTTTTTTTTAAATAAAAAAGAACAATTCAAGGCAACAGGTGACAGTAAATAGTAATTTACCATATGTATGCTGTCCAGAAGGAAGTGCAGATGTGCAAAGATTAGAAATGAAGTGTTGTTCTGTGTTACCCAGAGATAGCAGCAAGAAAATAATTTTGTTGATGGTACACTATATGGCCAAAGAGCTTGTTAGTCCCCCAATTCCAAAACCTTGGGAATTAATATGGAGCTGCCTCCATTTCCAGCTATAACATCATCCACTATTCTCATAAGGCTTTCTACAAGGTCTTGGAGAGTGTCTGGGAGAATGTATGCCCATTCAGCCAAAAGAACATTTGTGAGATCAGGTATTGTTATTATTTGAGAAGACCTGGCTCACAATTGGCATTCCAAATAATCCCAGAGATGTCCAAAAGGGTTGAGATCAGGCCTCTGTGCAGGCTATTGGAGGTGTTGCACCAAATTCATCAAACCATGTCTTTATGGAGCTGGCCCTGGCATGGTGGCAGGGCGGGACAAGGGATGTACAGGTGTACAAGAAGTGCAGCTGCCCTGGGCACTGTGGTATCATGTGGGGTTGGGAGGGACCACAAAAAAATTGGTGGGGAGGGGATTTGTGTTGACAAGGGGAATTTGGGGGGCAGCACAGTATAAGAATTGTTCTAGGAGGAAAAATTTGGGGAGATGTGCTAGAAGTGGAGATTTGGGGGGATTTATGTTGGATAGGGGATGGGAGAAGAGGATTTGTGTTAGGAAGGGTGATTTGGGGTTTTGTGCTATAAAAGTAATATGGTAGAGGGAAAATTTTTTTCTTTGGGGGGGGGGGGGGTATTCATGCTAGTAGGGATGATTGGCGGTATTTGTGCTAGAGGGGTAACTTGTGGGGGGTTTGTGCTAGGATGGGGGATCGGTGGAGGGGAATTTGTGCTGGAAAGGGGGATTTATGCTTGGAGGTGAAAGATTTTATTAGGGGGGGGGGGGGATTTGTGCTCGGGCATATGGCGGGAGAGGATTTGAGCTAGGTGCTTAGGGGATAAGCATGCAGATTAGGGGCGGGGGGGTTTTCGCTTAAAAACATAATTCTCATACATCTTGGGGGGGGCGCAATTTGGCATGTTTGCCCTAAGCTCTAGATGACCTTGTTCCGGCACTGCACAGGGGCATAGTGATGGTAGAACAGAAAAGGACCTTCCAAAACTGTTGCTACCAGGATAGAAGAGCACAATTATCTAAAATGTATTTGTGCACTGGAGCATTTCCAGTACCTTAGACTGGAAACACCTGAATTCAATAATTTGGAGGTGCATCCAGATACTTTTGGCCATATAGGCAAGTGTAATGTCCAGGTGCCCACAAAACATCAGCTATGGTCATCTTTTGTCTTTTGATGGCTAACTCAATATAATTTTGGAGTGAAAGTCAACGAACGGTATTACCTTTTGGATTTTTCTTTTCTTTTTTCCAAAAATGTTAAAGTTTACTCAGATTATATTTACTCATGGGGTGAGTCAATGAAAAATGCTTAAAACATTTGCACAGTACTGTATATGCAATATATATAATTTGTCTTAGCCAGCATTTGCAGCTTTACCTATTATGTAAGACAACACAATAAAATAGTTTACACTCACCCACTGGCAGCTGATGTTCCCTGCTGATTTCTTTTATTACAAATTTAGTAAGTACGCTGAATGAATTCACAAATTCTCCATTGTTCTTGAAAATGTTCTTTGTTGCACAACCATATGAATATATATTATATGCTGAAAAATAGCAAAAAATCTGAGTGTGTGTATGTGATATATACATATACTGTATATATATATATATATATATATAAATCACCAAGTAAGTATGCACTTGTAGCTAGTAATATAGCAACGTTAGGCATCCCCACCCTTTATAGTTACCAACCTGTACCATGCAGTAGAAATTGAGAAATGTACGTGTTCAAGCTGGCCAACTGCGTCAATAGCTTGCTATAGGAAAGGGTTAACTTGTGGCAACACCTCAAGAGTCTACCAATTCCCTGGACATTCCCTTATTCATAAAGGTGGGCCTCGGGCCAGGGGAATGTGACTACAACATAGCAGAAACCCCTCCCCCCTTACATGTTAGCAATATACAAATATCCTGATGATGATCCCAGAGTACGTATAAAACTATTCAGTCCCAGGGAGTGTAAGAGGACACGGATCCACACGATGAGACTGAAAGAGAAGCTTTGTAGGGGGCTTTTCACTGTCAGGGCGGTAAGGATGTGGAACTCTCTTCCACAATTGGTGGTGTTGGCAGGAAGTATGGATAGTTTTAAAATAATCTTAACGAAAACAATATACGGGGATATGGGAATGATTTTCTACACGCGCACACACACCAACACAGGTTGAACTGGATGGACCGATGTCTTCATTCAACCTTACCTACTATGTAACTATGTGAGCACGTTTGGACATATACTCTTGAAAGTACACTGTTGAGGAGTAGACTTAACCCTGGTTTGCAATGCCACACTATAAGACATTACTGTGGACATCTCCTCATCTCCATACCTTCTCATCTACTTCCCCCCTGCCCATCTCCATAACCCCTCCTAATCACCTGGCACATGCCTGGTAGTAGAGCCTGATATGATGACAAAAGCCTCTCTTACACCTCTGACTCGGGCCCCTGATAGTGTGAACAGAAGGTGCAGGAGTGCAGAGTGGCATGAGTGCCCATAAGTCCTGCTAGTAGAGCAGGTGTCCATTCCAGTCAGGGTAGTCGCCAGAGGTCTTCAATGAACCAGGCAGGTATGGTGGCAGCTGATGAGCAGCAGATCAAAGCAGGCTGGTACTGGCAAAAGCTGGCAGGCGAGGCGTATACTGGTAGCAGACAGTGTGTAAGCAGGCACAGCCAGTAGACAGGTAGGACCTGGTGACAGCAGGAGGAATAGCAAAGCCAGGTAAGACAGATCAGGTACAGGGCCAAAGGCAGGAGCGTGGTCAAGGTACAAACCAGGTCTGGAACCGATCAGTGGAACAGTAGGAAATGAAGCAGGCAGAAGCAGTGGTCAGGAGGCAAGGCAAGGTCCATACAGGCAGAGTTCAGGGAGTAGTAAGATAAGCCAGGTCAGTAAATGGAAACAGAATACAGCATCACAGGTTCTCAGGACACAGAAGGCTGAAGACAATGCAGCACTGATCCTGAGCACTGGCCAAGTTTAAATAGCCCATTTGGCACCATCATCTGTCACAGATGCATGCAGGCGCGCATGAGATGGCACGTGTGTGTGAGTATGTGCATATGCACTAGCCAGTGCCCAATTCCTGTGAGCACGAGAGGGAACATGTATTAGCCTGTGCACAGAAGTCTGCTCAGAGGAGCTATCCTCTCTATTGGCATGTCCATCCTGACATCTCCATAACCACTCTTCCTCATCTCCTCCCCTGTCCTCATCACCATAAAACCACCTCATCTCCTCCCCCTGCTTTACAGAATACAGAATACAGATACAAAATACTTTATTAATCCCAAAGGGAAATTGAGAAATTATTACGACACAGACACACTTAACACAGACAACACAAGATCACAATAATAAACTGAACAAGATGCAAAAACACAACAAAATTACCAATAACAGCCATTAGCACTAAACAAAATCAGAAATACACTACAAATAAAACATCCATACAATTAAAATACAACATAGAATAAATGACACAGATGAAAATAACAAGCAAACTGCCAAAAACAAATAATGCACCATCCCAAATAATAACCAACACAATACCAACATATTATAAAAACAACACAAAATCATGATCATAAACCAGAATTAAATCTTCACCTCCAGCCGTCACAGAAAAGAATTATATATCTTGATCGCCACAGGCAAAAATGATTTCCTGTGTCGTTCTGTGGTGCATCGTGGTTGTAACAATCTGCCACTGATGGTACTCCACAAACCAGCGTATATTGGAGTGGGTGGGAGGAGTTGTCCAAGATTGAACATAACTTGAACAACATTATCCTCTCCAACAATGTTGTAAAAGACTCAATACAACAACATCACTGGCCTTACGAATCAGTTTGTTGAGTCTGTTGATATCGAACACCCTAAGCCTGCTTCCCCAGCATGCCACTGCATACAGGAGAGCGCTGGCCACCACAGACTCATAAAACATCTTCAGCATCGTCCGGCAGATGTTAAAGGACCTCAGTCTCCTCAACAAGTAGAGGCGGCTCTAGCCCTTCCTATAGAGCACCTCAGTGTTCTTGCTCCAGTCAGCTTATTATCTATGTGTACCCCCAGATACGTGTAACTCTCTACTACCTCCACATCCACTCCTCAGATAGAGATTGGGGTCACTGGTTGCTTCCTCTTTCTTAGATCCACAACCAGCTCCTTTGTCTTTGTCACATTGAGATACAGATAATTAACCTCACACCATATGACAAAGTTCTCCACCACAGTCCTATACTCAATTTCTTCCCCATCACTGATACATCCAACTACTGCAGAGTCATCAGGAAACATCTGAAGATGGCAAGACTTTGTCTGGTAGCTGAAATCAGTGGTGTAGGCAGTAAAAAGAAAGGGAGAGAGAACTGTCACCTGTGGAACCCCAATATTGCTGATCACCCTATCTGACACAGGTAGTCTACAATCCATGACACAAGGGAAACATCCATAACTCATTCTCATCTTCTCTCCTTTTCCCATTTCCATAACCCCTTCATCTCCTTCCCCTCCTCATCAAACAAGCAGAAAGTACAGGATGTTATCAGCTCACACTTTTTTGGGGCAAATCTACAGTTTTTTTGCACTTATGGAACAGATATAACAAAACACTTTCAGTGGTATATTTAGCAGGCCACAAGGTTTTGGGGTTTACATAGCCTTTACACCTTCTCCACTCTACCCAAAAGAAAACAAGGTTTGGCTGGAGTAAGACTTTAGCTATAAAAATTAATTTGAAATAAACAAAACACAAAAAACAAACAGACTTGGAATACAAGAAAAAAAAAGACTTTGGAACAAAATTGCATACGTTCTAAAAGACCAGGCTTGAGGAACATGTTTCTCTTTATGGCTGATTAGCAACGCATTTTTCATCATATTCTTAATTTGAAATGTCTTGGTTTGTGACAGGTTTACTAACATGGAATGTTGCTAGCTGGGTTTATTTACCTTTATACATCGTTGAATTTTGGAAGACGCAATGAGTTTCTTCACCTGTACAGGCCATGGCTCTCTCCGGAACACAGGGATCTTGCTTTTCCACATGGCAGGCGGGACAAGTGACCCCATTTTTTATCAGTGACCTCTCCTGTACTACGAAAGTCCATGAGACAAAGTCATTAAAGTGTACAGATCATGCAAAGTTACAGGCGTGAACACCTATGAGAATAGTAAGTATCTGATATATGTACCTTGTCCAGAGGGGTCTGCCACAATAAGGGGTTCACCAGTTGAGGTATATAAAACCAAGGCTAGTTGGGTTTCAGCCAAGGTTAGATTTTATTTATTTATTTTTTAGCCAAGGTTAGATTTTTTTTTTTTCAGCCAAGCTTAATTTTTAATAACGTAGGGAAAGCAACCCCTGCCAGATGTGTACGCACTCTGTATTACTACTGGGGAGATTTACTCTATTTGTCCTAGTAAGTATTGTCTTGTGATGGGGATTACACAATTATCATCAAAACAGAGATCACCTGTTCTGATAACAACTGTCTAAGCATAGATTTACCCTTATTTTAAAGATTTTCCCTCCCTTCTTGTTGTGTCTGACAAGGAAGTACCTGTAAGAGAAAATTGCCCTAATGGGACACAGAAAAAAAGCATTGATTTAAACCTTTCCTTACACTTTCCAAAGCTAAAAAAAATATTTTGGATATACCTAAATAAAGTCTTGTATATTTTATTTAAAAAAAAAGGCTGGAGTTGGCTTTGCTGTAGCTAAATACAGTGTAAAGCCTCGTACACACGATCAGATTTTCCGACGGGAATTGTGTGATGACAGGCAGTTGGCGGAAAATCCGACCGTGTATATGCTCCATCAGACAATTGTTGACCAACTTTCCATGGAAAATGTTGGAAGGCAGGTTTATAAATTTTCCGTGGGCAAATGTCTGTCGTCGGATTTTCCAAGTGTGTTTGTCGGACAAAAGTTCAAAGTACAAACACGCATCCTCGGAAGCAAGGACGAGCCGGAAGCGGCTGGTCTTGTAAACTAGCGTTCGTAATGGAGAATTAACATTTGTGACTTGGCAAATTATGAAATCTCGAAATGCAGCGCACATTCTCTTCTTCTTTAATGGGATAATAATGAAGCTGCTTTGCTGGTGATACTGATGGAGTTATTGCAAACAAATCTTCAAAGGCTTTTTTTTTCTAGTGATATCAAGAATAATATTATTATGCTTTTTTAAAATTTTTATTTGGGCAAGTTACCACAACACCATTATCCCGACGTTTTTAAAATCAAAGATACAACTATATTGGTGTCCCTTGTTAATTTTACATTATATTTTTTAAACTGTAACGGCCTACTCCCAAACTGTCATCTGAAGTAAAACACATAGCCAAGTATTATTCTACACAATTTTTTTATTGTACATTAAAAAAGAAAACAAATCAAATCAGACATGCTATCTGCCAATAGAACTTAACCAAAAAGTGCTTCCAAAAATATAGAAAATATCCAAAATCAAATCATTATACAACCAAAAAATAATGTCAAAGCAATAACTCCAAGGCCAATAATAAATAACACGTTATCTCCTCCGATTCTGCAACATGTCTGGTGGACGAACGGCCGTTCAGAAACTAACTGAAAAGTACGAAATTAAAAACGTGAACTGAAAAGCGCTAAATGAAAAGCGCGGAAAGAAAAGCGCGAATCAACACTTACCAAACTTCTACTAACACGAAATTAGCAGAAGGAGCCCAAAGGGTGGCGCTAAAGAGCTGAAAAACAACGTAGTACATCACTACGTTCGTATTTGTTGGCCAACAAATGTGTGGCCGTGTATATGCAAGACAAGTTTGGGCCACTGCCCTTCGGACAAAATTCTACGGTATTGCTGGCCAACAATCTGATCGGGTGTAGGAGGCTTTATTCTTTATGGCATCCCCGTGCATTGGAAAACGCAGTGCCTTTTAACTTGCAGGAAACCACATGGTGCCACAGCACCATGCAGTTCCATGTGGTTGCCCTGTAAGTGCGTTTTGGAAAAAGGGTTGGGTGGTGAACCTAAGCTAACTCTGGTGCCTTTTACACTCCATATATTTATGTTGAATCTGTTTTTAATTCAGCATTGAAACAATACAGAACATAAACATAAAAGTACATGTCAAATACAAGACCTCACAATGAATATAATAAAAGTAAAGGTCATTAAGACACATTAAAGTGGTGTTCCGGCCGAAATTATACTTTTTAAATAAAAATACCCCTATAATACACAAGCTTAATGTATTCTAGTAAAGTTATTCTGTAAACTAAGGTCTGTTTTGTTAGTTTATAGCAGTAGTTTATTATTTTATAAACTTGCAGCAGGCCGTGGCCATCTTAAAGTGGGGTTCCACCCAAAAAAACAAAAATACATGAAAAATCCTAAAAAAACCAAAAAAAAAACCATTTGGATATTTTTTTTTTAACTTACCTCTAAATGCCTGTTGCTAGGTGGTCCCTTGTAGTCTGCCCCTTCCAGTGCCTGGGCTGGTGACATCACGTCCCCCTCGGTACAGGAAGGGCTCAGCTCTGCTCCCTCCCTCCTGTCAATCATCTGGGACCCATTACCCATTACCCAGGTGACTGAGAGGCCAATCACGGCGCGCGGCGCCGCTCGCGCATGCGCAGTGGGTGCCAGGCTGTGAAGCCACAGCCCAGCGCCCACAGTTGCAATGCCGGTGCCGCTTCGATCCCCCACATCGCTGGACCCAGGGACAGGCAAGTCTCTAATTAAAAGTCAGCAGCTGCAGTATTTGTAGCTGCTGACTTTTAATTTTTTTTTTTTTTACTGGACTCCCTGGGTGGAACTCCTCTTTAAGTGTGGGCATCTGAAGCCAGACTGTATTTCTTCCTGGATCTCATTCTTGCAGATCTCGCACATGCTCAGTGCAGCACAAGCAGTGTAATAGGTTTCAGGTCAGGTTTCCATAGCAACGGCAGTGTCAGAGGAAGTTGCCGCCCCTTCCCAGAAGGCATTGCAAACAGGAAATGATGCGATGGGCCACGGCCAGGGAGGAGGAAGTGAAAAATAAATACAGCAGATATACAGTAGGTGCTGAGAAATTTTTTTTTTAAATATCCAATTCGTTTACAGTGCACAGTATAGTGAGGGATGCTGAAGAGTTGTAAAAATGGGTGGAACTCCACTTTAAGATTAACAGAGCATCAAAATAGTTAGCACCATAGACCATCTAGTATTATAATGGTAGAGATCGTTATGAAAATGGCACATACATACATCAGTGTTACTGCCCAGTCCATAGTGAAGTAAAAGACGAAGTATAAAAGAAAGAAATAGAAGAATAATAAGAGAAGGAGGAGTTACAAAAAAAAGGCGGGGGGAGAAAAAGAAGAGGAATAGGGACAAGGAGGGAGGATGGGGCAGAGAAGGGCTATACCTATACTCGAGAGGCCCCAGAAGGCACAGCTACAAAATCCATAAAATTGGAAGAGAACCAAAAATGTGACCAGGCGGTCCATATAAGTTTGTGAGAATCAGTCTTATTATTCTTCCAAGCTATCATGCATTCCAGGTGTTCGAACCTGTCCATCTCACTAGCCCAATCAGCTAAGGAAGAGACAGACTGCGCCAATGTCTAGCGATAACAGAATGGGCTGCCGTAAGAAAATGTCACACTCCATATATTTAGACCCCCTGCACAAATGTGGATGAAAAATGAGGTTGCTAGTACAAAGTGTACTGCATTTATACTATATTACCAAAGGTATTGGGACACCTGCCTTTACACACACATGAACTTTAATGGCATCCCGGTCTTCGTCTGTAGGGTTCAATTTTGAGCTGGCCCACCCTTTGCAGCTATAACAGCTTCAACTCTTCTGGGAAGGCTGTCCACAAGATTTAGGAGTGTGTCTATGGGAATGTTTTACCAGTCTTCCAGAAGCGCATTTGTAGGGTCAGTTACTGATGTTGGATGAGAAGGCCTCGTTCACAGTCTCTGCTCTAATCCATTCCAAAGGTGTTCAAGACTCTGTGCAGGCCAGTCAAGTTCCTCCACCCCAAAATCCACACTATATTGCCAAAAGTATTGGGCCACCCCTCCAAATCATTTGGTGGAGGGGGGATTATGGTGTGGGGTTGTTTTTCAGGGGTTTGGCTTGGCCCCTTAGTTCCAGAGAAGGGAACTCTTAAGGCATCAGCATACCAAGACATTTTGGACAATTTCATGCTCCCAACTTTGTGGGAAGAGTTTGGGGGTGGCCCCTTCCTGTTCCAACATGACTGCACACCAGTTCACAAACCAAGGTCCATAAGGACATGGATGAGCGAGTTTCGGGTGGAGGAACTTGACTGGCCTGCACAGAGTCCTGACCTCAACCCCATAGAACACCTTTGGGTTAAAGTAGAGCGGAGACTGCAAGCCGGACATTCTAGTCCACGTTAGTGCCTGACCTCACAAATGCGCTTCTGGAAGAATGGTCAAACATTCCCATAGACACACTCCCAAACCTTGTGGACGGCCTTCCCAGAAGAGTTGAAGCTGTTATAGCTGCAAAGGGTGGGCCAACTCAATATTGAACCCTACAGACGAAGACTGGGATGCCGTTAAAGTTCATGTGCGTGTAAAGGCAGGTGTCCCAATACTTTGGGTAATATAGTGTATATCGATGTGTCTTCAGTTGGGCTTTATACAGATGGCAGTTGTCAATGCATATGAACTAAATATACAGTATACTCACAGAGAGGACCTAGTGGGATACAATTATCTGTATTACAACAGGTGGTATTATAGGATATGTAGAATCCAGCTGTAGTCATGCTTCCTGCCATATTACACTCTGATTGCTGTGCACATCGCACCTGAAATAGAGTTCCATTCACTTTCTTGTCACCTATACAACAAAACAAACATGTGTTTATTTTAAAACGATATAAAGTACATTTTCACTAAGTTGCAGTGCCACCAATGTAGTGCTTAGCTCTTGTTCCCATGATCTAAAACTACAAATATCAACACTTCCACCATTGTAGTGTTTGACAGTTAAGCTAACAACCTAAAATAAATTATATCACCATGGCCACCATTGTAGTGTTTGGTGCTTGATCCCCTGACCTAAAATAAGGAATCTCAGCCCTGTCACCATTGTAGTACTAAGTGCTTGATCTTGTGACCTAAAATAATCTCCCCACTGCTGCCATTGTAGTGATTGGTGCTTGATCTCATAGCTTAAAGTAAAGAATCCCACCACTGCCACCATTGTAGTGCTTAGCACTTGATCTCATGGCCTAAAGTAAAGAATCCCACCACTGCTACCATTGTAGTGCTTAGCAGTTGATCTCATAGCCTAAAGTAAAAAATCCCACCACTGCCACCATTGTAGTGCTTAGCACTTGATCTCATAGCCTAAAGTAAAAAATCCCACCACTGCCACCATTGTAGTGCTTAGCACTTGATCTCATAGCGTAAAGTAAAGAATCCCACCACTGCCACCATTGTAGTGCTTAGCACTTGATCTCATAGCGTAAAGTAAAGAATCCCACCACTGCCACCATTGTAGTGCTTAGCACTTGATCTCATAGCGTAAAGTAAAGAATCCCACCACTGCCACCATTGTAGTGCTTAGCACTTGATCTCATAGCGTAAAGTAAAGAATCCAACCACTGCCACCATTGTAGTGCTTAGCACTTGATCTCATAGCGTAAAGTAAAGAATCCCACCACTGCCACCATTGTAGTGCTTAGCACTTGATCTCATAGCCTAAAGTAAAAAAATCCCACCACTGCCAACATTGTAGTGCTTAGCACTTGATCTCATAGCGTAAAGTAAAGAATCCAACCACTGCCACCATTGTAGTGCTTAGCACTTGATCTCATAGCGTAAAGTAAAGAATCCCACCACTGCCACCATTGTAGTGCTTAGCACTTGATCTCATAGCCTAAAGTAAAAAAATCCCACCACTGCCAACATTGTAGTGCTTAGCACTTGATCTCATGGCCTAAAGAAAAGAATCTCATAACTCACACCATTGTAGTTCTTAGTTCTTGATCTCATTAGCTACTGTATGTAGCACTACCCCCCGTAGGAGTCCCTGATGTCCCCGGGTCCCCACTGCTGCATAGCCAGTCACATAGCATTTTCTTTCATTCACTCCAACTCTCAGTCTCATCACATCCACCATTTTAGTTTTTGGTGCTCGCTCTTGTGACCTCCTGATCTCATTACCTATGTACCACTACCTCCGTAGGAGTTGCTGATGTCCCCAGGCCCCCTCTGCTGCATAGCCAGTCACATAGCATTTTTCTTCATTCACTCCAACTGAGAGAATATTCCTTGGCTTGTTTTTGTTGTTTTTATTGGGGGATGATAACTTGGGTGGGTTTGGGGAATTTTGGAATGCCCAACCTGAAAATTTTCAAACAGAACCAGGGACAACTTCCTCCCTATTTACAAAGGGTCCTATTCTTCCTTCCACCTGCACAAACTTGGTTTACAATGTATAGCACCTGCTGCTCACTCCTGTTGGAACTAGCAGGGTATTGCTATTTCAGCAAAGGCCCATTACAGGCAGAAACTCTCAGTCCCTTAAAATAAGTAGCATAATTAGAGTGAACAGCAAGACATCTCTTCTTCTGCTTCCCTGTGGCCACTGATCCCAGCTCTACTTGCTTGTAGAAATGTTAGCCTACCTGGCTGCCACCAGTATCACCTGCTTGATCTTCCTCTCAGTTCTCCCTACTGACTTTCTGCCCCAGACCTGCCCAACTTTCACACACACATGGAGATCTCCCAGGGCAAAGTTAGATGAAGACTTGGCACTACGCAATCTTCAAGAAAGCGCTGTTACTGATGACAGTCTCTCCCCTTGTCTTGCCCTGCACCATGCTGATCTACTCAATGTTTCTCCTTGCTCCTTCCCGCTGCCTCTCCGGCATGAATCCTCCCACCGCCTCCTTTGTTAGGATCCTTCCAAGCAAGCTTTCCTGAGCTTCCTGCCTAAGGTAACCCCTCCCCCCCTTCGGTAGGGGTCTCTCGAGGAGCCTCTCCTCAGCACTGCTTCTCCCTTTTTCATCTGACCTTGCTGGCATGGCTTAGGTCTATTTATGGGTTTCCCAGTTCCCCGCCAGCCCACCCCTGGGGATTGGCTGAGAGCCAATATATGTTCAAGGCAGCCCCTCCTAACCCCCACCCTTTAGTTCTAGAAGGTTCTCCGACCTTCTAGATACCAGGGAGAGGCACCAGAGAGCTGTCAGGATGAGGCCTCCAGCCCTGGTCTCTAGAATCCCTGACCATATTCAGTGACTTAGGTTTGTTCCTGGCCAGAAATATGCTTGTACTCAATTCTAGTGGCACACACCTAGAGGATGCTACACATAAAATAAAAAAATCTTAGTACCACCACCACTCTAATGCTTGGCGCTTGATCTCATGACCTAAAATAAAGAATCTCATTACTTCCACCATTGTAATCTATCTATCTATCTATCTATCTATCTATCTATCTATCTATCTATCTATCTATCTATCTATCTATCCAGTATAAAGTATCTATCTATCTATTTCTCTATCTATCCAGTATAACGTATACATGTACACTTTATTGCCAAAAGTATTGGAACGCCCCCTGTGATGTCATGGACCAGTGCATGCTGGACCTTGTGGACATCCTTCCCAGAAGAGTTGAAGCTGTTATAGCTGCAAAGGGTGGGCCAACTCAATATTGAACCCTACGGACTAAGACTGGGATGACATTAAAGTTCATATGCGTGTAAAGGTAGGTGTCCCAATACTTTTGGCAATATAGTGTATATAGATGCATATATACAGTTGTGCTCATAAGTTTACATTCACTGGCAGAATTATGATTTCTTGGCCATTTTTCAGACAATATGAATGATAACACAAAAACTTGGCCTTGTGTTTTGGATTATTGTCATGTTGGAATGTCCAAGTACATCCCATGCTCAGCTTCCTGGCCGATGAATGCAAATGTTCCTCCAGTATTTTTTGATAACATACTGCATTCACCTTGCTATCAATTTTGAACAAATTTCCTGGATCTTTGTAGCTCACATATCCCCAAAACATCAGCGATCCACCTCCGTGTTTCACAGTAGGAATGGTGTACCTTTCATCATAGGCTTTGTTGACTCCAAATGAAGTGTTTATGGTTGTGGCCAAAAAGCTCAATTTTGGTCTCATCACTCCAAATGACTTTTGTGCCAGAGGGTTTGAGGTTTGTCTCTGTGGTGTTTGGCGTATTGTAAGCAGGATACTTTGTGGCATTTGCAGAGTAATTGCTTTCTTCTAGCGAATTGACCATGCAGCCCATCTTTCTTCAAGTGCCTCCTTATTTTGCATCTTGAAACAGCCACATCACATGTTTTCAGAGAGTTCTGTATTTCACCTGAAGTTATTTGTGGGTTTTTCTTTGCATCCGAATAATTTTCCTGGCAGTTGTGGCTGAAATTTTAGTTGGTCTACCTGACCGTGGTTTGGTTTCAACAGAACCCCTAATTTTCCACTTCTTGATTAGAGTTTGAACACTGTTGATCAACTTGTGTGCATGTTATCAGGCCAAAATCACCAGGGTATATAAACTTTTTTTTCTTTTTTTTTTTTTTTTTTTTAAATACTTTATTTATTTGAAATTTTTCACATACAAAAACCAAACCCCACATTGCACAGGTAAATACACATTGCATCAGTAATTACCTCTTGCGACAAACCCCCCCCCCCTCCCCAACCCCCCCCCCCCCCTGTTCCCGCAGAAGGGTCCCAAGGGGACTATCCATGCCTCCATGTGTATCTGACACTTTCCGTCCCATCCACTCATCATGTGGTGTTAATTAACTCCTCCACAAAACTCCAAGTCATTTTATATTTTTGCCAACCTCCCCATTTGCCCTCCTGTACCACCCCCTCATCTGGTGAGATGCCCCTACTGTCCAGACTTTCTATATTGTATGTCTCATTTATGCTGAGGAGCCAGTCCCGTATACTTGGGCTGGCTGGATCTGTCCATTTTAAAGCTATTTGCTTCTTAGCTGACTCCAACAATATGGGGACGATAGAAGCAAGATAGCTCTTCTTCGTTTTTGCTGTACCGTGGAAAAGACACATCCATGGATCTACAACTATATCTTCTCCTGATATTTCTCTAGACAATAATATGACTTTTCCCCAGAAAGGTTTAATACCGGGGCACTCCCACCATATGTGGGCCATTGTGCCCACACTACCACATCCCCTCCAGCATAGATTAGATTTGGTATTATCTATTTTGCTTAATTTGTCTGGGGTGGCGTACCATCTAGATAAGCATTTAAAGTGGCATTCGACTCTCCTGGTATCTAGTGCAACCGAGTGTACCAAATTCAATATCTTCTCCAACATGACCTTACTACACTGTGAACCAAATTCCCCTTCCCACTTTTTAACGTATGGGGGCACCTCCCGCTCCAGACTCTCCCCCAGGGCCCTGTATATCTGAGATATAACACCTTTTGATTGTTCCTTCACACATAGCTGCTCGAATGGTCTATATTCCTCCTCACTTCTGAGTGGTCTTGGTAGTTTGTCTATAAAGTGCGAGAGCTGGAGATACCTCCACTCATCTATATACCCTAACCCTGGTTCTGACCTTAACTCTAATAAAGTGCGTAATCTCCCCTTGTGTAGAAAATGTTTTAATTGAATTTCCTCCCCTTTTACCCAATTCCCTCCCACCTCCCTCCTCCCCGGCTCAAAGAACAAATTGTCTTTCATATAAATCAAAGGTGAATTGTGTGTCCACTTGTTCTGTATGTGTATCATATCCCAGTGTTTTAAGGTGTTAAGTGTCAAAACTGCTGTGTTAGTGCTCAGTGCTCTATACTTGGTAGGATTCCAAATTATCCTTCCCAACTCAGTATTACTCATATAGTGTTCTATGCTCACCCACCTCTTCTCCGAGTCCCTCCTAGACCATTCAATGGCCCTAGATAATATAACTGCTAGGTAGTACCTCCTAAAGTCGGGTAATGCTAGCCCCCCTGTTTTCTTCCCCCTACTCAGGACTGCATAGGAGATACGTGGTTTTTTGCCCCCCCAGACAAATTTTACTATAAGATTCCTTAGAGCTCTGAGGTAGTATTGAGGGAGTGGTAAAGGTAGCATCTGAAATAAAAATAATATTTTTGGAGTCAGTATCATCTTGACCGCATTCACACGACCAAACCATGAAAGCGGTCTCGAAGATAATCTTCTAGTTTCCTGCCTGATCTCATCCAGCATCGGTACATAATTCTTAAGGTACAAATCTTTATATGTATTGGTAAGTCTAATGCCCAAATATTTGATTTCGTTTCTCCAAGGGAATGGGAAGACCTGTGATAAATGTGCTACCTCACGTTTTCCTAAACTAATATTCAGGATCTCCGACTTCTTCAAGTTTATTTTGAAGTTAGATATTTCGCCATATGTTCTAAGAATTCGGAGAATGTTCGGAAGGGTGATTCGAGGATTGGTAATAAAAAAAATTACATCATCAGCAAATGCTGCAAGCTTGTGTTCGTCTCTTCCTACCTTCACCCCCTTGCAATCTGGATTGTTGCGAATAGTGGCCAGCAGAGGTTCTGGGGACAGTACGAACAAAAGAGGGGATAGGGGGCACCCCTGCCTGGTGCCGTTTTGCATCTTAAAGGATTTTGATAAAACCCCGTTTACCCTCACTGAGGCCATGGGGTTACTGTAGAGGGCCTTGACCCAAGAGATATACCTGGGGCCCAGCCCCATTACTTCTAATGTTTTCATCATGAACCCCCAGTCTACCCTGTCGAACGCTTTTTCGGCGTCTACCGACAGGAATAGAGCTGGGGGTCCCTCCCGTCTAATTAGTTCCAACAGAAGCGCTGCTCGTACCCCATTGTCTCTAGTTTGTCTCCCGGGAACAAACCCTGCCTGATCTGCATGTACAAGAGATGTCATTTTGTCCTTTAACCTGCTCGCCAACACTTTTGAGTATAATTTGACATCTGCATTCAGCAGCGAGATGGGCCTATAACTGGAACATAGCTTGTTATTTTTCCCTTCTTTTAAGATTAATGTAATTGACGCTGTCAACGCTTCTTTGCCTATTTCACAGTTAGGGCCCAGCTCGTTCCAGAAATGACAGAGTCTAGGCACTAGGATATGTTTTAATTTATCCAGATAAAGCGTGGTAAACCCGTCAGGTCCGGGGCTCTTGCCCTTTGGGGTCGCCTTCAGGGCTGTCAGAACCTCTTCCTCCCCTATCGGTCTATCGAGGGCCGTTCTCTCTTCCTCTGTGAGGGCTGGGACCCCTGCCCCTCTTAGGAATTCCTCGACCAAATCTGCATGCGCTTTGTTACCCCTTCCATTTTGCCCAATAGAGTACAGCGCCTCATAAAACTTCTTAAACTCGTTTGCTATCCCTTTACTGGTCCCTATTACTTTCCCATTTTTGTTGTGTATTTTCTCGATGTAATTCCTATCTCTTTTCTTTCTTAAAATTCTGGCCAGGTGTTTGCTTGACTTGTTTGCCCACAGGTAGTTATCCTTTGTTATCCTGTTTAAAGTACGCTTACAGTCCTGATCCATTATGTCCTTTAACTCCTCTCTTTTTAATACCAGTTGATGGAAAACATCCTGACTTACCCCCCTCTGCTTTTTATGGGTCTGTTCCAAAACGAAAATTTCCTCGATCAACCTCTCCCTTACTTCCTTTCTCTTCTTTTTAATTCCCGCTCCTATTGAGATGAAAACCCCTCTAGTGTACGCCTTATGCGCTTCCCAGAGCGTGGAGGGGAGGACTTCTCCTGTGTCATTGACCTTGAAGTAGAAGTCAACCTCCTCCTGTATCTTTTCCAATACTTTTGCGTCCCTCAGGAGGAATTCGTCCAACTTCCAGGAAAAAGTCCTCTCCACCCTGTCAGGGAGCCTCATCCTCATGGTAACCGGAGAGTGGTCTGAGAGAGTAGCAATTTCTATTCTAGTCTCCTCTACCCATTCCAAGAGACCATGATCTACCAAAAAATGATCTAATCGCGAGTACGTCCCGTGCACCGGGGAGAAGAAGGTAAAATCTCTATCCCTGCCATGTTGCAACCGCCAAGCGTCAACCAGACGGCAGTTAAACAGTCGCCGCCCGATTGCACCTGTAGAGACCCTCCCTGCCCCCCCCGCCCGGGACGTACTATCAAGTGCAGGGTCGAAACAAAAATTAAGATCACCTGCCAACACCACCTCCCCCTCCTTGAATTTCGTCAGCTTACTCAGTACTTGCCCGAGAAAGCGTGTTGGGTTTTTATTTGGGCAATAAACATTAGCAAAAGTAAATGCTCTATTTCCAATATTACCCTTAAGAAACATGTACCGTCCCTCTGGATCTGACATTCTGTCTATCAGGGAGAAGTTTAGATTCTTAGAGAAGCCTATTGCCACACCCTTGGCTCTCCTAATCGGGGAGTCACCATAGTACCAGTGCGGCAGACCTGGGGAAAAAAGTCTGATCCTGGACTCCAACACCAGGTGGGTCTCCTGTAGGAAGACAATATCAACACCATAGTGTTGGAGCTCCTTCAATATTTTGTGTCTCTTGGTGGGTGAATTGAGACCTTTTACATTGTATGTTAAAAACTTAAGGTCAATCATTGCTCAAGATCTAACCCTTCTCAGCTTCCCACTGCACTCCCCCGAGCCCCCCTGCAGGAACACCCTCCCCCCCACCCCCCTGCCCCCTCCCGCACCCCCCTACTCTCCCCCACCCCTCCTCCCCCCCTCCCCCCACCCATCCCCATGGCTGAGTCTCAGCCCATAGCCCGCATGTAGAGGATACTCCCGTTCCCATACTGCGCGCTACCATTCCAGGGGTGGAGCTCCAAAGGCAGCCCCCGAGAACCCCCTCCGAGAGCGGAAAAAAAAAAAAAAAAAAAAAAAAAAAAAAAAAAAAAACAACCCCCCCCTCGGAGGAGATCCTCGGCCCAGGGAATCCCCCCGCCCACCCGCAACCTCATATTTATGTAATGCTCCCAATATCCAGCAGCTGGAAACTCGCTTTACTATTAGCCCCACATAACCACTCGGGAGTGGGAAGTAGTGAGGAAGAGGGAGAAAAAAAAAAAAAAAGAGAAATACCCCTCTCCCCCCCCTCCCCCCCCAGGTGACCAGGGTTCGCCTCCCGCTCAAGCGGGATATGATTTAAAGTTCCCTGCCGACCACTTCTCTATCCTTCCGGCATAGGGATCCCCAGTCCAGCGCAAAAGTCTCGCATCTCTTCTGGGAATCTCATCCTGTGAGATCTCCCCTCTTTAACGACTATCAGTGACGCTGGGAACCCCCAACTGTACTTCAGGTTGGCCCCCCGAAGCTGGTCCAGCAGTGGTCTCAACCGTCTTCTCCTCGCCAGTGTACCCGCTGATATGTCTGCGAAAATCTGTAAGTTTTTATTTTCGAAACAGACTGGGGGTGCCCCCCTGAGATTCCTCCATATTTTTTCTTTGTCCGTGTATGAATGGAACTTCACGATTACATCTCTGGGAATATCTTGGTTTAAATTAGGGGGTTTCCTCACCCTGTGGACCCGATCTATTCTCAGCTCCTCCTCCTCTCTTCTGCCTAGGATAGGATTGAAAATTTTTCTCATTGTATGCCCCAGGTCCTCATTTAAATGTTCCGGAATGGATCTGATGCGCAAGTTCTGTCGCCTGTTCTGGTTCTCCTGCTCTTCTATTTTAAATTCCATCATGCGATTTTCAATTTGCATCTTGCTTACTTGCTCTTTAAGATCCGATATCTCTTTAGCATGTTTTACTGTCACTTCCTCCACCTCTTCTACTCTGTGCAGTAGCTGGGCCATATCTGTGCGCACATGCATGATTTCAGATTTTATGACATTTTCAAGTTTTGCGAACATTTCCAACATTTCCATTCTATTCAGGCCGGGTTCCATAGTTCTTTGCTCTTCCGGGGTGCCGCACGTTCCAGCTCCTTCTAGGACTGATTCCTCATTGTTCCTGTCCCCTTGTCCCCCCTTCTGTTTCTGCTGATCTTTTTTTTTTTCCTTTGTTCCAGCTTGTTTCATTTCCAGATCAGGGCTTTTTAAATTTGCTTCTTTAAGGTACCTTTGAATAGAGCTAGAGTTGAGGCTCTCCCTTGAGTTTTTAGTCTCTGTGGTTCTTTGTGGCCGCCCTCTCATAGTTCCGCTTCTACCAGCTGAACCTGCACACTGGACTTTGCAGTTGTTTGCGCTTCGCCTCCACCACTGACTATATTACATGCCCCCGCACTCTGAAGCGTCGCCTCTGTATGTGTAATGCAAAACCGTCCGTGCGTGTAACCTCCTCACCCTCCTCGACACTTAATGCCTTTGTTGCGCACCCCTATTTATGTAACAACTTTAAGTTTTGGGCTCTTGTGGTTTGTTATTTTGTGCATATACAGCCCAGCCACTGATGTCCCGCTTATTTATCTTGATAGTCTTTCGCAGTACCACACGTCAGTGGAAGCGGACCAACCAATAGGGGGAAATAATTTTTTTTCCCTTTTTTCCTTTCCTTTCTTTCCTCTTTTCTTGAGGCTATCCACCCAAGCACACTGTCAGTCCTTATACAGCTTTATATTTAGGGAAGGAAATTTTCATACCTTTGCTTCTGCTGGCTTTCCATCCTGCAAAGCTGCACCTCTTCCTATTACTTTATTTTTAATCTCCCATCCATGTCCAAGCTTTACAATACTGGAGCAGCGAGAGGAGGGTAGGGGACAGGCTAGTGGAGCCGGTGGGAGAAGCGGCAGACCAGGGCTGTTCAGCAATCTCAGGGCTGCTAGGTGGAGCCTTTTCTCCGCTCTGGACTCTAACTCCTCACTCCTCACCACCGCCGTTACTGCGGCTCCGCTCTTCTTAGTTTGTCGGCTTGAAAACTCCAGGCTTCAGGACTGATGCCGTTCTGGCTCTGGGCCGGCTAGGGCCGGTGACGTGCTTGTCCCCAGCTGCCGACTGTAGCTGCTTATGGCTGCGGGGCGCGGGGGGAGGGTGCCGCCTCACGGAGGATGTTGAGTCTAGGCTTTGAATCCGGCACTCTGCGGCCTCTCACACCGCTCCTTTCGTTCACCTTCCGATGGCGGCCCGCATCGCTCCCTCACCTCGGCGCTGCCCTTCGGCCCCTCCCCCTGCACGGACGTCCTACGTCACGTCCACATCCCCCCCCCCGGATCGCGTGACTGGGTGTGGTGTTATTTTCCTTGGCTTGTTTTTGTTGTTTTTATTGGGGGATGATAACTTGGATGGGTTTGGGGAATTTTGGAATGCCCAACCTGAAAATTTTCAAACAGAACCAGGGACAACTTCCTCCCTATTTACAAAGGGTCCTATTCTTCCTTCCACCTGCACAAACTTGGTTTACAATGTATAGCACCTGCTGCTCACTCCTGTTGGAACTAGCAGGGTATTGCTATTTCAGCAAAGGCCCATTACAGGCAGAAACTCTCAGTCCCTTAAAATAAGTAGCATAATTAGAGTGAACAGCAAGACATCTCTTCTTCTGCTTCCCTGTGGCCACTGATCCCAGCTCTACTTGCTTGTAGAAATGTTAGCCTACCTGGCTGCCACCAGTATCACCTGCTTGATCTTCCTCTCAGTTCTCCCTACTGACTTTCTGCCCCAGACCTGCCCAACTTTCACACACACATGGAGATCTCCCAGGGCAAAGTTAGATGAAGACTTGGCACTACGCAATCTTCAAGAAAGCGCTGTTACTGATGACAGTCTCTCCCCTTGTCTTGCCCTGCACCATGCTGATCTACTCAATGTTTCTCCTTGCTCCTTCCCGCTGCCTCTCCGGCATGAATCCTCCCACCGCCTCCTTTGTTAGGATCCTTCCAAGCAAGCTTTCCTGAGCTTCCTGCCTAAGGTAACCCCTCCCCCCCTTCGGTAGGGGTCTCTCGAGGAGCCTCTCCTCAGCACTGCTTCTCCCTTTTTCATCTGACCTTGCTGGCATGGCTTAGGTCTATTTATGGGTTTCCCAGTTCCCCGCCAGCCCACCCCTGGGGATTGGCTGAGAGCCAATATATGTTCAAGGCAGCCCCTCCTAACCCCCACCCTTTAGTTCTAGAAGGTTCTCCGACCTTCTAGATACCAGGGAGAGGCACCAGAGAGCTGTCAGGATGAGGCCTCCAGCCCTGGTCTCTAGAATCCCTGACCATATTCAGTGACTTAGGTTTGTTCCTGGCCAGAAATATGCTTGTACTCAATTCTAGTGGCACACACCTAGAGGATGCTACACATAAAATAAAAAAATCTTAGTACCACCACCACTCTAATGCTTGGCGCTTGATCTCATGACCTAAAATAAAGAATCTCATTACTTCCACCATTGTAATCTATCTATCTATCTATCTATCTATCTATCTATCTATCTATCTATCTATCTATCTATCTATCTATCTATCTATCTATCTATCCAGTATAAAGTATCTATCTATCTATTTCTCTATCTATCCAGTATAACGTATACATGTACACTTTATTGCCAAAAGTATTGGAACGCCCCCTGTGATGTCATGGACCAGTGCATGCTGGACCTTGTGGACATCCTTCCCAGAAGAGTTGAAGCTGTTATAGCTGCAAAGGGTGGGCCAACTCAATATTGAACCCTACGGACTAAGACTGGGATGACATTAAAGTTCATATGCGTGTAAAGGTAGGTGTCCTAATACTTTTGGCAATATAGTGTATATAGATGCATATATACAGTTGTGCTCATAAGTTTACATTCACTGGCAGAATTATGATTTCTTGGCCATTTTTCAGACAATATGAATGATAACACAAAAACTTGGCCTTGTGTTTTGGATTATTGTCATGTTGGAATGTCCAAGTACATCCCATGCTCAGCTTCCTGGCCGATGAATGCAAATGTTCCTCCAGTATTTTTTGATAACATACTGCATTCACCTTGCTATCAATTTTGAACAAATTTCCTGGATCTTTGTAGCTCACATATCCCCAAAACATCAGCGATCCACCTCCGTGTTTCACAGTAGGAATGGTGTACCTTTCATCATAGGCTTTGTTGACTCCAAATGAAGTGTTTATGGTTGTGGCCAAAAAGCTCAATTTTGGTCTCATCACTCCAAATGACTTTTGTGCCAGAGGGTTTGAGGTTTGTCTCTGTGGTGTTTGGCGTATTGTAAGCAGGATACTTTGTGGCATTTGCAGAGTAATTGCTTTCTTCTAGCGAATTGACCATGCAGCCCATCTTTCTTCAAGTGCCTCCTTATTTTGCATCTTGAAACAGCCACATCACATGTTTTCAGAGAGTTCTGTATTTCACCTGAAGTTATTTGTGGGTTTTTCTTTGCATCCGAATAATTTTCCTGGCAGTTGTGGCTGAAATTTTAGTTGGTCTACCTGACCGTGGTTTGGTTTCAACAGAACCCCTAATTTTCCACTTCTTGATTAGAGTTTGAACACTGTTGATCAACTTGTGTGCATGTTATCAGGCCAAAATCACCAGGGTATATAAACTTTTTTTTCTATTCTATTCTTTTCCATTATTTCATTTTCAATTATATTATATTCTATGGGTATATAAACTTTTGATCAGGTTCATTTGGGTAGTTTCTGTTGTCATTATGATTTAAAAAGAGTAAACGCAGTTGATTGATAATAAATGGCTTTAGCCAAAGACGAAAAGTTTTTGTGTTATTCATATTCTCTGAAAAATGGCCAAGAAATCATAAATTCCGCCAGGGTATGTAAACTTATGAGCACAACTGTATGTATATTTTCCCCCAAACAATATTTTGTCTAAAGCAGAGTGTATGATGAAATTAGAGGCTATTTAAAATGAAATGTCAGCAAAGGAAATTGTTAATTTCATGGTGAAATCAATTTGGTCGCCAAAGTTCTGTGTGAAGGTTTCATGTAATATGATGGGGAAGCGGAGTAATATGACGGGGGAGGCGGAGTAATATGACGGGGGAGGCGGAGTAATATGACGGGGGAGGCGGAGTAATATGACGGGGGAGGTGGAGTAATATGACGGGGAGGCGGAGTAATATGATGGGGAAGTGGAGTAATATGATGGGGAAGTGGAGTAATATGACGGGGGGGCGGAGTAATATGACGGGGGAAGGGGAGTAATATGACGGGGGAGGCGGAGTAATATGACGGGGGAGGTGGAGTAATATGACAGGGAGGCGGAGTAATATGACGGGGAGGCGGAGTAATACGTACTTCTTTTGTCTATATTGTAGCGGATCATTATGCAGGCATCTTGTTTGGATGAACAGTTTAACAAGCCCCCATCCACACCTACTGTTCCCGGGACCGTATTGAAAACATGGGAACACTGCAGCGAATGTGCTGAAAAAACAGAAACATGCGTCAGTCAGAAATTTTTTTTTGATGTAAACATATACCGCAGAGTTGTACAGCATATAATAGATTAGTGCAAAGTATAAATCATTTCCTGGCTGGAGGACAACCAACATTATCTAGCACTCCCCCAGCTCCATTGTTCCTGGCCGGTCCATTTCATCCATTGGATTTCATTTCTTTCAATCACCGAAGCTCAGCATCACATGTAGACTCTTCCTGAAACCAGTGGCGTGACATCCAGAGCCCAGGGTGAACATGCCATATTGCGCTCCCTCCCAAGATGTATGAGCATTATGTGTCAGCAAAAATCCCCCCCCCCCCAAAAAAAAATCAAGAACTAATCTGCATGCATACCCCTAAGCATACAGTCCCCCTCCTCCCAGCAAAAATCCCCCCCCCAAAAAAATCAAGAACTTATCTGCATGCATACCCCTAAGCATACAGTCCCCCTCCTCCCAGCAAAAATCCCCCCCCCAAAAAATCAAGAACTAATCTGCATGCATACCCCTAAGCATACAGTCCCCCTCCTCCCAGCAAAAATCCCCCCCCAAAAAAATCAAGAACTAATCTGCATGCATACCCCTAAGCATACAGTCCCCCTCCTCCCAGCAAAAATCCCCCCCCCAAAAAATCAAGAACTTATCTGCATGCATACCCCTAAGCATACAGTCCCCCTCCTCCCAGCAAAGTTCCCCCCCCAAAAAATCAAGAACTAATCTGCATGCATACCCCTATGCATAAAGTCCCCCTCCTCCCAGCAAAAATCCAGCCCCCTGCTGAAATCCCCCTTCCCAGCACCAATATATTC
The DNA here is from genome assembly GCA_037952925.1 of Lithobates clamitans. Lineage (NCBI taxonomy): Eukaryota > Metazoa > Chordata > Amphibia > Anura > Ranidae > Lithobates > Lithobates clamitans. The sequence goes on along the minus strand of JBBGZY010001740.1, from coordinate 1,063,410 downwards.
ACCCACATCCCCCCCCCAGCTCAAATCCCCTCCTTCTGTATATGCTCCCAGCACAATTACCCCTCACTCCCCAAAAAAAAAAAATTCCCCATCCTAGCACAAATCTTCTACCCCTCAAATGTACACCCTGAGCACAAATCCTCTCCCCACTCCCAGCACAAATTCCCCTCCCCCCAGTCTAACACAAATACCCCCCTCCCCCCAAATGTCCCCTCCTAGCATGAATGCCCTCCAAATACCCCTACTAGCACAAATTCCCCAACATTTCCCCTCCTAGCATAAATACTCCACCACCACCATATTACCTTTTCTAGCACAAACCCCCAAACCCCTCCTCCCAGCACAAATCCTCTTTCCTCATCCTCCCCCTCTCAACACAAATCCCCCTCTCCCCCCAAATGTCCCCTCCTAACACAAATGCCCTCCAAATATCCCTACTAGCACAAATTCCCCTCCCCCAATCCCCCATCCTAGCACAAACCCTTCCCCCAAAAAACATTTCCCATCCTAGCACAAATTCCCCACCATCACCATATTACCTTTTCTAACACAAACCCCCAAAATTCCTCCTCCCAGCACAAATCCTCTTTCCTCATCCCCCCTCTCAACACAAATCCCCCCTCCCTCCAAATGTCACCTCCTAGCACAAATGCCCCCCCAAATATCCATACTAGCACAAATCCTCCTCCCCCAACATTTCCCCTCCTAGCATAAATACCCCACTACCACCATATTACCTTTTCTAGCACAAACCCCCAAATCCCTCCTCCCAGCACAAATCCTCTTTCTTCATACCCCCTCTCAACACAAATCCCCCCTCCCCCAAATGTCCCCTCCTAGCACAAATGCCCCCCAAATATCCCTACTAGCACAAATCCCCCTCCCCAAAAATGTCCCCTCCCAGCACAAATTCCCCTCCCCCAATCCCCCATCCTAGCACAAATCCCCCCTCCCCCAAAATTCCTCCTCCTAGCACAAATACCCCACCACCCCCATATTACCTTTTCTAGCACAAACCCACAAATCCCTCCTCCTAGCACAAATCCTCTTTCCTCATCCCCCCTCTCAACAAAACCCCCCTCTCCCCCCAAATGTCCCCTCCTAGTACAATTGCCCCCCAAATATCCCTACTAGCACAAATCCCCCTCCCCCCAAAAAAATCCCCTCCCAGCACAAATTCCCCTCCCCCAATACCCATCCTAGCACAAATCCCCCCTCCCCCAAAATTTCCCCCTCCTAGCATAAATGCACAAATCCCTCTCCCAAAATAAAATTTCCCCTTCTAGCACAAATACCCCCCCCCCCACCCAAACCACCACCCTTTATAGCACAAAGACCCAAATCCCTCCTCCTAGCACATATCCTCTTTCTACACCCCCCTCTCAATACAAATCCCTCCCCCAAAATCACCACTCCTAGCTCACCTCCCCAAATTTCCTCTCCTAAAACAATTCTTACCTCCTACTGCCCCCCAATTCCCCCTCCCCTCAATCCCAAAACAAAACCCCTCCCCTCAATCCCAAAACAAAACCCCTCCCCTCAATCCCAAAACAAAACCCCTCCCCTCAATCTTCTGGCGGTGCTGCCGCATCTCACATGATACCACAGTGCCCAAGGCAGCTTTCCCTCCTGCCCACCCCTTGTCCCGGCCCTGCCTGAGACAGCCTGTTTAGGGATTCCATACCACCAGAATGACATCCATTCATGAAAGCATTTTATCATTTTCACAACCAGGGGCGGACTGACAACTCATGGGGCCCCCGGGCAATAGGAGATTATCGGGCCCCCGGGCAATAGGAGAAGATTATGGGGCCCCCAGGCAATAGATTATGGGGCCACACAGTATACACACACAGACACATACAGTATACACATACAGACACACAATATACACACACAGTACACACATACAGTATACACACACAGACACACAATATACACACACAGTACACACACACAGAATACACACATTGAAAAGGTACTGGAGAGGCGGGGCAGCTATAATCTTGGGATTTTTTTTAAAAACACAGATTTTTACATACTGTCCCTGGTTTTATTGAGGCTGGCAACCCTGATGGGGCCCCTTAGTGGCATGGGGCCCTCGGGCAGTGCCCGGGTGCCCGAATGGTCAGTCCGCCCCTGTTCACAACTCCTCCCAAGAGCCAGCCCACTGCTTGTATCAGGGTTGAAGGCTTTTGAGAGGAGTATAGAGGCCGGGTGCTGTGAGGTTCTCTGGTAGCCATATACAGCACCCAGCCAGCCCCTCCCACCAGCCATGATCTGCCTGCTTTGCATAGGGAAGTACAAAGACCCAGCGATGACATCACTGGGTGTAACGTAAGGTATGCAATGAAAATATATTGTAGATGGGTGGGAGAGAGGAGCAGGGAAAGCAAAATATAAACAGAATATAATTCAGTCTTCTAATAGACCCCTGATGTCTCCATATAGAGGACCGGTCACCTTCCCAGTGTCTGCCTGTCACTTTATAGTTAAATAAAAATAAAATATATAAAAAAGTGTATTAAAAAAAAAATAATAATAATAATAAAAAAATTCAAAGCACCCCTATCACCCCTCTACACATCTCAATTCAAACATTCAGCGCAGGACGGACATGTACATTTAGTCTAGGTTTACATCTATGCGGCCTGCGCTTGGTGCATTTTTCAGGCTTGTTTTGTGGGGCATTTTGCTTTTTTGATGTGTTTTTTTTTTAACTTTCATACACTGTATAAAGCTGGTTGCTAAGGAGCGGGCCAGGAAGCCGGCCGCCACATCCTTAACAACCAATAAGCCATCAGCTGTCAGCAGGTTGCCCGTTGGCACCACCCCCTGGTATGTCATCGACCGGTGCCTGCTGGGCTGCCGACGTCACGGGGGGGGGGGGTTGTCACCAGGTGATGTCGCCGGGTGGCCCCGCCCCATAGCTATTTAAGAAATGTCACACGGCGGGGCAGGCAGACTGCGGGAGTGGAGCTTATTTGTTTTTTCTTTTTTTGGGGTTCGGCAGGAGTCGTGATATACACTATATTGTCAAAAGTATTGGGATGCCTACCTTTACACGCACATGAACTTTAATGGCATTCCAGTCTTAGTCCGTAGGGTTCAATATTGAGTTGGTCCACCCTTTGCAGCTATAACAGCTTCAGCAGTCCATCAAGTCCAACCTATGTGTGTGATTATGTGTCAGTATTACATTGTATATCCCTGTATGTTGCGGTCATTCAGGTGATTATCTAATAGTTTTTTGAAGCTATCGATGATCCCCGCTGAGGCCACCGCCTGTGGAAGGGAATTCCACATCCTTGCCGCTCTTACGCCACGTACACACAATCGGAATTTCCGACAACAAAAATTTGAGGGCTGGTTCTTAAATTTTCCGACAACAAAATATGTTGTCGGAAATTCCGAGCGTGTGTACACAATTCCGACGCACAAAATTCCACGCATGCTCGGAATCAAGCGGAAGAGCCGCACTGGCTATTGAACTTCATTTTTCTCGGCTCGTCGTACGTGTTGTACATCACCGCGTTTTTGACGTTCGCAATTTCCAACCACATTTGTGTGACCGTGTGTATGCAAGACAAGTTTGAGCCAACATCCGTCAGAAATAGATCCAGGATTTTGTTGTCGGAATGTCCGATCGTGTGTACGCGGCAATACAGTAAAGAACCCTCTACGTAGTTTAAGGTTAAATCTCATTTCTTCTAATTTTAATGAGTGGCCCCGAGTCTTATTAAATTCCCTTTCGCTGAAAAGTTTTATCCCTATTGTGGGGTCACCAGTACGGTATTTATACATTGAAATCATATCCCCTCTCAAGCGTCTCTTCTCCAGAAAGAACAACTTCAGTGCTCACAACCTTTCCTCATAACTAATATCCTCTAGACCCTTTATTAGCTTTGTTGCCCTTCTTTGTACTCACTCCATTTCCAGTACATCCTTCCTGAGGACTGGTGCCCAGAACTGGACAGCATACTCCAGGTGCAGCTGGACCAGAGTCTTGTAGAGTGGGAGAATTATCGTTTTATCTCTGGAGTTGATCCCCTTTTTAATGCATGCCAATATTCTGTTTGCTTTGTTATCAGCAGCTTGGCATTGCATGCCATTGCTGAGCCTATCATCTACTAGGACCCCCAGGTCCTTTTTCATCCTAGATTCCCCCAGAGGTTCTCCCCCCAGTGTATAGATTGGATTCATATTTTTGCCACCCAAATGCATTATTTTACATTTTTCTACATTAAACCTCATTTGCCATGTAGTTGCCCAGCCCATTAATTTGTTCAGATCTTTTTGCAAGGTTTTTGAGAAGTTATTGCCTTGCTTAGCTTAGTATCGTCCGCAAATACAGAGATTGAACTGTTTATCCCATCCTCCAGGTCGTTTATGAACAAATTAAACAGGATTGGTCCCAGCACAGAACCCTGTGTAATCTACTATTGCTCTGACTGCCCAAAGCAGTTAAAGGCTTGCATAGGATTACCGGATTTGGGTATCTGCGATGCTTTGTAATGCTTAATTAAGCCCGACAGGGTTGTCTTCACTTACCTATCATCAGAAATGTAGAGAACACGCAGGCTGTAGTGACTTCATTCATAGTGGCTGAATATGTCCTCCGTGCAGAAGGCGTGTTCTTTGACATCTGCTGCCAGTCCCTGAGGAGCGGAGGAGAGAAATTCTTCTCTAGAGAAAGAAAACAATCACAGCTATAAAAGAACTCCTCTAGTTTACAAAAACACCCTTTAGTTCACCTAATAAAAGGGGGCCTTTTAGAAGTTTCAGGCTGTGTTCACATGTTAAAAAAAAAAATTTGCTGTTTCCTTTTTTTCTTTAAACTTTATTGAAACGTCAAAATGAGATCTAATCAGATCTACCCTAGTCTTCCCCGAACACGGCGGTTTGGGAAAGTGAACTCCAAACTATTATTTGCCCTGACAAATGGGAAAATTGTTTTATAATGACTCACAAATTATCAATGGCTACTAGAGTAAAGGATTCAAATATCTGCTGGTGACGTCACAACTCAGAAGCCACCATAACTGGTGTATGATGGGATTGTCCACCAATGAAAGCATTTTGGAGAACATTTTTTTGTTTTTTTCTGTTCAGTTGTGGACACAAAACTTCCACAATCGCCAAAGATTGCATTATTGTCTATAATCCCAGGGCCTATTGAATCAGCCAAAAAAGATATCCTTCGTCAGTTCCTATCAGTGGCAGTGGAAATCGTCAACTATGCCCTCCTTAGTAGAATGGGTATTAGAACTAGACTCCATTGGAGATTTGGAGCACCTATTATCCCAGGAAAATGGCAGATTGCAACCATACAAATAAACGTAGACTGCATGGTCAATGTTAAGATGTTCCTCTGCTTTTCAAGGTTGGAATGGCTTGTGCGGCGCTGCTCTGGCTCCGCTGCACAAGCCATGCCCACCCCACGCCGCTCCAAACGAATGCCGCTTATCCCGCTCCCCAGCAGCAATGTACACAGGAGCAGGAGGAGAGGAGGTGACACAGACACTGTATGCTGGTCTGGAGACTGGAGGCAGAGACTGTACTGTGCTGGCGGTGTATTTTAAAGCTGGCTGCCTGTTGTACCTTCCCAGCTGGCGGCCGCAACACTGAGAGGTAATGCCATTACCGGGCGGCAATTAGCAATAGTTCTCTTCTTCTTACACACAGAGTGGTGTCACTAGAGTTGGTGCCACCCGGTGTGGTAAAACATAGTGTCACACCCCCTGCACCAACTATAGTCGCCCCTCAGTACAGACCCCCCTTCATCAGTACAAACCCCCCTCAGAACAAACCACCCCTTCCTCCATCAATACAGACCCCCCTCAGGATAAATCTCCCCCCTCAATCAGTACAGACCCCCATCAGGATAACCCCCCCAATCAGTACAGACCCCCCTTCATCAGTACAAACCCCCCTCAGGACAAACCACCCCCTCCTCCCTCAGTACAGACCCCCCTCAGGATAAATCCCTCTTCCATCACTGCAGATCCCCCTCAGGATACCCCCCCAATCAGTACAGACCACCCTCAGGATAAATCTCCGCTCCATCAGTACAGACCCCCTCAGGATAAATCCCCCCTCCATCAGTACAGACCCCCCTCAGGATAACACTCCCAATCAGTACAGACCCCCTCAGGATAAATCCCCCCTCCATCAGTACAGACCCCCCTCAGTATAACCCCCCAATCAGTACAGACTCCTATCAGTATAAATCCCCCCCCTAAATCAGTATAGACTCCCCCTCAGGATCCTCAAGTTAATCCCCCCAATCAGTACAGACCCCCCTCAGGATAAATCCCCCCCCCAGGATTCAGTGTGTAGCCGCCCCGAGAGTTGCTTGCTCAGACTGTCACTCTCCATGCAGCGCGCTTGTGACAGGTCAGGAGGCAGCCGCAGCAGCAGTAAGAGTGAGGGAGTCTCACGCAGGGCTAGTGTGGTGCCGGTGTCTTGCCGAGAAAGTTCTCGGATAAGGACCCCCCTGTACTGCGCAGGCGCAGCGCTTGCGCAGTACGAACGACTAGGAGCCGCCGAAAATAGCCGAAGCTGAAAAACTTCAATCAGCTGTACACAGCGCCTGCGCCCTTGGTCTAGGTTCAAGCCCCATCCAAGTGGACCTAGAGGGAGAATAAAGGCGCTGTGTACAGCTGATTTCTATTCTATTCGGCTTCGGCTATTTCCGCCGGCTCCTACTGCGCAAGCGCTGCGCCTGCGCAATAGAGGGGGGTCCTTATCCGCCGAGGGGAACTTTCTCGGCAGTACACCGGCACGTTCCGGCCGAAGAGCGCTGCCTCCAGGACCCTCCGCCACGCTCGGGATGGTGTCCAGCGACACTACAGCACACACACACGGTGCATTTTTGGTGGCCAGTGGCGGCGGGAGTCGGGACATATAAAGAGGGGTGGCAGCTGCCCCTTCTCAACCTGCCGCCTGGGTCCCATGGACCCACTAGGACCCATGGTAGGGACGGCCCTGAGGGTACAGTGGGCCTAGAGCCACCAGTAGAAGATGAGAGCAAACGTTAATGTTAATCTGCCCATGCAGGGCTCTCTACCAGCCCAATGTAGCAGCATTGGCTGCTTGAGTGGGCAATACCAGCACTGTCAATTGGTGTAAAATGGAGAGAGTCACATGTTCCCGCATACCCAGAAGTACAAAGTAAAGGTAAGTATGTTCTAAGTTTGGGTCTGGCATTTCAGTAAGGCTGCTTTCACCCGAATGGCAAAAGCAGGTAGTTGATCAACTTTTTTTACCACCTCTTGACCACCCACAGACAAGCACACATGGGTACTGCTTGAGTGGGTACACATTGCCGCAGCCATGATGCTTTGCATTGCATTTTAATGCTACATGCTGAGTTTGACAAGTGGCTTTCAAAGTGCTCTACAGTCTGTATGAATTTATATGTTCGAATCTACAATTAAATTATATGTGAACAAATACCTTGTCAAGCAATCCATTCAGTTTAAAACAGATACATAAAAAACATTAAAAACAATATATATTTTTTTTAATAAGTGATCATATCTCTGTTCTCAGTTGCATTAGGGGCTTATAGAGCTAGGGGTGGACAAGCAGCAGCACACTGATCCTTTCAGTTAATGGCTGTGCAGGGGAGCGTGTCAACACAAGTCTGACCATTGGAGGACAAGCAGGCTGTTCTCCCAGCACAGCCAGAATACTGGCCACATTGGGATGCATGTGCTCTCATGTCTAGTGTAGTCAGTTTGAAATAGGAAAGCAGAGAGACTGGCAGGAACACCAGGTAATTCACACAAAAGAATAAATACAAAGAGGATAGGAGTACATGGCACAACAGACACATATCAGGAATATGAAAGTGAGCATTTTTTTTATATCAAATGTGAAAGTGAGAGTTTTTTTTATATCAAATGTAAGTGAATTGGGACAAAGGTGAGTTGATTATTAGGTCATTTAGAAAATCGGAAATTTGCTGTATACTTGAAATAAATGAACAGACAAGTTAAAGTGAGTGTTTATTTTTTAATAACATGAAATTAGTAATAAAATAAATAACGTTGATTTGCATGACAAAAAGCACAGGTGAAACAAACAAAGCTATAAAAGCAGTTTGAGAACCCAAAAATCTACAAGGACTGGTGTAGATGACAATATTAGTCAGCTCAAGGAAAGAGGGGGTACCAAAGGAAAATGATGAATCATATATTTGTACTTTTCAAATTTTTTTCCAACACATAGAGCAGGGGTCTTCAAACTACAGCCCTCCAGTTGTTCATGAACTACAATTTCCATCATGCCTAGTCATGTCTGTGAATGTCAGAGTTTTACAATGCCTCATGGGACATGTAGTTCTGCAACAGCTGGAGGGCCGTAGTTTGAAGATCCCTGACATAGAGTCAAAGGCCAACGTGCTTCTGGGGTCTTTAAACCCTTCTTAAAGGGTTTGAAGGTAGGAAAGTGGAGAATAAAACTGTTGGTGGATGGAACGTCACTTTTTTTTTTTCTGCAATTGTATATTCAGTAGATAGTATGACCATAGGCATCATTGTTGAGTTTTAGATCAGCCTTTCTCAACCAGGGTTCCTCCAGAGATTGCTAGGGGTTCCTTGAGCAATGAGCAACGTCTACCTTTCAGATGCGTAACCAGGATCAACAATGATCTTTTTAAGCTGTACCGTCGGGACCTTCCCAATGACCACAAATGTGAGGAGCATTTTTCTAAATGACCATAATAATACACTTGATATATAAACTGCTAGCAAGAGTTCCCTAAACCTGGAAAGTTATTTCAAGAGGTCCTCCTTGTTGAGAAAGGTTGAGAAAGGCTCTGTTAAATGAAACAATTCGATAACTGGTGTTTTGCAAATTCACATCCGGATTGCAATGACATTATTGAGGATATATCCATAGTTCAGAGCAGTTTAGGAAAATCTAAACACTTCTTCTTAAATCGATATGTAAATCATTATTTCACTGGATCAAACTCCATCACTCCATCTACTGCTTTAATATTTTTCAGCAGACCTATGTTCCAAAAGCCCAATATTTTACAGCACTAAGTTCAATGTTCTAGTTTCAGGCCACGTCCTCTGGTTTTCCAAGGTCTTATTTGGAGACCTCATTCTGATGTGTTTTAATATAAAAACAGCAGGGAAAAACGTCCCCTCTTTCCACTTCCAAAATTAGTAAACATCACCTTTGTCAACTGTTCATCTCCTACCGTTGAACCATTGGAGTTATTCAGTAACCAAAAACTGTCCATCAATGAAATTCAGCAGGCAGGAACATACAAAGTCTTGAAGATCTCCATCAAAATGAGAGGCATGAACCAATTATTGCTCTTAGTAAAAGAAGTATGACGGGCATGCCGTAGGCAAGTCTGCTGGCACTATTGTAACAGGTCCTCTTTATTTGCAAACTGATGCCATCTGCTGATACAGAACTCTGGTCTGTAACACATACGCTCTCCGTGGCACAACCACCAAGAAAGAGACTGTTTTTTGAAGAACCTGAAAAAAAAAGAAAAATAAGTAGAAATAAAGCTTCTATGGTGATAGGGAACATTAAATTGGAAGAATCGATGATTCAACGCTTTTTGATTCTGCTGAATATTTGCATGTAAATCAGTCCCTAAAATGTATCCATTTAAGAATCATAGAAATAATGATTCATAGTTTGTATAGTAGTTTATATATCAGATAATTTGTATGGATATACTCAAAAAATAAAAACAAAAATAAATACACGGCTCTATTCACAAAGTGATATGCTTCCCTTTAAAAAAAAAAAAAAAAACGCTTCTAAAATACCGTATGAGTTATTTTATGAAGTCTTGCAGTATTTTAATAGTGAAAACATGCGGTAATTTAATGCATGGCACTAGTCAGCGTATTTTTTAACATTAATAAATAGGCGTTGTTAAGGAGCAGGCGGCCGCCTGTGTCCTTAACAACCAGTAAACAAAATGGTTCTTAACAACCGATGAGTCATCAGCTGTCAGTGGGGTTCCCTGCTGACAGCTGAGTATAAAAAAAATGTCTTGGGGTCCCCCCCATGCATACCAGGATCCTCTTGTCTAAAGGACCCTGGATGTCTCCCCCTGTGCCCCACTGAATGTAATGCAATGTATTACATTTTTACTCTCGGCCATGATGGCTGGGGAATCTGACAGGTTGACCTGGAAGTGACATCAAACCCATTGCTTCTGGGTCAGCAACAAGAAGTGGAGGAGAGCAGGCGTTTGTCTGCTTAACTCCCTCCCCCCACCTGACGGCACGGTCCCGGGCCCACAGATGAGCAAGCAGAGCCCAGGATACAAGTGGGGGGGGGATCATCCATACCTGGGGTGTGTGAAAGTAGACATGTGCACTAGGCATGTGCAATTGGTTTAGTTCCGAATTCGTTTTTTAATGAATTTTGACAAATTGGTTAATTTGGAAATATCCGAATTAACGAAAACCTGTTTGACGAACTTTTCCGAATATTCGTAAATTCGAAAAATTTGTACATTCGTAAATTCGTACATTAGTAAATTAGTGAATTCGTAAATTTGGAAATTTGGAAAGCTGAAATAATAATTGACTAATAATAACTTAACTATTACTAGTAACTATTAAATTATAGGTATTGTAATTTCCTTTCAAATTTGGCTGTTAGTGAACGTAACACATACAAATTTTTTCCGAAGTTATTAATGATGCGAAATAACGAATGCCGTATCCAAACGTATGGAACGTAATGAATTAATAATAATAAATAACAATAATAATAATAAAAACGTTTTATTATTATTATTTCTTATTAATTTGTTCCGTTCCATTTGTTTAGATGCAGCATTCGTTTTGGATAATTCGTAACTTCAGATAAATTCGTATTTGTTACGTTCACTGACAGTCAAATTTGAAAGAAAATTACAATACCTATAATTTAATAGTTAGTTACTATTTCAGATTTTCGAATTTTCGGGTTTTTGGATTTTCAAATTTCGAATTTACAAATTTCCGAATTTTCTAATTTACGATTTTACGAATGTACGAATGTAAGAATGTACAAATTCACGAATGTACGAATGAACGAATTTACGAATGTACGAATGTACGAATGAACGAATTTTCGAATGTACGAATTTACGAATTGCGAAAAATAAATAAAATAAAAAAAATAAACGAATGAAACGAAAACGAAAATGAACAAATTTTTTGGCTGTGCACATGTCTAATGTGCACTGTCAAAAAAATTGTTCATTTTCGTTATCGTTTCATTCGTTTTTTTGGGGGTTTTTTTCAGGGCCATTCGTTATGATCTCAATTCGTAAATTCGAAAATTCGTAAACGTAAATTCGAATATTCATAAACTCGAAAATCCGAAAATCCAAAAATAAAAAAGAAAATCTGAAAATTCTAAAGAATAACTAACTAACTAACAATAACTTACTATTAAATTATAGGTACTGGAATTTCCTTTCAAATTTGGCTTTTAGTGGCTGTTAGTGAACGTAACGAATACGAATTTAAGAATTATCCGAAATAACGAATGCTGCATCTAAAAAAATGGAGCAGAACAAATTAATAAATAATAATAATAATAATAATAATAATAATAAAAAGGTTTTATTATTATTATTGTTAATTATTATTATTAATTAATTTACGTTCCATTCGTTGAGATACGGCATTCGTTATTTCGGATAATTCGTAACTTCAGTAACACTGGTATTCGTTACGTTCACTAACAGCCAAATTTGAAAGGAAATTCCAATACCTATAATTTAATAGTTAGTGATAGTTAAGTTATTATTTGTTAGTTATAATTTCAGATTTTCGGATTTTCGAATTTACGAATTTTAGAATATTTAAATGTATGAATATTCTAAAAAAATGTGTTAAACGAGTTTTCGTTAATTTGGATATTTCCAAATTAATGAATTTGTTAAAAAAAAATAATTTGGAACTAAACAAATTGCCCATGTCTATGTGAAAGCAATCTGGTGCCGCCAGAGGTGCTGGATTATTTCAATCTGACAGGCCGCAGTCTGCTTGTCAGATTTACACACAATCCTGGTAGCTCCAGATGGGTGTGAAATCCCCCATACGTTGTATGGACCTGGCAACAAAAGGGTTAAAGCAGAAAGAAATCCATCGATTTAACAGTTACCCAAAACAGTTATGCCGCGTACACACGGTCGGACTTTTCGGCTACAAAAGTCCGACAGCCTGTCCGACAGACTTTCGACAGACTTTTGTCAGACTTTTGGTGGACTTTTGGCAGACTTGCGGCAGACTTTCTTACGAACGGACTTGCCTACATACGATCACACAAAAGTACGACGGATTCGTACGTGATGACGTACACCGGACTAAAATAAGGAAGTTGATAGCCAGTAGCCAATAGCTGCCCTGGCGTGGGTTTTTGCACGTCGGACTAGCGATTTCTGGGTCCGGCGTAGTTACGACGTAAAGATTTGAAGCATGTTTCAAATCTAAAGTCCGTCAGATTTGAGGCTGGAAAAGTCCGCTGAAAGTCAGCTGAAAGTCCGGGGAAGCCCACACACGATCGGATTGTCAGCCAGCTTTAGTCCGTCGGCGTCAGTCTGACTTTTGTAGACGAAAAGTCCGACCATGCGTACGCGGCATTACATTCATTTCTTGTGCTCTCAACGGTACTGTTAAGCCATCAAATGTCCGGTATCATAACTGATCACATGTGCAGCACCGTGGCAACTGCAGATGAAGCGGAGGCTAAGATGGCAGCTTCCTTTGCCTTAAGGATAGGAAGGTTTAGTTCCACTTTAAGTGGTACATTTAACAGGGAAAAAAGAAGCAAATATGAGATGGGGTTTACAAACCCTTTATTTATGCCACCTTATGACAGGGGTCTCCAAACTGCATCCCAGGACATGTTGAAGCCCCTTTGCTTGCCTTTATCCAGCCATTGGGGCTCTATTCCTTCTACTGATGGAACCAAAGATAAAGCACTATCCCCCCCATACCAAAAAACGGGGCACTGTTCACTCCCACTGACACAGTTTTTATTCCCACTGGCTACAGTCTCCCCCCCCCCCCCCCCACACACACACATACACACCCAAAGTCTAAGGAACAGTAAAATGGTCCTTTGTTTAAAACGTTTGGAGACCCCTGCCCTATGATATCAGTAAAGACTACTTACCTAGTATGGTAGTCGATGAATAACGAACACAGCGGGTTTGATCTCCGGTGCATGCAGATACATTCAGAAATTTGCAAGGTTCCAGGTCTTTGGCAACATAGGCAGGGCAAAGTAGGCCATTTAAGGTGAGGTTTAGTATAGGCACTAATAACAAAAAAAAAAAATATTTTTCAAAGAAATTCTGAAAAATATTCATCACTGTTACAACAATGGAAGAATACCAATACCAATACCTATAATGTAATAGTTAGTAATAGTTAAGTCATTATTAGTTAGTTATAATTTCAGTTTTTCGAATTTTCGGGTTTTCGGATTTCCGAATTTACGAAAATCCAAAAACCCGAAAATTATATTATATTATAACCAAAGCCTCGCATTTTAAAAGATTTCAGTAAGTACAGTCTCAGTCAGGGCTTTTTTTGCAGCGAGAACGTGGGGGAACACCTTTGGCACTGATTGTATGTAATGGTAATGTAATGGTAAGGGGTGGTGGGGAATGCTAGAAAGTCTTTTGTTGTTGGCTGCTGGGAATCTATTTTCGATTGGGGGGGGGGGGGGGGGATGATTTTTTTTGGGGTGGTCTATTGCTGTTGGTGGGGGATCTATTGTTGCTGGGGTGATCTATTGTTGCTGGGGAGGTCTATTGTTATAGGGAAGGTCTATTGTTGCTAGTGGAGGATCTGTTGTTGATGGGGGGTGTTGTGATATGAAGACAGCTGGCGGCACACCACGCTGTAAAGATACCAAATCTTTATTCCATGTGTTAACGCGTTTCACACATATGCCAGTGTTTATTGATGGTTATGAGTAGGCACTAGCATATGTGTGAAACACGTTAACAGCTCCGGCTACTCTGTTGTTGTGTTATCCTCAATTGACATAAGGAGTAAAGATTTGGCATCTCTACAGCATGGTGTGCTGCCAACTTTCTTCATATCACTACATTGCGGTGGCGAGCATCCACCATGGGGGTCATATCACTTGAGTGACACCTTCACCTGGAGCGGTAAAACTTCTGTCCATAGGGGGGCAAATGTTGCTGGAGTGATACTGTTGAGGGAGGGATCTATTGATGCTGGCTAATAGAGGGCCTATTAATGCTGACTGTTGGGAGATCTATTGTTACTGGCAGGGGTCTATTGTTGCAAGGGGGATGTATTGTTGATGGGGGAGGTGGTATTTTGTTTGCAGGGATCTATTGCTGATGGGTTGGCCTATTTCTGATGGGGGGGTGTATATTAACCACATGCCGACCAGCGTACGACAATAAACATTGGCACAATGGCACGGCTGGGCAAATGGGCGTATGGGTACGTCCCCTTTAAGAAGCGTCATTGTGGGGGCGCGCGCCGCCACATGCTCCGTGACCGCTGGTCCCACAGACTCGATGTCCGCCGGGTGCCCGCAATCGTGTCACGGAGCGGAAGAACGGGGAGATGCCTTTGTAAACAAGGCATTTCCCCGTTCTGCTTAGTGACATGACAGAGATCACTGCTCCCTGTCATCGGGAGCAGTGATCGCTGTGATGTCAGTGGAAGCCCATCCCCCCTACAGTTAGAATCACTCCCTAGGACACACTTAACCCCTTGCTCGCCCCCTAGTGCTTAACCGCTTGTGTAATTTACACAGTAATCAGTGCATTTTTATAGCACTGATCGCTGTGTAAATGATATTGGTCCCAAAATAGTGTCAAAAGTGTCCGGTGTGTCCTCCATAATGTCGCAGTCACGATAAAAATCACAGATCGCCCCCATTACTAATAAAAAAAAACTAATAATAAAGATGCCATAAACTATCCCCTATTTTGTAGACGCTATAACTTTTGCGCAAACCAATCAATATATGCTTATTGCGAATTTTTTTTACCAAAAATATGTAGAATAATACATATCGGCCTAAACTGAGGAAAAAATGTGTTTTTTATATATTTTTTGGGGATATTTATTATAGCAAAAAGTAAAAAATATTGCTTTTTTTTTAAAATTGTCGTTCTTTTTTTGTTTATAGCACAAAAAATAAAAACCGCAGAGGTAATCAAATACCACCAAAAGAAAGCTCTATTTGTGGGGAAAAAAGGACATCAATTTTGTTTGGGTACAATGTCGCATGACTGCGCAATTGTCAGTTAAAGCAACACAGTGCGAATCACAAAAAGTGCTCTGGTCAGGAAAGGGGGTAAAATCTTCTGGGGCTGAAGTGGTTAATGATGGGGGGTTTATTGTTGATGGGCAGGGCCGGACTGGGAATAACATCCAGCCCTGGAAAAAATTTCATACCAGCCCCACAGCATTATTATACCACCGCAACAGCATAACGTCATTGATTTCTTGTTCATGAAAGGGAAAACCATAAAATGCACATTTGAAGAGTGTATTATATATAGATAAGACAGATATGAAATCACATAGGGCTTTATATAAGCAAATTCCAGTTAAAAGTGGTAAGTGATCAATCATCAAGGGGGACCCCAGGAACTCAGAACGTGGGAGGGGGGGGGGGGGAACCACCTTCCGCAGAAAGAATACACTAAGGTAAGGGGGGGTGGGTTACTGATATAAGGCTGTGCTTTATATCGGTGCCCCCTTACATTATCGTATTCACTCCCCCCTTACATCAGTGACCCCCCCTTCAGACTGGCCTAGCGGTGCTGTCACTGACCTCCTCTCAGGTGCACCGTGTAGGGCTCAGTCAGTCGGCTCCAGCTCGGTGGCTCTGGTTTTATCCTATAGTCTCCTCTCCACAGTCCACACTTGTCTGACTTCTCCCATGACCCCCATCCCGGCGGTGCTCCCACTCTTGACTCTTCTGCAGACTCCCTCAGAGACTGCAGACATGATACAGGAGATGGTCAGAGACTGCAGACATGATACAGGAGATGGTCAGAGACTGCAGACATGATACAGGAGATGGTCAGAGACTGCAGACATGATACAGGAGATGGTCAGAGACTGCAGACATGATACAGCAGATGGTCAGAGACTGCAGACATGATACAGGAGATAGTCAGAGACTGCAGACATGATACAGGAGATGGTCAGAGACTGCAGACATGATACAGGAGATGGTCAGAGACTGCAGACATGATACAGGAGATGGTCAGAGACTGCAGACATGATACAGGAGATGGTCAGAGACTGCAGACATGATACAGGAGATGGTCAGAGACTGCAGACATGATACAGGAGATGGTCAGAGACTGCAGACATGATATAGGAGATGGTCAGAGACTGCAGACATGATACAGGAGCTCAATTCAGCCTCACCAGTGCCCATCAAATGCAGCCTCACCAGAGCCCATCAAATGCAGCCTCATCAGTACCAATCAAATGCAGCCTCACTGTGCCCATCAATGCAGCCTCACTGTGCCCATCAATGCAGCCTCACTGTGCCCATCAATGCAGCCTCACTGTGCTCATCAAATGCAGCCTCACTGTGCTCATCAAATGCAGCTTTACTCTGCCCGTGAATGCAGCCTCACTGTGACCACCATTGCAGCCTCACTGTGACCACCATTGCAGTCTCACTGTGCCCATCAATGCAGCCTCACTGTGCCCATCAATGCAGCCTCACTGTGCCCATCAAATGCAGTCTCACTGTGCCAGTGAATGCAGTCTCACTGTGCCCGTGAATGCAGTCTCACTGTGCCCAGGAATGCAGCTTCACTGTGCCCATCATTGCAGCCCCTCCTGTGCCCCATGGCCCAGTCAGCAGTCCCTGTCTGTGGGAAGGTGTGTTGTTGATGCTCGGTACGGTACCTTGCATGCCAGCAGGATATCCATGATGGCCAACAGCAGGCAGGGTCAGTTCTCGTTTTGGATGGGGACAGTGCTCCTTCCAGAGGATCTGTTTGCTGTGAGATGGAGTGGTCCCTGGCCACCTGCACCTTCAGCCATCCTCATTTTCCAGCCCCAGTCAGCCTGTCCTCTGGTCCTGGGGAAGTGGAGAGCACTGGGTGGGAGCTGGAAAGAAGGGGGAGCAGAGAGTACTGGCGGAGTTGGAGAGCACATGGGTGGGGGCAAAGAGCAGGGGGGAGTGGAAATCACAGGGATGGGGAGCGGGAGAGCGCTGGGGGGGGGACTTGAGAGCACTGGGGGTCCAAAAAGAACAGAGGTGGAGAGCAGTGTGGGGGCTAAGAGTGTGGGGTGGCGAAGAGTACTGGGGGAGGGGCAGAAAAACAGGGTTGGAGAGCACTGGGGGGTACAAAGAGCAGGGGGGAGTGGAGAGCAATGGGGGGAGCTTGAAAGCACCAGTGGGGGCCAGAAAGAACAGGGGTGGAAAGCACGGGGGACTGGAGAGCACTGGCGGGGGAGTGGAGAGTACAGGGGTGGGGAGCGGAGAGTGCTGCGGGGGAAGCTTGAGAGCACTGGAGGGGGAGCCAAAAAAAAACAGGGGTGGAGAGCACGGGGGGCAAAGAGCACGGGGGGGCTGGAGAGCGATGGGTGGAGCTTGAGAGCACCGGGGGGACCGAAAACAGGGGTGCGGAGAATGGGGGGCTGGAGAGCACTGTGGGGGGCGGAGAGCACTGGGGTGGGGGCTGGAGAGTGATGGGGAGAGCTGGAGAGCACTGGGGGGGGGGGAAGAACATGGGTGGAGAGCACTGGGGGGGGGGGAAAGAACATGGGTGGAGAGCACTGGGGGAGTGAAGAGCACTGGGATGGTGGCTAGAGTAGGATGGGGAGAGCTGGAGAGCAGGGGGGGGCAGAAAAAACAGGGGTGGAGAGAACTGTGGGGGGGGGGGCTGGAGAGTGTGGTGAGGGAAGGAGAGCATGGGGGGGAGCACAAGAGGAACTGGGGGGGGGGGGGCAGTAAAAGAAGTTGGATAGGAGGATCGGCTGGGGGGCGCATATAGAGGAAATGAGCTTTCTATATTCCTCCATGCAGCCGCTGAATACTTGATTCTCCTCCTCTCCCTCCTGCAAGTATTCAGCGGCTGCATGGAGGAATATAGAAAGCTCATTTCCTCTATATGCGCCCCCCTCCTCTCCCCCCGCCGATCCTCCTATACAGGCAC
The DNA here is from genome assembly GCA_037952925.1 of Lithobates clamitans. Lineage (NCBI taxonomy): Eukaryota > Metazoa > Chordata > Amphibia > Anura > Ranidae > Lithobates > Lithobates clamitans. Next base: position 1,045,235 of record JBBGZY010001740.1, on the reverse strand, counting down.
ACAGGGCGGACTGTACGGGCGGGCATCTACAGTATCCCTCTCTCCTGCTCCTGTGTGTCACGGAGCTTGCTGTGTCTGTGTTCGGCGGCCGCGCTGTAACATGGTCCCGCCCCCCTAGACCGGCTCGTGTGATAGGCGGAACACTGATTCTATCCACTATCACACAAGCCGGTCTAGGGGGGCGGGACCATGTTACAGCGCGGCCGCCGAACACAGACACAGAACACAGACCGTGACACACAGGAGCAGGAGGGGAGCACTGCAGCCGCAGCAGCTCATGCGGCCTACCGGGAAATCTCCCGGTATCCCGGCAGGCCAGTCCGGCCCTGTTGATGGGAGGGTTTTCTTGTTGATGGGGGGGGGTCTTTGTTGATGGGGGAGTCTATTGTTGCAGAACATCTCTTTTACTGCATTTCTTGCTATCATTAACACATTCCATACCAATATACATGGCACCACAAAGAGATACTTGACTCTGTATTCTCTAAAAGGGGAAGTACTGGGAGGTGAGTAGGGGCAGAGACAAGGGGTGACTTGGAAGTAAGGAGTACCTGCACTTATTTTCAGAAAAAAAAAGGCCTGGTCTCAGTAACTGCAGTACAAAGGTAGGTAAAAACCTTTTCCCACATCTTTAATCTGTAGAGATGACCTTCAATCAATACATTTTTTCTCAAAGTGTTATCTAAAGCCAAAACTTTGTATCCCATTGGGGAGTTTTCTCCTCACTTCCTGTCTCTGAGATATAACAGGAAGTAAGTGGAGATTTCTCCAAAGCGAGGGAAAACCCACATTTACACAGTTGTCACCAAACAAGTTTATCCATTGAAACATTTACTCTCACCTCCTGTTCCAGTGACACAAATTTAAAAAAAAATTCTCCATTACTTTCTGTACCTGAGACAAAGGTCAGGGGGACTAATGATAAAGCTGAATCACCAAAGCAGCAAACATTTCTCAGGTATTCTCTTACCTGCCAACCTCTCCCATTAATTAGTCATAAGAGAACAGAAGTCCCCAAGGCTTCCTTCCCCTTCTGTGTTTCCACTTCACTCGAGCGCCATTTACAGTGGGGAGTACAGCCTGCCTACATTTTCATGTTACAGCTGTCTAAGAGGGGAAAGCCCGCTTGTTTCAAGTGATTTTCTTACTTTTTGTTGTGTTATTGGGGCAGGAAGTAAAAAGGCAGTATCCCCAATTGACAAAAAAAAACTCAACATGATAAAGGTATCCAGAGCTAATAAAAAAAAAAAAGCTTTCTCTTTAGGTACAGTATCGCACAAAAGTGAGTATACCCCTCACATTTTTGTAAATATTTTATTATATCTTTTCATGTGACAACACTGAAGAAATGACACTTTGCTACAATGTAAAGTAGTGAGTGTACAGCTTGTATAACAGTGTAAATTTGCTGTCCCCTCAAAATAACTCAACACACAGCCATTAATGTCTAAACCACTGGCAACAAAAGTGAGTACACCCCTAAGTGAAAATGTCCAAATTGGGCCCAAAGTGTCAATATTTTGTGTGGCCACCATTATTTTCCAGCACTGCCTTAACCCTCTTGGGCATGTAGTTCACCAGAGCTTCACAGGTTGCCACTGGAGTCCTCTTCCACTCCTCCATGATGACATCACAGAGTTGGTGGATGTTAGAGACCTTGCACTCCTCCACCTTTCATTTAAGGATGCCCCACAGATGCTCAATAGGGTTTAGGTCTGGAGACATGCTTGGCTAGTCTATCACCTTTACCCTCAGATTTTTTAGCAAGGCAGTGGTCGTCTTGGAGGTGTGTTTGGGGTCGTTATCATGTTTGAATACTGCCCTGCAGGCCCAGTCTCCGAAGGGAGGGGATCATGCTCTGTTGTCACAGTACATGTTGGCATTCATGGTTCCCTCAATAAACTGTAGCTCCCCAGTGCCAGCAGCACTCATGCAGCCCCAGACCATGACATTCCCACCACCATGCTTGACTGTAGGCAAGTCATAATTGTCTTTGTACTCCTCACCTGGTTGCCGTCACACACGCTTGACACCATCTGAACCAAATAAGTTTATCTTGGTCTCATCAGACCACAGGACATGGTTCCAGTAATCCATGTCCTTGGTCTGCTTGTCTTCAGCAAACTGTTTGCGGGCTTTCTTGTGCATCATCTTTAGAAGAGGTTTCCTTCTGGGACGACAGCCATGTAGACCAATTTATACTATATAATACACTCATACCTCTATTTCCCAAAGACAACCTCTGGATATTACGCTGAGCACGTGCACTCAACTTCTTTGGTGGACCATGGCGAGGCCTGTTCTGAGTGGAACCTGTTCTGTTAACCGCTGTATGGTCTTGGCCACCCTGCTGCAGCTCAGTTTCAGGGTCTTGGCAATCTTCTTATAGCCTAGGCCATCTTTATGTAGAGCAAACATTTTTTTTTCTCAGATACTCAGAGAGTTCTTTGCCATGAGGTACCATGTTGAACTTCCATTGACCAGTATGAGAAAGTGAGAGCGATAACACCAAATTTAACACACCTGCCCCCAATTCACACCTGAGATCTTGTAACACTAACGAGTCACATAACACCGGGGAGGGAAAATGGCTAATTGGGCCCAATTTGGACATTTTCACTTAGGAGTGTACTCACTTTTGTTGCCAGCGGTTTACACATTAATGGCTGTGTGTTGCGTTATTTTGAGGGGACAGCAAATTTACACTGTTATACAAGCTGTACACTCACTACTTTACATTGTAGCAAAGTGTCATTTCTTCAGTGTTATAATAACATTTTTACAAAAATGTGAGGAGTGTCCTCACTTTTGTGAGATATTGTATATACATACTATAACACAACTGGAGTTTTAAATTAAACATTTTTGGAATATGAGATCGTAAAATAAAATCAAAATACATGACTTACGGTCTGGTATATAATCATTACAGCTGTTATTGAAGCAGCATGATGTATTAAAAAAGGATTGTTCATATAGGCCTGTCACTCTTCCATTATTGAAACACTCTGACATAGGCACACAGGACTTGATTTGAAAATAACTTGTCCAACGGAATCCTATAAAAGAGAAATAAAAATACATAAAAATGAGAAAATATTATTTAATACAAATGTGGCATGGCTGCACAAATAGAGTCGAGGCTCAATCCCTGAAACATTTAATTTCTATGCATAAAGCGAGTGCCTATGGGAGTCACGCCAAGAAAAAAGAACTGTTTTTCAAACCATAATGTATTAAAAAATGGGTACATCTTTATTATTCACATTCCATATTGTACATTAAAAAAACCAGAATGTAAATTAAATTTAGGCAATAATAATAATATACGCATTGATGTATAATGCCATATAGCACACTGTTTTATCATAGCAGCAGTATATGCTGTAAACCAAGCACTGATATAGTCTTTCTTGACGCGTTTCACAGAACAGGTTTCGCAAAACTTCCTCAGGAGACAAACATAATTCAAGCTGATAGGCAACCATGTAATTAAAGCATACAATATTAAAATATTACAATTGAAATATTAATATTTTAATTTTCAATAATAAAATTAAAAATTAAATCATTAAATGTTTATTTGAATTATAAATAACACTACTAGCTAAAGACCACAGTGCAGTCTACATTTTCCAGCCCATTCATAAAATGCAAGATGAGAGGTGAAGCCTGCAGTGTGAGTTCTCTCTATGTAATGCAGGGGAAGGCATTTTATAATTGAAGGAGAGGATGGTCATGTTACTTTTTTCGGTTCCTCTTTTTCAGTTTGATTGTGATTTTTTTTTTTAAAGAATATGACTTCACTAGCTCTTGAGCCCTGCTATACTTTATAAATAGACCCTCTAAAGCAGGGCTTCTCAACCAGGGCTCCATGGAACCCTAGAGTTTCTCTAGAAGTTGCCAGGGGTTCCTTGAGCAATAGGAAATTTCTGCCTCTCAGATAAGTTCCCACTGCCCCCATTGATCGTTTTAGCTATCTGTAAGCGATAAAAATAGAAAGGGGTTCCACTAGGCGGACTTTAAAGGCGCTTAGTGTTTGACTTAGGTAAAAATGTGTCGGAATATACAACAGTATATTAATAAAAAAACAAATTTTATTTAGAAACAACATTAAAAACAATGCAACAAAACATAGACATATCTAAGTAGTTCATTTATATTACCATACAAAATGGTTACACTTACATAATATAGGATGATGCAGTAGTTGTTACAATGTTTCGTTGAATCACATTAAAAGCTTAGAATCAAAATAGCACCGGGTACTGATACTGGTAAATTTAAGGACAATACTATCCGGTACACATTAGCAGACCTTTCTGATGCCCACGTTGTCGCTAGACAGCAAATTTACCAGTATCAATACCCGGTGCTATTTTGATTCTAAGCTTTTAATGTAATTCAATGAAACATTGTAACAACTACTGCATCATCCTATATTATGTAAGTGTCAGCATTAGACTATGTTTAACATACATTATTATGCTCTCAGATGCTATGGTAAATTCATTAATCATATATCTTAATTATATCTTAGATAAATTCCTCTCTTCCCATTTCTCTGCTCCCTGAAGAAGGACTATACTATATCCCGAAACGCGTTGGGTGTGAGAAGAGTCTCTCTTTCTCATTTTTTCATTCATTTTGTATGGTGATATAAATGAACTACTTAGATACGTCTATGTTTCGTTGCATTGTTTTTAATGTTGTTTCTAAATAAAATTTGTTTTTTTTATTATTACACTGTTGTATATTCCGACACATTTTTACCTAAGTCAAACACTAAGTGCCTTTAAAGTCCGCCTAGGGGAACCCCTTTCTATTTTTATCCTTTGTATATTTTTATCCTTTATATTGGATGTGGCACTGCTTTAATAACCTTTTTTAGCTATCTGTAAGCGGGTAATTCTTTTCAATGACCACAAGTGTGAGGAGCATTCGACCCACTAACACTAATGTATCATGAGTTGTAGATATAGTCATTTTTAGCAGGGGTTCCGTGAGACCAAAAAGTTATTTTAAGGGTTCCTCTGTGTTGAAAAGGTTGCTACTCTAAAATTATTTCAAAATCCCAATATATGTGCCTCATTATCGCTGCATTATAACTGGATCCTCAATAAACATATCAACACATCTTCATCACCAACTATGGGAAACAAGTAGCACAATTGATTATTAAAAAACAACAACAATAAATGAATTCTTGAAAAAAATGGTGGAAGAGCTATCAAAGTTGGATGACCAGTTCCCCTCCTGTCTCTGCTGCTATAAGCAGAGACACTTTTCTGGGGTCCCATTGCAGCCTGTATTTTTTGAATGGGCCATTAAAAAGGTGGAACACAGTGTTCATAGCCTTGGAGTGTATATGCATTAGAAACGGGTCTCTATGTATCTAACAAAGTCACCTCTGGTTTAGCAACGGATCCCCTAGAGTTGTATCAACATACCAAACCATGTGTCTCTTAGATCTACTAATAACAGTGACAACCTTACATTATTTTAGGCCCTGTAGGAGCATAAATATGTTACTTAGTAACATGTTTTTTAAAAACTCTAATCATTCCACCTGTAATTCTAGGAACAAAATTGAAAAATCCACTTTCAGCTGTCCACAAGGATCTATTTTAGAGAAAACTTCAATGCCGTAATGACTAATTTCAGTGATCTATTTTTTTTGTGTCTAGTCCAACCTTTCTAGTCCGTGGAACCCTAGGGTTCCTCCAGAGGTTGCTAGGGGTTTCTTGAGTAATTTCTGTCGCTCAGATAAGGTCCCACTGATGCCATTGATCTTTTTAGCTATCTGTAAAGGGTAATTCTTCCCAATGACCATAAATGTTAAGAGAATTCTTCCCAATGACCATCACACTCATAGGTGTGTGCAGCCTATTGCATTAGGGTGTGCACTCCAAAGCTCAAACACACATGCCTTTCTCTGCAGCCTCAGCTGTACTGGACAGTGAATGAATAGGAATTTCTCTGCGTTGAGCGGCTTCCTGTTCATTCACAACTGCAGCATAGTAAACACAGTTTACTATGCTGCTGTTATGAATGAACACAGTGAGCGATTCTGTTCATTTAGAAAAGGAGGGGCTGGTAGATGACAAATTTACTGGCCCCTTTCCCCACTCTCAATCCTGAAACATCCCCCTCAGCAGCTGGGGGGCTGGGGGGAGAGGACAGGAGGGAAGTTAGCAGCACTGTGGGGTGGGGTGCTAACACAAGGAAAGCCCAGGCAGTAGGGTGAATCATTGGCCCTGCATGTAGTGATTAGAGTGTGACCGGGCACACCTGGCACATCCTCTGTGCATGCCTATGATCACATTAATGTATCCTGAGTTGTAGATGTAGTAATTATTAGCAGGGGTTTATTGAACCTGGAAAGTTTTTACAATAGTGGTAGCTGCCCCCCTAATCCATGCACCCGGCCCCCCATGCAGGGAGCCAGACGCATGGATTTCAATGGATTTTTTTTTTAAAAGCAAATGATTGGAGCCTGAGGCTTTAGTTGGCTTCAAAAAAGGGTGGGCTCAGGGCCCAGAGCTCTGTTCCCCGAGCCCACCCAGTTGTGGAACATTAGCAAATTAATATTCGCTTATGTCTTCCTGTTTGGGTCCTAAGATTCCATTGGCCAGAAGTACGTAGACCCGATTGGTCGGGAGGAGAAACTATGGCCGGGACACGGAGGGGATGGAGGGGGGAGCCACAGCAAGCAGATCCCTCTTCTCTTACACACAGCTTTTGTGTTGCTGACTCAGTCAAGGATCATGGAAGACAGTGGGATTCCTGTATTCTAGGAGAAGCAAGAGCTGAAGGACACATACACCTCGAAGGTAAGTAATCTACTGCTGCTGGATTCTCTTGTTTGTCATTATTGGACAGTTTTGCATTTGCCGCAACAGGGGGGGTTAGTGGGGGGTGGCGGGCTTCAGCGATGGGGGGGGTGTGATCAGGTCTGCCTGCTGCCCCCCTGGCCGATGGGGCACCAGCCGCCACTGTATTCCAAGGGTTCCTTCATGTCAAAAAGGTTGAGAAAGGCTGGTCTAATCAAACACAAATACTTCTCATTACAACCACACAACTTCATGTTTCCTGCCTGAAGGTTCAGTGTGGTGCATTTTAGGTTTTAAGGATGTTTTATTGGCATTATCATGCTTCTCTATGGCAAATGAATTCTGATAGAACCTTGCTTCAAAAATGCAGTAAGCAGGATTTGTTTCCCAAAATGCACAGCTGTGATTGTATCCATAAACTATGTAGCTGGCAATTTTGTGTAGCTATAGGTGTGATGTAGTTGTACAATTCTGAACAGTAAGCAGCCACTGCTGGAAAGGAAAGAGTTATTACCTCTGTTCTGGATCAGGGTGGTGGCACATGCATCTGAAGAGGAGGGGCAGTCCGTTACTTCGCCATTGCAGTTTGTATCACTGTAACTGCTACACTGTATACATTTCAGTGCCTGACCTAAAGAAGAAAAAAAAAAACAGAACTGTAAAGATGTACAGGTATGGAAGAAAAATAAATAATGGGAAAATAAACCCACGCACACGAGAGAGACTTCCTAAAACTGGAGCACTCAGAATCTGGTGCAGCTGTGCATGATAGCCAATCAGCTTCTAACTTCAGCTTGTTCAGTTAAGCTTTGACAATAAATCTTGGAAGCTGATTGGTTACTATGTAGAGCTGCACCAGATTTTGCACTCTCAAGTTTTAGTACCCCCCCCCCCCCACTGTGATCCTAAAAATTTATAGATCTGGCCGCTGGCTAGGAAAAAATGCTATCATTACTACTGATACTTTCATATCTAAGACCCCATGCCAGTTTATGTATGTATATACTCTATACATATATATATATATATATATATATATATATATATATATATATATATATATATATATATATATATATATATATATATATAGTGTATGCACATTTCACTGTTGTAAAGAAAAGCCTGTACAAAAAGCATACACATGATTCTACAGAGAAAGGAATGTAGACAGATTAGCAATATACATAGAAGCTTCCCTGGGGCTAAAAAAAACCTGCCCGACAAGTTTTTATTACATAAGTAAAATACGTGAATTAGCAGAGAAGTTATCATGCAGTCAGGTACAGAGATTGACCATAGTGAGTCTTCAGCTCCAAAGAAAAAGACAGTTAGACTGACTAAAGAATGACATATAGGTACATAGATAGATAGATAGAGAGATAGATAGATAGATAGATAGATAGATAGATAGATAGATAGATAGATAGATAGATAGATAGATAGATAGATAGATAGATAGATAGATAGATAGATAGATAGATAGATAGATAGATAGACTATATTGACAAAAGTATTGGGGCACACCTCCAAATAATTGTATTCAGTTGTTCCAATCACCTCCATGGCCACAGGTGTATAAAGGCACGCTGACTGCTTCTACAAACATTTGTGAAAGAATGGATCGCTCTCAGGCAATGGCATCCCTAGGGGGGGCAGAGGCCCCCCCCCCCCCAACATTATGCTTTGCCCCACCATGTGCCCCCCTCCCCCCAATTAAAATTTTTTTTTTTGTTTTACAAAAAGGCAATGTCCCCAGTCAGCTCCTGTGGGTGATTACTCCCCCCTCCTTCTGCTCGCTGACACTGCATAATGCGAGCGCTCACACAACCACGACCGCCCGATCTGCTCCTTCCCCGGCATCCTCATTGGCAGGGAGAAGAACGAGTTGCAGGAAGGACTCCACCAGGACTCTCAGTTACTGAAAAAACAGACTGATTTCTCCCGTCCTTAGGACGGGGGAACTAGCCTGTAAATTCCAAGAGATGCCAGACCAGTGCTGTCAATAGCAGGGGCAGGACAGTAAGAGGAGTCTGGGGAACCCCACAGTGGCAGAACACCAGGGCCCGGGGGCAAGACAACCTTTGCAACCCTGATAGATCTCCCACTGCTTTGGACCCTTATATTTTCTTGGTATGCTGGTGACATATATCTCTTGTTTTCTGCCACCCTAAATAATAATAATAATATATAATTGCATTTTAAAGTTGCCCCCCTACTTTTGTCCCTGTCCCCCCATGTGCCCCCCCTAAATATAAAAGCTGGAGACGCCACTGCTCTCAGGAGCTCAGTCTATTGCATTAGGGTGTGCACCCTTAAGCTCAAACACACATGCGTGTGTGGGTGTCTACATATATATGACCCCGGCACATTAAGCTCCCTGCCGGCACAGTGAAAGAGAAGAGCATTAACACTTCTCTTATGGCAGAGCCGGTAAGAGGGAGATCTTTTCCCTGTTTCTGCTGCTACACAGAGCGATAACACTAATGTGCATGGGGTGATTAGAGTGTGCCTGGGCACACCCGGCACACCCTGTGCGCACGCCTATGCATGGTACCATGATAGATGAAATAAGTCCATCTGTGAAATTTCCTTGCTACTAAACATTCCACGGTCAACTGTTATGCCGGGTACACGCGGTTGGATTTTCCGACAGTAAATGTTCGATGGGAGCTTGTTGTCGGAAATTCCAACCGTGTGTAGGCTCCATCGGACGTTTTCCGTCGGAATTTCCGACAAACAAAATTTGAGATCTGGATCTCAAATTTTCCGACAACAAAATCCGTTGTCGTAAATTCCGATCGCGTGTACACAATTCTGAGGCACAAAGTTCCTCGCATGCTCGTAATCAAGAAGAAGAGCCGCACTGGCTATTGAACTTCATTTTTCTCGGCTCATCATACTGTATGTGTGTACGTCACCGCGTTCCTAGCGATCGGAGTTTCCGACAAGATTTGTGTGACCGTGTGTAAGCAAGACAAGTCGGAAAAAAAAACATGGATTTTGTTGTCGGAATGTGCGATCGTGTGTACGCTGCATTAGTGGTATAATAACGTAGTGGAAGCAACTGGAAACAACAGCAACTAAGCCACTAAGTGGTAGGCCACGTAAAATGATAGAGAGGGGTCAGCGTATGCTGAAGCGCACAGTGCGAAGAGGTCGCCAACTGTCTGCAGAGTCAATATCTACAGACCTCCAAACTTCATGTGGCCTTCAGATTAGCGCAACAACAGTGCATAGAGAGCTTCATGGAATGGGTTTCCATAGGGGAGCAGCTGCATCCAAGCCTTCCATCACCAAAGTGCAATGCAAAGCTTCAGATGCAATGGTGTAAAGCGCGCCACCACTGGACTCTAGAGCAGTGGAGACATGTCCTCTGGAGTGGTCCATAAACCTTGTTAAATATGAAGACCCTAAGAAGACCCTATAATCTATTCTCTTTACAGCTCGAAGGAGTTAATCAATGGGTGATACCCATACATAACAAATTTGTAATATCCTTCTGATGTGCTAGGTATTGTTGTTCTTATTGATGGATTTTAATATGATGAAATAAACTTGGAGTTTTTTTAAATATAAAAATGATATAGTATTGATGTGGTACAGGTAAAGTCCCTTTATAATTACTTTCTAAGGATTTGTTTTGAAATCATTAGAACATTGACCAAATGTTCTAAAAATGAAAATGTTCAAAAAAATTCTGCTAGTAGATGATAGTAAGTGTATGACCAACTTTACACCACCCTGTTGAAACATTTTTGCAATTAATGGCAACATAGCAGGAGGAATTAGACCCAAATTAAACAAGAATGTATGTTGCTTGACCCACGCGACCAAAGATTACCTGTGGCTTATATCACAACATGTACATTTTGAGGCTTGGTGCTGCCATTGATACTGGCTAACTGGTGTCATTGTGGTCCATACAGTCTTGGTTCCAGGACAGGTAAGGGTAAGGGGTTTAACCACTTACGGACCGCCTGCCTCCGTTATACGACGGCTGTTTGAACCGAGGATATCGTTGTTATGGCAGCAGCTAGCTGCCATAACCCCATTATCCTCGTTTTCAGCTGGCAGCCCGCTACAAGATAAAAGTGGTCTCTGCACCGAATTCGCAGCGAGATCACTTTTATCGGTGGCGGGAGAGGGCCCCCCCTCCCGCCACGATCCGGTGCCCTCCGCAGCTTACCGGAACCGTCGGCAGCGGCGGAGGCGATCGCGTCCTCTCACTTGCTGTGCATGGAGACGAGCGAGGGTAAGATGGCCCCCACCCGTCTCCATAACATTTCCGGGGCGAATCAAAACGTCACTTCCGCCCATACATCTTAAAGGCACATTTTTTTGTTGTCATTTTTTCAAAATGACAATTTTTTATTTATTTATTTATTTTTTTATTGCATTTAAGTCCAAATATAAGATCTGAGATCTTTTTGACCCCAGATCTTATATTTAAGAGGTCCTGTCATGCTTTTTTCTATTAGAAGGGATGTTTACATTCCTTGTAATAGGAATAAAAGTGACAATTTAAAAAAAAAAAAAAAAAACTGTGTAAAAATAAAAAATAAAAGGTAAAATAAATTTAAAAAAAAAATGTAAAAGCGCCCCGTCCCGACCCGCTTGTGTGCAGAAGCGAACGCATACGTGAGTAGTGCCCGCATATGAAAACAGTGTTAAAACCACACATGTGAGGTATCGCCGCGATCGGTAGAGCGAGAGCAATAATTCTAGCCCTAGACCTCCTCTGTAACTTAAAACATGCAACCCGTAGAATTTTTTAAACGTTGCCTATGGAGATTTTTAAGGGTAAAAGTTTGTCGCCATTCCACGAGCGGGGGCAATTTTGAAGCGTGACATGTTGGGTATCAATTTACTCGGCATAACATTATCTTTCACAATATAAAAACAATTGTGCTAACTTTACTGTTGTTTTATTTTCTAATTCAAAAAAGTGTATTTTTTCCAAAAAAAGTGCGTTCGTAAGAACGCTGCGCAAATATGGTGTGACAGAAAGTATTGCAATGATCGCCATTTTATTCTCAAGGGTGTTAGAAAAAGAAATATATAATGTTTGGGGGTTCTAAGTAATTTTATAGCAAAAAAAAATGTTTTTAACTTGTAAACACCACATCTAAAAAAAGAGGCCCGGTCTTAAAGTGGTTAATCACACTATTCCCTGCTGATCAGCTGTTGTTCAGTTACAGGGTCTATGTGTAGGATATATTTAACCATTTACAGAAATTCAGAGAGGAGGCACTGAGCGAAGTTTATTTATATGGTCAATTAATAAAATAATAACAATCAAACATAAAATAACCAAACATCAACCTACGAAACACGAATTGGCCAACAACAACCAGTCACCAGGCAAGAGCAAACAAAGCAAATTAAACAACAACTGGCACCAGCAAACCAACCATCCTTCCAACCAACTATCCTTCCAACCAACCAATCAACCAACCAACAAGCCATCCAACTAAAGTAAAACCATGAAGTTTAATAATAAAATCCAGTTCAAAGCCAAGGTTTTTTGCTTTGTTTGTGGATTGAGAAAGCTTAAAACTTCTCTAGGGTCCTAAATGCTATGTCCGTTTTGAGGAGATCGCCCACCCTTTTCTGTCTCACACCCATTGTTGGATACTACATGAGGGGAAATCTCTGCAGTGAGGGCACAGACAGAACCCGAGATAGAAGATAGAGTCAAGACCTGAGATAGAAGATAGAGTTACCATCACTCCAGTGATTTGACGACTCTCTCTGGTGATTCTCTATCTGTCTATTCTGGTTTTGCATGGTGCTATCCATTGCAGTCAACATAAGTTCTCCTCCTGCTACACCGGTTGACAACTTCAAGGGGATGCAGCTCAGATCTAAGAACTCAAACCTTGTTATTGGAACTCTAACCTTTCCCCATTCTATCCAAAACTGAAATAACAAAGAAATAAATATTTTTTTTTATATTAGAACACTCACCTGTACCCATAAAAACAGAGATCCCTATGATTACACCCACAATGAGTTTCATCCTTACTGGCACCGTGCTGTTCAGCTTATGATCTCCGGAAGGACAGTGAGTTTGGTGTACTGTAGATGAGTTGTTTTCTGAACAACCTGGAGGTGTGGATCTGCACTATTGGTGATTGTGTAAGAATGAGGTAAATGCAGAGAAAGCTGATTTTTAAGGTGTGTAGAGAGATGAACTGTTACTGTCTATCACATTCCATATCAGTGAGTAGAACATAGAAGCTGGTTAGAGGAGTTTAACAGCTTAAGTGCCAGACTTTTGACACGCCTATATATTCACCCTCTCTATTCATCCTGGTGACTATTATAAATGGAAGTGAGAGAAAATACCTAACTTAAGTGATCACCAGAACAGGAAATAGAGGGGAAATCTTCCAAGGGGGACACCAATGTTGGTGACTACCAGGGACTTCCCTCAATTTAGAGGGATTTCCTTTCAATTTCTGTTGTGGCAATGGGATAGGAAATCTTCCAAATCTTCCATTCTCTTCATAAAGAGGACCTGTCATGCTTATTGCTATCACAAGGGATGTTGTCCATCTTTTTTTGATTGCCCCTTTCTCATTAAAATGATTGCTATGTAAAAGAAGTTCTAAAGTGGTTCTAAAGGCACAAGGTTTTTTACCTTCATGCATTCTATGCATGAAGGTAAAAAACCTTCTGTGTGCAGCCCCCCCCCCCCCAATACTTAACTGAGCTCCATCTCGATCCAGTGATGTCCTCAAGAGCCTTGGCTCTCCAGGAACTTGCAATCCTGATTGGCTTTTGGCTTAAGGTCCCGCTGCTGTCAATTACACCCAGTGAACCAATCAGGAGACAGAGGGGGTGGGGCAGAGCCATGGCTCCATGTGTAAATGGACACACAGAGCTGTGGCTTGGGAGCTTGCCTGCTTGGGTGCCCCCAGAGAAAACTGCTTGTTGTGGGGGCACCCGGCAGAATGGGAGGAGCCAGGAGTGCTGACGTGGGACCCAAAAAGAGGAGGATCCAGGCTGCTCTGTGAAAAAACACTGCACAGAGCAGGTAAGTATAACATGTTTGTTATTTCAAAAAAAATAAAAAAAACAAGACTTTATAATACTGCATTAAATAAAAATGTAGAAAAATTAAAGCTCCCCCATTCCCCATGCTCATGCCCAAATGCGAACGTATACTTAAAGTGGAGGTCCACCCTAAAAACAGAAATAGCATTAAAATTCATAAAAAAAAAAAAAAAAAATAGATTTTTTTTTTTTTTTAAACTTACCTGAAACCCCTGTTGCTTCCTAACCTGCCTCTTCCTATTCCGGGGCGCTTCCTCCTCCTTCGGTGAGCGGCCCCATTGCCTTCTGGAAACTGTGTGTGTCCTAGGAAACTACGGGGACATTCACGAAGCTCAGCATGACTCGCGCATGCGCAGTAGGAAACGGGCAGTGAAGCCGCAAGACTCCACTGCCTGTTTACCTTAGTTAGGATGGAGGCGCCACCAGCTGATCCGATGGATCAGCCTGGGGGGGGTGCGACATTGCGGTCTCCCCTGACAGGTAAGTGTCTTTAATAAAAGTCAGCAGGTACAGTGTTTGTAGTTGTTGACTTTAAAAAAAAAAAAAAAAAAGTGCAATTTTATAGCACTGATCTCTGTATAAATGCCAATGGTCCCAAAAATGTGTCAAAAGTGTCCGATGTGTCCACCATAATGTCGCAGTCCCAATAAAAATCGCAGATCGCCGCCATTACTAGTAAAAAAAAAGAATAATGAAAATGCCATAAATCTATATATATTTTGTAGACGCTATAACTTTTGTGAAAACCAATCAATATATGCTTATTACAATTTTTTTTCCAAAAATATGTAGAATATATATTGGCCTAAACTGAGGAAAAAAAATAGCTTTTAAAAAAAAAAATGGGGATATTTATTATAGCAAAAAGTACAAAATATTGTGTTTTTTTCAAAATTGTCACTGTTTTTTTGTTTATAGCGCAAAAAAGAAAAACCGCAGAGATGATCAAATACCACCAAAAGAAAGCTCTATTTGTGGGGAAAAAAAGACGTCAATTTTGTTTGGGTGCAGCGCCGCACGACCGCGCAATTGTCAGGTAAAGCGACGCAGTGCCGAATCTCAAAAAATGGCCCGGTCATTCAGCAGCCAAATCTTCCGGGGCTGAAGTGGTTAATTGGGTATTATATGATGTTTGTGTGCATTAAAATGTATTAACATTGTTCCTAAAAATGGCTGTGAAAATATCGTGCAACATAAAAAATTGCAATTTTATTCTCCAAGGTCTCTGCTTTCAAAAAAATATATAATGTTCGGCGGTAATTAGTAATGTTCTAGCAAAAGCAATGCTGATTTTCACATGTGTGACAGGAACGTCAGTATTGGCCTGGGGATAAAGTGGTTAAAAGTTTATTTGGAACTGTTGGAAAGCATTGGCAGCAGATTGTAGCAGTGAGTGTGATTTGGTTTATTATGGGAACCTTTGTCTTGACACACCTTCCCGGGCTGGGACGGCCTGTATTACATTCCATACACTCAGGGAACACAGAGATTCATCATATGAGCTGCACCCGAGGGTGTGTGGATTGTGCGTAATCACTGCAGTTATTTTTTTGTGTGACATCAGCACTGGTTATATCCAAGTTCTACCTACAGTCACCTACAGTCATATCTGGGGCCTCCAGACTCACGTACACTTGATGCGTAACTTCTATTTATGGAATTCTAAGTAATAAGGGCCTGTATACAAATACATATAAAGAACCTATCAGCGCAACCAAAACAAATACAATAAGGATGCAAGCTGAACACTATAGGCAATTTGCACAATACCTATAAAGTAAATACACAAAAGGAGAAGTGCAGCGCAAAAGAAAAATAAATGTTAAATTAATAATAACAGATATGTAGCACGGCCCCCCTAGAGGACTGCTGGGAATTACCTGCTCATCTGCATGGCCATGACTAAGTGAACCTTTCAACCCACCTAACACTCTGGGTTCAGACATCCTTGCAGCACTGTGTGGCAATAATAAAACAACTCAGTGTCATTAAGTTCTAGAGATATTTTACCAAATAAAGAAGAAGTTGTTACAAAGAGGAAGTGATAAATCTGCTGAGTTTTAAACAATAGTGCTAACTCAGCAGAAGAATTCCTCCCAAAGGCACAAGGCAGAGATTAACAACGACAATACTATAAACATATAAATGTACACTTCCTTTAGATATAATGTCACCCCCTAGTGGATGTTTCAGTTAACTGCTTATATTGTCACATTATAGAAGATCGAACCTGGCCAGCTTACACGCTATTCTAGGAAGGGAAAGCGGGTCTAGAGACGAGTAATATAGGGGCCTTTCTATAAATGATGGTAATAAAGTCCTCGTTGCAGATCTAAAGTTCTTCATTGGCTAGTTGGAGTTCGTTAACTGTAATCCGTGGGTATAGTGAAAATGGTGGATTCCTCACAATAAAGAAAGCTAAAGGTGTCTGAGCACAGTGTTCAAGTAATGCAGTAAAGTGTTCTTGAAGTAAAGATGTCTTTGCAAAGTGTCTCAATATGGTGGTGGTAAAGAATGGATATAGGTCGAGCAATTTGCCCTCTCACTAACGACCAGACCATTCTGATGTCCTCCGAACAGGAACTCGTGTAGCGACACTTGTGCAGTGGATACGCTGTCTCGATCTCCTGACGTGAAGCGGCTACACACACACCGACAGGCAGGCGACCAGAGTGGTGCTGGAAAGGATGTCCGACAGTGAACAACAAAGCTAGGCCCCTCAGGCTATGGGTTGGAAGTATGACTCTGCGTGGTAGGCCACAACCTCTCTCTCTCACAGAGAGGTCCGTCTTGCGTCAGGCCCAGGAGGAAGAGAGCTTCCTCGTGGGCTTTGGTTGCTTTTATAGCTACTCCCAGCAATCTCCAGATGGCAGCAAGGAACCCTGGGATATGTAGTCCTGGCACACAATCGTGCAAAGCAATTATCTGATGGGGGAACTATTCGTCCCACAATCTTTTTATTGGGCACACAAATATGATGTCACTGGATACATTGAACACTAGAGGGACAGGCGACACCCAGCAATGCTAGAAGGTACGGTGTTTTATGTTTGTAGTCCATACTGCTACAGAAATAATTAAAAATGAATAAACAAAAGTACCAAAACATTTACCAAAATACTGACGAAGCATAAAAATATATACGATTGGAGAGAGCCACCCTGGTTCCTCCCCTTCCTTCAACACGGGCCGCTGGAGTGGACACATCATCTCCCTTGCCCTGCTACATTATTGTCTCCATCAAGAGAGTGGCCATCTTCTTATTGGGCTCTAGCCTTACTAACCACCACACTGATGTGGGCCTTCCTACGGGACACCAACAGCTGATCCCAGCGAGCCTTCTGGTTGGTATGGGAACCTTAAACCTGTTTCCATCACAAGTGCTGGGCCCTCCACCTAGTGTTTGAAGTTGGATGAGACTTGGGCTTTTACCTTTTAAATTAGACTATTGTTCACACATGACTGTGTTTTTATCTGGACTTTGTGCTTTATCTATGGCCACTCAATAAATGTTACTTCATAGTTTATATGAAAGCAAGTTTTATTTGTTTTTTCATCATCCTTCAATGTTGTTTCTCATGGATATCTTGACTTTACCAGTGTGCAGCAGATAGCCTTTGTATTTATGACCCCTGAGCTAACAGGAAAGTCTTACCAAGCATTCCCTTTAGGGATAAATCCAAAGGCTGTGAGGACCGCTGCTCCAAATGTGGGGCTCCGTCATGTACATATATATAATAAAGAAGGGCAAGAAATGAGTGGCCTCCATTTGAAACAAGTTATTAAAAGGGATGGGCCTAACACCCCCCGGTTCGGTTCGCACCAGAACATGCGAACAGGCAAAAAATTTGTGCGAACATGTGAACCCTATTAAAGTCTATGGAACACACACATGAAAAATCAAAAGTGATAATTTTAAAGGCTTATATGCAATTATTGCCATAAAAAGTGTTTGGGGACCCGGGTCCTGCCCCAGGGGACATGTATCAATGCAAAAAAAAGTTTTAAAAACGGCAGTTTTTTCAGGAGCAGTAATTTTAATAATGCTTAAAGTGAA
This sequence comes from Lithobates clamitans, assembly GCA_037952925.1. Taxonomy (NCBI): domain Eukaryota; kingdom Metazoa; phylum Chordata; class Amphibia; order Anura; family Ranidae; genus Lithobates; species Lithobates clamitans. The sequence continues at coordinate 1,027,283 of JBBGZY010001740.1, read as the reverse complement.
ACAATAAAAATGAAAAAAGGAAAAAGGTCATTTAAACTTGCTTGCGGCTGTAACAAATTGCCGACTCCCAGCTAAATAGATAAAAATCAAGGAAAAAATTGGCGTGGGGTCCCCCCCAGTCCACACCAGGCCCTTCAGGTCTGGTATGGGTTTTAGGGGAACTCCACGCCAAAATTAATAAACAAATTGGCCTTACCTGAGCATGCAGCCTGGAGGACAGGACAGGAGGGCGAGTGAGCGCAGCCCCCTGAACCATACCAGGTCACATGCTCTCAACATGGGGAGGGTGCCTTTTCCCAACAACTCTTGCCCTTTGGTTATCGGGGTCTGCGGGTGGGGGGCTTATCGGAACCTGTAAGCCCAATTTAAGATCCCGCCCCCCCCATGTGAATGGTATGGGTACATTGTACCCATACCCATTCACCAAAAAAAGTGTCAAAAAGTAAAAACCACAATAGACAGCCTGCGACAATTCCTTTATTAACCACTTCCTGTCTATAACAGAATGATGGTCGGGCGGTGGTTGCATTATCCTGACTGGACATCATATGACATCTTTCAGGATAACCACTAGCACGATCCATGGGGGGGCACGCAGCGCGGCAATCTGGGACAGGGCGTGTGTCCCTCGGACGCAGCACTTCCACCATTAATGGTAAACAGCCAATGAAATTGGCTGTTTACCACGTGATCAGCTGTGTCCAATCACAACCGATCACATGTCACCAGAATCGGAGGCGCGCATGAAGCACACTGCTGGAGGCCTGCAGCACGGCGATCAGGGACGGCACGTGTCCCTCGCACACATCACTTCCCCGATCAGGGTAAACAGCCAATGAAATGTTTACAACGTAACCAGCTGTGTCCAATCACAGCCGGTCACAAATGTAAAGATTGAGGAGCAGTTACTATCTGATCACTGCTCTGTTCTCACACACCGATCGTGTGAGGAGAGAGCAGGGATCAGTGAGTGAAATCAGTGTCTGTCTACTGTATTACTGTGCACAACATGCCCCCCCAATAAAGAGAACCTGTTAGAACTTCTGTTCATCTGGATCTGTCAGTCACACAGCCAATCTGTCACAGGCCCACCACTAGTACCGCCATCGGTACCCCCACCCGTACCGCCATCGGTACAGTCACACAGGCCCGCCACTAGTACCTTCATCTTTACCGAAACACAGGCCTGCCACCAGTACGGCCATCGGTACTGCCATCGTTACCGCCACACAGGCTCACTAGTACCACCATCAGTACCACCACTAATACTGCCATCGGTATATCTACACAGGCCCGCCACTAGTACCGCCACTAATACCACCATCAGTATCTCTACACAGGCCCGCCATCGGTACCGCCACACAGGCCCACCACTAGTACCGCCATCGGTACCGCCACACAGCTCCGCCACTAATATCTCCATCGATACCACCACACAGGCCCGTCACCCGTACCACCAGCAGTACCACCACACAAAGCCCGCCATCAGTACTGCAATCAGTACCATCACACAGGCCCACCAATAAGTACCGCTATCATGTCTCAAAGGGTTTACACATCTGAGGAGGCATATGCCATCCCTACCATGTCAGATGATGAGAGCAGCGGGGAGCTCCCATTACCTGATTCTGGTTCGGAATACAAGCCAGTGGAGGATAGTGGATCAGAGTCAGAGTCAGTGGAGGAAATCGTCCCTCCTAAAAGAATAAGGAGATCAGGACCAAGATCATGACCAAGTTTAGAAGACCTGCCTACCACCAGCAGCACCGGCTGCCAGGAAGAGGAGCCCAGTACAAGTACTGGAATTACACGCATAACCCGAAGAATCCAGGCCCAATCCTACTTTCCCGATGCCCTGGCAAACCCCTTATGGTTTCATGCCAACTCAGAATCCGCTATAATCCCCCCTTTCACCGCACAGCCAGGTGTGCAGACCCAACACTAACATTTTTTCCCAATTAGATTATTTTTATTTATGTTTCCCACAAGATTTGTTGCAGAATATGGTCGATTGCTGCCAACCCCAATTCATCATACGCCCGCATGTTCCAGTGGCGACATCTCACACAGGACGAATTTAAATTGTTTTTGGGCCTTACATTCAATATGGGGCTTACAAAAAATAACGAACTCCATGCCTTTTGGACCACCAACCCCATCCACCACATGCCTATATTCTGCTCTAATGTCCAGGACACGCTACGACATGATTATGCGTTTTCTACACTTTAACGATAATTCGCAGATCATTCGAGATCATCCCAACCATGACAAATTGTACAAGATAAGCCCCCTAATAAATTCCTTTGCCCAGCAATTTTCTGAAGTGTTTATCCCAGACCAAAACATTTGTGTGAACGAATCCCTGGGGTTGAAATTGAATAAATTGTGTGATCAAGCCAGTGGATATGTGTACACATTCCGTATTTATGAAGGCAAAGACTCCCAGCTCCAGCCCTGTGAGTGCCCCACATATATTGGAACGAGTGGGAAAATTGTCTGGTAGCTGGCATACCCCCTGTTCAAAAAAGGATACCATTTATATGTGGACAACTATTATACTAGCCTGCCCCTTTTTTGTCACCTTTACAAACCCTGGCATGTGGTACCTTAAAAAAAATGGAAGGGCTTCCCACAAAATGTATTAACAAAAAAATTGTAAAATGAAAAATCGGCATTCATAAGAAATGAGGAGGTGTTGGCCATGAAGTGGAGGGACAAGAATGATATCCACATCCTCTCTACCATCCACAATGATACTTTGGTAAAGATCCAGAGAAGACGTGGCTCCTGGTAAAGCCTGAATGTGTCCAAGACTACAATCTGTACATGGGGGAGGGGGGATTTAAATGATCAGATGCTACAACCTTATTTGTCAACCAGAAAGTCCCGTTATTGGTATAAGAAAGTTGCATTTCATCTATTTCATATGGCCATGTTTAATTTGTTTGTTTGCTTCCAAAAATCAACTGAAAACCAACAAATCAACTACCTCAAGTATATTGAAGACATTGTCACTGCCCTGATTTTCCAACAAGGACCCGTCCCAAGAAGCATTTGCTCTAATAGTATGAGTCGACTTCACGAGCAACATTTTCCCTATAGCATTCCCCCCACAGAATCTGACAGAAGACGCCAAAAGAAATGCAGTGTATGCAGCAGAGGAGGAGTTAGAAGAGATACCAGCTATTATTGACCCCAATGTCCCTCCCAACCTGACCTGTGCATGGGAGATTGCTTCAAAAATGATCACACATCCATCAGATATTAGTTCCCCTTATTATTAACAGACTGTCATTTCCCCATTTCAAATACCTGTGTGGATCATTTGCCTACTACCATGTTTCTACCTTGCATGTTAATTAACTGACCCTGGCCTGTTTACCGATGATGTCTTTGCTTGCCGATTTAAACCACGTTTCTGACCACGTGCACCAACCTCGGCCTGTTAATCGACCATGTTTTTGCCTGCCACTTGGACTGATCTTTTGCCCTTCTACTTTAGTACACAGGGGTCTCACATATTTGAGGGGCTTCAGAATAGCATTCTGAGAAGAGAAAAACAGTTTTTGGTTTTCTGTGCTCCCAGAACAGGGTCTGGTTGCCCGGAGGCTTCAAAGAGATTTGGGTGGGAGAAACCTCTACCCCTGTCCCCATGGCCCTAAGCTCAATGGTCCTTCCTGCTGCCTGGACCAATACTTTGGCTGTGCTGACCATATTGCTGCCTGTAATGACTCAGGGCATTATGAACCATGTTTCTTCCTGCTGCTTGGACCAATACTTTGGTTTTTTTGACCATATATCTGCCTGCTGCCTCTACTGACTATGGACAGCATTTCTGCCTGGACACCTCTGCCTGCTACCTGGAGCAATGTTTTGGCTGTGCTTTGACTGTGCTGACAGTATGTCTGTCTGTGCGAACTAAGGACAGTATTCCTGCCTGCTGCCTAGACGATTGCTCTCCTCTGCGGGCCACTTCACTACTAAAACCACAGGTAATCTTTTGTTATTTGGTATGTACCTGCTATGTGTTAAAAATATGAAGGGCCTTCAAAAATGTGATCAGTAGTCAGAAAATTATATGTGTAATTTATGTTCCTAGAATGCCTGGAGGTGCTTCTTGGATGTTGGGCCTCTGTATGTGGCCAGGCTGTGTAAAAGTCTCAAACATGTGGTATAACCATACTTAGGAGGAGTAGCAGAATGTATTTTGGGGTGTCATTTTTGTTATGTACATGCTATGTGTTAGAAATATCTTATAAATGGACAACTTTGTGTAAAAAAATGCATTTTCATTTTTTTTCCACATTTTTCAAAACTTCTGGAAAAAAATGAGTCATTCAAAAAGCTTATTATGCCTCATAGATTATGTGTTGGGTTGTTTGCTTTCCAAAACGGGGTCATTTTATGGGCAATTCAATTGTCCTGGTGCTCCAGGGCCTTCAAAAGTGTAATAGGTGGTTTAGAAAATGAGATGTGCAATTTACGCTCGTAGAATGCCTAAGGGTGCTACTTCAATGTTGGGCCTCTGTATGTGGCCAGGCTGTGTAAAAGTCTCACACATGTGGTATTGCCATACTTAGGAGGAGTAGCAGAATGTACTGGCTGCACTGTATTATACACTGTGTACACCACCTGGAGTGTATTAGAAACTGTACACACTGTATTATATACTGTGTACACCACCTGCACTGTATTATGTACTGCACACCAGTTGCACTGTATTATATAGTGTGTACACCGCCTGAAGTGTTTTAGAAATTGTACACACTGTATTATATGCTGTGTACACCGCCTGAAGTGTATTAGAAACTGTACACACTGTATTATATGCTGTGTATACCGCCTGCACTGTATTATGTACTGTACACCTGCTGCACTGTATTGTATGCTTTGTACCCCGCCTGAAGTGTATTAGAAACTATACACACTGTATTATATGCTGTGTATACCGCCTGCACTGTATTATGTACTGTACACTGTACACCTGCTGCACTGTATTGTATGCCTGCACTGTATATATATTAATACACTGCCTTAAGTGTATTATATACTGTACACCGCCGAATGCACTGTATATATAGTCTACACTGAATGCAGAGGATATATATATATATATTTACCAGACTGCATATGTATATTAATATACCGCCAGAAGTATATTATATACTATACACTAAACATGTGCATTAGTTATCGTCCGAGTGCATTTTTGTAGAATTTCTGGGATTTTCGTGTTTGTTTTAACAAAACGATAACGAATACGCAGAATCCGAAATCCGAAAGATCCGATATAAAAAAATGCGAATGTGCCTAACCTAACTCTATTAGTCCAAGATTATTTGACATAGAGAGAAAAGATTCAACATTATAGAGGCAATAGTAAAAGAGCTGTTAGTGGTTGCTGCTGGAATGAGTGGGGGAAGTAAAATGATGATGATGATGAATGTTATTGACTGATCAAAAATATGTACAGTATAATACCGCTCGACATGAAGATTCGACAAATCAGTTAAAAACATACGATCGCCGCGAGCGGACATTTACAGTCAAATGCTCCACCCATAGGCTATAGAAGAATTCTAATGCTGTTTGACTAGTAATAATAATTAATAATTATAACTAGTACTAGTCAAACTACATTAGAATTCTACTATAGCTTGTGGGCTGAGAATTTGACTGGAAATGTACGATCGCGGCATCGTACAGTTTAACTGCTTCGTCAAATCTTCTTAGAACATTTGACAGACACCATAAGAGTGTATTTTTCCCAAAAAACTGCTATTGAAAGACCACTGTGCAAATACAGAGTGACATAAAATATTGCAACAATCACCATTTTATTCTCTAGGGTCTCTGCTAAAAATATATATATAATGTTTGGGGGTTCCAAGTAATTTTCTAGCAAAAAAGTCTGATTTTAACTGTAAGAAACAAGTGTCAGAAAAAGGTTTAGACTTTAAGTGGTTAAACTTCCTGCATATTTACACAGAAGTTTTATCCCTTTGATCCAAGACAAGAATTACAATGTTGTTAAAATCTTGGCAGACTGCCAGAGTAAGCAGAGAACATAAAATAATCGAGACACTCAGCAACATAGATCATTAGAGGGGGTGAATCGAGATTGTGATCTTTTAACGATTAATTGTGCAGCTCTAATATATATATATATATATATATATATATATATATATATATATATATACTGCCTGCACTGACTGTATATACTGTATAGTCTACACTGAATGCACTGTTTATATAGTCTACACTGAATGCAGAGTATATATATACATATTAATACACTGCCTGCACTGACTGTATATATAGTCTACACTGAATGCAGAGTATATAAATATATACTACACTGTATTTATATATTAATAATAATACACTGCCTGCACGCCACTAACTAACCTGCCTAATCTAGCTCAACTTCTCTCTATCTCCATCCATTTCAACACACTACATATGATCGCTGTGTAAGCAACCTTATATAGTGTGGGGCATGGACTTAGCCCCCTGTGCCATGATTGGCCAGAGGGACCCTGCCTTTGGCCAATTATGGCTCTCTCAGCAGAGCACAATGTGATTGGCCAAGGCATGCAGGTCAGGTGCATGCTTTGGCCAATCATCAGACGTCAAGATCGCAGTGCATTATGGAGCATTCCGTGGCGCTCGAATTTGCCATGAACGCCCCATAATGTTCGATATTTGGCGAACAGGCGAACACCCGATGTTTGAGTCGAATTTACGTTTGACCATCGGACATCGAACATCGGGCCCATCCCTAGTTATTAATAAAAAACACATACAGACACACTCACACTCACATTAGTTGGAACTGTCTTCAGTGCATATAAAGAGTAATAAAATACAAGGTGATCACACACCATACGTCAAGAGAGCTTTAGGTGATGTAATCACCTAAGGCTTCCCCCCCTGCATACGCGTTACGTCCTGGACCGGACTTTGTCTGCCATAGATTTGCAAATTTTCTTCTGCGTGCACAGATTTTCTTCCATTACCCCCTAAAATTAACTGCTACCAGTTTGCTTTCATACTCATGAGAGCATGGCCACATGTTCGGGAGTGATAGCCTCTTTTGCTCTTTGACCAGAGAAGCAAAACTGTAGTGCAGGGAATTTTGGGTTGCGAGGTTATCATGTCTTTTTTCAAAAAACATTTTTTTTCTCCAAGCACATCTCACTAAAGCAGCTTAATTACCGTATATATAGTATAGGTTAATCCGAGTATAAGTCGAGGTCCTAATTTGCCACAAAAAAATGGGAAAAACGTATTGAGCCGAGTATAAGACGAGGGTGAGAAATGCAGCAGCTACTGTAAGTGGAAAAAGAGGGTCAACAATGCCCATCTGCAGCTGAATACCTCCCTGTGTCCTGTGCATGTGTCCTGTGTATATGTGCATGTGTCATGTGTCCTGTGTATATGTGCATGGGTCATGTGTCCTGTGTATATGTGCATGTGTGATGTGTCCTGTGCATGTGTGATGTGTCCTGTGTATATGTGCATGTGTCCTGTGTATATGTGCATGTGTCATGTGTATATGTGCATGTGTCCTGTACCTGTGTATGTGTCCTGTGTATATGTGCATGTGTCATGTGTCCTGTGTATATGTGCATGTGTCATGTGTCCTGTGTATATGTGCATGTGTCCTGTACCTGTGTCCTGTGTCTGTGTCCTGTGTATGTGTGCATGTGTCTGTGTCTGTGTCCTGTGTATGTGTGCATCCTACCTGTGTCCTGTGCATGCCTCCGTGTGCCGCTCTGCACCGATCAGCATGTGCTTATACTTTTTGGCGGTCATTCACTGTTCAAAAGCCGCGCCTCCTCCTCGTCTGTGATAGGCAGAAAACTCCATTTCCCAGCAGTCAGCGGTCAGCCTATCACGGACATTCTTTCACCCTCATACCACAGACGAGGATGAGAGAATGTCAGTGATAGGCTGTACACTGACTGCTGGGAAACGGAGTTTTCTGCCTATCACAGACAAAGAGGAGGCGCGGCTTTTGAACAGTGAATGGCCGCCGAATAGTAAAGGCACACGCTGGCCGCCATCTGCCTGCATGACACACTGATCTTGTAGGCAGATGGCGGTGACTCGAGTATAAGTCGAGGGGCACTTTCAGCCCCAAAAAAAGGGCTGAAAATCTCGACTTATACTCGAGTATATACGGTAGGCAAAACTAAAAGTTTCCATTTTGTCAAAATTTTGTGGCAAAATCACTCAGCTTACCCCTATTAGGTGGGAGCTACACTGTATCTAAGCACCACAAACCAAAAATGCTATTTATTTCATTTTTAATACCCAAAGCAAACTCACCCATCCATCTATGTCTCCATGATGTATTTTGTTGAGAAATAACTGGAGCCGCTAAGATTACTTTTACAGGTGGTGGAAGAGGGCTCTCCCGAGTGATCAGGAAGCCCGGTAAGGATGCAACCGGCAGCATCCGGTTCCTGGGAGACAGTGAGAGCAACTGATGTTGTTCCTCCCACTCTGTGACGTCAGCGACAAGGATTTCATCCCTTCTACTTTAGTTTTTTTTGGTTTACCTGGCCATTACCTGCCAGTGAAGCAGCCGATCAGACCGGTCTATGTCTAAATGGCTGCATTGGAGGCCGAAAAAGAGATCGCACCCTAAAAATCCCATCCTACACTATTTGGTTTGTTGAATACGAATTTGGGATGTGGTGCAGTTATAATTCTATACCATCAGCATTCAGGTCTTTTTTCACTATAATACAAGTTATAAAAAAAAAATGTATACTTTTTATCTACAGTAATTCATTTCTAAAACTAACACTGATCAAAGTAAGTTAAAATGTGTGTTTTTTTTATGTTATGTTATTTTTTTTGATCTTTGGATTGCATAAAAATAAAATCCCTTTTGCAAGGCAAGATCACCAAATGGAAGCCTTTTTTATCCTAATAAAAATAATACTGGTATTACGTTGTTATTTTAACCACTTCAATGCCGGGCACTTTCACCCCCTTTCTACCCAGGCCAATTTTCAGCTTTCAGAGCTGTCACATTTTGGGTGACAATTGCACAGTCATGCTACACTGTACCCAAATGAAATCTGTATAAATAAAACAGATAGAGCTTTCTTTTGGTGGCTTTTAATTACCACTGAGGTAAGATTTTCTTTCTTTCTGTTATAAAATTAAGTATTTTTTCTCCATCACTGATGTGCGCTGATGAGGCAGCACTGATGGGCACTGATGGGCAGCCTTTATGAGTAATGATAGCTGGCACTGACATGCAGTACTGATGGGCACTGATAGGTGGCACTGATGGGCACTGATAGTCGGCACTGATGGGCACTGATAGCCGGCACTGATATGCAGCACTGATGGGCACTGATAGGTGGCACTGATGGGCACTGATAGGCGGCACTGATGGGCACTAAAATTAAAAAAATACTCTGGTCCATGGGGGGCGGAGTTGTACAGATGTAAGAGCTGAAATGGTTAATGACTCGTTCGGTGGATCCTATAACTAAGCCCCGCTGCACAAGGCTAAACACGTCAGTGGGCGTGGTTTCTTGGCAGGGACCTGTAGGCTGAAGCCGTTTCTTGTTGTGTCAGGGTGGCTGGTCAGAAGAGCGGCCTAGAGCACACTGCTCTAGATGAGCACATCGGCATGCTTGAACCCCTTTTAATCCTGTGGATAATGGGAGCAGAGTTCATGGCTTTGAGTGGCGCTCTAAGTATATGCTTAGGTGAAGCTGTGTTCAGATTTGGGAGATCCAATCATGATCAGGGTATTAGCTGTTATAATTGTAGTGAAAGTAAACTCTGGGAGAAACTTAAAGCTGTATTAAACCCAAAACCAAAAATGTAACACATTGCAGCTTAGATGTGGTGGCTGTATTCCTTTCCTTTTTTACATTTTCCCTCTGTTTTCAACTGGTGATCTGACCAGTAACACACCTCCTGTGTGGGAGTGCCCCCACTCTGGATGAAGGAGCCCAGGGGGCACCTTTGGACAGCAGCATTATCAGTCTGGGGGGGGGGGATGTTAGTACTTTAGACACCCTAACAAATTGAATCCAAACCCCAGCTAAAACTTTATAAGTAGCCTCAGGTAAGATCAGTGTTCATGATTCAACAATAAGAAAGAGACTGGGCAAAAATGTCATCCATGGGAGAATTCCAAGGCCAAAGCCACTGCTGACCAAAAAGAACACAAAGGCTTGTCTCACATTTACCAAAAAAAATCTTGATTATCCCCAAGTCTTTTAGGCAAATATTCTGTGGACTGATGAGACAAAAATGTAACTTTTTGGAAGGTGTGCGTCCCGTTACATCTGCCATAAAACGAATACAGCATTTCATAACAAGAACATCATACCAACAGTCAGACATGGTGGTGGTGGCGTGGTGGTCTGGGGCTGCTTTACAGCTTCAGGACCTGGACAACTTACCATAATTATCGGAACCATGAATTCTAAGCTCTACAAGAAAATCCTAAAGGAGAATGTCTGGCCATCAGTTTGGTTCAAACAAAGCAAAATTTAGGTTTTGGAGTGGCCTATTCAAAGCCCGGACTTAAAGCGGTTGTAAAGATGTTTTTTTTTTTTTTTTAAAAAACAAACATGTTATACTTACCTTCACTGTGCAGCTCGTTCTGCACAGAGTGGCCCCGAACCTGGTCTTCTGGGGTCCCTCGGCGGCTGTTTCAGCTCCTCCCCGCAAGCATTTACCACCTTAATGCGAGGGCTCGCATGGTGGTGAGTGCTTGCGGGCGCGCTCCCGTGATACAGCCGGCGGCTATAGCCGCTCGCTGTATCACTCGGCCCCGCCCCCCGGCGCGCCGCGTCATCGGATGTGATTGACAGCAGCGCGAGCCAATGGCTGCGCTGCTTTCAATCCATCCACTGCAGCCAATCAGCGACCAGGCTGAGCTGCAATGAAGCTGACGAGGACGCGGACCGAAGATTCGAGGCGTCAGGTAAGTAAAACGGGGGGGCTGGGGGCGGCGGTACTGTCAAAAGTTTTTTCACCTTAATGCATAGAATGCATTAAGGTGAAAAAATTTTTACCTTTACAACCCCTTTAAATCCAATTGGGATGCTATATCATGACCTTACACAGGCCGTTCATGCTAGAAAACCCTCCAAGGTGGCTGAATTAAAACAATTCTGCAAAGAAGAGTGGGCCAAAATTGCTCCACAGCAATGTAAAAGACTCATTGCCAGTTATCGCAAACGCTTGATTGCAGTTGATTGCACAATCAGTTATTAGGTTTGGGGGGCAATTACTTTTTCACATAAAGCCTGGCAGGTTTGGACAGCTTTTTTGCCTTAATAAATGAAACCATCATGTACAAACTGCATTTTGTATTTACTCAGGTTATCTTTGTGTTATAATAAAATGTATATAAAATAATGAAATTTGTTTGATGAGTTATTTAAGGTTGACAAATATGCAAAAAAAAAAAAAAATTAGAAAGGGGGAAATACCTTTTCACAGCATTGTACCTATTCCATGGGGTCAGTGGCTTCAGCAGTATCATATTTTAACACTAGATGGCGGCATTGTAAAACATTGTCTTCATCTAGTAAATCGTTATAATGTAACATGTATAGTATAAGGAAATGTAATCTACTAACCCCTCTGCAATAATAAGATACGTCTTATTCCTTCACAATAAGGGCCCATTTACAACAGAAAATGTACGTTTGGTATGTGTTTTTGCATGCGCGTTGACGTGCAGTTTTTACACACATTTGCATGTGTTTGCGCTGCACTTTTCCTATGCTGGCATTTCATTTAAGGTTGCTTCTGTCTTCTTTCTTCTTTGGGCCTTTATTTATACTGCACTGTGTTTTTTTCACATTTACGTAATTTTCTGCTCATTTGGGGTGCGGAAAAATGCAACTTGCCTTACCCTTTTTTCATTGCACTGTAATGGTGTGAACTATGCCCATAGAATAACTGGTCTAGTTACTGTCCATTCCATTCCTGCAGCAGGAATGCATTCAAAACCACAATCTTCTGCATCTGGTGTGAATGGACTTTCATTGTTCACATTTATTTTTTCTTCTTTAAGCACTTCCGGACCAGCCGCCGCAGTTTTACTGCGGCAGGTTGGCCCACCTGAGCGAACCATCGTAACTCTACTTCGCCCCTTTAAGACGCTGTAGGAGGCTCAGCATGTGCCCGGAGCCAATGCGAGTGCCCGGCGAGTCACAGAGCGAGGACCGGGATCTGTGTGAGTAAACACACAGAGCCTGATTCTCTCAGGGGAGAGGAGAGAGATTGTGTGTTCATACCAAGTATGAACACTGATCTCTCTCTCCTCCCCTAGTCAGTCCCATCCTCCCTAATTAGAACACATCTAGGGAACACAGTTAACCCCTTGATCGCCCCCTAGTATTAACCTCTTCCCTGCCAGTGACATTTATACAGTAATCAGTGCATTATTTAAGCACTGGTCGCTGTAAAATTGTCAATGGTCTGAAAAATGTGTCAAAAGTGTCCAATTTGTCCGCCGCAATATCGCAGTCCCAATAAAAATCGCAGATCACCGCCATTACTAGTAAAAAAAAAATATATAATAATAAAAATGCCATAAATCTATCCCCTATTTTGTAGACGTAAACCAATCAATATACGCTTATTGCGTTTTTTTTTTTTACCAAAAATATGTAGAAGAATACATATCAGCCTAAACAAAGGAAAAAAATGTGTTTTAGTTTTTTTAAATTTGGGATATTTATTATAGCAAAAAGTAAAAAATATTGGGGTTGATTTACTAAAGCTGGAGAGTGCAAAATCTGGTGCAGCTGTAGACGGTAGCCAATCAGCTTCTAACTTAAGCTTGTTCAATTAAGCTTTGACAATAAAACCTGAAAGCTGGTTTCTATGCAGAGCTACGCCAGATTTTGCACTCTCCAGCTTTAGTAAATCAACCCCATTGTCGCTCTTCTTTTGTTTATAGCGCAAAAAAAACCAAAACGTAGAGGTGATCAAATACCACCAAAAGAAAGCTCTATTTGGGGGAAAAAAGGATGTCAATTTTGTTTGGGAACAGCGTCGCACGACTGCGCAATTATCAGTTAAAGCGACGCAGTGCCGTATCGCAAAAAATGGCCTGGACATTGAGCAGCCAAATCTTCTGGGGCTGAAGTGGTTAAATCAGAGTACCAACATAGTGGATTGAGAAATCAGTCAGTTTTCAACCCCAAGAAGTCATCGAATCATTTCCTGGAGACGTTTAAAAGTACGGTTGAGCAAGATATTAGGCTCATCAAAACCAAAAAAGGGAAAAAGAAGGGTAACATACAAAAAGGTATAGAGGCACTTGAGAAAAGGAAGAACATTGCTATGACATATAAAAAAATCAAGGGTGATCCCTCAAAACCCTAGTGAAGGATAGTGTACGTAAAGCTAAAGAAGTAGGAATCCTAAATAAGAAAGAAGCCAGATATCTTGTCCCTAATGCACCTAGACTCCCCATAATTTATCAATTGCCCAAGATACATAAGAATTCCCAATGCCCACCCGGAAGACCTATTATCAGTGGCATAAACTCCATTTTTTCCAGATTAGGTGAATATGTTGATTATTTTTTGCAGCCCATTGTTCAATCTTACCCCTCATATTTGCGAGATAGTAAACATCTCATAAACTTGCTTAAGGATATCACGGTTCAGGATGACACAATCGTCGTTACGATTGATGTCGAATCGCTTTATACTAACCTTGTTCAGAAAGATGTTTTAAGAACCACAAGGAGGGCTCTTGATTCCAAGTCCAGTCTCAAAACCGAACAGAAAGAATTTCTGATTGAGATTTTAGAGTTAGCTATGCCTAGCAATTACTTTTGGCACAAGGGGTCTTGTAACAGGCAGATCAAAGGGGTGGCGATGGGAGCCAAGTTTGCTCCTAGTGTGGCAAATATACTCCTGAGTCTCTGAGAGGACCACAGCATATTTGGAGCCCACATACCTGAGATCTGTCTGTACAAAAGGTACATTGATGATATTATGATTCTGTGGAACAGCACAGTGGAGGCATTGAAAATGTTCCTAAATAACATCAATCAGAATTGCTATGGACTAAGGTTCACAGGCAATTGGAGCACAAGTGAGATCAGTTTCCTTGACTTAACTTTATATAAGAACAATGGGAAAATTCAGACTAAGACCCGTTTCAGGGCACTTATAGAAATAGTTATATATCCACGGCCAGCTGCCATCACCCCAACTGGCTCAAAGGGATACCTATGGGCCAACTACTGAGGATTAGACGTAATTGTGATTCTACATCAGATTACATGTCTCAATCCAATCTATTGGTTGATAGATTTAAAGAGAAAGGGTATCGGGAAAATGACCTTAGGCCCACTCAATCACTCATTCTACAAATGAATAGAGACATACTTTTGAAGGATAACATCAAGGAAAAATGTGAGTTGGACTATGTTCCTTTCTTGACTAATTTTAATAGGGACTATAAAAGTGTTGAAAAAATCTTCCTAAAACATTGGCCAGTTTTGTTGAGCGACAAGACCTTGTCCAGATTATTACCGGTACGCCCCAAATTAATTTATTGGCGTGCACTAAATTTGCAAAACAAACTGGCCCCGAATGTACTCAACCCCCCCAAGAAAGTTACTACTTTCTTGGACCTTAAAGGGTTCTTTTATTGTAGGAAGTGTAAGGCCTGCAAATTAACTCGGAACAACATGAGAAAAGTGGAAAACTTTTTATCCTTTAGCACGGGCAAAGATTACAAGATAGATAAATTTATTACATGTAAAACCACCCATGTCACATACCTTATCACTTGCCCGTGTGGGTTACAGTATGTCGGACGTACTAAGAGAAATCTCTGCACACGTATCAATGAACACCTTACAGATATAAAAAATGTTTTTCCGAAACACAGTCTCTCTAACCATTTCAGAATCCACCACCGTCAGGATCCCAGCATGGCCCAATTTTTTTGGATAGACAAACTGCATATTGACTGGAGGGGAGGAAATATGGTTCAGAGAATATAAAAAAACGAAACGGAATGGATATATAGAATGAATACACTTACTCCGGCAGGTATTAACGTTGACATCGACTAGAATTGTTATCTGTCCAATTATTGATTTGTATTGTGAAAGGGTAATCCATTTCAGTCACATCCCTTATTTAAATATTTTTCATAATTTTAACTCATCAATCTTCTAAGATTGAGAATTTAATTCCATCCCAAAATCTTATTTTTCATTTTTTTGTTTTTCATATTTTTGTAATTTTTTATTTTTATTTCAATTTATCTCCTTTTTCCCAAAAAAGTTTTCAATTATTTTATTAAATTGCGTATTTGGTATTTATCCACAAGATGGCAGTCTAGATGTTTCACTATATATCTGACTTCTGGCCACAAGATGACAGCCTTTATTAATTTACTGAATGGTTTTCTTCCAGCTTATCCTAATCATAGTAAATTTCCTAATCAAGTGGGATGGCACCGGATTGGATACTCTCCAATGGCGATTGTATTTTAAGGAAGCGACGTGTCCGTACGTACGATCCCTGATGACGTCAGAATGCACTGACGAAACAGGTCGGATTTACCGAACATGACACGCCACTTCCGCTTGTTGCGCAGCCTTGTAGCTGCATTCATTGTTTGATTGTCCGCATAGACCCACATGTGGCTCATGCGTTTTTTTTAGCCTGTTTTTTAGCTTATTTTAATACATTTTTGGCTTATTTCACGATTCGAGCCTTCCATTTATTTTCTTCCCATTTATGGCACTAATAGTCTTTAACGACCAATTTCCATCTGAGGGTTCAACTAAACCCATCCAGTGTCCATGCAGTCACAGCGTTCCTGATTTCCAGCACCTGGACCAAGCCGTGCTCGTGTGAACCTTTCTGGCATGTCTATGAAGCGCTTTTGACTCCTGTAATGGGAGTCACCACAATCTGGTAAGTAGACTGTGTGGCCGGTGATGGTGTTGGATTACTGTTGCCTTGATGCTTGCCGAATATTAGGAGGATTTATCCAGAAGTTTTTAGAATTTACATCAATTTTTGAACACTGTTTGTTTTCAAATTTTTTATTTTTTGTCTTCGCTGCTTGATATTTCAACACTTTGATGCTTTCTGATGTTTTTTGATTAGACTCTAGCCGAAAGCTATCTATGGTTGTCACTATTGACACAATATTTCCTACATCTTTGTAATTACTATTATTTTTTACTTGCATTTTTCACTTGCAATTTTTGTGATTGTTATTTATTTATTTGCACTTGCACTCTAAAGGGAGAGCGGTTTGTAATTAACTCGTTAATTATTCTCTTTTCATTTACTCTTATAACGTGCTGCTCCTAAAATAATTAAAATTTACCAGTTTCTACCTGCACGGGTTGGTGTTTTTTCTACCATTTATAATATAATATCTGAAGTGGTTAAAGTCTGATGTCTGATGAATTTCATTAGAACTATGACCATAAATTCTCAGAATGAAAGCTGTTCCTGATATATATATATATATATATATATATATATATATATATATATATATATATATATATATATATATACACAGTATATATATATTTATTGTTTTTTTCTAATTTAATTTATTTACTTTGTGTGTTATATTTACTTTTTGTTACCTAAAAATTCATAAAGTCGCCTAGCCATGTATCTATAAGACTAAATAACAATAAATAAATAACCTATATTTTAAAACTATCTTGTTTCTTCTTTAAGAATTATTAAGAATTGATTTAGGCAAGTTGTGATTTGATTTGTCATTTCTTTCTGGGTAAAGGTTAAAACCCATTGTTTATTATAATATGATCCATCAGAATGCTATAGTGCAATGGGGAGAAGTAGACGAGCAGGTTTTTTTTGTGAATTGTATTCTTTTAACTTTCATTTTAAAACAAATAATATACCACAACAAAATAGAATAAGAAAATTGGATTAAAAAAGAGCTTGAAAAGAAGCATTAGCTTGAAACCAGTTGCTGTATTACTTTAATGTGATATGTGTATTTTTTTTGCACTTGGATATAAAAGTAAAGAGAGCATGTATTATTTTTGGACTCTACATCCCTTGTTGTGTATATATATATATATACATATATATATACCGTATTTATCAGCGTATAACACGCACTTTTTTCCCCTTAAAATCAGGGGAAAATCGAGGGTGCGTGTTATACGCCGATCCCCTGCGATCCCCCCGATGACTGAGCGGAGCGATCGCTGACCGCGATTTGAAAATGGCGCCACCGGCGCCGAAATACACAGAGCCGGTCCTCGGCTCTTCTCGGCCACTTTCGGCTTCATTTGAGCACCGCCCGAACCTAGCCGAGTGTACTCTGCTAGGTTCGGCTAGCTCCGCTCATAGTCACGCGCATCCCGGGCGGGACTACGATTGGAGCTGAAAGTGGCCGAAAGTGATCGAGAGCCGCCGAGAAGAGCCGAGGACCGGCTCTGTGTATTTCGGCGCTGGCGGCGCCATTTTCAAACTGCAGTGACACTGACATGTCACTGCAGTTTAACTGCAGCCTGGGCAAGGCTGCAAAAGGACACAGACAAAGCTGCAGATCGGCACTGGCAAAGCTGCAAGGCTGCAAATGGACACTGATAAGGCTTTAAATGACACCAAGGATACTGACTGCAAGGCTGCAAATGACTGCAAGGCTGCTGACTGCAAGGCTGCAAATGACACCAAGGTTGCTGACTGCAAGGCTGCAAATGACACTGGGCAAGCATGCAGATGGACACTGTGCAAGGCTGCATTGATGGGCATTTAAATGTAAGTTTTTTTCCTTATACGCCGATAAATACGGTATGTATATATATGTAAATATATATATATATATACAGTATATACAATATGTCACAAAAGTGAGTACGCCACTCATATTTTTGTAAATATTTTATTTTACCTTTTCATGTGACAACACTGAAGAAATGACACTTTGCTACAATGTAAATTATTGAGAGTACAGCTTGTATAACAGTGGAAATTTGCCATCCCCTCAAGACAGGGGTGTACTTACTTTTGTTGCCCGCGGTTTAGACATTAATGGCTGTCTGTTGAGTTACTTTGAGGGGACGGCAAATTTACACTGTTATACAAGCTGTACACTCACTACTTTACATTGTAGCAAAGTGTCATTTCTTCAGTGTTGTTCAGAATAAAATATTTTCAAAAATGTGAGGGGTGTACTCACTTTTGTGATATACTGTATATATATATATATATATATATATATATATATATATATATATATACACAGTAAGCCTGTTGGGTTGTTTTTCAAAAGCACAAGCTCTCCAGCAGAATGTATCAGTTTTCATGGACGAGACAAACCATTTCCCAAAAGATTAAAAAAAACGCTGTAACTGATTATAAAGTGTGAGCTGGAGTTTGGCTTCAATTTCTCAGCGTATCTAAATCTGCTTATACATTTAACACTCCCCTGTCCCTCGACTGACAACGCTCTGCGTTATGTCCCTCCTGTGCTCATTCCTCCAGAGTTGTGTCTCACTAATACAAGAGCTGCGTTACTGGCCAGATCGAGTGAAAAAAAACCTAAAAAAGAAAACGAATGCAGCCGCCACATCTAATGATTGGTAGGCTGTGATATATAAAATTTTTGGTTTTGGGTTTAATACAGCTCTAACAGAGGTACTCTACTTTATCCAATGGCTCTTTAAGGAACAACTCTTCTAGTGACATATGTGAGTTGCTGCAGTGGATTACACAAAACTAAGAGTACTGTTAAGTAAGTGCACCCCCTGACTTTGGCACAATTGCCTTCATTGTTGGTAAACATCAGTAGCTCAATGATTCTCTTGTCTTCTTACTGGAAATTTTTCTGGCAGAGTTTGGTGTCACTTTGCATAATGTTCTAAAATACTGAGTCATTTTAGTTTAATCTGTCATTCCTAATTGTATATAAGTCTTTGGCTAATAGTGGAACGGTCCTTCTATAAGACAGGTTAGTAATTTTATAGAGACAGAAAGAAGGTTTATGGAAGGGACTTTTGGAAAGGCACCACTATGACAAATATGTAAAAAAATACAAATATAGTTTTTATTAAATACAATCTTAGGACAATAATAAAATACATGCATCAGTGAATGCAAATTTAAGACTTTCTTCATAACAAGAAATGTCTCTAGATCCCAAAAAGAATCGTGGGTAACCCTACACGTTTCGACTCAAGGGTTTTCGTCTTCATCCCTTCCATAAACCTTATTTCTGTATCTACTTACCGGGTTGTGGCACCATCATAGCTACCAAACTGGGCATTCAGATAAGAATTTTTGATTAGTCATTTTTAGAGCTCTAAAGTTGATCTTGCTAATTACATAAAGTTTTGTATCTGTGAGGAAGAAATAATAAACATTTGCTCTATCTCTGGACAAGGGAGACACCACGATGAAAGAATAGCTTAATGCATAATTTCATTTCAGTTCATTTTTTTTAAAATACATTGGCAGAAAATCAATTTGATATACGTAAGAAGGATAAAAAAGATTCTAATAAAAAAAGCAAATAAAAAGAAAAAACTGTATGCACAACCACCCAAAAGACTATGCTTATAATATTAGAGAAATAAAAGAGTAATTTTTTTTCCCCAAGGAGCGATGTACTGATTTAAAAAAAAAAAAAATCTTTGAAAAGATCTTTATTATCTTCCCCCAAAGTCTTCAACGACTGTTTTTCTTTTTCTGTAAAAATCAAAATAATGAAAAATACTTTAAAATGTGTAAACTTTGATAAATAAAAATGTAAATAGTATCAAGGTACTTTTTTATCATGTTTCAGAAATATTTTTCAAAAATGTTCAGTGGTATTCAGTTAGCAGGCCATAGATTTTTACCAGAGATTGAATGCCATACTACATACAGTATGTATATAAAATAATACAATTCTTCAGAAATATAAAAGTTGTTATTATTAATATTATTAATATTAATAATATAATATTAATAATATTAAAAATTGCTATTCTGAAATTAAAAAAATATAACTAGAGCCCACTACAACCATACTGTTGTTTAAATGTAACAAGTATCTCAAACTTAATTCAGGGTTTGTTAATACAATTATATGCACAACATGTAAATCTCTGCAATGTTTAAAATACATCTCTGTTTTACTAAAAAAAGTTCTTTCCAGATGTAAAATGTATTACAATTCCAATCCTCATGTAAATGGTAATGTTATAATATTACAATGGAATGTTGTATATTTTTTTATAATATAAAAAAAAAATTGCAACCTCTAAACCTTATTTTTTTTTATAATTTTTACAATTTTTATTACATTTTCATCAGAAAAGAGAGACATTTGTTTCACAATCTCTCACAAGCTACCTTAAAATACAATTTACACATCCTATAAACCTTTGTTTTGCTTTTTTGCTTTTGTAAATGCAGAGGAGCAATGGAAATGCAACTGAAAAGGGAAAAATAAATTATAATTAAAACCCCAATTTATTTTCAGTTGTGAGGGGCTACCACCTCTTTCAGGTTTGTATTGCTGCCTGTGTCTCCCCCGTTAGTGAGATTTATTCTCTCTATTTGTTATGGTGGCCAAGTGCATGAAAATCCAAATTTTTTGAGTTGCCCCAGGAACAGCAGTAGAGATGAAATCTTACAATGAGAACCCTTGTTCTAGCGATTACTAAAAGGACATTTCATTCACTTTGGAGATATTTCATCACTTCCTGTTGTGTCTACAGGACGGTAAGTGATTGAAAATCTTGCTAATGGTACACAGATCGTCAAAAAAGAAATCTGATGGAGATTTTAACTCTACATTACTCCACCCCTGTGAAGAAAAAAAAAAAAACACTTTAAGGTGGTTTTTGTGTGGGGTTATTTGTTTTTTTTTAGGGTGGAATGGCCTTTAAATAGTTTCTAAGGTTTATGGAAGCTCCTGTAAAGGCCCTATTTTTTTCACTGAACAAAAAAAAGTAAAATAAAGACGTAAGCAACAGCACACAGGATGTGGTACACAGATGGTCAAACAAAAAAAAAATAAATCTGATGTAGATTTTAACCCTACATTACTCTATCCTATGAAAAAAAAAAAACAACAACAACGTCTTGACTTCAAATACATTTTAAGGTGGTTTTTGTGTTTTTTTTTTGTTTTTTGTTTTTTAAGGGTGGAATGGCCTTTATATAATTTCTAAGGTTTCTGGAAGCTCCTTTAAACTGCCCTCCTATTTTCACAAAAAAAAAAAAAAGTAAAATAAAAAAAGTAAGCAACAGCACACAGGTAAGGATCAAAAAAAAAAGAAAAAACAATAATAAAAGACAAAACAAAAAAAACTTCTTCAGATGCGAAAAAAGTACTGTCCAAATAAATCATAGGGAGTAGTACTTTTATTTTCAAGCAAATTCACTTAAGCAATTCAATGAGTAAAATTTTGAATTTCTGCTTCACCGGAATTTTGCCCATGCTGAAATTGGTAGTTTGGCAGCACAACAATTTTGCTGATATCATTATGCTTATCCTTACTTTAAACTAAAGGCTTATATTTTTTTTTAAATACATCATTCAAAAACACAAGGGTCAAAACTGTATTTTTTTAAAATAATTGCATAGGTGCAGTTTCAAACTTTGGGAACAAGGTTTGGGCAATGAAAGGCCAAAATAGGAAACCATGTCCCAATTATAAACAAATATGGAGATATAAAAGTTGGCACCTTAAAGGTGCCAAGAAGGAATCTACAACATGATCATATAAAGTAAAAATAGATATTTTATTATATGTTGAAAATATTAAAAATAACATGCAATTCATACAACTGTGCAGCCACTTCTGCTCTACATGTTTCGCCCAAAAGAGCTTCCTCAGGAGACTTAAGAGTGCTGCCTAAAGTTGATGCAATAAATGAGAAAGACATGAATTCAATATACTTTATATAATTGTTTACATAAAGACCAAGCTCAAATGCCAAATAATGATATTTATATAATACAAATGATTGTAAATATTTATAAATGTCTGTCTTTCTCACTTGTAGCATAAACTTTATGCAGCACTCTTAAGTCTCCTGAGGAAGCTCTTTTGGGCGAAACATGTAGAGCATAAGTGTCTGCACAGTTGTATGAATTGCATGTTATTGTAATATTTTAAATTTTTTATATTTTTCGACATTTAATAAAAGATGCACCGTATATATTCGAGTATAAGCCGACCCGAATTTAAGCCGAGGCACCTAATTTTACCACAAAAAACTGGGAATACTTATTGACTCGAGTATAAGCCTAGGGTGAGAAATGTGCAGCTACTGTAAGTGGAAAAGAGGGTCAACAATGCACATTTGCAGCCTCACTGTGCCCATTTGCATGCATGTATATAAGCTCAAATTCTAACGTTGTATCAATAATGTTTTTGTCTTGTAAATGTAGTCATACATTTTTTTTTTACTGGTGTGCTTAAATGTTTTAAAAAAACACCTGTTGACCCTACCAGTTTTTGCTCTCTCTGTGACCCTCTTTAATAGCGTAACATCATCTCCCAAAGAGCAGCATGGTGGTCACATTCCTACTACAGGTGGCTGTGCTTTCAACCAGACCACTACAGTCAATGGCAGGATGAACCAGTAATAAAATGTTCCGGTGGGGGCTCCGGAAAACAAAAACTATTGTGTAAATGCTAGTGACTGACTGCGTCATACTGTATGTGCCTTTTTTTTTTTTTTTTGCTCATAATCTCACTTTAAATTTTAAATAGGTCAATGTAATTCTAAATAAAAATCTTTAAAAATAATAATTAAAAAAAAAGTTAAATCTGGCAAACAAATAGCATTTTCTTCAGATTTTAAAATTGTATTGTGTGTTAATCTAAAATACTTGTGTGAATTTGAAAAAATTCTAATAATTTGAGTCAACAGCACCTAGTCAAAATAGAAAAAAAAGTGTAAACTTTATATTGATATGTAAAGTCCCAAAAACCCACACTGCTATATTAGTTCATTTTTTTATTAACATTCTACAAAATATACACCAGAAAAGAAACCATTTTATGTAAAATTGTATGCATGATGGCATTTTACACTAAAGTGCTGGATTTTGGATATTTAATTAGGACCAATAAGAAGAATACAAGATCCTTTTTTTATATATAATAAAGTGATTCAAAATAAATATAAGCATAATAATATTGTGATAAATGAAGGAGAAACATAAGACATAAGTAAAATTGTTAAAAAAATAATAATATGATAACAAGGTTTGGCCAATCACAATTAGGATCTTATCTTTTGGGGTGTATTAAACTTACGTATGCTTAAATCTTATTGATTAGTTATGGATTCTTCTTTGTTTGCTGCCTTTTTTGCTACTTTTAAATGGAAATATAATAATAAATGATGCCAATAAAAATATTTTAGGGCCAGTTTACACCGAAACACGGTGTGAGAGATCATGTTTTTATGTGCATTTCCCACACTAGACATGTGCTGTTCGTTTCATATCGAATTAATATTCGGACAAATTTTAGTATTTTGGAAATTCGGACTTATCCGAATTTCTGAATTAGAATAGTACCGAATTTTAACGATTCCGAAATAATGAAAAAAGCTAATTTAGACGAAATTCGAATTCAAATCATTTTCAAATCGTTCTCGAATCATTTTCGAATTCAAATAGTTTTCAAATACTTTTTTGGAAGGCCCAAAAACATTTGCGTTTGAACGCCCAGATTTTACTGTGAACCAGCCCTTAGAGGACAAACGCATATTTATTAGTAACAGCAGCTAGGCAGAAATGGCAACATGGGGGATGCTAGGTTAGTTAAAGACTAACCCACCCCACTAGCAATGGTGGACTACTATCATTTTTACTAAAAGTGCACACAAAGTGGGTATGTCCAACGCCCAGGGTGAGGATGCGGAATTGCACCCCCTTTCCAGCTGCTGATGCGTGAAGTAGAATAAATGTACCACCCTGTGCCCATTCTCCATTCCCTTGCTCCAGATGCCCATGGCTGGCAAGGAGTGTGCACTGTGCTTGTGTGGCCCATCCCTTGCTTTCTAACAGCTTCAAGGTGGTTGCCCATGCATGCTGTGTTTTTGGCATCACTTGTAGGTGGCTGGACAGAGAGTAGTCATGGAAGTTGGAAGTTGGAAGGTGATGTGAGCAGTAGCTGTCAAAGCAGACATGAAACATCCCACTGGTTTCCAGCCACTGATCTAGAGTGTGGGTGAGGTCAGGGGATCATGGCTGGATGCATGGTGCTCCTCCTTGCCTCTGAGACCTTTCTGCATCCATGGCCACTGCTCCTCCTGCCCCCCCCTTGTCCAGGGCTTGAGTGCACTAGTTCTTTGATATCAGTGGTGGCTGGTGCTCAATATTTTTGGGAAGGGCAGCAAACAAACCTGCCCCCCTGGAAGCTGTCCCTCTGCCCCTCCTCCCCTCCGCCCCTCCACCTACTGCAGCTTGCCGAGGGAAGAGCCAGGCTGTTGCTTCTCCTCCCGGCCGAACAGGAAGTGGGTCCTGATACCCGAGAGTCCTAAGGCTCCCTGGCCAGATCGGGTCTCAGGACCCACTTCCTGATTGGCCGAGAGAAGAAGCGGGAAGACATTAGCGAATATTAATTCACTAATGTCACACAACTGGGTGGGCTCAGGGCGCAGAGCACTGCGCCCTGATCCCACCCTTTTTTGAAGCCAATTAGAGCCTCAGGCTCGAATCATGTGCTCCTAAAAATAAAAAAAACATACTGAAATCCATGCGTCTGGTGCCCTACATGAAGAACAGGGGCACATGGACAGAGGGGAGCAGCGCTCTTGCGCCCCTAATGGAGCGGCTGCCACTGTTTGATATAAAAAAAATGTAAACTGTGCATAAGAACAACCTTGAGCATCCACTCTTGTTAAAAATTACGCATTATTTAATCTTATTTAAGTTATATAAAAGTTATCAAGCTTTTTATGGAAAAGTTATTTTTGAAGTGCCAGAAAAAGACTTACACTTTTTAATTTATCATTTTTTTTAGGGTCATAATGACAACTAAGCTGATAGAGAAGGCAGAGTAATGAGTTGGGCATCCATTACAGACACATCTTGTGGTAGCAGCTATTTCGCGAGTGGTCGTATGAATGGCAGTGGGCGTGAAAGTAATACGGGTCGTATAATGGGTGGAATTGGAATTACTTGGCGTTGGATTTGCAATGTCTGTGGTGACATGGCTATTGGGTACATCACTTGAGTGACTGTTAGCTGCTGTACTCCTAGTGGTTAACTCAGTGCTGAAATGTTTACTGGTCTCATGAGGGCTACCTGTCAGTGACTTAGTAGCTTCCCCATGGCTAGTGCTGGTGGCTAGCAAGGACTTAGTGGTTTCTGTTTGCTTTGTCTCATGAGGGCTACTTGTCAGTGACTTAGTAGTTTCCCCATGGCTAGTGCTGGTGGCAAGCGAGGACTTAGTGGTTTCTGTTTGCTTTGTCTCATGAGGGGTGCTTTTTTCTATTGGACTGCTAGTATGTATGGAAGTTGTAATGGTAGTAGTAGTGGTAGGACTGACAGCTTTGTCACATGTGATATTTATCCTGGTCAACCCGAGAGTGCTGGTCGATACGGTCCCATTATAGTTTGCGCAGAGGTTTTGCGTGGCACATCCTTCCATGGCCATGTAGGGTTTTGAAGGCACTGCAGAAAGGAACACAAAATTAGGAAATGTATTTTTTCAAGCTAACTTCTTTTTTTTTCTTTTTTTACATTAAGCCCTGGTTCACACTGCCGCAATTTGTCATGCGGCTTGAAAGTTCAAAGTATACATGTGCAGAACGGAAAAATTTGTTTAGTTTAGTTTCAGGTAGATTCATTATACAACTAATTTCGATGTGTTATGGAATTCGTTTAGTTTGGTTTCGGAATTCGTCTAGTTTCGTTTTGTTTTCGTTAAATTTCATAAAAATTTGTTTCATTTATTAGTTTTCTGACGAATTCCAACTTTTCAGAATGATTAGAATTCAGATTGGTCAAAAAACCCCAAGCTCATTCACACGGGGAGGGTGGGATCTGGGGGACCCCTTGTTAAAGGGGGCTTCCAGATTCCTATAAGCCCCCCACCCGCAGACACCCACAACCACAGCTCAGGGTTGTCGGGAAGAGGCCCTTGTCCCCATCAACAAGGTGCTTTGGGGGTGGGGGGGGGGCAGAGCTCCCCTGCCGCAAAGCACCCACCCCCCCATGTTGAGGGCATGTGGCTTTGTATGGTTCAGGAGTGGGGGGGGCTTGCTTGTCCGCCCCCTGTCCCGACCTGCCAGGCTGCATGCTCAGATAAGTCTAGAATGGATTTTGGGGGGGACCCCACACCGTTTTCTCTTTTTAAATTCTGGCGTGGGGTTATCCTTAAAATCCGTACCAGACCTGAAGGGCCTGGTATTGACTGGGGGGGGGGGGACCTTACTCCATTTTCATAAAATTTTTCTATTGCTGAGCAATTGCTGGCATTCTTTATCTTTATATTCATCTGTCAGCTATTTCGGCCTTGTTTTTTCGACCTATATGAATTCTAATTGTTCTGAAAAGTTGGAATTCATTAGAAAGCGAATAAACAAAACAAATTTTAACGGATTTCAACTAAATTCCTTACTATTCGTTACTATTTCATTTAGAGATTCGGATACATCCGAATCTCTGAATAACCAAAAATTTGTCCGAATTTTGTATTCTGACCCAAACTAATTGCACATGTCTAGTTCAAAGTGGCATGACAAGTCGCGCCCCATTAGCTGCAATGGAAACATTCTAATAGGTGTGACTTGAGTTGGTTGCTGTTCTACTTCTGGTCTGACTTCAATACGACTTGCATTGACTTCTGTTAACCACGGGCCGACCACCTCACGCCGATGTAAGTCGGCAGAATGGAACGGGCAGGCAAAAGGGCGTACCTGTACATTGCTTTGAATTTGCAGCCTAGCGGGCGCACGCACACACACCTGACGAGTGCCACGGGAGCGTGCCCGCGGGTCCCGCAAACTCGATGCTCCCTGCCAGAAGGTGAATGTGGTGAGGAGAGGCAGAATGGGGAGATGCCAATGTAAACAAGGCATTTCCCTGTTCGTAGCAACATAACAGGAATCCACTGCTCCCTGTCATCGGAAACAGTGATCTCTGTCATGTTGTAGTGAGCCCATTCCCCCTTCAGTCAGAACACATCCAGGGAACACACTTAACCCCTTGATCGCCCCCTAGTGTTTAACCCCTTCCCTGCCAGTGTCATTTATACAGTAATCAGTGGCTATTTGTAGCTCTGATCCCTGTATAAATGTCAATGGTCCCAAAATAATGTGAAAAGTGTCCAATCTGCCCGATAAAAATTGCAGATCCCCGCCATTACTAGTAAATAAATAATAAAAATGCTATAAAACTATCCCCTATTTTGTAGACACTTTAACATTTGCGCAAACCAATTAAGATACACTTATTGCAATTTTTTTACCAAAAATATGTAGAAGAATACATATCGGCCTAAACTGAGGAAGGATTTTGTTTTTATATATTTTTGGGGGATATTTATTATAGCAAAAAGTAAAAAAATATTGCTTTTTTTCAAAATTGTCAGTCTTCTTTTGTTTATAGCGCAAAAAATAAAAACCGCAGAGGTGATGAAATACCACCAAAAGAAAGCTCTATTTGTGGGAAAAAAAAGGACGTTAATTTTGTTTTGGTACAACATCACACGACCGTGCAATTGGCAGCTAAAGCGACGCAGTGCTGAATCACAAAAAATGTTCTGGTCAGGAAGGGGGTAAATCCTTCTGGGGCTGAAGTGGTTAAAGAAGTCATATGCAAGCTGCAATGAAGTCTCACCGCCATGTCGGATTCTAAGTCGTGGCAGCGTGAACCGGGGCTAGTGTTTTTTCTTAACCATATTATTCATTCTGCAAGCTTAAAGTGTTACTAATGTCAGATTTTTAAAAAAAGTGAGTACACCCCTCACATACTGTATTTGTGAATATTTTATTCTATCTTTTCATGTGACAACACTGAAGAAATGACACTTTGCTACAATGTAAAGTAGTGAGTGTACAGCTTGTATAACATTGTAAATTTGCTGTCCCCTCAAAATAACTCAACATACAGCCATTAATGTCTAAACCGCTGGCAACAAAAGTGAGTACACCCCTAAGTGAAAATGTCCAAATTGGACCCAAAGTGTCAACATTTTGTGTGGCCACCATTATTTTCCAGCACTGCCTTAACCCTCTTGGGCATGGAGTTCACCAGAGCTTCACAGGTTGTCACTGGAGTCCTCTTCCACTCCTCCATGACGACATCAGGGAGCTGGTGGATGTTAGAGACCTTGCGCTCCTCCGCCTTCCATTTGAGGATGCCCCACAGATGCTCAATAGGGTTTAGGTCTGGAGACATGCTTGGCCAGTCCATCACCTTTACCATCAGCTTCTTTAGCAAGGTAGTGGTTGTCTTGGAGGTGTGTGTGAGGTTGTTATCATGTTGGAATACTGCCCTCAATGAACTGTAGCTCCCCAGTGCCGGGAGCACTCATGCAGCCCCAGAACATGACACTCCCACCACCATGCTTTACTGTAGGCAAGACACACTTGTCTTTGTACTCCTCACCTGGTTGCCGCCACACACGCTTGACACCATCTGAACCAAATAAGTTCATATTGGATTTCAGATCCTCAGAGTTCTTTGCCATGTTGAACCTCCAGTCACCACTTTTGTTGCCAGAGGTTTAGACAGGTTTAGACATTAATGGCTGTGTGTTGAGTTATTTTGAGGGGACAGCAAAGTTACACTGTTATACAAGCTGTACACTCACTACTTTACATTGTAGCAAAGTGTCATTTCTTCAGTGTTGTCACATGAAACGATATAATAAAATATTTACAGAAATTTGAGGGGTATACTCACTGTACCTGCTCTGTGCTGTGGTATTGCTCAGAGCGGCCCCAATCCTCCTCTTCTGGGGTCCCCGATGGCAATCTTGGCTCCTCCTCTTCTTTTTATGTCCACCATAGCCAGCCACTTGCTATGGGGAGAAACATAGTTTGCGCGCTCCCGACCTGTGTGTCTATGGTGTCACATAGTGTGACTTAGGTCCGCTCCCCACTACCTCCTCACTGCAACTGATTGACACCAGCAAGAGCCAATGGCTCCTGCTGCTTCTTGAATGCTGTGTGAAGAGGAAGTAAGGGGAGAAAAGAAGCAGCCCTGCACAGCTCTGATCTCTTCTCCCCTCTCTTAAGGGAAATTGAAAGTTTTTTACCTTAATGCAAACAATGCATTAAGGTAAAAAATGTTTTAAGTTTTAGTAACACTTTAAAATCACCTTTTAAAAAAAGCAGCCTAATGGTGCCCATACACTAGATGAAAAATCGTTCAAATATCTGTCATTTGGACAGTTCGTTAATTTTTCGGGCAGTTAACCATTTCAGCCCTGGAAGGATTTGCCCCCTTAATGACCAGAAATTTTTTTGCGATAGGGCACTGTTACTTTAACTGACAATTGTGCGGTCGTGCGATGCTGTACCCAAATAAAATGTATGTCCTTTTTTCCCCACAAATAGAACTTTCTTTTGGTGGTATTTGATCACCTCTGCAGTTTTAATTTTTTGCGCTATAAACAAAAAAACCCGACAATTTTGAAAAAAAAAAACAATATTTTTTACATTCTGCTATAAAACATATCCCAAAAAATTTTAAAAATAATTATTGCTTCATCAATGTAGGCCAATATGTATTCTTCTAGATATTTTTGGTAAAAAAAAAATCCCCATAAGCATATATTGATTGGTTTGTGCAAAAGTTATAGTATCTACATACTATGGGATATATTTAAGGATTTTATATATTTTTTCATTGTTTTTACTGGTAATGGCAGCAATATGCGATTTTTAGCGGGACTACAACATTGCGGCAGATAAATCCGGCCCTAAGTGACACTTTTTGGGGACCAGTGACACCAATACAGTGATCAGTGCTAAAAAAGTGCACTGATCACTGTATAAATGACACTGGCAGGGAAGGGTTAAATGTGTTCCCTGCAATTGTTTTCTAACTGTGTGGGGCAGTGGCGGCCGGTGGTAATTTTTTTTTTTGGGGGGGGGGGCGGCAAACAGTGCCAGGCCCTCCCGGGTCTGGTGCACTTACCCTATCTTTTCAGCGCTTCACCGGTGGCTTCCGTTGCTCGGCGGCGGCAACAGCTTTCCCCTCCTCTACTCTACACGGGCATCGGCGGCTTCTGTTTCCTCCCACCTCGTCGTTGACCAGTCGGGAGACTTCTCTTTTTCAGGCCAATCGGAAAACGGGTCTCAGACCTGCTTCTGATTGGCCGGATTGAGGATCAGTGTTACAACAGCGAATGTTCATTCGCTGTTGTGACACCTGGGTGGGCTCGTGGCGCAATGCTCTGCACTCTGGTCTATGTGGACAGCTTTACCCCGGATGCCTGCATACTTAGATGTGCCGGTTTTAATCATTAACCATGTGAGTTGTTAAATGTTGTACCTTCATTAAATATGACCATATTGCTACACTTACAGTAGGTGCCGCCGATATTGTGTCAATCTCGCTGTTGTTAGCAGGGAGATTGACACCTGCGAGCCCCGTCACGGGAGCCAGTGCCGAGCTCTGTCGCTCCTCCCGCTTGCCGCCCCCCAATGTATTCCTATGGTTGCGCGGCATCTCGTGGGGGCAGCGAGCGCGAGAAGCACAGCCTCACAGCGGTGATTTCCATCGCAATCCCATCGCGCTGGAAACACAATATCGGCGGCAGGTACTGTAGCCTCTCTTCTCTTTTATACTCAGTTGTAACATGACGCTACTTGTATATCAAGACATCGCTTTTGAATCAAGGTTTTTACTGTAAATAAAAATTCTGTAGTTTGTAGACACTATAACTTTTGGGCAAACTAATCAATATACGTTTATTGGGATTTTTCTTTATCAAAAATATGAAGCAGAATACATATTGGCCTAAATTTATGAAGAAATTCGATTTTTTACATTTTTTTTCCTTCAATATGTTTTTAAAGCAGAAGGTAAAAAATATTGTTTTTTTTTTTTTTTTCAAAATTTATAGCGCAAAAAAATAAAAAAATGCAGCGGTGATCAAATGGCCTGGTCATAAAGGGCGGTAAATCTTCCGGAGGTCAAGTGGTTAATTTTTCATTCTAAGCTTTATTAAAATAGCTGCTCCATGCCGATTGGTGTTTTTTTCATTTTAGTTTTTCATACTATTTGTCCATACTGGCAGTGCCCAGCTCCCCATACCCTTGGTTCAACAATCCCTTGCCTCTTAGCTTTAAAAATAGAGAGAATTCATTTTCAACATTCGCCTCCCACTGACTTCAGTGAGGTTCGTGCTCACCGAATGTGTCCTCAAATTGAACCCAACCAGATTTGCCCATCACTACTGCTAATGAATTTAGAATTACCTGAATCTGAAGACACTGAGTAGGTGGTACATTGGATCTCATTCCCTGTGCATGCCACTTTACTGGTCGGCACACAAGTTGCAGATGACAATTGGAAGCATGAAGGACATTCCAATCCATTTAGTTGCGTATTAATTGTTGCTAAAAGGATAAAATCAAAAGAAACCAATTAAATAAAGAGACAGATTACTGTACAATATAATTAAAGCAGTAATAAACCCCAAAACAAAAATATAATATATTGCAGTTTACCAATCCTTATATGCGATGGCTACCTTAAATGGGTTGTAAACCCTCATGGTTTTTCACCTTAATGCATTCTATGCATTAAGGTGAAAAACCTTCTGTAGTGCTGCAGCCCCATCCCCCCCCCCAAAATTTTACTTACCTGAAAGCTGTCATCTTCCGTCCGGAAACGAGCACACCAGCTCTAGCTGGTGTCTCGTGTCCTGATTGGATAGATTGATAGTAGCGCAGCCATAGGCTCCCGCTGCTGTCAATCCAATGACGTGGCACCGGGGGGCGGGGCCGAGTCCTGCATTCTATGTGAATGTACACAGATGCAGTACTCGGGAGCGCGCCCGCACGGGTGCCCACCGTAGAAGAGCCTTCTCCAACGTGGACACTCCATGCGGGGAGGAGCCACCAATGCCGCTGAGGGACCCCATAAGAGGAGGACCGGGGACACTCTGTGCAAAATGAACTGCACAGAGGAGGTAAGTATGACATGTTTGTTATAAAAAAAAAACAAGGTTTTACAACCCCTTTAAATTGTTTGTTACCCCAACATTTCATATCCCTGCTGCACCATGTACATGTATGAAAAATTGTGTGAATACAATTGTATGTGTAAATTCCCTGGTTTTCCTGGCAGTCCCTCTGCTTTCCTAATAAAAACTGACCACACTAAGCAGGAGAACACACTGTGGTCCGTTCTCTAGCAATGCTGGGAACTAAGCCTGCTCTCCTTCAATGATCAGCCTTGTCCCGACAGGCCCCCCTGCACAGCCATTCACTGGGAAGCTCAGTTTATTGTTGCTCCCCCCCAGCTCCTATCCATCTGAGAACGGGGGGGGGGGGGGTATTTAGAATGTTTTTTTTTTTAATATATCTATACACAAATGTTTTGCCTTTTGTTTCTATTTTAACTCCTTTATGCCTAAGCCTTTTTGTGACACTTGTTGCTTACAAGTTAAAATCAGTATTTTTTGCTAGAAAATGACTTAGAACCCCCAAACATTATATATATACTTTTAGCAGAGACCATAGGGAAT
This sequence comes from Lithobates clamitans, assembly GCA_037952925.1. NCBI lineage: Eukaryota > Metazoa > Chordata > Amphibia > Anura > Ranidae > Lithobates > Lithobates clamitans. Next base: position 994,573 of record JBBGZY010001740.1, on the reverse strand, counting down.
AAAATGGCGATCATTGCAATAGATTATATCACACTGTATTTGCGCAGCAATTTTTTTTGGAAGAAATACACTTTCATGAATTAAAAAAAAACAGTAAAGTTAGCCCAATTTTTTTGTATATTGTGAAAGATGATGTTACGATGGGTAAATAGATAATTATATAAACAGTTGCTCTAATTCAGGGATATGCAATTAGCGGACCTCCAGCTGTTGCAGAACTACAAGTCACATGTGTTATAGCAAGAGTCTGACAGCCACAAACATGACACCCAGAGGCAGAGGCATGATGGGACTTGTAGTTTTGCAACATCTGGAGGTCCACTAATTGCATATCCCTGCTCTAATTGATGCAATCCATATGTGAAAAATCAAAACAAAACAGTGATATAATCGTAAACAAAGTTCATCCTTAAACCGCTTATTCAATGTATATAATGAACTGTAGAAATAATGTGAATAATCTGATTATAACAAATAGCGTTGCACCGATACTAGTATCGGTATTGGTGCCGATACCAAGCATTTGCATGAGTATCGGTACTTGTGCAAATGCTCTGAAGCTTAATCCGATACCGGTCGTATCGGGCCAGGCATCCTCAGTGTAGCAGGGGGCCTGGCATCCTCACATGTGATCAGTGTGGCGGCAGGGGCAGTTACATGCTGTAACCCCCTGTATAGCTTTTATGACAGCAGCTTCTCCCCCTCTCCCTCCCGAAACTGGGAACTGCTTTATTGAGGGCTCTTCCCGGTGTCCTCCTCCCTCTCTCTGGTGTCCTCCCTCTCTCTTCGGTGTCCTCAAGTGTCCTCCCCCTTTCTCAGGTCTCCTCCCCCTCTCTTTCGTGTCCTCCCTCTTTCTCAGGTGTCCTCCCCCTCTCTCTGGTGTCCTCCCCCTCTCTCTGGTGTCCTCCCCCTCTCTCTGGTGTCCTCCCCTCTCTCTGGTGTCCTCCCCCTCTCTCTGGTGTCCTCCCCCTCTCTCTGGTGTCCTCCCCTCTCTCTGGTGTCCTCCCCCTCTCTCTGGTGTCCTCCCCCTCTCTCTGGTGTCCTCCTCCTCTCTCTGGTGTCCTCCCCTCTCTCTTGTGTCCTCCCCCTCTCTCTGGTGTCCTCCCCCTCTCTCAGGTATCCTCCCCCTCTCTCTTGTGTCCTCCCCTCTCTCTGATGTCCTCCCCTCTCTCTGGTGTACTCCTCCATCTCTCTGGTGTTCTCCTCTTCTCTCTGGTGTCCTCCCCCTCCCTCTGGGGTCCTCCCCTCTCTCTTGTGTCCTCCCCCTCTCTCTGATGTCCTCCTCCATCTCTCTGGTGTCCCCCCCTCTCTCTGGTGTCCTCCCCTTCTCTCTGGTGTCCTCCCCCTCTTTCTAGTGTCTTCCTCCCTCTCTCTGGTGTCCTTCCCCTCTTTCTGGTGTCCTCCCCCTCTCTCTGGTGTCCTTTCCCTCTCTCTGGTGTCCTCCTCCATCTCTCTTGTGTCCTCCCCCTCTTTCTGGTGTCCCCCCATCTCTCTGGTGTCCTCCCCCTCTTTCTGGTGTCCTCCTCCCTCTCTCTGGTGTCCTCCCCCTCTCTCTGGTGCCCTCCTCTATCTCTCTGGTGTCCTCCCCCTCTCTCTGGTGTCCCCCTCCCTCTCTCTGATGTCCTCCCCCTCTCTCTGGTGTCCTCCCCCTCTCTCTGGTGTCCTCCCCCTCTTTCTCTATGTCCTCCTCCTCTATCTCTCTGGTGTCCTCCCCCTCATTTTAGTGTCCTCCTCCCTCTCTCTGGTGTCCTCCCCCTCTTTCTGGTGTCCTTCCCCTCTCTCTGGTGTCCTCCCCAAACGCTCTGGTGTCCTCCCCATCTCTCTGGTGTCCTTCCCCTCTCTCTGGTGTCCTCTCTAAACGCTCTGGTGTCCTCCCCATCTCTCTGGTGTCCTTCCCCTCTCTGTGGTGTCCTCCTCCATCTCTCTGGTGTCCTCCCCCTCTTTCTGGTGTCCTCCCCCTCTCTCTGGTGTCCTCCTCCTCTCTCTGGTGTCCTCCTCCATCTCTCTGGTGTCCTTCCCCTCTCTCTTGTGTCCTCCTCCATCTCTCTGGTGTCCTCCCCCTCTCTCGGCCTCCCTATCCCTGTCCTGCGTTTCGTCTCCTTGGACATCATCTGGGGGGGTCAGACAATGTCCAAGGAGATGAAACGCATCGGGTAGGACCCCACTGCCGTCATTCTACCTATACAGCGCTGTTTTTATCCATCTTCATGTGAGTGTATTTCCTTCTTTTTAAATAAATTTGGTACACATTTTTGATATGGGATTACACTATGTGGCCTCTTTTTGTTTCTTCTTGTCCAATGTAATCACCATCCACTGTGGGCATCACCCCTGAGGCACACACCGGTCCACAGATCATCTCAGGTTCATCTGCTACGGAACTCCATCAGCTGTTTATCACTCAAGCTTGTTTGACCCAATTGAACGTAGGTTTTTTTGGGTTCAAACATTCCGGTAAGCCTCCCTATTGTTGATGGTGGTGTTTTTCCATTCCAGATGTCTTCTGCACACTGACAAGTTTTATGTATGAAGTCACACATGAGGACTATTATCCCATTATTCTGTATGATATATCTTTTGAGGACCTTTATTATTTTTGGATATACCTTTTTATGTCCCCCTTTTTTTAATTTGGATTTGCTGATTTCAGGAACGTAATGGTCTTCATGCTACATAACATGTGGTTATTTGATTTTTTTATATTAGCGCTACACTTATTTTGTTATCTGTTTTATGCACATATCCTACTGGCCGTGTTAGCTGCTTGTTTTTTCGGGTAGCGCAGAATTATTTGTTATACTCTGTTTGATATCAACATACACTAGAAAACCAGATGCAATGGGATTGATTTACTAAAGACAAATAGGCTGGTCACTTTGCAAGGGAAATTGCAATTTGCAAAGTGATTTCCAATCTCATGCAAGGAAATAAATAAAAATATAAAAAGAACAGCACATAATTAGATGATGGAAGTCAGTAGAGCTTCATTACATTCATTAAGCTCTGGGGAAAATTCCCTTGCAAAGTGCAGCTTCCCTTGCATAGTGAGCAGTCTATTTGCCTTAAGTAAATCACTCTTTATTTAACAGTGGCTATGTTGTTTAGTTGGGCTTAATAACACTTTAATGGATACTTGCCTGTGGGTTCAGTAGTATTACAGTTATCTGCATTGCAGCAGCCCGTGTTGATATTGACTGCCATGATCTGGTTACGCAAAGTCTTCTGCTCGTTGCACTCCGATATTTGTCCACATCCTCTCGTCAATGAGTGGGTTGTTGATGTTGTTCCAAAGAATTCAACTAAAGAAGTAGTTACAAAATACAAAGGGATCAATAAAGCAACTTAGTGTACACTTTTCCATATCACCATTCACCATCATCTGTCCTCCTCACCATTCACCATCATCATCATCTGTCCTCCTCACCATTCACCATCATCATCTGTCCTCCTCACCATTCACCATCATCATCATCATCATCTGTCCTCCTCACCATTCACCATCATCATCATCATCATCATCTGTCCTCCTCACCATTCACCATCATCTGTCCTCCTCACCATTCACCATCATCATCATCTGTCCTCCTCACCATTCACCATCATCATCATCTGTCGTCCTCACCATTCACCATCATCATCATCTGTCCTCCTCACCATTCACCATCATCATCATCATCATCTGTCCTCCTCACCATTCACCATCATCATCATCTGTCGTCCTCACCATTCACCATCATCATCATCTGTCCTCCTCACCATTCACCATCATCATCATCATCTGTCCTCCTCACCATTCACCATCATCATCATCTGTCCTCCTCACCATTCACCATCATCTGTCCTCCTCACCATTCACCATCATCATCATCATCATCTGTCCTCCTCACCATTCACCATCATCATCATCTGTCCTCCTCACCATTCACCATCATCATCATCTGTCCTCCTCACCATTCACCATCATCATCATCTGTCCTCCTCACCATTCACCATCATCATCATCTGTCCTCCTCACCATTCACCATCATCATCATCTGTCCTCCTCACCATTCACCATCATCATCATCTGTCCTCCTCACCATTCACCGTCATCATCATCTGTCCTCAACATTCATCATCATCATCCGTCTTCATCATTCATTAATATCATCTGTCCTCACCATTCATCATCATCATCTGTCCTCATCATCATCATCATCTGTCCTCACCATCATCATCATCTGTCCTCATCATCATCTGTCCTCACCATTCATCATCATCATTATCTGTCCTCACCATTCATCATTATCATCTGTCCTCACCATTCATCATCATCATCATCTGTCCTCACCATCATCTGTCCTCACCATTCATCATCATCATCATCTGTCCTCACCATCATCTGTCCTCACCATTCATCATCATCATCATTTGTCCTCACCATTCATCATTATCATCTGTCCTCACCATTCATCATCATCATCATTTGTCCTCACCATTCATCATTATCATCTGTCCTCACCATTCATCGTCATCATCTGTCCTCACCATTAATACAAGTAAAAAGGCGCAAAGCACAGTTACCTTGAAAGTAAAACCGATTAGTCCAGAAACTGAAAACTGTAAAAATGCATGTGTAAGTTCATGCATATATACTGGGAGTATATACAAGAGGTCAGTCAGGGCGGCCACCAAAGGAACCAAAAGCAGGGTCCAGCAAGCTAAAACAAACAACAAGGAGAGGGGCGCCTCTGAGTATAAATCATAAATACATTTTATTAAAACAACAATATCCACTCACATGGAAGTTGAAGAAGTTGCATTAGGGTCGGTTGGCTGGGCTGGAGAGATGCGGTGGAACTACAGGTCACAGCGGTTCCTGCAGGGCATGCCAGGTCCAAAGAGGATTAGTTCTTGCAGCCAGGTTCAGTCTCTTGCAGCGAACAGTCCAACACAAATCCTGCTGGGTTGGGAGCCAGGTTATGTCCCAGATGCACAGATAGGGGTTCCAGGGAAGGAAGGGAGAGATGTGTAGGACGCCAGAGCATCCGTTCAGCCGTGCTGCTGCTCACTGATAGAATGGTGTGAAGCCTCTAGGAAGGGAAAAAGGCCGGCCGAGCCGAAGATCTCAAATGAGGCTTGGAGAGCAAGTACAGCGTGGCGCCCGGTGATGACGTCACACGCATGCGACGCGTTTCAGAATAGGCTTGCCATTGGTGAACCTGAATTTATCTTACCTTATCTGGTTTTATTCACAATGTTTTGTCTTAATTAGAGCCCTGTTGTAAAATTATATACATATATTCTCCCTTTTTTCTGCACTATGTCATTGTAAGGTCCTTTTGTTTTTATCCCCCCTGACATTTAATGCCGCCCATTACCTATTTTTTATGCAAATCACGGACTTTCCGGCCCCGCCCCCCCTTCTTTTCAGCTTATATAAGCTCACTGTGTCCTCCTCTCCCTATGCTTGACAAAGGAATGCGGCCATTCGTCCACCAATGGCAAGCCTATTCTGAAACGCGTCGCATGCGTGTGACGTCATCACCGGGCGCCACGCTGTACTTGCTCTCCAAGCCTCGTTTGAGATCTTCGGCTCGGCCGGCCTTTTTCCCTTCCTAGAGGCTTCACACCATTCTATCAGTGAGCAGCAGCACGGCTGAACGGATGCTCTGGCGTCCTACACATCTCTCCCTTCCTTCCCTGGAACCCCTATCTGTGCATCTGGGACATAACCTGGCTCCCAACCCAGCAGGATTTGTGTTGGACTGTTCGCTGCAAGAGACTGAACCTGGCTGCAAGAACTAATCCTCTTTGGACCTGGCATGCCCTGCAGGAACCGCTGTGACCTGTAGTTCCACCGCATCTCTCCAGCCCAGCCAACCGACCCTAATGCAACTTCTTCAACTTCCATGTGAGTGGATATTGTTGTTTTAATAAAATGTATTTATGATTTATACTCAGAGGCGCCCCTCTCCTTGTTGTTTGTTTTAGCTTCAAGTTCCTTCACCTCAAACTCGCTCATCCATGTCTTTATGGACCTTGCTTTGTGCACTGGTCAAATCATTTGGTGGAGGGGGGATTATGGTGTGGGGTTGTTTTTCAGGGGCTGGGCTTGGCCCTTTAGTTCCAGTGAAGGGAACCCTTAAGGCTTCAGTATACAAATGTCATGCTCCCAACCTTGTGAGAACAGTTTGGGGATGGTCCCTTCCTGTTCCAACATGACTGCGCACCAGTGCACAAAGCAAGGTCCATAAAGACATGGATGAGCGAGTTTGGGGTGGAGGAACTTGACTGACCTGCACAGAGTCCTGGCCTCAACCCGATAGAACACCTTTGGGATGAATTAGAGTGGAGACTGCGAGCCAAGCCATCTGGTCCACATCAGTGCCTGAGGTCAGGACTTAATCAAGTTCCTCCATCCCAAACTCGCTCATCCATGTCTTTATGGACCTTGCTTTGTGAACTCGTGCTCAGTCATGTTGGAACAGGAAGGGGACATCCCCAAACTGTTCCCACAAAGTTGGGAGCATGAAATTGTCCAAAATGTCTTGGTATGCTGACGCCTTAAGAGTTCCCTTCACTGGAACTAAGGGGCCAATCCCAACCCCTGAAACACAATTCCACACCATAATCCCCCCTCCACCAAATGATTTGGACTAGTGCACAAAGCAAGGTCCATAAAGACATGGATGAGCGAGTTTGGGGTGGAGGAACTTGACTGGCCTGCACAAAGTCCTGACCTCAACCCGATAGAACAACTTTGGGATGAATTAGAGCGGAGACTGCGAGCCAGGCCTTCTCGTCCAACATCAGTGCCTGACCTCACAAATGCGTTTTTGGAAGAATGGTCAAACATTCCCATAGACACACTCCTAAACCTTGTGGGCAGCCTTCCCAGAAGAGTTGACGTTGTTATAGCTGCAAAGGGTGGACTAAGACTGGGATGCCATTAAAGTTCATGTGCGTGTAAAGGCAGGCGTCCCAATACTTTTGATAACATAGTGTAAGTCTGTTATAATGTACTAGCATGCAGTGTATACCAGTACATTATGGCTTAAACCTGGCAGGGGGGAACCTGTTTTTAATTTTTTTTAAACAAATAGATTTTACTACCGCTTGCTATGGTTCTGTTTATGGAGGTTTTCTATTTATTGATTCAATTTACTGTATTTATTTTTTCTATTGATTGAACTCAGTACTGGGACAGGTTCATCCAGTGCACAGGGCAAGGATGTAGAACTGCGCCCCACTCCCCTGCTGCTAATGAGTGCCGTAGAATGTCCTGCACCCTTTCTCTGCCCCCTGCTCCGGCTGTCCATGGTTGGCATGGAGTGTGCACAGCACATGCATGACCAATTGCTTATAGTTGTCTGCCACTGGAGCTGGTGTGCATATAGTAAGGTCGGTTCACCCCCTACTGCCGCACACGGGGCGCTTGTCCCTCCTGCCCACCCTTTGTTTCGGACCTGGTAGAACTAGATGGACTTTTTTCAACCCAACTATGTAACTGGCAAACTACAACTGTTCTTCTCAACTACATAAAAAGTTATGTATGGTATGAAGGTGAGGGGCAGAGGAGCTGGGACAGCACAGACAGTAACTAGAAACTCTCAGAAGAGGAGAGGGCTATGGCTTTCAATGAGAGAGTTCTGCGCTGAATGGGTCTATCACTGATTGGATGGAGCAGTTAACCCGGTGAATATAAGAGGGTGATTCACCCAAGTGAGGTTCAACAAGATTCACCCATTAGCTACTGTCTGCAAGCACTCTATTTGAAATATTAGTGGAAAACTCAGTGTTGCTGAGTCGATTGTCTTTGCTATAAGTAAAATGAAACAAACATAGGACAAAATGAACATACGTGTGGTTGTAGTGTAGATGGTTGTACAAAGCTCATTGGCACCGTTGCATGTGACTGAGGATCCTGTACATAGAGACTGGGATGAAGAAGTGCAACTGACACAGGTGAGAGCATAACCTAAAAAAAAACACAAAAAAATCACCCATTATTAAGCACATATTTCCATATAATAGAAAAATACATTTTAATAAATGCGGAATATCATATATTAAACCTGCATAAAATACAAGGAAGGTCTATCTCTATCTCTATCTATCCTTCCACAGGTTGACAGTGCTACTGACCATGACAGAATTTATGATTTCTTGGCCATTTTTCAGAGAATATGAATAATAACACAAAAACTTTTTTTTCACTCATGGTTAGTGTTTGGCTTCAACTGGGTTTACTCTTTTTAAACCATAATTACAACAGAAAATACCCAAATGACCCTGATCAAAAGTTTACATACCCTGGTGATTTTGGCCTGATAACATGCACACAAGTTGACACAAAGGGGTTTGAATGGCTATTAAAGGTAAACATCCTCACCTCTGATCTGTTTGCTTGTAATTAGTGTGTGTGTATAAAAGGTCAATGAGTTTCTGGACTCCTGACAGACCCTTGCATCTTTCGTCCAGTGCTGCACTGACGTTTCTGGATTCTGAGTCATGGGAAAAGCAACAGAGTTTTCAAAGGATATGCAGGAAAAGGTAGTTGAACTGTATAAAACAGTAAAGGGATATAAAAAGATATCCAAGGAATTGAGAATGACAATCATCGGTGTTCAAACTCTAATCAAGAAGTGGAAAATGAGGGGTTCTGTTGAAACTAAACCACGGTCAGGTAGACCAACTATAAATTTCAGCCAAAATTGTTTGGGATGCAAAGAAAAACCCACAAATAACTTCAGGTGAAATACACAGGACTCTCTGAAAACATGTGGTGTGGGTGTTTCAAGATGCACAATAAGGAGGCACTTGAAGAAAGATGGGCTGCGTGATCGAGTTGCCAGAAGAAAACTTTTACTACGCAAATGACACAAGGTATTCCACCTACAATACACAAACAGCACAGAGACAAACCTCAAACCTTCTGGCACAAAGTCATTTGGAGTGATGAGACCAAAACTGAGCTTTTTGGCCACAACCATAAAATGCTACATTTGGAGAGGAGACAACAAGGCCTATGATGAAAGGTACACCATTCCTACTGTGAAACACTGAGGTTGATCGCTGATGTTTTGGGGATGTGTGAGCTACAAAAGCACAGGAAATTTGGTCAAAATTGATGGCAAAATAAATGCATTATGTTATATAAAAATACTGGAGGAACATTTGCATTCATCAGCCAGGAAGCTGCGCATGGGACGTACTGCGACATTCCAACATGAGAATGATCCAAAGCACAAGGCCAAGTCGACCTGTCATTGGCTACAGCAGAATAAAATGAAGGTTCTGGAGTGGCCATCTCAGTCTCCTGACCTCAATATCATTGAGCCACTCTGGGGAGATCTCAAATGTACCGTTCATGCAAGACAGCCCAAGAATTTACAGGAACTGGAGGCTCTTCGCCAAGAGGAATGGGCAGCTTTACCATCTGAGAAGATAAAGAGCCTCATCCACAAATAAAAATATCACAAATGACTTCAACCTGTCATTGATGTTAAAGGGGGAAATACACGGTATTAAGAACTGGGGTATGTAAACTTTTGATTAGGGTCATTTGGGTAGTTTATGTTATCATTATGATGTAAAAAGAGTAAACACAGTTGACTGATAATAAATGGCTTCAACCAAACACTAACCATGAGTGAAAGAAAATTGTTTGTGTTATCATTCATATTCTCTGAAAAATGGCCAAGAAATCATACATTCTGCGAGGGTATGTAAACTTATAAGCACAACTGTAGGTGGCTCTGTTGCTCCTCCATCCAGAGTGGAGCCACCAGAAGACAGAAAGTGTGTTACTAACCAATTAGAAAGTTTACTAAGAGGATGTTTAGTACAATAAACACTGTGGTAACTGAGATGTAAAGAATGACAATAGAAAACAGTCAATGTGTACATGAACTGAGAATTTAATGATCACATGGAGGGTATATGCAGACAGGTGCACAGTGGGACAAATGCTCAATATCATAAAACACTTATGTTAAGCACCTTCCCACTGCAGCCTCAATGCAAACACCAAAACCAAACATATTACATTCACATAAATAGGATTATGCAGTATAATATTGAATCCTATACTCTAGTATAATATACTATACTCAGTATAATATTGAATCCTATACTCTAATATTGAATCCTATACTCTAAATTCTAGCCTGCAATTCAATGTTCAGAGAGTGTAGTGACACCCTGATACCTTGCTGAGGGTGACAAAGGTACTTTATCTTCATTTATTCTTCAGCTAGCCCTTTGATTTGAACTGCAGTTATTTGTTATGCAACATGAGAGAACATAAAGAAACAGACTGTAAAATAATAATAATAGTGTAATAAGAACTATTCCTTTGTTGGTGGTGAACAAACAGCACTCCTTTAACTCTTCCTTGTGAGCTGTAATGGAAATGCAGTACCACCTCTACAGCATGGGTTGTAATAAACCCCAGAGTTCCTCTCTACAGGGCCTATGCCCCTGTAGAAGTCCAAATTGGACGAAACGCGTTAGACAAGGCTCTCTGTTCCCTACATTGTTTTTATAGTATTTTATGTGATCACTTTTTATACCTTTGTATATTGGTTGGTTCCAATAAATATTTTTTGACCTGCACCATCGGAGCACTCTATATTTTTCTCTCCATACTTTTTGGGTCTATGAGAAATCGAGACAGTTCCACCGGATGTGCTGCTTCCCTTAACTTGGAGGATATCATCACAGTGGTTCCAGCTCAGAGGAGACACCTTCGGAGAACCTGGACCTCCATTACCATCCGGGAGAACCTTCCATCTGGTTCCTTAAGCCTATTTGATTCGGTGTCATTTGGCATTCAAATCCACCCCCTCTGGTAAGAGTATTTTCACCTTCTTTACCACAAGAGTTAATCTTAGATTAATCGCATTTAGAAGATTTCCTCAGTCTTATGGGATTTGCCATCCATCTTATTGTTTGGACCTCATCACTTTCTTCATACACATAATGAACTTGATTATACCTTTTATCACTGAACTTTGCTAGTTCATTTATATGTTTTTCATGCTAGCACAGCACTTTTTTCACATAATAGTATTTGAATTCCGGTCACATTCTAGTGTTGCTGCCTGCTATTCTGTTTTGTTTTGTTTTATGTTGGGTTAGTGCGTGGGACTACAAGTCTCAACAGCAAACAGTGTATTCTATTGATCTGGGCAAGTGCCCGCTCACCACAACAGGCCCAGGTACTGTAGGATTCCTTCCAAACTCCTTTCTTGCGATCTTAGTCTGATACAAAAGCCGGCGCCGTCACATTGCACCACTCCTTCAGATGGCTGATGACTGGAATACAGGAAAACGCCAGATGTCTTGGGTCCTCAGGCTCATCAACATTCGGATCCAACTGATTGTGCTCTGGAACTCATCAGAGGCCGATCGATTCTGCTCCATGCTTTACAGGCCACAGTCTCCCAGCCACACTCACAGACCTCACTGCAGGCAGGTGTTGAATGGCGTCCCAAGAGGCCGGAAATATGCCACGCCTGTCCCTTTTATCTGCTTACCCAGCAGGCTGTTCTGTGACTTGGCATTGTGGGAAGGTGAATTGGGCATTGTGGGTCAGTAGTTCGCAGACTGAGTTAAACACATGAGTCATCTCCTCATTAAACTACTAATCCCATAATGCATTACTGTTTGCTGCTAAAATAGAGAAAAGCTCATGCCAAAGTTGTAGCGGCCACTAGAGGGAGCCATTCCCTTACTTAAGGAACAACACATTACTCAGTAAGATGACTTTGGTAAACCCCTGCGTTACAAACCTAAAAAGAGAAAACTAATGAGGCCACCACATGTACTGTAAGGATTGGTAACCAGCAAAATACATTACTTTTACTTTTTTTTTTTTTTTGGTTTATTACTTATTATTTATTATTAACTCAAGCTTAGGATACAGACCTAAAAAAAAAACACTCACCAACACATTATCCAAAAAAAATCATGCAAGTGCCCTGGCCCAGATGAGCTCACAGCTGACACCAACAATGGGGCATAATTCCTGTATAATTCCTGTTACTGACATCAACAATGGGGCAATATTTCTCCCATTGACACTTATGATGGGGCACTATTCCTTCACTGACACCAACAATGGGGCACTATACCTCCCTCTAATGCCAAAGATGCACTGTTTGCTCCCACTGACACCAGGACAATTTTTTTTTTTCAAACACTTTCTTTTATTTAGATTAAAAAAATAGCATTTACAGAAAGCTCTATAAACAGTAAAACAGTGAGAATACATGCGGCGTCATCATACCGTCTCTTGGTTCCACCCCTACCCAACTCTGATCACTGTCTCTTGGTTCCACCATCCCTATCCACCTCTGAGTACTGTCTCTTGGTTTCACACCTACCTACCTCTGAGCACTGTTTCTTGGTTCCACCCCTATTCAGCTCTGAGCACTGTGTCTTAGTTCCATCCCCTACCCACCTCTGAGCACTGTCTCTTGGTTCCACCCTATCCACCTCTGAGCACTGTATCTTGGTTCCACCACCCCTATCCACCTCTAAGCACTGTCTCTTGGTTTCACACCTACCCACCTCTGAGCACAGTCTCTTGGTTACACCCCTATTCACCTCTGAGCACTGTCTCTTGGTTTCACACCTACCCACCTCTGAGCACAGTCTCTTGGTTACACCTCTATTCACCTCTGAGCACTGTCTCTTGGTTCCACCCCTACCCACATCTGAGCACTGTCTCTTGGTTCCACCCCTACCCACCTCTGATCACTGTCTCTTGGTTCCACCCCTACCCACCTCTGAGCACTGTCTCTTGGTTCCACCCCTACCCACCTCTGAGCACTGTCTCTTGGTTCCACCCCTACCCACCTCTGATCACTGTCTCTTGGTTCCACCCCTACCCACATCTGAGCACTGTCTCTTGGTTCCACCCCTACCCACCTCTGATCACTATCTCTTGGTTCCACCCCTACCCACCTCTGAGCACTGTCTCTTGGTTCCACCATCCCTATCCACCTCTGAGCACTGTCTCTTTGGTTCCACCCCTACCCACATCTGAGCACTGTCTCTTGGTTCCACCCCTACCCACCTCTGAGCACTGTCTCTTGGTTCCACCATCCCTATCCACCTCTGAGCACTGTCTCTTGGTTCCACCCCTACCCACCTCTGAGCACTGTCTCTTGGTTCCACCCCTACCCACCTCTGAGCACTGTCTCTTGGTTCCACCCCTACCCACCTCTGAGCACTGTCTCTTGGTTCAACCCCTACCCACCTCTGAGCAATGTCTTTTGGTTCCACCCCTACCCACCTCTGAGCACTGTCACTTGGTTCCACCCTTACCCACCTCTGAGCACTGTCTGTTGGTTCCACCCTTACCCAGCACTGAGCACTGTCTCTTGGTTCCACCCCTGCCCACCACTGTGTAATGTGTCTTGGTTCCAACCCCTACCCACCTCCAAGTACCACTCTTTTTAGAGAACACCGAACCAAGTATCATTTTATGGGCAATTTGTATTGAATGCGTTATTGAAAAGAAAAAAAAGCAATAAAATAGATCCTCTGCAGCCAGGACAATAGACTTCCTCCACGGCAACAATAGACCCACCAGCAGCAATACCTTCCCCACAGCAACAGTAGACCCTGCTGCAATTATATACCCTCAGCAGCAACAATAGATCCCCTATCAGCCAGCATCAGGAGACTTCCTCCCTCACCAGTAGATCCCTTCTGGCAAAAATGTACCCCCCCAGCAGAATAAGACCCGAGCTAAACAACAGAGCCCCATCCAACAACAATAGGTCCTGTTAACGACAATAGATCTCCTAGCAGCCAGCATCAATTGACTCTCCAGCACAGCCCATTTCCTCTTGTGATTGCATACTTTCAGTGCTGGAGGTGCTAGAACTGCGTTCCCCGGTATTCCCACTGAAAATAAGCCCAGGTTACTGCAATGGGAGCAGACAGGAAAGCGGCAGGATTTCAGATAGCACAAATGCTGCCCATTGTTCAGCCTTCTTTAGTTGTTAGATATCTTCCTTTAAAAAATAACTGTATTGACCTTCACTTTCTTTGCTATGTGTGGTTATTGATGGAATTGATATCACAGATAAGAAATGTGTTAAAGTGCTTAAGGATGAATGTGTTTTTCTCACCACAGTACATAATCATTGTTTGCCAGTCCACCACATGTATGATTACTGTATATATTTAGATTTCACATAAAAATCTAGGATATTGCAAAAGCCTAAGGATATCTAAAAACAAATATTTTTGTTCAGCATTGGATTAGAGATGGGTTAGAATCCCGGTCAGGTTTTGATTGCTTTCCACACTGGGGTGGGATTAATTCTCTCATATTGTCCTGTGCGTTCCGGCCCCCGGCACTGAACTAATGCCAGTACTGAGAGGCTTTGTGATTTTGGTACAGTCCCAACATCATTGGGAAGAGAGCATGGGAGGGTGTTTTCTCTTTTCGGAGGGTGGGGTCAGAAAAGAGAAAACACCGATCACCAATGTAGGGGTCACTATTACTATAACTGTTACTACACTGTTACTATTAATAATACTGTCACGAACCACTAATTCGGGGGGGGGGGGGGGTTGTAATTAACACGGCCACTGGCCATCAATCGGGGGGTCGTTATTAATGCTAACACTAACTACTAACCTGGGGGGGTTTAATAACTACCACTGACCACCAAATCAGGATGGAAGTCATCAGTAACACTGCCACTGACAACCGATCAAGGTGGGGTTAAGAACACCGCCACTGATCCCAAAATCGCGGTGGGGGCAATTAGTAACACTGCCACTGACAACCGATGCAGGTGGGGTTACTAACACTGCCACTGACCACCAATGTCATACCATGGCCACTGACCACCAAAACAGGGGGGTTTAATAACTGTTACTAACCATCAATCCGGGGGGGGGAGTTATTAACACTGCCACTGACCACCAATTTGGCCAGTTAATAATGCTATCACTGACCACAAAAGCAGGGGGCTCTCTCCACGCTATAGCCGAAAGACAGCTACAGTGTGGGCTTCCAGTGTCAGGAGGGCATCCATAGACGTCCTCCTGTGATCAGACTGCTTGAGTGCCCCTTGTGGCATGCGGGTGGCATGCTCTGTGATCGGCAAGTCCTTCGGGCTCGGCTGATCACAGAACCGGGTAAAGGGCAAATCACAGCGGCCCTTTACCACATGATCAGCTGTAAGCCAATGACAGCTGATCACAGAAGTAAACAGAAGCCGGTTATCGCCTTTTTTTCTCCTCACAATCAGCGCCAGGAGAGAAGAAGAAAGCCAGTGACCGGCTTCTGTAAAAGGGACATCGGTCCCAATCTGTGCCCACCAGTGCTGCTAATCAGTGCTAACCAGTGCCACCTATCAATGCCCACCAGTGCTGCTAAAAATGACCACCAGATGCTGCTAATCACTGCCCACCAGTGCTGCCAATCACTGCCCACCAATGCCACCTATCAGTGCCCATCAGTGCTGCCAATCAGTGCCTCATTATCAGTGTCACCTATCAGTGATGCCTGTCAGTGCCCATCAGTGCCTCATCATCAGTGTCACCTATCAGTGCTGTCAATCAGTGCCGCCTACCAGTGCTCATCAGTGCTGCCTATCAGTGCTGCTTATCAGTGCCCATTAGTGTCACCTATCCGTGCCCATCAGTGCCCCCTCATAAGTGCCCACCAGTGCTGCCTCATCAGGGCCACCCATCAGTGCCCATCAGTGCCGCCTCATCAGTGCCGCCTCATCAGTGCCACCCATCAGTGCCCATCAGTGCCCATCAGTGCCACCTCGTCAGTGCCACCTCATCACTGCATATCAGTGCCCATCAGTGCAGCCTCATCAGCACACATCAATGAAGGAGAAAAATTACACGTTTGCAAACTTTTATAACAAAATGTTTTTTGGGGTTTTTTTTGCAAAATTTTCGGTCTTTTTTGTTTCTTTAGCAAAAATAAAAACCCCAGTGGAGATCCACCATCATATTACAGTCTCCACACCAGTGTGTGCTGCTCCTGTGCTGCTTCCCTTTCACCTCTCCACAGTACACAGGGCAGCACATCAGTGTCCTTCACTGTCCCCATGCATGCCATGGCTTCACCCCCCCCTCCAGTAATGCCATGTCATCCTCTGTCGACTCGCCTGTCCCCAGACCCAGTAGTGTCAGCTGCTGTCCCCAGTAATGTCATCCTCTGCCCCAGTGTCACACTCTTCTCCTCACTTACCCCCCTTGACTCCTCCGCCTACAGCGAGTGCACAAAACGCGTCTGCCGTGTCTTAGCCAGGAACAAGTGTACTCTGGAATCTATTCAAAAATGGAGCCGGGCGGCGCCATTAAGTTACTGCGCATGCTTCGCCCGGCCGAGCGAGTACGAGCTTTCCAGAGCCCGGCCGGCTCGCGGCTATCTTTTTTACAGGCACCGCTGCCCGTAACGGACATTTACGGGCGGGCGGTTGGCAACACTGGGAAGTGGCGGCTGGCGGCGTGGATGGGGCCCCCAGCCAGCTCGGGCCCCAAGCAATTGCTTGTTTTGCCTGTCCTGTCGCGACGTGCCTGTATGCACCATGCTGATAGACTCATACCCAAAAAGACTGAGTGCTGTAATAAAATCAAAAGGTGCTTCCACAAAGTATTAGTGTAAGGGTGCGCACACTTATGCAATCATATTATTTTTGTTTTTTCATTTTTACTTCCCTCCACCTAAAAGATTTCAGTTTGTTGTTCAACTGAGTTGTGCAGTTTATAGGTCACATTAACCACTTAAGGACCGGAAGGATTTGCCCCCTTAATGACCGGGGCATTTTAGCGATACAGTACTGCGTTGCTTTAACTGACAATTGCGCAGGCATGCGATGTTGTACCCAAATAAAATTGACGTCTTTTTTTCCCCACAAATAGAGCTTTCTTTTTGTGGTATTTGATCACCTCTGTGGTTTTTATTTTTCGCGCTATAAACAAAAAAAGAGTGGCAATTTTGAAAAAAAAAAAAACATTTTTTTTAACTTTTTGCTATAATACATATCCAAAAAATATCTAAAAAAACGAATTTATTCATCAGTTTAGGCTGATATATATTCTTCTACATATTTTTGGTAAAAAAAATTGCAATAGGCGTATATTGATTGGTTTGCGCAGAAGTTATCACGTCTACAAACTATGCAATAGATTTAGGGACTTTTTTTTTTTTATAGTTTCTACTGCTAATGGCGGCAATCTGCAATTTTTAGCGGGACTGCGACATTGTGGCGAACAAATCTGACCCCAAATGACACTTTCTGGGGACCAGTGACAATATTACATTGATCAGTGCTACAAAAATGAACTAATCAATGTAAAAATGACACTGGCAGGGAAGGGGTTAACACTAGGGGGAGATAAAGGGGTTAACTGTGTTCCCTCAGTGTGTTCTAACTGTAGGGGGGATGGGCTGCCTGGGACATGACAGAGATCACTGTTCTCGATCACTGGGAACAGTAGATCTCTGACATGTCCCCTGTCAGAATGGGGATCCGCTTGTTTACAAAGCCAAATCCCCATTCTGCCTCTGTATTAGGAGATCGCCGGTCGCTGGCAGACATGGAGTCCGCCCGACCCGCGGGAACGCTCCGCAGCGTGCAGTGGGCCTGAGAGCGTGCCGGCGGCGGCGCGTGTCCGCCTGCAACTGCGCCTGCGCGAGTCGACATACAGTGACAGTGGTTCGCGCAGGAAAGCCGACCTGCCACAGTACGACTGCGGTGGGCGGTCATTAAGTGGTTAAACGTGAAAAAAGTTCTGAAATTAATTTTTTTATTATCTTTCCCTAACAATGAAATGATAGTGATCTATCTATCTATCTATCTATCTATCTATCTATCTATCTATCTATCTATCTATCTATATATATATATATATATATATATATAGATATATATATATAACTATATAAATATATAGATATATATATATATCTATATATTTATATATATAGATATCTATATAGATATATATATCTATATATATATAGCTATAAATATATAGATATAGACATATATATTAATATATATCTATATATTTATAGATATCTATATAGCTATATATATATAGATATCTATCTATCTATCTATCTATCTATATATATATATATATATAGATATATATATATATATCTATATATATATATATATAGATATATATAGATATATATCTATATATATAGATATATGTCTATATATATCTATATATATCTATATATATATATATATATATATATATAGATATATATATATATATATATATATAGATATATATATATATATATATATATATATATTTTTTTTTTTATTTTTTTTTTTATTATATTTTAATTTAATTAATTTCATTTGTGTTTTCTATATATCCCTAGAGTTCAGATTTAAATATTCTCCAGATCTTTTTTGCATTTTCTTTTATTCTTTTATTTTGTGCATTTTTTTTTTACTTCCCCAGGCTTCGTTTGACAAGAAGTTTGGGTACTTTTTGCTAGTTATGAATCGTTTGTTCATTTTTAAAACCTACAATTGACAACTCTCTGAGCTGTCAATGGTATGAGTCACTCTATAGAAATACATAAAAGGGTCCATATCAACTAAGGAGAATAAACGACTTTATTGGTGAAAATCCCCCTTAATGTGCCAAAATAGTTATAAAAGTTGAATGTCCCCATGTGCTTCCAGCGTTGAGGGCGTATATTGTATTTAGATTACTCATTCCCATTACAACACACCTCTATTTATTTAGAAAGGATTACAATACCATGTCGCCAGTGTATATTAACTGGCAGGATACAGTATGTCCTGCTCAACGTATTCTACATCACTTAACACATGTGTTTAAAGAGACCTTGCTACTAACTTAAAAAAATGCAGGTAAAAGCACAAAAATCAATTATTTGAAATGCTTAGAGCGTTTTTCAGTAAATTATTTTGCATTTGCTTGCTGTAAAAATTGACCAGTCTATTCCCTAGGACATTCCACTCCCTCCTTGCACAGCATAGTCTTGGAATATAGTCTATTTTTTAGTAACTGCAGAGGAAATAGAATCTGGGATTATTATACAATGACAGCCCTAAGTCTACGGGCTGCTGACATCACTTCCAAGATGGAAG
Organism: Lithobates clamitans; assembly: GCA_037952925.1. Lineage (NCBI taxonomy): Eukaryota > Metazoa > Chordata > Amphibia > Anura > Ranidae > Lithobates > Lithobates clamitans. Next base: position 975,452 of record JBBGZY010001740.1, on the reverse strand, counting down.
CACCCATTGGCAAAAAAAAAAACACGCCACAGTTTAAACAAAGGTTTATATTTAGGTTACAGGGTAATTGTGCATAGGAGTACTTAAAATAAAGTTAAAATAATAGTATACTTTTATTTATTATTATTATTATTAATATTTTTATTTTGTTTTATTATTATATGTTTATATATATTATTATTATAAATTGTATTATATATTTTTTATATTATTATATATTTTTTATATTTTTTACTAAACCACAACATTCAGCACGGGGTACATAGTTACATAGTTGGGGAGGTTGAAAAAAGACACAGTCCATCCAGTTCAATCTATGATGTGTATGTGTTTATGTCACTAGTACATTGTATACCCCTGTATGTTGTGATCGTTAAGATGCCCATCTAATAGATTTTAGAAACTATCGACCCTCCCTGCTAATACCACTGCTTGTGAAAGAGAGTTCCACATCCTTACTGCTCTGACAGTAAAGAACTCTCTACGCAGTTTAGGGTAAAACCGCTTCTCTTCCAATTTTAGTGAAAGGCCACGTCACTTTAAATTCCCTTTTACTGAAAAGTTTTTTCCCTATGCTAGGGTTTTCAGTACGGTATTTGTATATCGCTATCATATCCCCTCTCAAGCATCTCCTCTCCAGAGAGAATAAGTTTAATGCTTTTAGTCTCCCCCATAGCTGAGATCCTCCAGTCCCTTTATTAGTTTTGTTGCCCTTCTCTGGACTCTCTCCAGTTCCAGCACATCTTTCCTGAGGACTGGTGCCCAGACCTGGAGGGAATACTCCAGATGAGGCCGGACCAGAGTCTTGTAGAGCGGGAGAATTATCGTTTTATCTCAGGAGTTGATCCCCTTTTTAATGCCAATATTATGTTGGCTTTGCTTGCAGCAGCTGGCCATTGCATGCCATTGCTGAGCCTATCATCTACTAGGACCCCCAGGTTCTTTTCCATCCTAGATTCCCCCAGAGGTTCTCCCCTTAGCGAGTATCTTGCGGTCGTATTTTTGTCACCCAAATGCATTACTTTTTTTTCAACATTAAACCTCATTTGCCATCTAGTTGCCCACCCCATTATATTATTTAGGTCGTCTTGTAAGATTTCCACATCCTATGCAGAAGTTATTGCCCTGCTTAAAGAGGAAGTAAACTTCCTCTGCAAATTTTACCTATAGGTAAGCCTATAATAAGGCTTACCTATAGGTATTGAAAATATCCCTTAAACCTGTACATTTTAGGAGATATTTCCATTGCATGCAACCTGTTACATCACTGGTGCATGTGCTCTGAAGGAACGGCCCACGTATGCCATTCCTTCCGAGCAGTGGTGGCTGGTGCTCAAAATTTTGGGGGGGCGCAAACTGAAAAATTCTGAAAAAAAAACCATCAATTGCAGCCTCACTGTACCATCAATCGCAGCCACTGTGCCCATCAAACGCAGCAACTGTGCCCATCAAACGCAGCCACTGTGCCATCAAACGCAGCCACTGTGCCCATCAAACGCAGCCACTGTGCCCATCAACTGCCACCACTGTACCATCAAACACAGCCACTGTGCCAAATGCAGCCACCGTGCCCATCAAATGCAGCCACTATGCCCATCAAATGCAGCCACTGTGCCCATAAAATGCAGCCACTGTGCCAATCAAATGCAACCACTGTGCCCATCAAACGCAGCTACTGTGCCCATCAATTGCCACCATTGTGCCATCAAACGCAGCCACTGTGCCTATTCAAATGCTGCCACTGTGCCATCAAATGCTGCCACTGTGCCCCATCAAATAATACAGCTTCTGTGCCCATCATATGCAGCCACTGTGCCCATCTTATGCAGCCACTGTGCCCATCAAATGCAGCCTCACTGTGCCCATCTAATGCAGCCTCACTGTGCCCGGTCTAATGCAGCCTCACTGTGCCCGGTCTAATGCAGCCCTGAGCCTCACTTACCTTACAGGCAGCTCTGCTCGTGCCGTGCGTGCCACGGAGCTGCCAACATCACTTCTGGGTTCCCTGAAACAGGAAAACTGGAAGTAACCTCTTCACTTGAATAACAAAGCTCCCGCTCGTAGTAATAATATGGGCAGAAGCTGCTCTGCGCTTTGGATTGCGCGGCAAAGCAGGTCTAAAGCCTGCAAATTAAGCGCCTCGTCTGCAATCTTGTGATTGCATTAACGTGGCACTTCCCATAGTGCACTGTGTCCGGCACCTGAACACAGTACACTTAACCACCTCAATACAGGGCACTTACACCCCCTTCCTGCCCAAGCCATTTTTCAGTTTTCAGCGCTGTCGCACTTTGAATGACAATTGCGCGGTCATGTTACACTGCAACCTAATTACATTTTTATCATTTTTTCCCCACAAATAGAGCTTTCTTTTGGTCATATTTGATCACCTCTGCGTTTTTTATTTATTGCGCTATAAACAAAAGAAGAGGGACAATTTTGAAAAAACACAATATTTTTTACTTTTTGCTATCATAAATATCCAATTTTTTTCTTTTTTTTAGCAAATTTTTTCCTCAGTTTAGGGCGATATGTATTCTTCTACATATTTTTGGTAAAAAAAAATTGCGATAAGCGTATATTAATTGGTTTGCGCAAAAGTTATAGCATCTACAAAATAGGGGATAGATTTATAGCATTTTTATTATATATTTATTTTTTTGCTAGTAATGGCGGCGATCTGCAATTTTTATTGTGACTGCGATATTGCGGCGGACACATCGGACACTTTTGACACATTTTTGGGACCATTCACATTTATACAGCGATCAATGCTATAAAATTGCATTGATTACTGTGTAAATGTGACTGGCAGGGAAGGGGTTAACACTAGGGGGCGCTCGAGGGGTTAATGTATGACCTAAGGAGGTGATTCTAACTGTGGGGGGAGGGGACTGACTGGGGGAGGTGACCGATCGTTGTCCCTATGCTCTCCTCTCTGACAGGACGTGGATCTGTGTTTACATGCACAGATCCACGCTCCTGCTCTGTTACCCGGCAATCGCGGGTGCCCGGCGGACATCGCGGTCGCCGGGCACGCGCACCGGGTCGCGAGCGACGCAGCGGGCGCGCGCGCGCACCGCCGGCGGCGCACGCGTGCCCCCTAGTGGCTCGGGAGGGCGAGGACGTCATATGACGTCCTCCCAGAACAATAGAAGCCTCGTCCCGCCGTCATATGACGGCGGGCGGTGGCTTAGTGGTTAAAGAACATTTTTTTAAAAAAAAATTTGTGACTGCAGAGTGGGGGCTGCTTCCGAGCCTGTGCCATGAACGGCGGCTCCCGTGCACATGCACGGGAGTGACATCATCGCGGCTCCAGCCAGTCACAGCACCGGAGCCCGAAAACCCAGAAATAGCTCCGGGAAAGATGTCGCCCGTAACAGCGGTGTGCGGGTACCGTGGCAACAACTTTGTTTTAATGTAAGTATTTCATAATGAGCTAGTATGCGATCCATTTCACAAAGGAAGTATTGTGGTGAGGTTATGGTTATCATTAAACCTCCATTACCCATAGGTCATTTATTTCAGATCTCATTGAATACCAGGTATAAGGTTTTCAACATTGTTTGACATTGTGTAGCACTGGGTGTGGCTCCTTTTTTGTGTTCTTGTCAAATGTTATCAGTAGCTAATCACACAAATGTACTTACAGTGTTGTACTACTGCGAAGGGTGATCTCCTTATCTTGTAGGTGTTCTACATGAATCATATTGCACAATATCAATGCACTCTTTTGGTCACTCATTTAAGCCTCAAGAAAGGTGTTGCCACCACACCCAATGTGCTTCTAAACTATAAATATCAAGTCTATCCTGAACTGATGATAAGTGGATTGTAAATTGTTGTTTTTCTATCCACATTTTTCATGAACTGGTGCATGTTAATGGTAAAATGTCATCATGAAATTTTCAAGTATTTAATGATTTGCAACATTGCCTGACCTCACGTTTTATTGGGTGTAGCTCTTGTCAAATGTTATCAGTAGATAGTCACACAAATTTACCAGTACTGCTGGAAAGGGTGATCTCCTTATCTTGTTGGTGTTCAATGGTGAATCATATTGTGTAATACACTTACACTCTTTAGGTACTATTTTAAGCTGCAAGAATGTTTTTTAATCACCACACCTTATATACTTATACTACTAATATCTCTACCATTAACTAAAGCCTTGTACACACGATCGGATTGTTGGTCAACAAAACCATGGACTTTTGTCCGAAGGGCGTTGGCCCAAACTTGTCTCGCATACACACGGCACACAATTGTTGGCCAACAATCAGGAACGTAGTGACGTACTACATGGTTTTTCAGCTCTTTAGCGCCACCTTTTGGGCTCCTTCTGCTAATTTTGTGTTAGTAGAAGTTTAGTGAGTGTTGATTCACGCTTTTCTTTTCGGGCTTTTCATTTAGCGCTTTCCAGTTCGCACTTTTCATTATGTTATTTTCAGTTTGCGCTTTTCATTACGTGCTTTTCAGTTTGCTTCTGAACAACCGTTCGTCAACCAGACATGTTGCGGAATCGGAGGAGATAACGTGTTATTTATTATTGGCCTTGGAGTTATTGCTTTGACATTAATTTTTTGGTTGAATAATAATGATTTGATTTGGTATATTTTCTATATTTTTTGATGCATAGAATGTACTTTTTGGTTAAGTTCTATTGGCAGATAGCATGTCTAATTTTATTTGTTTTCTTTTTTTAATGCACAATAAAAAAATTGTGTAGAATAATACTTGGCTCTGTGTTTTACTTCAAATGACAGTTTGGGGGTAGGCAGTTACATTTAAAAAAATACAATGTAAAATTGACAAGGGACACCAACATAGTTGTATCTTTGATCTTATAGACTACGGGATAATGGTGTTGTGGTAACTTGACCTAATTAAAAAAAAAAAAAAAGCATAATAATATTATTCTTGATCACTAGTAAAAAAAAAAAACCTTTGAAAATTCGTTTGCAATAACTCTATTACCAGCAAAGCAGTTTCATTAATATTCCATTAAAGAAGAAGAGAATTGTGCGCTGCATTTAGAGATTTCATAATTTGCCACGTCACGAAGGTTAATTCTCCATTACGAATGCAACTTTACAAGACCGACCGGTTCTGGCTCGTCCTTACTTCCGAGCATACGTGTTTGTACTTTGGACTTTTGTCCCACAGACTTGTGTACACACGCTCGGAAAATCTGACAACACACATTTTTCAGCACAAATTATTTCATTAAAGAATGCACTCTTGCCCCACCCCACCATTTACAAGAACATTGAAAAATTGCTAAAAAAAAATTGTTGGTTTATCGCTCAAGTGTTTTTTTTTTTCTTCCACCACTAATTTTCTTTTGTGCTGAGTTTTAAATAAATACATTGATAATGATTTAGCACTCTGATGTTTAGGCAGGGCTGCTATCAAATTTAGTTGCCAGGCGATGGTTGCCTTGGCCAATTGTTAGGAGACTAATTTATTTACCCCTAATTCTGGAATTGTTGCACTTCTCCCTTCTGTCACTAGATGGCTGGGTATCTGGTAACATTGGATAAGACAAGAGCATGGCAAGGACAGATTAGGAATGAATGGGGTGTCTCAGCCAATGGGGAGGGATTTTCTTGGGTCCCTTGGCCTGCTGGGAGAGCCTATTTATTTGGGTGGAGTCAGGTGATCGGGGTTCTGTGCCACCTGGATGGCTGTCTGGCTGGATGTGTATTGTGCTCCCCCCGGGCTGCTAGGCCGTAAGCCCGAGGCCTATCCCGGGGACATCTGGCTGCTAGGCTGTCTGAGGGCCTATCCAGGAAGATAGGAAGATACTGACGTGACGTGAGGAAGATACTGAGTGCTAAAGTGAAGAAGCTCAGGGGATCCAGTGGCTAGTGGATCTGAAGTCTAGTGAGAGACTGGGAGCTCGTTGAGTGAAGACCCCAGTGAGTGAGTGTGGGGTAAGCTGAGAACTGTTTGTGTTGCAAATAGTTGAATACAATTACCGTTAGTAACAGCTACAAGATTGTTGCCATAGGAAACAACGGTCCTACCTATAAAGAAGGGGTGTCCAGCTGGAGGCCTTCACCTGTATGGCTGTCTACCTATAGAAGTCTCTGAGTCTGCTAGTTATCTTTGCAGCTACCTAAAGGTGTCCTGGCCCAAACCCTCTCTCCCACAGTTCTGTTTAAGAGACAATAAATCTCTTTGCATTCAAAAAGTGTCTGGCGCCCACCTGTTCACCTTGCATTACAACCACCCTGCCTTGTAAGCCACTCTACATGGAAGAATGTCAGCTCTCCCTAACTCTGGAGATCACCATTAGGCCTAAAGAGGCCCGGGACTTTGCTACAATTAAATAATGCATTTTTTTTATTAGGGGTCTATAATTTAAACCAAAAGGAGACACAACTAAGAAGGATCAAGAAACAGAAATATTTACTCTTAAATGAGTGACAATTGAGAAATATGATGAAAGGTAGAAAGTGCCCCAGTTGACTGAAAACAATTCAGAACTGAACTATGACTTTGGAATTGATTTGACTCTTACATTATATTTCCCTGTATGTATTTTTTAGTTGTTCTATGCAGTTTGCATCTGTCACTGTTTCAATGCTTACTTTTGAAACTCAAGAGATATCATTGGGCTTGAGAACAGAAATACTGGCAGTATTTACAATGCAAAATGTACTAAGCTAGACAAATGACAGGTATAATTGCATTCATTATGTACAGCCATTCAGCCACCATATTTAATAAATAATAATTACCGGATATTATGTGTCCATGCAAACACAGAAGTGTCAATGCTATTGTACCAATGCAGGTATAGCATCCAGACATGTTTTAAAGCTGTTTTAAAGCCAAATTCAACTTTCTCAGAATACTACAATGTAAGGCATTAACTTTCGTTTTGTGCTCCTTGAAATCCCGTGTGCCCAAACACACTCTTTACCTTCCAAAGCTCAAAGGGGGACTAGGCTTTCCTAATTTTCCTAATTTTACCACCTATTACCATGTAGCTCAATAAGCCTATAGCCCTAAATATCACGCAAAACATGAAATTCCGCTTTGGGATGCGTTGAAATCAATAGATCGCGACCCACTTTCAATAACCAATCTCCTATGGTCTAATTCCTCCAACCGTAAAAAACTCAATAATCCTATAACTAAACTTACACTAGCCATTTGGGATCAATTTACATTAGTAAATGGACTACAATCTCCCCATATACCTCTTTTATCATTTCTTAAAAATCCACTTTTCTATCCTGCTTGGTCTTCCCCTAAATCTTTTAAAGCATGGACCTCCACTAATCTAACTCAACTCTATGAACTAGCATCCACTACTTCATTCAAAACTTTCCCTGACTCATGTGAAGGTCACAAACTTCCTAATTCAGAGCTCTTCTGATATCTTCAGATTAAAAAAATGTTTATGCCCTATGTACAAGGAAGACTTAATTTAGATAAATTAACGTGCTTTAAAAATATGTGCAAAGGTGACCCACACACTAAGGGACTTATTTCAACTCTTTACTGTCATCTTTTTTACTAAACCCAACTCAGACCCACCACTTATGTGGCTAAGTGGGAGATGGATCTTGGGTTTTTGTTGGCAGCACCTGATTGGGATAAGATTTGGATCACAACTAATGCCGTGTACACACGGGCGGACTTTCCGACCGGACTGGTCCGACGGACCGAATCCGGCGGACAATCCGACCGTGTGTGGGCTGCATCGGACTTCCGACAGACTGTTTCAGTCGGAAATCCGACGGAATTTAGATTTGAAACCTGCTTCAAATCTTTACGTCGTAACTCTGCCGGACTCAGTTCCTAACGGAAAGCCCGTTCGTCTGTATGCTGGTCCGACGGACCAGATACCACGCAAGGGCAGGGTACTACATCTTGCGCTCGCTGCAATAGGAAAAACAAATTTTCCTATTGCGGCGCGCGCGAGGGGGAGGCGACGATGTCCCTTAGGTCTGATATGAATTTTAAGGGGAACCCCCTACGCCGAAAAAACGGCGTGGGGTCCCCCCAAAATCCATACCAGACCCCTATCCAGGCACGCAGCCCGGCCGGTCGGGAAAGGGGGAGGGGACGAGCGAGCCCCCCACCCTATGTGAATGAGTATGGGGTACATTGTACCCCTACCCATTCACCTAGGGAAAAGGTGTCAATAAAAAAATACACTACACAGGTTTTTAAAGTAATTTATTAGACAGGTCCGGGGGTCTTCTTCCGACTTCGGGGGTCTTCTTCCGACTTCGCCGCTCTCTCCGGCCTCTTCTCCCAGTGTCCGGTTCTTCTGCCGGTTCCTCCGCTATCTTCTGCCGCTCGTGGTGGCCTGGATTTCTGCATCGTCTTCTTCCTACTTCTCTTCTTCCGATGTTGACACAACGCTCTCTCCCGCTGTAATGCTGTGTGAGCGCTCTGCAATGACTTATATAGGCGGTGACCCCGCCCCTTATGACGTCACAGTCCCTGGGCATGCGGGGACTGTGACGTCATGAGGGGCGTGGTCACCGGGTGATTTTGATCCCCAAAGCACCGTGTCCCCATGTTAATGGGGACAAGTTCCTCATCCCCACAACCCTTGCCCCTGGTTGTGGGGGTCTGTGGGCAGGGGGCTTATTGGAATCTGGAAGCCCCCTTTAACAAGGGGACCCCCAGATTCCGGCCTCCCCCTGTGTGAAATGGTAACGGGGTACAAATGTACCCCTACCATTTCACAAAAAAAGGGTTAAAATGGTAAGAATGACAAGACACAGCATGGGGACAAGTCCTTTATTAAAAAAAATAATAATAAAATTGTCACACGCTTATCAGGGGGGCACCGACCCCCTCGATAAGCCCAGTGCCTGCAGACCCCCATAACCACCGGGCAAGGGTTGTGGGGATGAAGCCCTTGTTCCCATTAACATGGGGACATGGTGCTTTGGGGGGCTACCCCAAAGCACCCTCCCCATGTTGAGGGCATGTGGCCTAGTATGGTTCAGGAGGGGGGGTGCTCTCTTGTCCCCTCCTCTTTTCCTGTGACTGGCAAGGTTGCGTGCTCGGATAAGGGTCTGGTATGGATTTTTGGGGGGACCCCCACGCCACTTTTTTTTAAAAATTTGACGCGGGGCTGCCCTTAAAATTCAGGTTTGGTATGGATATTGAGGGGGACCCCCACGCCACTTTTTTTTAATCTTGGCGCGGGGTTCCCCTTAATATCCTTACCAGACGTGAAGGGCCTGGTATGAAATTTGGGGGGACCCCCACGCAATTTTTAAAAAAATTTTTGGTGCGGGGTTCCCCTTATTCTTCATACCAGACCCAAAGGGCCTGGTAATGGACTGTCGGAGAATCCCATGCTGTTTTTTTCAATGACTTTTATGTGTATTGCCGAGACCGACAATTCATTAATAGCCGCAAGTACTTTTAAATGACTTTTTTTCCTTTAGAAATGGCATTTTGTGCAGGGACTTTTGTAAACACGGAAAACATGCGCCACTTTACAGGCATACTATAGACACCCCCCAGGTACGAAAGTTAAAGGAATATTTCACTTTTATTGTTTCACTTTAGCCAATATTAAAATCACTGCTCCTGAAAAATGACCGTTTTTAAAACTTTTTTTGCATTGATACATATCCCCTGGGGCAGGACCCGGGTCCCCAAACACTTTTTATGACAATAACTTGCATATTAGCCTTTGAAATTAGCACTTTTGATCATTCATGTTCGTGTCCCATAGACTTTAACGGTGTTCGCACAAATTTTTTGCCTGTTCGCATGTTCTGCTGCAAACTGAATCGGGGGGGGTGTTCGGCTCATCCCTAGTTCTGACATAGTAACATTTATATAACAATAGTATACTTATCATAGGCAGGACTCTACCACCAGATTCAATACAGATTTGCAAGGGTAAAGTGGACCTATATTATACACATAAAATCATCATCACAGTAAACCTTACTGAGTCTTCTGAAACACTTAAAGAAAACGTTTTGAAACCCTGAGGCTCAAATTGTTGGTGCAAAGTGCAAATGCTTGTTTTTTTGGCCATCATGCTGACCCTCTGTCTTCAATACTTTCACTAACCCCAGACAAGTATGCAGTCAAGGACTTCTAATTCTATTCTGACTTGTGAATGCATAATTCTGGGTCAGTGACTCAAAGGATCAGCATAAGAGAGAGGAAACTTGAATTTTCAAAGGGACTTCGGTAAAACAAGCCTCCTTATTTCACTTAAGGGATTATTGTACTTGCTTTCCAAATCCTCCCAATCCCTTTGGCTGTTACATTAGAAATGTCTAGGCACTGGTTATGGGGTACATACTGAAAGGCGCTTAGGAAGTAGAATTCTTTCAAAGCTGGACAATCAGCCTTAACTAGAAGGGATTACTACACCAAACTGAGATGTGTTGGGTAAAGAAATCACTCTGTGGTGTTACCAGTTGTTTAACTTGACTCTTTTAAGTCCTGATGTGTGCCGTTTCTATAACCTATGGCCTGCAACTCTGTCTCTTTCCTCTAATTAAAGATTCCAACCGTAGGGCAATTTCTAAAATCTTGGGAGATTAGAGCAGCCTTTGACCATACTTTGTGGAACTCAGGTGGGAGATGTTTTATTAGAGATAAGAGAGGAGATCCAAGCCCTCCCCCACTAAACAAACCCCAACCATACCAATTCTCTTCCCAGTTCAGGTCTCCATAGAAATATACCAATGAGTAAATGGTTCCACTCCATATTTATATATCGTAAGGGAAGGCATACCTTCACATTTTGTTGTGGTATCAACTGTAACATTTTGGATTTACCATCATGCTGTCCCATGAAAATGGTCATGATGACAAATGGTGAGGGACCATCTCTCTAGTAGAGACACAGATAACAATAAATAACCTGGCAGGTGTTATAAACCTTCTGGCTATTAATATATATTTTACTGAACTTTATCGGCATGTTGAAAGTTCTGGCAGGCATGATATATCTATGTTCATCCAAATCTTCCCCTTTGAGCAACATAAATATGTTTGCAATTTTTCTTTTTCTCTAACTGCTGTCAGCCTATTTTTCACAGATTTGTAAGAGGACCTGAATTCCATTGCCAAATAAAATCCCCTTCCCACACACCCCTTATCCCCCTTTCCATATTTCTACCACACTATATGACCTTCCTTTTTCCCATGTGCCCTGCTTGTTCTACTGCCATATCCGAAGTTCCTTCTCTCACAGTTCAATTCTACCTAACTTCTCATCTCTTCCTCTTTAAATAATCCACCCTTTCACCCCTGCCATTGAAGGAATTGGCACATTTTATTAACCCGCACAATACAATAAGTAAAATTATTTAATTTTCCTTTGAGAATGTCAAATATATAAAATAATAGGAGCGTATAAATAAATAAATTATACAATTACATTTCAGTAAAATAAAGCTAAGGAGAAAATAAAAAAAAAAAACTTGAATTTTACAAGTATTGTCTTAAAATATAACTTTCAGATGGTAAGAGAACTAATCATACCTTTAGATATGAATCCAAAGAGAAGGCAGACCAGGGCGATGGACAGCTTCATGGCTAATGGAGAAGCGTTCAAGAGATGTTGATTGCAGGAAAATCTTTGGATGTATGAAGCTCAATGATTGAAGTGTAAATTTAAACTTTACTATGTCATAGAGGAAGGAAGGGGAAAGGTGCTGAATTATGTCACTTTTACAAATAAAAGGTGAGTCTGTACTCTGTAAATAATTAATCGAAACCTTTCCATTTCAGGGTCTGAGTAATATATATCTTGTAGATTGGCCATATCATAAAGCAAATACTAGTAACGATAGAAAATTTCTCCACAGCTACTATACATAGCTAAGTTCCGTATCTGAAATTATTTTTATCTACATGGGTCAACTTTCATGACAAACTTTCCAGAGGTCCACTCCCTTCTTCAGATTCAAGAAGAGATACACCAAGGTTTAGCAAAACACAAACAAAATATAATATCTATAGTTAGGATTACAATTAGGGATGAGAGCATATGCCCAGGTTCAGTTTGCCATGTCATTGACCAAATTTGGACATCCTGGATGTGGAATTATTTCTGAAGACATCAATAACATTTATTATAAAAGCTGGTAAGGGTATGTTTATGTTTAAGGACCTTTTTATTCTGTGTGTGTTTATTTTATTCTATCTAGTTATTTATTTTGCAAATGAGTAAAGGGTACTGTTGTTCTATACTCTTTACCCTGGGAGGGGTAGCTATCCCGTTGTCTACTTATTACAAAGGGGACATTCAGATTCCATCAAATGTCTCTACCATATTGCTTCAAAACTGTCACAAGGATACTTTGCTAGGGGGGTATCTGCCTCCCACCCCATGCAAAGTACCCCCCAAAATGAAAAAGACAATGGTTTGCACTGGTACAGGAATGGGGGGAGGGGGGCATACTCTTGCTGCCCCCTTTTGCTTGCTGCCCCATTTTCCTGGTCACCCAGGATGCATTCCTGGATAGAGGACTGTTGGGGTTTTCTACACATTTTCCCCCTTTTAAATATATTTTTAAACATTATATGACTTTGAGATTAAATTGTATATGTTTTTTCACTATTAATGTACATCAATAGTGGGGTCCAGGGAGTGTCTATCAAACTCTCATTAACAATTAAGAGATGATGAGTTTAGAATTGACAAGCAGCAGGACATTTGTAATGATGAGAGATAACCTAAGTGTAAAAGAGTACAGAGAGGTGTTTTACTACACAAATTATTAGGTCACAAATGACACAGCAATGTAAAATTGAGCAGTAGTGGGACAATTTTAAGCAGCAAGCCTATGCTCAAATTTACAAATTTAATGGAGACAAACAGCACAGTTTGGGGTTTTACTACAAGAATGAATGTACTACAGAGTATACAGCACTGTAATGCCGCGTACACACGATCGCACATTCCGACAACAAAATCCATGTTTTTTTTTCCAACGGATGTTGGCTCAAACTTGTCTTGCATACACACATTCACACAAATCTTGTCGGAAATTCCGATCGCCAAGAACGCGGTCATGTACAACACATACGACGAGCCGAGAAAAAAGTTCAATAGCCAGTGCGGCTCTTCTGCTTGATTCCGAGCATGCGTGGAATTTTGTGTGTCGGAATTGTGTACACACGATCGGAATTTGCGACAACGGATTTTGTTGTCGGAAAATTTGAGATCCAGATCTCAAATTTAGTTTGTTGGAAATTCCAACGGAAAATGTCTGATGGAGCCTACACGCGGTTGGAATTTTCGACAACAAGCTCCCATCGAACATTTCCCGTCAGAAAAGTGTACGCGGGATAAAGCTGTCCAGCAGCAGGACAATTCTAAATAACAAGGTTAAGCTGAAATTTTCTAGAGAAAAAGATTGCAGGATGTAAAATACTGTAGAAGTTACATCAGTGTAAAATTGGATAGAATAAAAATGCTAGGCCCAAATTTAATAGAGACAAAGAACAAAGGGTGAGGTTTTACTATAAAAATTAAGATACTGCAGGAGATATAGCAGTGTAATATTGTCCAACAGCAGGAACGTTTTAATCAGGGATCATAGGCCTAACAGCATGCCTCCCAACTTTTTGAGATGGAAACAAAGGACGCCTATTAGCAAACGTATGTAGGCATAGGACACACCCCCTGCCACGCCCCTTAAAGGAGAATTGTACAAAATAAATGATTGGGTAAACCCACAAGTGTTTTTTTTTTTTTACCACTAATATTTCTTTATATTGGCTTTTGGAATTTACAAATGCAACCATTTAGAATTTGGATGAAAGGTGTATCACTGTAAACCTTTTTTCTATATACAACTAAATAGATCAGATCAAAATGAGGGACAAATGAGGAGGAAAATGGGGCAGAGGGACTTTGTTCCAAATGAGTTATATAGTACATTGTGACGTGGTTTGACTGCAAACTTTTCTTGCCCCTATATTTATTTTTCCTTCAAATGATGCATGCTAAGATCAAAAAGCAGTTCCAAGAACAGATGGTCAGGAAGAATTGAATGCTGTGCTTTGAGCATGCCAAACCTTTAAAAAAGGTCCCATCAACATAACAGAAAAACCAATATATCCCCAAAATGTATGAAAACCATTAAATAATATTCCCTTTCCCTGAAACAAAATCCCATTATTTAGGGAAGCCTTTCTGCAAAAAGACAGTATCCCTAAAAACCCTATCAACATAAAATAAATAATACTACACCCCCCATATAAATGAAAACCCTAAAATATTAACCCCTAAAATATCTACAAAAATCTTCCAGTAAAAAAGAAAAATGTCTACGACTGGACAGCAGCTAAACATTACCGCTACCTTAAATCGGCCACAAAATAAAATAAAAGGCAAAAAAGCTTCCCCTCCCTAAAAAATAATAATTAACAAATATATAAGTAAATAAATTGAAAGAGCTATCATTTTCCCTGAAAATAAGCCCTACCCTGATAATAAGACCTAGCGCTATTTTCCAGGAGGGCTGCAATATAAGCCCTACCCTACCCGGCCCCCCTCCCTGCATTGCTCAGAGCGGGAAAGACAGCTCAGGGTGGGCCATGGAAGCGCAGAGCAGGGCTCAGCTGATCTCCTTTTCTCTTGCGTGTCAGCTGGGGATCTCAAACCCCCTCCCTCTACACTAATCGTAGCTGTGGAAGATGGCTCAAGGTGGGCAATTAAAGCGGGTGTCAGCAGGGGATCTTGCCTCCCCTCCGTCTGCAGCTCTCGGAGAGGTGGAAGACAGCTCAGGCAGGCAATGGAAGAAAGTATTTGCACTGTTGCATTGCAGAAATGCACACCTTTTGCATTATGTGATCCTGTGATAGAGGGGATTTTGTAATTTTGCAACCACTGGGAAGACAGCATATTGCATGGCAAGCCCTACCCCGAAAGTAAGCCCTAGTGTGTTTTTGGATAACAAAATTAATATAATTTTTGGGTAAACATGGTAGTAATCAGAAGTCCAGTTGCCTAACTGACCCTAATCTCTATGCAGTTTGTCAGCTTTCCCTATGTTTTTACTATATCAGTTTTCAGTACCCTGATTCTATAGCTGCTCTGTCCCCCCCCCCCCCTTACCTGTATATAGTGAAGGGGCTGGCTTATCCAAACACCATCTTAGTCTAAGCCTGTTGGTCTTAGTCATACAGCACATTGTGGTTGCAAACTATTCAATATGGAAAATTCTTGCATTTATTGTTGGGACCATGGATTCTAAACCATCAGACTTCAAGTGATTGTAAAGGTTCTAATTAAAAAAATAAATGAACATGTCATTCCTACCTGCTCTGTGCAGTGGTTTTGTACAGAGCAGTCCAGATCCTCCTCTTCTTGAGTCCCCCCGCCGGCGCTCCTGGCTCTTCCCTCCTGCTGAGTGCCCCCATAGCAAGCCACTTGCTCTGGTGGAACTCTTGCGGGCTCAGTCCATATCCGGCTCTGTGTGTCTATTGACAAACAGAGCTCAGCTTGGCCCCACTTCCCACTCCCTCCTTACTGGCTGCTAATGACAGCAGCAGGAGCCACTGACTTCTGCTGCTGTGTCTGAGTCAATGAGGAGAGAGAGCGTAGAGAGACACTGCTCTCATGAATATTGCTAGATGAAGATCTGGCTCAGTTAAGTATAACGAGGGCTTGAAGGGGGAGCTGCATACTGAAGATTTTTTTACCTTAATGCAAAGAATTAAGGTAAATAAGCTTTAGCCTTTAGAATCACTTTCACGGTGTGGGGGTCCTCCTAAAGTATAACTAAAGGCAAAATGTTTTCTTTTAGTTTTGGATGGAGTGGAGAGGGGTTAGAATGCTTGTCAGTTTTTATTGCTGTCTGCAATGGGACAAAGAGGGCAAAAAAACCCTACAGAGGTTATAACCCTCCCTTATGCCGCGTTCACACGAGCGGACTTTACGTCAGACTTTGCCCGGCGGACTTTTCGACAGACTTTACGACGGACTTTCTGAATGAACGGACTTGCCTACACACAATCAACCAAAGTCCGTCGAATTCGTACGTGATGACGTACGACCGGACTAAAACAAGGAAGTTCATAGCCAGTAGCCAATAGCTGCCCTAGCGTGGCTTTTTGTCCGTCGAACTAGCATACAGACGAGCAGACTTTTCGACCGGACTCGAGTCCGTCGGATAGATTTGAAACATGTTTCAAATCTAAGTCCGTCCAACTTTTGAGAAAACAAAGTCCGCTGGAGCCCACACACGATCGAATTGTCCGACGAAATCCCGTCCGCTGGGCAAAGTCTGCCGTAAAGTCCGCTCGTGTGTACGCGGCATTACTCTATTCAAAATTTAAAAAAAAGAAGTTTTGCCTATGGTTCTACTATGGTTAAATCCATTCCAGACTCTAATACTTGATTAAGATCTGGTTTGAATCTTGAGAGGGACCTCAAACACACACACACACAAAACAAAATGTGTGAGATCCTTAAAATTCATTATAGATTCGAATACTTGATGTGTCGAGAATGTGTTGTAAAATTTTGGATTTCCCATTACTTTTTTGTCTCGGCCAATAACCTGCATATAAGCCTTCAAAATGGGGACTTTTGATTTTTCAATTTTGGGTCCCATAGGCTTAAATGGGATTCGCGGTTCAGGTCCGAACTCTTGCAATGTTCGAGAGTTCTTGTGCAAACTGAATAAGGGGGTTTTCAGGCCCATCTCTATTTGGAAGACATTTCTGGCATTCTGGATGGATGGAAAGTGGTTAAAATGAACTAAAAGGGCCTTTTCCCGACAACCCTTTGCTGTGGATGTCAGGGTCTGCAGGCAGGGGGCTTATTGGAATCTGGAAGCCCCCTTTAACAAGGGGCGCCCCAGATCCCTCCCCCCATGTTAATTGAATTTGGGGTACATAGTACCCCTACCCATTCACCAAAAAGTTGTCAAAAAGAAATAAAAGCACACACACAGTTTTTGACAATTCCTTTATTAAAAATAAAAAAAAAACGATGCCCCCAAATTCCCCGCCTCTTATCTATTTAAGAACTGTCAGATGCCGGAGCAGGCAGATGGCGATTAGCCTTCATCGTGGACAGATCAGTTTTTCTTTTTTTCGGGCCTGACGCAGCGGCATCTTGTTTGACGATGGATTACATCGGGGGACATCCTTTTTTTTATTTTTAAAAAAGGAGTTGTCAAAAACTGGGTGTGTTTTTTACATGGGAGGGGCTGGTATCTGGGAGCCCCCCTGTTAAAGGGGGCTTCCAGATTCCAATAAGCCTCCTTCCCGCAGACCACCACAACCACAGCCCAGGGTTGTGGGGAAGAGGCCCTTGTCCCCATCAACATGGGGACAAGGTGCTTTGGGGTGGGGGGGCAGAACCCCCCTTGCTCCAGATGACCCCCCCCATGTTAAGGGCATGTGGCCTGGTATGGTTCAGGAGGGGGGGGCGCCTGTTTGCCCCCCCTTTTCCTGACCTGCCAGTCTGAATGCTTGGATAAGGACCATGAAGTACCATAGACTTCAGTGGGGTTCACGGTTTGGGTCTGAACTTTTGCGATGTTTGAGAGTTCCTGTGCTGGGGTGTTCGACCGATTTTGATTTGGAAGACATTTCTGGCATTCTGGATGAATGGAAAGTCATTAAAATGAATCAAATGGGCCTCTTCCCGACAACCCTGGGCTAAGGTTGTGGGGGTCTGCAGGCAACGGGCTTATAGGAATCTGGAAAGCCCCCTCAACAAGGTGGCCCCCAGATCCCCCCCATGTGAATGAGTATAGGGTACATAGTGACCCCTACCCATTCACCAAAAAGGTATCAAAAAGAAATAAAAGCACACACACAGTTTTCAACAATTCCTTTCTTAAAAATAAAAACAAACAATGTCCCCCCGATGTAGATCCATCATCAATCACAATGCCGATGCCACAGCCGGACCCGAAAAAATAAAAAATATTGCCGGCAATTTTAATGTCTTTTTTTTTTCTTTATAAGTGTCAGTTTTGCTTCCAGCAGGTTCTTTACATGGTACTGATGCACCACTTTACAGGCACCATATTTAAAGGAATTTTTAATTTTTATTGTTTCACTCTAACCGCTTGTCGACCGTGTCATGCAGATATACTTCGGCACAATGGCTCTCCCGGGCGAAATCCCGTACGGGTACGTCCATTTTTGGCCACCAGAGGCAGGGACACAAATCCCTGTGCTGTGAGAGGAGAGGAGACATATCGTTTGTTCCTACTAAGTAGGAAAAATGATATGGCTCCTCTCCTAGTCACTCCCATCCCCACACAGTTAGAACATGCTGAGGGAACAGACATTTAACCCCTTAATCGCCCCCTAGTGTTAACCCCTTCCCTGCCAGTGACATTAATGGGGCGTACACACGGTCAGACTTTTCGTCTACAAAAGTCCAACGGATGCCGACGGACTAAAGCTGGCTGGTAATCCGATCGTGTGTGGGCTTCCCCGGACTTTCAGCGGACTTTTTCAGCCTCAAATCCGACGGACTTTAGATTTGAAACATGTTTCAAATCTTTACGTCGTAACTACGACGGACCCCGAAATCCACTCGTCTGTGTGCTAGTCCGACGGACAAAAACCCACGCTAGAGCAGCTATTGGCTACTGGCTATCAACTTCCTTATTTTAGTCCGGTGTACGTCATCACGTACGAATCCGTCGGACTTTTGTGTGGTCGTGTGTAGGCAAGTCCGTTCATTAGAAAGTCTGCCACAAGTCTGCCGCAAGTCCGCCGAAAGTCCGCCGGAAGTCTGTTGGACAGGCTGTCGGACTTTTGTAGACGAAAAGTCCGACCGTGTGTATGCCCCATTACACAGTAATCAGTGCATTTTTATAGCACTGATCGCTGTATAAATGCCAACAGCCCCAAAAAAGTGTCAAAATTCTCCGATCTGTCCGTCGCAATGTCGCAGTACCACTAAAAATTGCAGATCATGCCATTACTAGTAGAATAAATAAATAATAAAAATGCAATAAAAATGCCATAAATCTTTCCCATAGTTTGCAGACGTTATACCTTTTGCACAAACCAATCAATATACGCTTATTGTGATTTTTTTTACCATAAATATGTAGAAGAATATATATTGGCCTAAACTGATGAAGAAATTTGTTTTTTATAAAAAACTTTTGGGGATATTTATTATAGCAAAAAGTAAAAAATATTGTTTTTTTTTTTTCAAAATTGTCGCTCTTTTTTTGTTTATAGCGCAAAAAATAAAAACCACAGAGGTGATCAAATACTACCAAAAGAAAGCTCTACTTTTTGGGAAAAAAAGGACACAAATTTAGTTTGGGTACTACATCGAACGACCGCGCAATTGTCAGTTAAAGCGACGCAGTGCCAAATTGTAAAAAGTGCTCTGGCCAGGAAGGGGGTAAAATCTTCCAGGGCTGAAGCGGTTAAGCATTCCGAAAATTCCAGTAGATTCTTAAAATCTAGATCAGATCCAAAGGGATTGGTATGTATTGGGGGGACTCCCACACCATTTTTTTCACATTTTTCTATTGCAATGTTTTGTTTTTTTTCATTCAGCTGTCAGCGGGGAAGCCCGTTGACAGTTGATGACTCATCCATTTTTAAGGACGCCGTGGCTGACTTCCTGGCCTGCTCCTTAACAACCAGCTATTCACTATGCCCTGACCGAGCAAAGCTTGGCTCAATCAGGGCTTAGAATGCACTGTGCAGCATGTAATGCATTGTGGGGCGCTCAGCAGGTGAACAGCAGATTTGGGTGTTCACTGAACGGGCGAACAGGCGATGTTCGGCTTGTACGTTTGCTCTGCCCGAACCATTTGCCCAACACTACTTCCAAATTGATGGTTTTTTTTCACCCACTGTAATCAATTTAATTTCCATCCAATTTCCTTGTATTTGTTGAAAGTGAGACCCGAAGGAGGAAATGGACAAAGTGGCTGCATGACTAAGGGAGGAACAGGGTCAAGGAAGGGTCAGCTAGGTTTGGTTGGGGGGGGGGGTGTAGTCCTTACCTGATTGTAGGAAGTAGGCCAGATGGGGCAGGGTACAGCTACAAGGGTCTGTGCACTGCAGATGGGTAGTTTCAGTTCAGGAGAAGAAGAAACTTCCCTCCCGCCCGCCCTTGTGTTAGGGGTAACTGCGATGTACAGGTTTTTTGGGAATGTTTTTTAGTATCTTAGATTTTGATTTTAAAAAAAAAGCGGATACTTATGTTAGTTGCACATTTTGTCACAGCAGTTAACGGGTCAGGGGGTCTTTGGGGGGTCAGTGAGTAATTACAGTGTTACAAAATTGTGGGGCCCATCTAAGGTATGGCGCTTCCACTTGGTTGGTTAGTGGTGGTTCTCCCAGGAGCTAGGTCCCCTGGGGGAGGAAAATGAAAGTATGTGTGATGTCGTAACGTCTTCGAGCCGGTTGGGACACGGCTAAGGACATGGAGAATTCCAGTTAAAATTGTGCCTTAAGGACACCCAAAGACCCCTTGTTGTTCGGCATTGTTAGGATTACATTGTTGAATTGTACTTATTGTTATGTTTTAATGTGATGTTATTTGATCTTTGGTTAATAAATTGGCTGCCATGGCCATTTTAATCCATGTCACGCAGTCTGTGTTTTTATCCTATAGTTTTAAGGACCCAGTTTGACAAAAATGAAATTGAAAGTCTGATAGTTCTATCAAATTGCCATGTGGCCAGCTCAACCTCACATTTGTTATACTAACTGTAGAATGTGTCTTGCCATATGTATAAGTGCTGCTTTGGTCAGAATAAGGGTAATTTCCAAAACCTTATCCCTGTCTTCTTATATGTATTGGATACTCCAACAATGAGATCTCTCTACCATATCTAATTGTTTTCCTTTCCACTTGGGAGTTTTGGATGTTACTTCCCACCTTTGTGTGTTCCAACTCCTATTGTTACATTCCCTATCATATAAAAGATCCAGCATGGAAAATGGAAGACCCGCATATAGAGCAAAGCAGGTGTGCAGACCCAGGGACTTATCCCAAAGATCTCACAAACAGAACAAACACATGATTTAAAGTGATTCAATTTTTTTTTTTTTCATTAAATAACAAACATATCATACTTACATGCTCTGCGTAGTAGTTTTGCACAAAGCAGCCCCAATCCTCCTTTTCTTGGGTCCACCGCCTGAACTGCTGGCTCCCCCCCCTTGTCATTTCCCCCTATAGCAAGGTGGTACTCCATAAGACACACAGAGCATGGCTCAGCCTTGCCCCCTCTGCTCCCTTTTTACTAGCTATGATTGACAACAGTGGAAGCCAATGGCTTCCGTTACTGTGTCTGAGCCAATGAGGAGAGAAAGAGCCGAGAGAGCCTCTGCTCTTGTGCACATCGCTGGAATAAGATTGAGCCCAGGTAAGGCACACGGTTTTTTAAATGAATAATTAGAATGCATTACGATAAAAAACTCTTCTGCCTTTAGAACCAAGTTAACTCTCTAGGATCTTCCAAACATGGAAATATTGGCCATTTTGAGTTAAGATATTAAGGTTTTCGATCTTCTCATGATATATTGTATACAGCTGATTGTTATGTCACAGGCCATTGCTATGTTATGTCACTAGTCATTTCTTCTCCTTTCATGACTTTTTTTTTACTATAAAGTTTTTTTCTGATAAAGAAAAATTAAAATATTGGTTTTGGTGGACTGATATGAAAAAATTACAGTACTAGAAATAATATAGTAACTTTTTGGTTTTATTTTGTTTAATGGAAAGTACAAAATACACACTGCACCCAAAACAAAACTCAAATGATTAAAAAAAAGTAAGAATTTGTTTCTCAAAATGTTATACAATAAGGCACAACAACCAGTATAAGGCTTACTTCCAGTTTCCAAAAGTTCCAAGCCATATTAGATGTTTTGAAATGAACCCATCAAGGGAACCAGGGCAAGTAAAAGTATGGACAAGGCTATAGTCAAACCTTAAACATTGTAATACTTCTAATATAGCTTTGCCCCCACAAATGTTTTGACCTAATCACCAACTACCTCCCCTTACACCTTCATTTTCTTGAAGTTCCAGTACTAGCTATTCATAGACCTCCACATGTCTGTTCACGTTTACTTGAATCTTACAGGGTTTCCACACTACACTAAAGAGTCCCTGTCACCAGACTAGATGTGCCTTTACCATGATTTAAGAATGTTGATTAATTTTAAAAGCCTCCCTTGTGTAGACATCCAAAAGCCCTGGGTTTGTTGATGGATGCCACCATCTTTGAGGGCAATCAGCAGCTCCAGCAGACTCAGAGTTGTCACTCAATTGACACTTTATAGTATCCTACTTTGCGTCTTTCCAAAAACTACAAAAAAGCTTGCCTGGAATCAAGAAAAATCAATAGGAGAACAGGGAGGACAGTGGTTATAAATGTACCCGATTAAAACGTTTTAAAGGAATTTTCTACATATAATATAATTTTTTGAGCTTAGCAAAGTACTACCTTCCCTAAATATTATTGTCAATACCTTAGGGCTCATCCACAAGGCAGCCGGGGGGGGGGGGGCACCGCAACATTTAAACCACATGCAACTCAACCCATTTAAAGAGGGTCCTTTATCCTTGTCTTTGCCATCCCCCTCATTGCACCTTCTGGTGCCACCATCTTTGTATGTCTGACATATGTGCAGATGTGCGGAAGGGCTTTGCCCAGCCTTCAGCTCCCAGCAGAGCCTTTTGGCACATCTGCATCCACAGGCAAATTACTGTGTATACGCAGGCACAGAGCTGTTTAAGACTTCAATACTCACAATTCTTTACCTACACCAGAAGCACATCTGCAGATGTGCAACAGGGATCTATCTGGAGCCTAAACCTTTTTCCACATCAGCGAATGTGCAGAATCGGTGGGGATGAGGTGGTAAATGTCTTTCACGCCTAAGCAAGAAAGGCAGAAGTACTGCATTGCAATATCTAAAGGTAAGAGAGGCAGGGGAACTTCATTTTTTTTAGGGTTAAGGTCCCCTTTAAAGCACAACTTTGGGGGGGGGGGAGTTTTCCCATGCATTGGGGCTGTGCCTGTACTGCATGGGTTAACTTCTCTTTTTTGTCTAGGGGAGAGGAGAAAGGAGATTCACTCACCTAATCCTCCAATCCTCCCATCACAAGACTGATCCCACCCCCCTGCACTCTATTGGTTTTGAATTGTGGACTGTTTCTGATGTCATCAAGCCCAGAGCAGGCTCCGTAGACCAGGAGCAGTCCACTACTGGACCATGAGGTGGGGGGGGTGGGCAAAGGATAACGCGGGTAGGAGCTTTCTCCTCACCCCTAGACAAATCACGCAGTTAACCCATGCAGTGCGGGCACGGCCTTACTGCATGGGAAAACTTATTTTTACCCAGAATTGGGCTTTAAGTGTATGGGGTCAAGCCTCAACATCCCTGCAACGTGTGCAATGTAGGGGGTTGCACTGCTGCGGTTAAGCCTTTTAGGGCCAAAGCAGGTGGTAAGGAGGCTACCGCACGTGAGAGTAGGTCCTTCACCATTTACTGAGTCAATAAGCTAAAACAAACATTTCAGACTTTTCTGGATGCATCCCTGTTCCAAGTAAATTAAGTCAGGTTTTGGATGACAGCCCCTAGGCCTCCAACTTCAAAAAACAAATTAGCAACAGCAACTTCCATAATTCTGTCCTTAAAGGCTCACTGTAAGTCAGGCAGATGTGTCTGATTGGCTCAGTATGTAAAAAAGAGATGGGTCGGATACATGCACAAGCAGAGTGTCCTATAATTCAAAATACTTGTACACAGGGAGTGACTACCACAAACCCCAGACACCCATCTTTTTTACGTAATTGGAAATACTTGATTGCTCATCTAACCATTTTCTGACTGCTAAAAAACATGCTAATTGATGCATTGGTTTGCAGACAGTTGATTGGCTCCCCAAAAGTGTTCAAATGATTAGGTCACTTTTCCAATAAAAACTGCCTATGCAGGTTAGTGGTGCCTGTAGATGAAAACAAACTTTGTAGCCTTGACTAGAGTTGACTAATGTCCTTGCTATAGACGTAGGCCTCTCGAAAATGAAAAATAAATTCTCAGAGATGGTAGTCCCCTTCCTGGCTTGTTGCTAGGACATCTCTATGACACTCTCAGACATTACTGCTCGCCGCCACCATCACAAGAGTGAGCTCTTTCTCCAGTTCAAACCACCTCAAATGCGCTTTCTCTCCCCCTTTGCTGTAGTTCTTAGGTCAGCAATTCTGCGGCAGAGATTAAAGTGGACCACACATGTGTGCTAGTTTGAGAGCTCGCACTTGTGATGGTGGGGGTGAGCAGTAACGGTTAGGAGTGTCTCAGCAACGTCCTAGCAACAAGTCAGGATGGGGGGGCTGTCATCTCTGTGAGTTTTTTGGCCAGTCTTCGGGAGGAACTTAGATGGGCTACACCAATAGTAAGGGCATTATCCAACTTTAGTTAAAGCTCAAGGCTTCCCTTTCCTACATAGGCTGATTTTGATAATGGTGAACTAATACTTTAAGGAGTCCACTTCTATACAGGGGGTGTGTCCATTAAGTGATAACGGAATCATTTCTGAACAGGGGTTCTCACGATAAAGTCTTTCAACCCAGCTTTCGGAGGTATCGTTGGATAGGGCAGTAGCGTTTTAGGTGAGAAATTTGCATAATTTAATAAAGCAAAATATATAAATGGTGTAATGCAATGTAAAACAAAAAGTGCGCCAAAGATTTCTTAGAACAACAGAGTCCAGAAAACAGCCACAGTAAGTATGAGGACACTGAGCTTTTGGGTGGAGCCGCTGTCAGTGCATTCCTTTTCTTGGATTTTTAATATGGCACCCGGAGTGACAAGCTCAGATGAACAAAACTCTTGATTTGCACAACCACGCATAGACCAGTGCTCGTCCACACCACCTGCACATAAAAAAAAAAAAAAATTTAAGAAAAGGTCTTTTAAAAAAAAAAGATTCATAAGCTAAACAACTAACCTTTTGGTAACATTACATGCCTGCATGGGTGCTTTCCATGCACATCACAATACCGGTGCCTTTTATTTTTAATAGGTAGTCACTGACTTAGCCTAGACTAAGGCAATGTCATTACTCTGCTACAGGCAGGATTAAGCATTTCCTTGGTTTCCCCTCCCCCCAGAGACCAGACTACAACATTGCAACTTTGTAGCAAAAAACTGAGAACTGCGCAGGCATCAGGATTACCATGGTTGCATCACTGTAGAGCAGTGATATTAAAGTGGTTATATCTGAAATGAAAAATGAATAAAGCATATCCTTCTATAATGTGTACTTGCCTCAATCCAAATCACTAATGCCCCGTACACACGGTCGGACTTTGTTCGGACATTCCGACAACAAAATCCTAGGATGTTGGCTCAAACTTGTCTTGCATACACACGGTCACACAAAGTTGTCGGAAAATCCGATCATTCTGAACGCAATGACGTAAAACACGTACGTCGGGACTATAAACAGGGCAGTAGCCAATAGCTTTCATCTCTTTATTTATTCTGAGCATGCGTGGCACTTTGTGCGTCGGATTTGTGTACACACGATCCGAATTTCCGACAACGGATTTTGTTGTCGGAAAATTTTATATCCTGCTCTCAAACTTTGTGTGTTGGAAAATCCGATGGAAAATGTCCGATGGAGCCTACACACGGTCGGAATTTCCCACAACACGCTCCGATCGGACATTTTCCATCGGAAAATCCGACCGTGTGTACGGGACATTAGTGTGAGTTCTTTCTGTTGTCTGCCTGAGTCACTTCTGACACGTTATGCCGACTCCAAGGGGCCCAGGGGGATGGGGGGGGGTCTAGGATCCATGCCTTTCCCTAGTAAAAGCACCTCCCCCACAGTTAGAAAACACTGGCTAGGCACACAATTAACCCTTTGATTGCCCCTGATATTAACCTCTTCCCTGCCAGTGTCCTTAGTACAGTGAGAGTGCATATTTTTAACACTGATCACTGTATTTGTGGCACTGGTCCCAAAAAAAGTGTCAAAAGTGTCCGTTAGTCCCCAATTTGACCACCGCAATATCACAGTCCCGCAATAAGTCTACCACTATTACAAGCAAAAAAAAAATGAATCAATAAAAATTCCATAAAAATATTCCATAGTCCGTAGATGCTATAACTTTTGCGCAAACCAATTAGTATATGCTTATTGGGATTTTGTTTTACCAAAAATATGTATCAGAATACATATTGGCCTAAACTGATGAAGAAATTCGATTTTTTTTATATGGTTTATAGCAGAAGGTAAAAAAAAATGTTTTTTTTTTCCAAATTGCCGTTTTTTTATTCATAGTACAAAAGATAAACAATGCAAAGGTGATCAAATACCACCAAAAGAAACTCTATTCGTGGTAAAAAAGGACATACATTTTATTTGGGCAGAGCGCCGCACGACCGCGCAATTGTGAGCTAAAGTAACGCAGTGCTGTATCACAAAAAATGGTCTGGTCATGAAGGGGGGTAAACCTTCCGGAGCTGAAGTGGTTGAGTTTCAAAAACGCTGAGGGTTTAACACTACTTTGACATAAAGAACTATATCTGATGCCAGGTTCACTTTAAGGCTGGATTCACACCTATGGCATTTTTAGTGCTTTTTGCATTTTGCAGATTTGCACTACAGCCCATTTACCATGGTTTCCTATGGAACACGTTCTGTAGAGCAAATCTGCAAAATGCAAAAAGCACTAAAAATGCCATAGGTGTGAATCCAGCCTTAAGGGACAATCTTACATTTATTTTATAGTTTTAATGATTTTTACTTAAAACTTAGTTTGATTAAACACATTGCTTGAAAATCAAACTGTGAAAAAATATGTATTAATTTGGACCATTACCCAGAGAATCAATCGAGATACGGCCACATTTAGTCTCAGTTCCAGAACACTTTATTTCCTCCTTTGACTGACACTGAAAAATTGAGTTGGAATAACACGAAGTGCAGGTTTTGTTATTTGCGATCTTATTAGTTGGAAACAAGTTATCTGTAAAAGAAAAAAAAAAAACAGAAATGTTCAGATTTTAAAAACGTTTTGTACATAAATTGAAAACAGTAACACTGTCATCCTCCCAAATGAATTCCCCAAAGCAATTCAATATATTAGAAAATACATTATACTTACCACTCTGAAGTCTCTATTCGGCTTACCAAACATCCAGGATCCAGGATTGTCAGATGTCTTCGTCCCCCCCCCCACGTGCCGTTGTACTTCCACAAATCCCTATGCCATTGCTATGTCCTGGTGTGATGTAGGGGCAGGAGGATGTAACCAAAGAGCGTGGTGGGGGACACAGACATCTGGCAATCCCAGTAGTATCGCATGCTAAAGAGTGATGGAATGGAGGAAAGGGAGGAGACATGGGCCACCAGAGAGGTGACTATATTATATCTTCAATCACCATGAATTGCTTTGGGGAATTTATGGAGGAGTCACACTCTTGCCTCTTCACATTTATATTCCCCAAAACAATTCAGTATATTAGAAGATGTATTATACCCTACTCTCTAAGGAGATATGTCTCCTATCTTCTCTCTGTTCCAGCACGGCAGACTACATCAAACTCTTCAGCTTTTGACACGTCTGAGAATGTCAGATACTGTATCAGCATCCCCAGGCCCCTCACAATGTGCTGTGTTCCTCCTATAGAGCCCTAAGTCACTGCTATGTTCTGTTGTCATGTGGGGTCTGTATGATGAACTACAGTGAATTCCAGGGAATGTATTGAATGCTGAAGAACCTAAAGAAGGTTGCAGTGCTGGAATGGAAGAAAGATAGGAGACATGGGCCACCATGGGCCACCTAGGTGAGTATATTATAGCTTTTATTACCATGCACTGCTTTGGGGAATTTTCAGAGGAGTTGAGTGTGGCTTTGAAACTATACCAAAATGTGTTTTTACCTCTTCATGTTATTGAAAGAGAACATGTACTGAAAAAAAAAAACAACACATGGTGCCCAAAAAGTGGATTTATATTCTTTGTGGCTAAATTTAAATGAGACTTTTTATGCTTGGAGTTCAACTTTAAAGTGAGTGACCAAAACAGGAACTAGGTATGGTTATCTTCATCCCACCATGGACTCTACATGGAGATCTATTTTGGATGTATAGACTAGAACAGCCATTTTTCAACCAGGGTTCCTCAAGAGGTGTCTAGGGATTCCTTCAGCCTTGGCTAATTGCTTTCCTATCTAATGGTGCCTGTATAGTTCCAGATCCGACAGCACTTGCCAGAGCCAGCAGCATGACACACCAATGATATTTTTAATTGTTAGGAAGCCACCATTGTAAAGGGAGCATTATTTCCTGGCCACCAACATAAAGGGCATTCTTCCCACTGACCCCAAAGTAAAGGGCCTTCTTTCCATTGACACCCAATGTAAAGACCATTCTTTCCACTGACCACCAATGTAAACGGCATTCTTTTTACTTACTGCAATGTATGGGGCATTCTTCCCATTGACCCCAAAGTAAGGGGCATTCTTCCTACTGACCACCAACATAAAAAGCAGTCATCCCTCTGACCACCAGCGTAAAGGGCATTTTTCCTATTGACCCCCAATGTAAAGGGAAATCTTCCTAATGACCATTATAGTAAAGGACATTCTTTCCACTGAAACACAATTAGTTAATTTCAGCAGGAATCCTTTGAGACCTGAAAAGGATTTCAAGGGTTTCTCTGGGGTAAAAAGGTTGTGAAAGACTGGTCTAGACCAGTGTTTCTCAACTCAAGTCCTCAAGGCGCCCCAACAGGTCATGTTTTCAGGCTTACAATTATTTTGCACAGGTGATTTGATCAGTTTTACTGCCTTAGTAATTACGAGAGCCATTTCATCTGAGGAAAATCCTTAAAACATGACCAGTTGGGGGGCCTTGAAGACTGGAGTTGAGAAACACTGATCTAAACCATTTACTGTATATCATTGCCTTGATGTTTACCAAAGGGACAGTTTTCAAGCTAAACAATAGATCTCTTCTCTGTTGCCAAATAAAATTCTATACACTTGTCTTTGAAGAAAAATAAAAAACAATATGAACAGAACACAATAGGAAATCTATATTTGCAGCTATAACCTCAGTGAAGTAATGGTGAACCTGGAATTATGGAGAATTATCCTTGCCAATATTTTGGCTTGGCTCCAATGTGAAAAGTTGAGTATCTTATAATATAACATAGGGTAATGTACCTGGAACAGGACAGGAGTTGCTTCCACAGCATGCCACACCAAATGCAACAGTAACATTAGGATTGCTGATGGTTGCGGGACTTGTGGTGCATTCTTTTGTTTTTTTGCATCCTTTGTAGTTCCAAGAAGTCACTGTCTTCTCTCCTAGATCATATAATGAATTAGAACACAATCTGCATTAAGACAGATGCCATTAACAAGAACTCATTAAAGAAAAATACATCATTATTTTAAGTCTTTTATGATTTTGTATTTCAAAAGTAATGTATTGCTCTATCAAATATAGTGTTTTTTTTTAACACAGTTTTGGTGGAGGAAATATAAGTATAACTAAGGGCCAAACCTTTTATTTAGTTTTGGATAGAGGGGAGATGGATTAGAACAACTATCAGTTTTTTTGCTATGTCCCCAATAGGAAGATCCACCCTCTCTATTTGCTCTGTTTACCATTATCATTGAAAGTAAAAATAAAAGAAAATCAGAACATTTTGGGTTGTCCCCAGAAAAGTAATGGAGGGAAAACCTTCCAATGGAGACACTGGATCTGGTGACCTGGGGGTTCCGAAGGAATTTCCTTAATTTGCAGGGATTTCCTCTCACTTCCTGTTTGGCTATGGGGCAGGAAGTGAAGGGAAATTTGACAAAGATGGTGAAAAATAAATTGACAGGGGGTATAACCCTCCCAAAAAAAAAAAAAAAAGGTTTTGCTTATAGTTTTACTTGAATAGCTGGAGTTCCGCTTTTTCAATTAAAGGTAAGGAGATAAAGGAAAACATGAAAAGATCTGAAGCTTTAAGTCTTGGCTGAGGAGAATACAAAATATGAATGCACAGTATTTCGTATTTACCTGAAAAATATTTTTTTTAATTTAATTTTTGTAGTCTTGACCATAATAAAAACATTTTACAAAATGACATGATCTTTTTTCATTTACTAAAGGAAAACAGATAGCTCCTGACTGCCATACTCAAATCATGTGCAAGCAAGAAAAGAAAATGCAATAAAAAAAAAAAACAATGTTTTTTATTTTTTTTTAAAGTTCCTTTGATTGGGTGTCCTTTGCAAAAAGTATTTAACCAAATTCACCAAGGTAAGTCCCTTGCAAAGTTACAATTCCCTTGTAAAGTGATTTTTAGTATTTGCCCTTAGTAAATCAACCTCATTGCTTTAATTTCAGCTTGAGCTATGAAGCTTTGTAAACAATAGGTTTCTTTTCAACACAGGAGCTAATTAGATAGAGCTAAAGCTGTTGTACAAAGAGAATACAAAATAAGAATATGCAATATTTCATATTTTCCTGAAAACAAAAAAGAAAAATATATTTTTACTTTTTTTTTAGTCCTAACTACAGTAAAAATTTGCACACATGAAACATTTTTTTTTTTAAATAATGTGTTGGCAGGTGCAGTTAGCTTGTCTGCCACTAGATGGTTTTGTTCCCACTAGCTACTGTAAAAGGAATTGTGTAATTGGGTGTTAGGTCCCCTTTGAGAAAAGTCCCTTTTTAATGATGTACTGTAATGGGTGGAGTTAGTGCCCATATATATATCTCAATGTTGGCAGGGGCCCATAGCAATGGGGCATGGGAACCAAAGGCCCAGAGCTATTAGGATATAGTCAGCTATGGTCCTAAAGAGCTCTTAATGGGGCTGCAGTCCCAGGCAAGGTGGTACAGAACTCAGTACAAACAGCTGTAGTCATCCTGATTCCCCTGATTTTCTTTAGCGGGTCCTGCAGTGGAGTGCATAAGGCCTTTTAGGCCAGGCCAGAATCCTCTACTGGTGAGTACTGGTTAGACCTGGAAATTAGTGGCCATCTGGTAGTGTGCCTGTCTAGGCAGAACCAGAGGTTTTTTTTCTCATAGAATAGGTGCAGGAACCCCCCATTCTGAGTCACCCCTTGTCTCTGCCTCCTACCCTCCTCTGAGCACCATCCCCTGGTTCCACCCCCTACCCACCTCCCAGTACTCCCCCAAGTATCATTTTGTGGTGTTAAATAATTTGTTCTTGACTAATAAAATGAAAAGCGGTAAAATAGATCTCATGGAGCCAGCAACAATAGATTCCTGTGCAACAGTAGACCCCACCCCAGAAACAATAGATCCCCACACAACAATAAACCCCCACACAACAACAATAGACCACCCACAACAAAAAATCCACCCCAGCAACATTAGACCCCCAGCAGCAACAACAGATCTCCGAGCAGCAAGCATCAATAAACCCTCCAGCAGCAACAACAGTTCTCCAAGCAACCAGCAACAATAGACAATCCCTCAACAGTAGATCCCTACCAGCAACATAAGAGCCCCCAGCAACAATAAATCCCCCACAAGCAACAATTGACCCTCACACAGAAACAGATCCCTACCAGTGACAGTAGATCCTCCAGCAGCCAGCATGAATAGACCCTCCAGCACACCCCACACCCCTTGCCATTGCATACATGCAGTGCTGGAGATGCCGGAACTGCGTTCCCCAACGTTCCCGCTGAAATAAAGCTATGGAACTATGGAAGGGACAATGGGAAGAGACTGGTATAATAAAGAGGGCACCTTGATTCTACTCGATGATAGAAGATGAATGCTGTGGACTAATGCCCTGTACCCATGGTTGGATTTTCCGACGGAAAATGTGTGATAGGACCTTGTTGTCGGAAATTCCGACCGTGTGTAGGCTCCATCACACATTTTCCATCGGATTTTTAGTCACACAAAGTTTGAGAGCAGGATATAAAATTTTCCGACGCACAAAGTGCCACGCATGCTCAGAATAAATAAAGAGAAGAAAGCTATTGGCCACTGCCCCGTTTATAGTCCCGACGTACATGTTTTACGTCACAGCGTTCAGAACGATCGGATTTTCCGACAACTTTGTATGACCGTGTGTACGGGGCATTAGTATACATGGGGGAAGTGGTCCCAACTCTGTGGTGCACCCTAGGAGAGGAGGTCCTAAGGGAAGATGGCTTACAAGTTATGTGCTTGAGTTCTATGCGGAAAGGATGACTACAGAATCTACTCCTGTTTATGGCAAATCCGCGGCAAAGAATTCTGTTGGTATGTCAATGTGATGTCAGATGTCACGAAAATCCTGCAAATTTACAGTAAATTGTGGAAAATGCATTTTATGTGTGGACATTCCTTATTCTTAAATATTAAGGCCTATGGGCAGAAATGTCCTGAGTGGGTCTATGGGAAGGAGTATGGCACAATATGGTGGAGGGTTCTATCAAAAGCAGGTGGGTAGCTGTCCTATCCAAGAAGAAGCAGGCGGGGACTTGCACAGTCTGGCACCAATAATTGTGAGCCCCCTTACATGTGTGCCATGGCTTTTGTTATCTTATACAGGACTTTTAATTCATTGAAATATTACCTTTCTTTTCCACGAAGTAGGAAGTGGCACATTGGTGATCAGAGTCAGGGCAATCCATTATAGTTTCAGCCTTTTCAAGGCAGGTAAGTCCAGCTGAGTTTTCACAATGTGTGCATTGTACATAGCAATCCTTTTCTTTTATTAAGGGTGTGAAGTTCGGAGTGACAAGCTTGTGCGAGCAAAACTCTGGATTTACACAGCCACGAATGGACCAGTGGTTTTTAGAACCTGCACATAAAACAAAATATTTAAGAAAATGACTTCCAGTCAGTGACATTGCCTAGGTTCAGTCTGCTGCAGGCAGGAGTAGGCATATCTTCAGTCCCCCCCCCCCCCCAGTGATCAGACTGTATATTGTAACTTTGTAGCAAGTCACAAGGTCAGAGACTGCAGCAGAGGGCTGATCTGTGTCTGCAATCTGTGAACACGGCCAAGAGCTGCATAGGCACTGGGATTACCATGATTGTGTCACTGTAGCACTTACCCACTTCAATACCGGGCACTTTCACCCCCCTCCTTCCCAGACCAATTTTCAGCTTTCAGCGCTGTCACACTTTGAATGAGAATTGCGCAGTCATGCAACACTGTACCCAAATTACATTTTTATCATTTTTTTTTGGTGGTATTTAATCACCATTGGGGTTTTTATTTTTTACGCTACAAATAAAAACGACCGAAAATTTTCAAAAAAAGGGCATTTTTCTTAGTTTCTGTTAGTACAATACATATTTAGTACAGTGACAGTGCATATTTTTAGCACTGATCACCATATTCGTGGTACTGGTCACCAAAAAAGTGTCAAACGTGTCCATTGGTGCCCAATTTGTCTGCTGCAATATCACAGTCCCGATATAAGTCACTGATTACCACCATTACTAGCAAAAATAAATGAATCAATAAAAATACCATAAATATATCCCATAGTTTGTAGACGCTATAACTTTTGCGCAAACCAATCAATATACGTGTATTGGGATTTTGTTTTACCAAAAATATGTAGCAGAATACATATTGGCCTAAATTGATGAAGAAATTCGATTTTTACATTTTTTTTATCGGATATGGTTTTATAGTAGAAAGTAAAAAATATTGTTTGTTTTTTTTTCAAAATTTATAGTGCAAAAAATAAATAACGCAAAGGTGATCAAATACCACCAAAAGAAAGCTCTATTTGTGGTAAAAAAAAGGACATACATTTTATTTGGGTAGAGCGCCACACGACCGCGCAATTGTCAGCTAAAGTAACGCAGTGCCGTATCGCAAAAAATGGTCTGGTCATGACGGGGGGTAAACCTTCCGGAGCTGAAGTTGTTGAGTTTTAAAAAACGTTGAGGGTTTAATACTACTTTGACATAAAGAACTCAATCTGATGCCAGGTTCACTGTAGCCTCCCTGGCGGATTTCCCGAGTGTGGCTCGGGGTTAAAATTCAGCACCATTAGCGGTAACCCCGAGCCACACTCGGGATTACATTGCAGGATCCCTGAGCGGTATACTTACCTTGTCCCCGGGATCCTGCAATGTCCCCCGCAGTGTCCGTGGGCTCTGTCTCCTCCGAAGCCTCTCTGTGCCAGGCTCCGTTCCCTGCGAGCGTCGCGACGCACGGGGGCGGAGCCTGGCGGCAAATTCAAAAATGTAAAAACCATAACACATACAGTACTGTAATCTTACAGAATACAGTACTGTATGAAATTATTTCACATCCCTTTTGTCCCCAGTGCTTTGCCCAATCCCGCCCTGCATGCAGTTTTATATTACATATACTGTTCTTTCTGCCTGGAAACTGGAGATTGTCCATAGCAACCAAAAAGTGTCCCTTTACGTCAAAAGTGGCTTTAGACCAGCTAGAAAACAGCGATAGTAAATTAGAACACTTGCAGAATTGAGCGATAGTGAATCGTGGGGAAATTTATTTTATTATTATTATTTTTTTTTTATTATTTATTTATTTATTTATTTTTTTTAATTATTTTTTTTTATTTATTATATTAAAATTTATGTTTTTGTGTTTCAAACTTTATCATACCCGGGATATCTACTAGACTCTTGTTTGGACAGATTTAAGTGTGTTATTGTTAAGAATTACAGACCTACAATATAAAACGCCAAATTTCCATGTAAAATAATTGTACCGCTTTCAGCACCTAAAATCCGAAATAATCATACCGCCAGGGAGGTTAAAGGGACAATTCTACATTTATTTTATAGGTTAAATGATTTTTACTTAATACTTAGTTTGATTAAACACATTGCTTGAAAATCGTACTGTGAAAAAATATGTATTAATTTGGACCATTACCCAGAGAATCAATTAAGATACGGCCACATTTAGTCTCAGTTCCAGAACACTTTATTTCCTCCTTTGACTGACACTGAAAAATTGAGTTGGAATAACACGAGGTGCAGGTTTTGTTATTTGCGATCTTATTAGTTGGAAACAAGTTATCTGTAAAAGAAAAAAAAAACAGAAATGTTCAGATTTTAAAAACGTTTTGTACATAAATTGAAAACAGTAGCACTGTCATCCTCCCAAATGAATTCCCCAAAGCAATTCAATATATTAGAAAATACATTATACTTACCACTCTGAAGTCTCTATTCGGCTTACCAAACATCCAGGATCCAGGATTGTCAGATGTCTTCGTCCCCCCCCCACGTGCCGTTGTACTTCCACAAATCCCTATTCCATTGCTAAGTCCTGGTGTGACGTAGGGGCAGGAGGATGTAACCAAAGAGCGTGGTGGGGGACACAGACATCTGGCAATCCCAGTAGGGTCGCATTCTAAAGAGTGATGGGATGGAGGAAAGGGAGGAGACATCGACCACCAGAGAGGTGACTATATTATATCTTCAATCACCATGAATTGCTTTGGGGAATTTATGGAGGAGTCACACTCTTGCCTCTTCACATTTATATTCCCCAAAACAATTCAGTATATTAGAAGATGTAATATACCCTACTCTCTAAGGAGGTGTGTCTCCTATCTTCTCTCTGTTCCAGCACTGGAGACTACGTCAAACTCTTCAGCTTTTGACACGTCTGGGAGTGTCAGATACAACAAAACGTTGGATTGCGAGCATAATTAGTTCCAGAAATATGCTTGTAATCCAAAGCACTTGTATATCAAAGCGTTTTTCCCCATAAGAAATAAAGGAAACTCGAATGATTTGTTCCACAACCATTTATTCATAAGTCCTTCAGTTTATAGTCCATATAAAAAGATTATAGCAATGTGACCAGGTTGTGTAACCATAATAGGTCCATCTACAATGGACAGCCTCCACAAGGGGAGCTACAGAGTATAAAAGAGAAGAGAAGCACCTCAAAGTGTAGCAATATGGTTACATTTAATGAAGGTACAACATTTAGTAACTTATACGGTTGATGATTAAAACAGGCACATCTAAGTATGCAGGCTAAAGCTGTCCACATAGACCATCCCCCGCACCACTTGCTCTCACCGCTGTCAGTCTGCAATCGCGACCGGGAAGACTACCGTGCAGTAGAGTGATCTGAAAGCGAGGCTTGAACCGCTCATGGAGCACAGCGTGGAAGAGATGACATCGATGGTGGTGTGGAGGACGGTCTATGTGGATAGCTTTAACCCGGATGCCTGCATACTTAGATGTGCCTGTTTTAATCATAAGCCATGTAAGTAGCTAAATGTTGTACCTTCATTAAATGTAACCATAATGCTACACTTAGAGGGGCCCTCTTCTCTTTTATACTCAGTTGTGACATGACGCTACTTGTATATATCAAAACATTGCTTGTATATCAAGTCACATTTTATTAAAAAATGTTGCTTGTCTTGCAAAACGCTCTTAAACCAAGTTATTCTGAAACCAAGGTTTTACTGTATCTGCATCCCCAGGTCCCTCACAATGTGCTGTGTTCCTCCTATAGAGCTCTAAATTACTGCTATATCCTGTTGTCATGTGGGCACTGTATGATGAACTACAGTGAATTCCAGGGAATGTATTGAATGCTGAAGAACCTAAAGAAGGCTGCAGTGCCGGAATGGAAGAAAGATAGGAGACATGGGCCACCTAGGTGAGTATATTATAGCTTCTATTACCATGGACTGCTTTGGGGAATTGTCAGAGGAGTTGAGTGTGGCTTTAAAACTATACGAAAATGTGTTTTTTACCTCTTCATGTAATTGAAAGAGAACATGTACTGAAAAAAAAACAAAACGTGTTGCCCGAAAAGTGGATTTATATTCTTTGTGGCTAATGAGAAATATATTTAAATGAGACTTTTTATGCTTGGAGTTCAACTTTAAAGTAAGTGACCAAGACAGGAACTAGGTATGGTTATCTTCATCCCACCATGGACTCTACATGGAGATCTATTTTGGATGTATAGACTAGAACAGACATTTTTCAAAAAGGGTTCCTCAAGAGGTCTCTAGGGGTTCCTTCAGCTTTGGCTAATTGCTTTCCCATCTAATGGTGCCTGTATAGTTCCAGATCCAACAGCACTTGCCAAAGCCAGCAGCATGACACACCAATGATATTTTTAATTGTTAGGAAGCCACCATTGTAAGGGGAGCATTATTTCCTGGCCACAAACGTAAAGGGCATTCTTCCCACTGACCCCAAAGCAAAGGGCCTTCTTTCCATTGACATCCACTGTAAAGGCCATTCTTTCCACTGACCACCAATGTAAAGGGCATTCTTCGTATTGACTACAATGTAAAGGGCATTCTTCCCACTGACCCCAATGTAAAGGGCATTCTTCCCATTGACCAACATAAAAGTCATTCATCCCTCTGACCACCAGCGTAAAGGGCATTTTTCCTATTGACTCCAATGTAAAGGGTATTCTTCCCACTGACCACCAAGGAAAGGCTGGTCTAGAGCAATTTTTCTCAACTCAAGTCCTCAGGGTGCCCCAACAGGTCATGTTTTCAGGCTTACAATTATTTTGCACATATGATTTGATCAGTTTCACTGCCTTAGTAATTACAAAACGGCCATTTCATCTGAGGGAAATCCTTAACCACTTGCCGACCGCCTACCGCATATATACTGCGGCAGAGCGGCACGGGCAGGCAAAATCACGTACCCGTACGTGATCTGCCTCCCGCGGGCGGGGGGTCCGATCGGACCCCCCCCCGGTGCCACCGGCGGTCGGCATCTGACTGGGAGCGTCGGGAGGCGAGGGGGAGACCATCCGATCGTGGCCCCCCCCTCGCGATCGCTCCCAGCCAATGGGAATCCTCCTCTGCCTGTGTGTCGTTTCACACAGGCAGAGGATGTGATGTCATCTCTCCCCGGTCTGGCAGTTTCCGTTCCAGCGCCGAGGAGAGATGACAAGTGAGTGCACAACACACACACACACACAGTAGAACATGCCAGGCATACTTTACACCCCCGATCCCCCCCCGATCGCCCCCCGATCCCCCCCCAATCACCCCCCCCCCCCCTGTCACAAACTGACATTAGCAGTATTTTTTTTTTTTCTGATTACTGCATAGTGTCAGTTTGTGACAGTTAGTGTTAGGGCAGATAGTATTACCCCCCTTTAGGTCTAGGATACCCCCCTAACCCCCCCTAATAAAGTTTTAACCCCTTGATCACCCCCTGTCACCAGTGTCGCTAAGCGATCATTTTTCTGATCGCTGTATTAGTGTCGCTGGTGACGCTAGTTAGGAACGTAAATATTTAGGTTCGCCGTCAGCGTTTTATAGCGACAGGGACCCCCATATACTACCTAATAAATGTTTTAACCCCTTGATTGCCCCCTAGTTAACCCTTTCACCACTGATCACCGTATAACCGTTACGGGTGACGCTGGTTAGTTCGTTTATTTTTTATAGTGTCAGGGCACCCGCCGTTTATTACCGAATAAAGGTTTAGCCCCCTGAT
The DNA here is from genome assembly GCA_037952925.1 of Lithobates clamitans. Lineage (NCBI taxonomy): Eukaryota > Metazoa > Chordata > Amphibia > Anura > Ranidae > Lithobates > Lithobates clamitans. The sequence continues at coordinate 937,034 of JBBGZY010001740.1, read as the reverse complement.
CGCCCGGCGGTGATATGCGTCGCCCCAGGCAGCGTCAGATTAGCGCCAGTACCGCTAACACCCACGCACGCAGCATATGCCTCCCTTAGTGGTATAGTATCTGATCGGATCAATATCTGATCCGATCAGATCTATACTAGCGTCCCCAGCAGTTTAGGGTTCCCGAAAACGCAGTGTTAGCGGGATCAGCCCAGATACCCGCTAGCACCTGCGTTTTGCCCCTCCGCCCAGCCCAGCCCACCCAAGTGCAGTATCGATCGATCACTGTCACTTACAAAACACTAAACGCATAACTGCAGCGTTCGCAGAGTCAGGCCTGATCCCTGCGATCGCTAACAGTTTTTTTGGTAGCGTTTTGGTGAACTGGCAAGCACCAGCCCCAGGCAGCGTCAGGTTAGCGCCAGTACCGCTAACACCCACGCACGCACCGTATACCTCCCTTAGTGGTATAGTATCTGATCGGATCAATATCTGATCCGATCAAATCTATACTAGCGTCCCCAGCAGTTTAGGGTTCCCAAAAACGCAGTGTTAGCGGGATCAGCCCAGATACCCGCTAGCACCTGCGTTTTGCCCCTCCGCCCGGCCCAGCCCAGCCCACCCAAGTGCAGTATCGATCGATCACTGTCACTTACAAGGCACTAAACGCATAACTGCAGCGTTCGCAGAGTCAGGCCTGATCCCTGCGATCGCTAACAGTTTTTTTGGTAGCGTTTTGGTGAACTGGCAAGCACCAGCCCCAGGCAGCGTCAGATTAGCGCCAATACCGCTAACACCCACGCACGCAGCATACGCCTCCCTTAGTGGTATAGTATCTGATCGGATCAATATCTGATCTGATCAGATCTATACTAGCGTCCCCAGCAGTTTAGGGTTCCCAAAAACGCAGTGTTAGCGGGATCAGCCCAGATACCTGCTAGCACCTGCGTTTTGCCCCTCCGCCCGGCCCGGCCCAGCCCACCCAAGTGCAGTATCGATCGATCACTGTCACTTACAAAACACTAAACGCATAACTGCAGCGTTCGCAGAGTCAGGCCGGATCCCTGTGATCGCTAACAGTTTTTTTGTAGCGTTTTGGTGAACTGGCAAGCGCCAGCGGCCTAGTACACCCCGGTCGTAGTCAAACCAGCACTGCAGTAACACTTGGTGACGTGGCGAGTCCCATAAGTGCAGTTAAAGCTGGTGAGGTGGCAAGCACAAGTAGTGTCCCGCTGCCACCAAAAAGACAAACACAGGCCCGTCGTGCCCATAATGCCCTTCCTGCTGCATTCGCCAATCCTAATTGGGAACCCACCGCTTCTGCAGCGCCCGTACTTCCCCCATTCACATCCCCAACCAAATGCAGTCGGCTGCATGAGAGGCATTTTTATGTCCTCCCGAGTACCCCTACCCAACGAACCCCCCCAAAAAAGATGTCGTGTCTGCAGCAAGCGCGGATATAGGCGTGACACCCGCTATTATTGTCCCTCCTGTCCTGATAATCCTGGTCTTTGCATTGGTGAATGTTTTGAACGCTACCATGCACTAGTTGAGTATTAGCGTAGGGTACAGCATTGCACAGACTAGGCACACTTTCACAGGGTCTCCCAAGATGCCATCGCATTTTGAGAGACCCGAACCTGGAACCGGTTACAGTTATAAAAGTTAGTTACAAAAAAAAGTGTAAAAAAAAAAAAAAAACACAAACAAAAATATAAAATAAAAATAGTTGTCGTTTTATTGTTCTCTCTCTCTCTATTCTCTCTCTATTGTTCTGCTCTTTTTTACTGTATTCTATTCTGCAATGTTTTATTGTTGTTATGTTTTATCACGTTTGCTTTTCAGGTATGTAATTAAGTGATCTTGCATAGCAAGACCACTTACTGTTATCTCACATATATATTATTATTATTAAGTGTTCTTGCATAGCAAGACCACTTACTGTTATCTCACATATATATTATTAAGTGTTCTTGCATAGCAAGACCACTTACTGTTATCTCACATATATATTATTATTCTTATTATAGCCAAATTTACCACCCTAACTCCTCCCACAGTTTTTACACTACATAGACAAGTAATATACCGAAACGTGCGGATTTTTCCCGAATGGTGTGCTATTATTTTGTGGAACATTTCGCCGAATGGTTCACGAAATATCGTCATTTTTGCGGCGAAATTGGTCCCATAGGAATGAATGGGGAAACTAGAGTGGGAGATGACAAAAGCTGGAAAATCAGAACATGATTTCTAAACTGCCGCCACTCCCTCATTTTCAAGCCCACCTACACAAATCTTATATCAAAACGTTCAGCTATCCCTGCTGCCACTAAACATGTCCACGGCTAAGCCATAGTCCTGATAGTTTTCACAATATGACCATTTGTTTGCAACTCACGCCGTCCATTGACATTCATTGAAACTACACTCTAGCCCCCTCCAAATTTGAAGGGCAATTTCTAAACTGCGACTGTGCCTTCATTTTTAATATTTCAGAGACATACTATACATCAAAATCTAGGTCTGGGTCTTGTGATTCTCACAATATAAAGATCTTCGCTGTAGGATGTATAGTTTTTAAAATACGGCCATTTGTTTAGAGGTCATTTCAGGAAATTTTAGCCATTAATCAGAGTGCACTGTTAGTGTTTGTTTTGTTGCCATGGTTACCAAAGCTTCTGTTATACACAGGGGGGAAGGTGGCTGGAGCATCTCAGCTGATTACAGAGCCCGGGGGAGGGGACAGACACACCATGTACTGATTTATAATAGAGGAATATGATGGGGCAGTTTTGATGGGGTAATTCTGATGGGGCAGTTTTGATGAAGTAGTATTTGGGAAGCATAAACAGGGCATGAGCGTTGCTAGGAAACAGTGGTTGTAAACACAAGATGCTGAGACACTCCAAATGCATGTGACTTCATCTGCTAGACTTGATAATGCTTGTAGACTCCTCCCACAGTTTTCACACTACAGAGACAAATAATATACCGAAACGAGCGGATTGTTCCCGATTGGTGTGTTATTACTTTGTGGAATGTTTTGCCGAATGGTCCACGAAATTACGTTTTTACGGCGAAATTGGTCCCATAGGAATGAATGGCGAAATGTTCAAAACTAGAGTGGGAAGTGACAAAAGCTGACAACCCCATGATCAGCCAAAACATTATGACCACCCCATGATCAGCCAAACCATTATGACCGCCCCAAGTAAAAAAAAAAATATTTTTGAAAAAAAAAAAAAAAAATTTTAAAAAAGTAAAAAAATAATTTTTGAAAAAAAAAAATCATTTTTGAAAAAAAATATATTTTTGAAAAAAAAAAAAATATTTTTGAAAAAAAAAAATATTTTTGAAAAAAAAAATTTTTTTAAAAAAAATTATTTTTGAAAAAAAAATATATTTGAAAAAAAAATATTTTTGAAAAAAAAAATTATTTTTGAAAAAAAAATTACTTTAAAAAAAATAATAATTTCGAAAAATAAATTATTTTTGAAATAAAAAAATTCATTTTTGAAAAAAAAAAATTACCTTTGAAAAAAAAAATTACTTTTGAAAAAAAAAATCATTTTTGAAGAAAAAAAAATCATTTTTGATTAAAAAAAATTCATTTTTTGAAAAAAAAAATTACTTTTGAAAAAAATGTTCAGCTCTTTCAGCGAATGATGGAACTTTTTTACTACTATTTATACTTTTTAAAATATTAAGCTTTTTAACACTTTTCACAGTTACTCAAGCCACTCCACCCCACCCAGTTACTCCGCCCACTCCAGTTGTAGAGGCAAGAACACTTTCACAATTTCCCCAGAAATTGTACCTTTTCTAGTATTAAGTGTTCTTGCATAGCAAGACCACTTACTGTTATCTCACATATATATTATTATTCTTATTATAGCCAAATTTACCACCCTAACTCCTCCCACAGTTTTTACACTACATAGACAAGTAATATACCGAAACGTGCGGATTGTTCCCGAATGGTGTGCTATTACTTTGTGGAACGTTTCGCCGAATGGTTCACGAAATATCGTCGTTTTTGCGGCGAAATTGGTCCCATAGGAATGAATGGGGAAACTAGAGTGGGAGATGACAAAAGCTGGAAAATCAGAACATGATTTCTAAACTGCCGCCACTCCCTCATTTTCAAGCCCACCTACACAAATCTTATATCAAAACGTTCAGCTATCCCTGCTGCCACTAAACATGTCCACGGCTAAGCCATAGTCCTGATAGTTTTCACAATATGACCATTTGTTTGCAACTCACGCCGTCCATTGACATTCATTGAAACTACACTCTAGCCCCCTCCAAATTTGAAGGGCAATTTCTAAACTGCGACTGTGCCTTCATTTTTAATATTTCAGAGACATACTATACATCAAAATCTAGGTCTGGGTCTTGTGATTCTCACAATATAAAGATCTTCGCTGTAGGATGTATAGTTTTTAAAATACGGCCATTTGTTTAGAGGTCATTTCAGGAAATTTTAGCCATTAATCAGAGTCTACTGTTAGTGTTTGTTTTGTTGCCATGGTTACCAAAGCTTCTGTTATACACAGGGGGGGAAGGTGGCTGGAGCATCTCAGCTGATTACAGAGCCCGGGGGAGGGGACAGACACACCATGTACTGATTTATAATAGAGGAATATGATGGGGCAGTTTTGATGGGGTAATTCTGATGGGGCAGTTTTGATGAAGCAGTATTTGGGAAGCATAAACAGGGCATGAGCGTTGCTAGGAAACAGTGGTTGTAAACACAAGATGCTGAGACACTCCAAATGCATGTGACTTCATCTGCTAGACTTGATAATGCTTGTAGACTCCTCCCACAGTTTTCACACTACAGAGACAAATAATATACCGAAACGAGCGGATTGTTCCCGATTGGTGTGTTATTACTTTGTGGAATGTTTTGCCGAATGGTCCACGAAATGACGTTTTTGCGGCGAAATTGGTCCCATAGGAATGAATGGCGAAATGTTCAAAACTAGAGTGGGAAGTGACAAAAGCTGACAACCCCATGATCAGCCAAAACATTATGACCACCCCATGATCAGCCAAAACATTATGACCGCCCCATGTAAAAAAAAATATATTTTTGAAAAAAGTAAAAAAATAATTTTTGAAAAAAGTAAAAAAATAATTTTTGAAAAAAGTAAAAAAATAATTTTTGAAAAAAAAAAATCATTTTTGAAAAAAAAAAATATATTTTTGAAAAAAAAATTATTTTTGAAAAAAAAAAATTATTTTTGAAAAAAAAAAATATTTTTGAAAAAAAAATTTCTTTTAAAAAAAAAATTATTTTTGAAAAAAAAAAATATTTTAGAAAAAAAAAAAATTTTGAAAAAAAAATTGCTTTAAAAAAAATAATAATTTCGAAAAAAAAATTATTTTTGAAATAAAAAAATTCATTTTTGAAAAAAAAAATTACCTTTGAAAAAAAAAATTACTTTTGAAAAAAAAAAATCATTTTTGAAGAAAAAAAAAATCATTTTTGATTAAAAAAAATTCATTTTTGAAAAAAAAAATTACTTTTGAAAAAAATGTTCAGCTCTTTCAGCGAATGATGGAACTTTTTTACTACTATTTATACTTTTTAAAATATTAAGCTTTTTAACACTTTTCACAGTTACTCAAGCCACTCCACCCCACCCAGTTACTCCGCCCACTCCAGTTGTAGAGGCAAGAACACTTTCACAATTTCCCCAGAAATTGTACCTTTTCTAGTTATTCTTATTCTTATTATAGCCAAATTTACCACCCTAACTCCTCCCACAGTTTTTACACTACATAGACAAGTAATATACCGAAACGTGCGGATTTTTCCCGAATGGTGTGCTATTATTTTGTGGAACATTTCGCCGAATGGTTCACGAAATATCGTCATTTTTGCGGCGAAATTGGTCCCATAGGAATGAATGGGGAAACTAGAGTGGGAGATGACAAAAGCTGGAAAATCAGAACATGATTTCTAAACTGCCGCCACTCCCTCATTTTCAAGCCCACCTACACAAATCTTATATCAAAACGTTCAGCTATCCCTGCTGTCACTAAACATGTCCACGGCTAAGCCATAGTCCTGATAGTTTTCACAATATGACCATTTGTTTGCAACTCACGCCGTCCATTGACATTCATTGAAACTACACTCTAGCCCCCTCCAAATTTGAAGGGCAATTTCTAAACTGCGACTGTGCCTTCATTTTTAATATTTCAGAGACATACTATACATCAAAATCTAGGTCTGGGTCTTGTGATTCTCACAATATAAAGATCTTCGCTGTAGGATGTATAGTTTTTAAAATACGGCCATTTGTTTAGAGGTCATTTCAGGAAATTTTAGCCATTAATCAGAGTCTACTGTTAGTGTTTGTTTTGTTGCCATGGTTACCAAAGCTTCTGTTATACACAGGGGGGAAGGTGGCTGGAGCATCTCAGCTCTGATTACAGAGCCCGGGGGAGGGGACAGACACACCATGTACTGATTTATAATAGAGGAATATGATGGGGCAGTTTTGATGGGGTAATTCTGATGGGGCAGTTTTGATGAAGCAGTATTTGGGAAGCATAAACAGGGCATGAGCGTTGCTAGGAAACAGTGGTTGTAAACACAAGATGCTGAGACACTCCAAATGCATGTGACTTCATCTGCTAGACTTGATAATGCTTGTAGACTCCTCCCACAGTTTTCACACTACAGAGACAAATAATATACCGAAACGAGCGGATTGTTCCCGATTGGTGTGTTATTACTTTGTGGAATGTTTTGCCGAATGGTCCACGAAATGACGTTTTTGCGGCGAAATTGGTCCCATAGGAATGAATGGCGAAATGTTCAAAACTAGAGTGGGAAGTGACAAAAGCTGACAACCCCATGATCAGCCAAAACATTATGACCACCCCATGATCAGCCAAAACATTATGACCGCCCCATGTAAAAAAAAATATATTTTTGAAAAAAAAAAAAAATTTTTGAAAAAAGTAAAAAAATAATTTTTGAAAAAAGTAAAAAAATAATTTTTGAAAAAAAAAAATCATTTTTGAAAAAAAAAATATATTTTTGAAAAAAAAATTATTTTTGAAAAAAAAAAAATTATTTTTGAAAAAAAAAATATTTTTGAAAAAAAAATTTCTTTTAAAAAAAAAATTATTTTTGAAAAAAAAATATATTTGAAAAAAAAAAAATTTTTGAAAAAAAAAAATTTTTGAAAAAAAAATTGCTTTAAAAAAAATAATAATTTCGAAAAAAAAATTATTTTTGAAATAAAAAAATTCATTTTTGAAAAAAAAAATTACCTTTGAAAAAAAAAATTACTTTTGAAAAAAAAAAATCATTTTTGAAGAAAAAAAAAATCATTTTTGATTAAAAAAAATTCATTTTTGAAAAAAAAAATTACTTTTGAAAAAAATGTTCAGCTCTTTCAGCGAATGATGGAACTTTTTTACTACTATTTATACTTTTTAAAATATTAAGCTTTTTAACACTTTTCACAGTTACTCAAGCCACTCCACCCCACCCAGTTACTCCGCCCACTCCAGTTGTAGAGGCAAGAACACTTTCACAATTTCCCCAGAAATTGTACCTTTTCTAGTTCTTATTCTTATTATTATAGCCAAATTTACCACCCTAACTCCTCCCACAGTTTTTACACTACATAGACAAGTAATATACCGAAACGTGCGGATTGTTCCCGAATGGTGTGCTATTATTTTGTGGAACGTTTCGCCGAATGGTTCACAAAATATCGTCATTTTTGCGGCGAAATTGGTCCCATAGGAATGAATGGGGAAACTAGAGTGGGAGATGACAAAAGCTGGAAAATCAGAACATGATTTCTAAACTGCCGCCACTCCCTCATTTTCAAGCCCACCTACACAAATCTTATATCAAAACGTTCAGCTATCCCTGCTGCCACTAAACATGTCCACGGCTAAGCCATAGTCCTGATAGTTTTCACAATATGACCATTTGTTTGCAACTCACGCCGTCCATTGACATTCATTGAAACTACACTCTAGCCCCCTCCAAATTTGAAGGGCAATTTCTAAACTGCGACTGTGCCTTCATTTTTAATATTTCAGAGACATACTATACATCAAAATCTAGGTCTGGGTCTTGTGATTCTCACAATATAAAGATCTTCGCTGTAGGATGTATAGTTTTTAAAATACGGCCATTTGTTTAGAGGTCATTTCAGGAAATTTTAGCCATTAATCAGAGTGTACCGTTAGTGTTTGTTTTGTTGCCATGGTTACCAAAGCTTCTGTTATACACAGGGGGGAAGGTGGCTGGAGCATCTCAGCTCATTACAGAGCCCGGGGGAGGGGACAGACACACCATGTACTGATTTATAATAGAGGAATATGATGGGGCAGTTTTGATGGGGTAATTCTGATGGGGCAGTTTTGATGAAGTAGTATTTGGGAAGCATAAACAGGGCATGAGCGTTGCTAGGAAACAGTGGTTGTAAACACAAGATGCTGTAACACCCCAAATGCATGTGACTTCATCTGCTAGACTTGATAATGCTTGTAGACTCCTCCCACAGTTTTCTCACTACAGAGACAAATAATATACCGAAACGAGCGGATTGTTCCCGATTGGTGTGTTATTACTTTGTGGAATGTTTTGCCGAATGGTCCACGAAATGACGTTTTTGCGGCGAAATTGGTCCCATAGGAATGAATGGCGAAATGTTCAAAACTAGAGTGGGAAGTGACAAAAGCTGACAACCCCATGATCAGCCAAAACATTATGACCACCCCATGATCAGCCAAAACATTATGACCGCCCCATGTAAAAAAAAAATATTTTTGAAAAAAAAAAAAAATTTTTGAAAAAAGTAAAAAAATAATTTTTGAAAAAAAAAAATCATTTTTGAAAAAAAAAAATATATTTTTGAAAAAAAAATATATATTTTTGAAAAAAAAAAAATTATTTTTGAAAAAAAAAAATATTTTTGAAAAAAAAATTTCTTTTAAAAAAAAAATTATTTTTGAAAAAAAAATATATTTGAAAAAAAAAATATTTTTGAAAAAAAAAATTATTTTTGAAAAAAAAATTACTTTAAAAAAAATAATAATTTCGAAAAAAAAATTATTTTTGAAATAAAAAAATTCATTTTTGAAAAAAAAAATTACCTTTGAAAAAAAAAATTACTTTTGAAAAAAATGTTCAGCTCTTTCAGCGAATGATGGAACTTTTTTACTACTATTTATACTTTTTAAAATATTAAGCTTTTTAACACTTTTCACAGTTACTCCGCCCACTCCACCCAGTTACTCCGCCCACTCCAGTTGTAGAGGCAAGAACACTTTCACAATTTCCCCAGAAATTGTACCTTTTCTAGTTAAGTGTTCTTGCATAGCAAGACCACTTACTGTTATCTCACATATATATTATTAAGTGTTCTTGCATAGCAAGACCACTTACTGTTATCTCACATATATATTATTAAGTGTTCTTGCATAGCAAGACCACTTACTGTTATCTCACATATATATTATTATTCTTATTATTATAGCCAAATTTACCACCCTAACTCCTCCCACAGTTTTTACACTACATAGACAAGTAATATACCGAAACGTGCGGATTGTTCCCGAATGGTGTGCTATTATTTTGTGGAACATTTCGCCGAATGGTTCACAAAATATCGTCATTTTTGCGGCGAAATTGGTCCCATAGGAATGAATGGGGAAACTAGAGTGGGAGATGACAAAAGCTGGAAAATCAGAACATGATTTCTAAACTGCCGCCACTCCCTCATTTTCAAGCCCACCTACACAAATCTTATATCAAAACGTTCAGCTATCCCTGCTGCCACTAAACATGTCCACGGCTAAGCCATAGTCCTGATAGTTTTCACAATATGACCATTTGTTTGCAACTCACGCCGTCCATTGACATTCATTGAAACTACACTCTAGCCCCCTCCAAATTTGAAGGGCAATTTCTAAACTGCGACTGTGCCTTCATTTTTAATATTTCAGAGACATACTATGTATCAAAATCTAGGCCTGGGTCTTGTGATTCTCACAATATAAAGATCTTCGCTGTAGGATGTATAGTTTTTAAAATACGGCCATTTGTTTAGAGGTCATTTCAGGAAATTTTAGCCATTAATCAGAGTGCACTGTTAGTGTTTGTTTTGTTGCCATGGTTACCAAAGCTTCTGTTATACACAGGGGGGAAGGTGGCTGCAGCATCTCAGCTCTGATTACAGAGCCCGGGGGAGGGGACAGACACACCATGTACTGATTTATAATAGAGGAATATGATGGGGCAGTTTTGATGGGGTAATTCTGATGGGACAGTTTTGATGAAGTAGTATTTGGGAAGCATAAACAGGGCATGAGCGTTGCTAGGAAACAGTGGTTGTAAACACAAGATGCTGAGACACTCCAAATGCATGTGACTTCATCTGCTAGACTTGATAATGCTTGTAGACTCCTCCCACAGTTTTCACACTACAGAGACAAATAATATACCGAAACGAGCGGATTGTTCCTGATTGGTGTGTTATTACTTTGTGGAATGTTTTGCCGAATGGTCCACGAAATGACGTTTTTGCGGCGAAATTGGTCCCATAGGAATGAATGGCAAAATGTTCAAAACTAGAGTGGGAAGTGACAAAAGCTGACAACCCCATGATCAGCCAAAACATTATGACCACCCCATGATCAGCCAAAACATTATGACCGCCCCATGTAAAAAAAAAAATATTTTTGAAAAAAAAAAAACATTTTTGAAAAAAGTAAAAAAATAATTTTTGAAAAAAAAAAAATCATTTTTGAAAAAAAAAAAATATATTTTTGAAAAAAAAAATATTTTTGAAAAAAAAAAAAATTATTTTTGAAAAAAAAAATTACCTTTGAAAAAAAAAATTACTTTTGAAAAAAAAAATCATTTTTGAAGAAAAAAAAATCATTTTTGATTAAAAAAAATTCATTTTTGAAAAAAAAAATTACTTTTGAAAAAAATGTTCAGCTCTTTCAGCGAATGATGGAACTTTTTTACTACTATTTATACTTTTTAAAATATTAAGCTTTTTAACACTTTTCACAGTTACTCCAGACACTCCACCCCACCCAGTTACTCCGCCCACTCCAGTTGTAGAGGCAAGAACACTTTCACAATTTCCCCAGAAATTGTACCTTTTCTAGTTAAGTGTTCTTGCATAGCAAGACCACTTACTGTTATCTCACATATATATTATTATTATTCTTATTATTATAGCCAAATTTACCACCCTAACTCCTCCCACAGTTTCTACACTACAGAGACAAGTAATATACCGAAACGTGCGGATTGTTCCCGAATGGTGTGCTATTACTTTGTGGAACGTTTCGCCGAATGGTTCACGAAATATCGTCATTTTTGCGGCGAAATTGGTCCCATAGGAATGAATGGGGAAGCTAGAGTGGGAGATGACAAAAGCTGGAAAATCAGAACATGATTTCTAAACTGCCGCCACTCCCTCATTTTCAAGCCCACCTACACGAATCTTATATCAAAACGTTCAGCTATCCCTGCTGCCACTAAACATGTCCACGGCTAAGCCATAGTCCTGATAGTTTTCACAATATGACCATTTGTTTGCAACTCACACCGTCCATTGACATTCATTGAAACTACACTCTAGCCCCTTCAAATTTGAAGGGCAATTTCTAAACTGCGACCGTGCCTTTAATTTTAATATTTCAGAGACATACTATACATCAAAATCTAGGTCTGGGTCTTGTGATTCTCACAATATAAAGATCTTCGCTGTAGGATGTATAGTTTTTAAAATACGGCCATTTGTTTAGAGGTCATTTCAGGAAATTTTAGCCATTAATCATGTACTGTGTTTGTTTTGTTGCCATGGTTACCAAAGCTTCTGTTATACACAGGGGGGGAGGTGGCTGGAGCATGTTAGCTCTGATTACAGAGCCCGGGGGAGGGGACAGACACACCATGTACTGATTTATAATAGAGGAATATGATGGGGCAGTTTTGATGGGGTAATTCTGATGGGGCAGTTTTGATGAAGCAGTATTTGGGAAGCATAAACAGGGCATGAGCGTTGCTAGGAAACAGTGGTTGTAAACACAAGATGCTGAGACACCCCAAATGCATGTGACTTCATCTGCTAGACTTGATAATGCTTGTAGACTCCTCCCACAGTTTTTACACTACAGAGACAAGTAATATACCGAAACGTGCGGATTGTTCCCGATTGGTGTGCTATTACTTTGTGGAATGTTTCCCCGAATGGTCCACGAAATGACGTTTTTGCGGCGAAATTGGTCCCATAGGAATGAATGGCGAAATGTTCAAAACTAGAGTGAGAGGTGACAAAAGCTGACAACCCCATGATCAGCCAAAACATTATGACCACCCCATGATCAGCCAAAACATTATGACTGCCCCATGTAAAAAAAAAAATTCATTTTTGAAAAAAAAAATTTTTGAAAAAAAAAAAATTATTTTTGAAAAAAAAAATTCATTTTTGAAAAAAAATATATATTTTTGAAAAAAAAAATTCATTTTTGAAAAAAAAAATTCATTTTTGAAAAAAAAAATATGTTTTTGAAAAAAAAATATGTTTTTGAAAAAAAAAATATATTTTTGAAAAAAAATATATATTTTTGAAAAAAAAAATACATTTTTGAAAAAAAATTTTTTTGCAAAAAAAATCATTTTTGAAAAAAAAAATCATAATTTTTGAAAAAAATGTTTGTGCTCTTTCATCTAATGATGAGACTTCAACTTTTTTACTACTATTTATACTTTTTAAAATATTAAGCTTTTTAACGCTTTTCACAGGAGCTCCAGACACTCCAACCACACAACAGTTACTCAAGCCACTCCATCCAGTTACTCCGCCTGCTCCAGTTGTAGAGGCAAGAACACTTTCACAATTTCACCAGAAATTGTACCTTTTCTAGTTAAGTGTTCTTGCATAGCAAGACCACTTACTGTTATCTCACATATATATTATTATTCTTATTATTATAGCCAAATTTACCACCCTAACTCCTCCCACAGTTTTTACACTACATAGACAAGTAATATACCGAAACGTGCGGATTTTTCCCGAATGGTGTGCTATTATTTTGTGGAACATTTCGCCGAATGGTTCACGAAATATCGTCATTTTTGCGGCAAAATTGGTCCCATAGGAATGAATGGGGAAACTAGAGTGGGAGATGACAAAAGCTGGAAAATCAGAACATGATTTCTAAACTGCCGCCACTCCCTCATTTTCAAGCCCACCTACACAAATCTTATATCAAAACGTTCAGCTATCCCTGCTGCCACTAAACATGTCCACGGCTAAGCCATAGTCCTGATAGTTTTCACAATATGACCATTTGTTTGCAACTCACGCTGTCCATTGACATTCATTGAAACTACACTCTAGCCCCCTCCAAATTTGAAGGGCAATTTCTAAACTGCGACTGTGCCTTCATTTTTAATATTTCAGAGACATACTATACATCAAAATCTAGGTCTGGGTCTTGTGATTCTCACAATATAAAGATCTTCGCTGTAGGATGTATAGTTTTTAAAATACGGCCATTTGTTTAGAGGTCATTTCAGGAAATTTTAGCCATTAATCAGAGTGCACTGTTAGTGTTTGTTTTGTTGCCATGGTTACCAAAGCTTCTGTTATACACAGGGGGGAAGGTGGCTGGAGCATCTCAGCTGATTACAGAGCCCGGGGGAGGGGACAGACACACCATGTACTGATTTATAATAGAGGAATATGATGGGGCAGTTTTGATGGGGTAATTCTGATGGGGCAGTTTTGATGAAGTAGTATTTGGGAAGCATAAACAGGGCATGAGCGTTGCTAGGAAACAGTGGTTGTAAACACAAGATGCTGAGACACTCCAAATGCATGTGACTTCATCTGCTAGACTTGATAATGCTTGTAGACTCCTCCCACAGTTTTCACACTACAGAGACAAATAATATACCGAAACGAGCGGATTGTTCCCGATTGGTGTGTTATTACCTTGTGGAATGTTTTGCCGAATGGTCCACGAAATGACGTTTTTACGGCGAAATTGGTCCCATAGGAATGAATGGCGAAATGTTCAAAACTAGAGTGGGAAGTGACAAAAGCTGACAACCCCATGATCAGCCAAAACATTATGACCACCCCATGATCAGCCAAAACATTATGACCGCCCCAAGTAAAAAAAAAAATATTTTTGAAAAAAAAAAAAAAAATTTTTAAAAAGTAAAAAAATAATTTTTGAAAAAAAAAATATTTTTGAAAAAAAAAAAATTATTTTTGAAAAAAAAAATATTTTTGAAAAAAAAATTTTTTTAAAAAAAAATTATTTTTGAAAAAAAAATATATTTGAAAAAAAAATATTTTTGAAAAAAAAAATTATTTTTGAAAAAAAAATTACTTTAAAAAAAATAATAATTTTGAAAAAAAAATTATTTTTGAAATAAAAAAATTCATTTTTGAAAAAAAGAATTACCTTTGAAAAAAAAAATTACTTTTGAAAAAAAAAATCATTTTTGAAGAAAAAAAAATCATTTTTGATTAAAAAAAATTCATTTTTTGAAAAAAAAAATTACTTTTGAAAAAAATGTTCAGCTCTTTCAGCGAATGATGGAACTTTTTTACTACTATTTATACTTTTTAAAATATTAAGCTTTTTAACACTTTTCACAGTTACTCAAGCCACTCCACCCCACCCAGTTACTCCGCCCACTCCAGTTGTAGAGGCAAGAACACTTTCACAATTTCCCCAGAAATTGTACCTTTTCTAGTTATTCTTATTCTTATTATAGCCAAATTTACCACCCTAACTCCTCCCACAGTTTTTACACTACATAGACAAGTAATATACCGAAACGTGTGGATTTTTCCCGAATGGTGTGCTATTATTTTGTGGAACATTTCGCCGAATGGTTCACGAAATATCGTCATTTTTGCGGCGAAATTGGTCCCATAGGAATGAATGGGGAAACTAGAGTGGGAGATGACAAAAGCTGGAAAATCAGAACATGATTTCTAAACTGCCGCCACTCCCTCATTTTCAAGCCCACCTACACAAATCTTATATCAAAACGTTCAGCTATCCCTGCTGCCACTAAACATGTCCACGGCTAAGCCATAGTCCTGATATTTTTCACAATATGACCATTTGTTTGCAACTCACGCCGTCCATTGACATTCATTGAAACTACACTCTAGCCCCCTCCAAATTTGAAGGGCAATTTCTAAACTGCGACTGTGCCTTCATTTTTAATATTTCAGAGACATACTATACATCAAAATCTAGGTCTGGGTCTTGTGATTCTCACAATATAAAGATCTTCGCTGTAGGATGTATAGTTTTTAAAATACGGCCATTTGTTTAGAGGTCATTTCAGGAAATTTTAGCCATTAATCAGAGTCTACTGTTAGTGTTTGTTTTGTTGCCATGGTTACCAAAGCTTCTGTTATACACAGGGGGGAAGGTGGCTGGAGCATCTCAGCTGATTACAGAGCCCGGGGGAGGGGACAGACACACCATGTACTGATTTATAATAGAGGAATATGATGGGGCAGTTTTGATGGGGTAATTCTGATGGGGCAGTTTTGATGAAGCAGTATTTGGGAAGCATAAACAGGGCATGAGCGTTGCTAGGAAACAGTGGTTGTAAACACAAGATGCTGAGACACTCCAAATGCATGTGACTTCATCTGCTAGACTTGATAATGCTTGTAGACTCCTCCCACAGTTTTCACACTACAGAGACAAATAATATACCTAAACGAGCGGATTGTTCCCGATTGGTGTGTTATTACTTTGTGGAATGTTTTGCCGAATGGTCCACGAAATGACGTTTTTGCGGCGAAATTGGTCCCATAGGAATGAATGGCGAAATGTCCAAAACTAGAGTGGGAAGTGACAAAAGCTGACAACCCCATGATCAGCCAAAACATTATGACCACCCCATGATCAGCCAAAACATTATGACCGCCCCATGTAAAAAAAAATATATTTTTGAAAAAAAAAAAAAATTTTTGAAAAAAGTAAAAAAATAATTTTTGAAAAAAGTAAAAAAATAATTTTTGAAAAAAAAAAATCATTTTTGAAAAAAAAATATATATTTTTGAAAAAAAAATTATTTTTGAAAAAAAAAAAATTATTTTTGAAAAAAAAAAATATTTTTGAAAAAAAAATTTCTTTTAAAAAAAAATTATTTTTGAAAAAAAAATATATTTGAAAAAAAAAAAATATTTTTGAAAAAAAAAAATTTTTGAAAAAAAAATTGCTTTAAAAAAAATAATAATTTCGAAAAAAAAATTATTTTTGAAATAAAAAAATTCATTTTTGAAAAAAAAAATTACCTTTGAAAAAAAAAATTACTTTTGAAAAAAAAAAATCATTTTTGAAGAAAAAAAAAATCATTTTTGATTAAAAAAAATTCATTTTTGAAAAAAAAAATTACTTTTGAAAAAAATGTTCAGCTCTTTCAGCGAATGATGGAACTTTTTTACTACTATTTATACTTTTTAAAATATTAAGCTTTTTAACACTTTTCACAGTTACTCAAGCCACTCCACCCCACCCAGTTACTCCGCCCACTCCAGTTGTAGAGGCAAGAACACTTTCACAATTTCCCCAGAAATTGTACCTTTTCTAGTTATTCTTATTCTTATTATAGCCAAATTTACCACCCTAACTCCTCCCACAGTTTTTACACTATATAGACAAGTAATATACCGAAACGTGCGGATTGTTCCCGAATGGTGTGCTATTATTTTGTGGAACGTTTCGCCGAATGGTTCACAAAATATCGTCATTTTTGCGGCGAAATTGGTCCCATAGGAATGAATGGGGAAACTAGAGTGGGAGATGACAAAAGTTGGAAAATCAGAACATGATTTCTAAACTGCCGCCACTCCCTCATTTTCAAGCCCACCTACACAAATCTTATATCAAAACGTTCAGCTATCCCTGCTGTCACTAAACATGTCCACGGCTAAGCCATAGTCCTGATAGTTTTCACAATATGACCATTTGTTTGCAACTCACGCTGTCCATTGACATTCATTGAAACTACACTCTAGCCCCCTCCAAATTTGAAGGGCAATTTCTAAACTGCGACTGTGCCTTCATTTTTAATATTTCAGAGACATACTATGTATCAAAATCTAGGTCTGGGTCTTGTGATTCTCACAATATAAAGATCTTCGCTGTAGGATGTATAGTTTTTAAAATACGGCCATTTGTTTAGAGGTCATTTCAGGAAATTTTAGCCATTAATCAGCGTGTACTGTGTTTGTTTTGTTGCCATGGTTACCAAAGCTTCTGTTATACACAGGGGGGAAGGTGGCTGGAGCATCTCAGCTGATTACAGAGCCTGGGGGAGGGGACAGACACACCATGTACTGATTTATAATAGAGGAATATGATGGGGCAGTTTTGATGGGGTAATTCTGATGGGGCAGTTTTGATGAAGTAGTATTTGGGAAGCATAAACAGGGCATGAGCGTTGCTAGGAAACAGTGGTTGTAAACACAAGATGCTGAGACACTCCAAATGCATGTGACTTCATCTGCTAGACTTGATAATGCTTGTAGACTCCTCCCACAGTTTTTACACTACAGAGACAAATAATATACCGAAACGAGCGGATTGTTCCCGATTGGTGTGTTATTACGAATGGTCCACGAAATGACGTTTTTGCGGCGAAATTGGTCCCATAGGAATGAATGGCGAAATGTTCAAAACTAGAGTGGGAAGTGACAAAAGCTGACAACCCCATGACCAGCCAAAACATTATGACCACCCCATGATCAGCCAAAACATTATGACCGCCCCATGTAAAAAAAAAAATATTTTTGAAAAAAAAAAAAATTTTGAAAAAAGTAAAAAAATAATTTTTGAAAAAAAAAAATAAATTTTTGAAAAAAAAAAATATATTTTTGAAAAAAAAAATATTTTTGAAAAAAAAATTATTTTTGAAAAAAAAAATATTTTTGAAAAAAAATTTCTTTTAAAAAAAAAAATTATTTTTGAAAAAAAAATATATTTAAAAAAAAAAATTATTTTTGAAAAAAAAAAATTATTTTTGAAAAAAAAATTACTTTAAAAAAAATAATAATTTCGAAAAAAAAATTATTTTTGAAATAAAAAAATTCATTTTTGAAAAAAAAAATTACCTTTGAAAAAAAAAATTACTTTTGAAAAAAAAAATCATTTTTGAAGAAAAAAAAAATCATTTTTGATTAAAAAAAATTCATTTTTGAAAAAAAAAAATTACTTTTGAAAAAAATGTTCAGCTCTTTCAGCGAATGATGGAACTTTTTTTACTACTATTTATACTTTTTAAAATATTAAGCTTTTTAACACTTTTCACAGTTACTCAAGCCACCCCACCCAGTTACTCCGCCCACTCCAGTTGTAGAGGCAAGAACACTTTCACAATTTCCCCAGAAATTGTACCTTTTCTAGTTATTCTTATTATTATAGCCAAATTTACCACCCTAACTCCTCCCACAGTTTTTACACTACATAGACAAGTAATATACCGAAACGTGCGGATTGTTCCCGAATGGTGTGCTATTATTTTGTGGAACGTTTCGCCGAATGGTTCACAAAATATCGTCATTTTTGCGGCGAAATTGGTCCCATAGGAATGAATGGGGAAACTAGAGTGGGAGATGACAAAAGCTGGAAAATCAGAACATGATTTCTAAACTGCCGCCACTCCCTCATTTTCAAGCCCACCTACACAAATCTTATATCAAAACGTTCAGCTATCCCTGCTGCCACTAAACATGTCCACGGCTAAGCCATAGTCCTGATAGTTTTCACAATATGACCATTTGTTTGCAACTCACGCTGTCCATTGACATTCATTGAAACTACACTCTAGCCCCCTCCAAATTTGAAGGGCAATTTCTAAACTGCGACTGTGCCTTCATTTTTAATATTTCAGAGACATACTATGTATCAAAATCTAGGTCTGGGTCTTGTGATTCTCACAATATAAAGATCTTCGCTGTAGGATGTATAGTTTTTAAAATACGGCCATTTGTTTAGAGGTCATTTCAGGAAATTTTAGCCATTAATCAGCGTGTACTGTTTGTTTTGTTGCCATGGTTACCAAAGCTTCTGTTATACACAGGGGGGAAGGTGGCTGGAGCATCTCAGCTCATTACAGAGCCCGGGGGAGGGGACAGACACACCATGTACTGATTTATAATAGAGGAATATGATGGGGCAGTTTTGATGGGGTAATTCTGATGGGGCAGTTTTGATGAAGTAGTATTTGGGAAGCATAAACAGGGCATGAGCGTTGCTAGGAAACAGTGGTTGTAAACACAAGATGCTGTAACACCCCAAATGCATGTGACTTCATCTGCTAGACTTGATAATGCTTGTAGACTCCTCCCACAGTTTTCACACTACAGAGACAAATAATATACCGAAACGAGCGGATTGTTCCCGATTGGTGTGTTATTACTTTGTGGAATGTTTTGCCGAATGGTCCACGAAATGACGTTTTTGCGGCGAAATTGGTCCCATAGGAATGAATGGCGAAATGTTCAAAACTAGAGTGGGAAGTGACAAAAGCTGACAACCCCATGATCAGCCAAAACATTATGACCACCCCATGATCAGCCAAAACATTATGACCGCCCCATGTAAAAAAAAAATATTTTTGAAAAAAAAAAAAAATTTTTGAAAAAAGTAAAAAAATAATTTTTGAAAAAAAAATCATTTTTGAAAAAAATATATATATTTTTGAAAAAAAAATATTTTTGAAAAAAAAAAATTATTTTTGAAAAAAAAAATATTTTTGAAAAAAAAAAAATATTTTTGAAAAAAAAATTTCTTTTAAAAAAAAATTATTTTTGAAAAAAAAATATATTTGAAAAAAAATATTTTTGAAAAAAAAAATTATTTTTGAAAAAAAAATATATTTGAAAAAAAAAATATTTTTGAAAAAAAAAATTATTTTTGAAAAAAATATTACTTTTAAAAAAATAATAATTTCGAAAAAAAAATTATTTTTGAAATAAAAAAATTCATTTTTGAAAAAAAAAATTACCTTTGAAAAAAAAAATTACTTTTGAAAAAAAAAATCATTTTTGAAGAAAAAAAAATCATTTTTGATTAAAAAAAATTCATTTTTGAAAAAAAAAATTACTTTTGAAAAAAATGTTCAGCTCTTTCAGCGAATGATGGAACTTTTTTACTACTATTTATACTTTTTAAAATATTAAGCTTTTTAACACTTTTCACAGTTACTCAAGCCACCCCACCCCACCCAGTTACTCCGCCCACTCCAGTTGTAGAGGCAAGAACACTTTCACAATTTCCCCAGAAATTGTACTTTTTCTAGTTATTTATACTTTACCGTTTACTGTGCTTTATTGTTAACCATTTTTTTGTCTTCAGGTATGCCATTCACGACTTTGAGTGGTTATACCAGAATGATGCCTGCAGGTTTAGGTATCATCTTGGTATCATTCTTTTCAGCCAGCGGTCGGCTTTCATGTAAAAGCAATCCTAGTGGCTAATTAGCCTCTAGACTGCTTTTACAAGCAGTGGGAGGGAATGCCCCCCCCCCCCCAACATCTTCCGTGTTTTTCTCTGGCTCTCCTGTCTCAACAGGGAACCTGAAAATGCAGCCGGTGATTCAGCCAGCTGACCATAGAGCTGATCAGAGACCAGAGTGGCTCCAAACATCTCTATGACCTAAGAAACCGGAAGCTACGAGCATTTTATGACGTAGATTTCGCCGGATGTAAACAGCGCCATTGGGAAATTGGGAAAGCATTTTATCACACCGATCTTGGTGTGATCAGATGCTTTGAGGGCAGAGGAGAAATCTAGGGTCTAATAGACCCCAATTTTTGCAAAAAAGAGTACCTGTCACTACCTATTGCTATCATAGGGGATATTTACATTCCCTGAGATAACAATAAAAATGATTTAAAAAAAAAATAAATGAAAGGAACAGTTTAAAAATAAGATAAAAAAATAATAATAATAAAGAGAAAAAAAAAAAAAAAAAAAAAAGCACCCCTGTCCCCCCTGCTCTCGCGCTAAGGTGAACGCAAGCGTTGGTCTGGCGTCAAATGTAAACAGCAATTGCACCATGCATGTGAGGTATCGCCGCGAAGGTCAGATCGAGGGCAGTAAGTTTAGCAGTAGACCTCCTCTGTAAATCTAAAGTGGTAACCTGTAAAGGCTTTTAAAGGCTTTTAAAAATGTATTTAGTTTGTCGCCACTGCACGTTTGTGCGCAATTTTAAAGCATGTCATGTTTGGTATCCATGTACTCGGCCTAAGATCATCTTTTTTATTTCATCAAACATTTGGGCAATATAGTGTGTTTTAGTGCATTAAAATGTAAAAAAGTGTGTTTTTTCCCCAAAAAATGCGTTTGAAAAATCGCTGCGCAAATACTGTGTGAAAAAAAAAAATGAAACACCCACCATTTTAATCTGTAGGGCATTTGCTTTAAAAAAAATATATAATGTTTGGGGGTTCAAAGTAATTTTCTTGCAAAAAAAAAATTATTTTTTTATGTAAACAATAAGTGTCAGAAAGGGCTATGTCTTCAAGTGCTTAGAAGAGTGGGTGATGTGTGACATAAGCTTCTAGATGTTGTGCATAAAATGCCAGGACAGTTCAAAACCCCCCCAAATGACCCCATTTTGGAAAGTAGACACCCCAAGCTATTTGCTGAGAGTCATGTTGAGTCCATGGAATAATTTATATT
Source organism: Lithobates clamitans (assembly GCA_037952925.1). Classification (NCBI taxonomy): domain Eukaryota; kingdom Metazoa; phylum Chordata; class Amphibia; order Anura; family Ranidae; genus Lithobates; species Lithobates clamitans. The sequence continues at coordinate 915,311 of JBBGZY010001740.1, read as the reverse complement.
GTGACACAAGTTGCGGGAAAGAGACAATTTTTTATTTTTTTTATTTTTTTTTGCGCAAAGTTGTCACTAAATGATATATTGCTCAAACATGCCATGGGAATATGTGAAATTACACCCCAAAATACATTCTGTTGCTTCTCCTGAGTACGGGGATACCACATGTGTGGGACTTTTTGGGAGCCTAGCCGCGTACGGGACCCCGAAAACCAAGCACCGCCTTCAGGCTTTCTAAGGCCGTAAATTTTTGATTTCACTCTTCACTGCCTATCACAGTTTCGGAGGCCATGGAATGCCCAGGTGGCACAAAACCCCCCCAAATGACCCCATTTTGGAAAGTAGACACCCCAAGCTATTTGATGAGAGGTATAGTGAGTATTTTGCAGACCTCACTTTTTGTCACAAAGTTTTGAAAATTGAAAAAAGAAAAAAAAACATTTTTTTTCTCGTCTTTCTTTATTTTCAAAAACAAATGAGAGCTGCAAAATACTCACCATGCCTCTCAGCAAATAGCTTGGGGTGTCTACTTTCCAAAATGGGGTCATTTGGGGGGGGTTTGTGCCACCTGGGCATTCCATGGCCTCCGAAACTGTGATAGGCAGTGAGGAGTAAAATCAAAAATGTACGCCCTTAGAAATCCTGAAGGCGGTGCTTGGTTTTCGGGGTCCCGTACGCGGCTAGGCTCCTAAAAAGTCCCACACATGTGGTATCCCCGTACTCAGGAGAAGCAGCTAAATGTATTTTGGGGTGCAATTCCACATATGCCCATGGCCTGTGTGAGCAATATATCATTTAGTGACAACTTTGTGCAAAAAAAAAAAAAAAAAAAAAAAATTTGTCACTTTCCCGCAACTTGTGTCAAAATATAAAACATTCCATGGACTCAACATGCCTCAAAGCAAATAGCTTGGGGTGTCTACTTTCCAAAATGGGGTCATTTGGGGGGGTTTTATGTCATCTGGGCATTTTATGGCCTTCAAAACTGTGATAGGTAGTGAGGAGTAAAATCAAAAATGTACGCCCTTAGAAATCCTGAAGGCGTTGCTTGGTTTTCGGGGCCCCGTACGCGGCTAGGCTCCCAAAAAGTCCCACACATGTGGTATCCCCGTACTCAGGAGAAGCAGCTAAATGTATTTTGGGGTGCAATTCCACATATGCCCATGGCCTGTGTGAGCAATATATCATTTAGTGACAACTTTTTGTAATTTTTTTTTTTTTTTTTTTTTTTTGTCATTATTCAATCACTTGGGACAAAAAAAATGAATATTCAATGGGCTCAACATGCCTCTCAGCAAATTCCTTGGGGTGTCTACTTTCCAAAATGGGGTCATTTGTGGGGGTTTTGTACTGCCCTGCCATTTTAGCACCTCAAGAAACGACATAGGCAGTCATAAATTAAAGGCTGTGTAAATTCCAGAAAATGTACCCTAGTTTGTAGACGCTATAACTTTTGCGCAAACCAATAAATATACACTTATTGACATTTTTTTTACCAAAGACATGTGGCCGAATACATTTTGGCCTAAATGTATGACTAAAATTGAGTTTATTGGATTTTTTTTAGAACAAAAAGTAGAAAATATCATTTTTTTTCAAAATTTTCGGTCTTTTTCCGTGTATAGCGCAAAAAATAAAAACGGCAGAGGTGATCAAATACCATCAAAAGAAAGCTCTATTTGTGGGAAGAAAAGGACGCAAATTTCGTTTGGGTACAGCATTGCATGACCGCGCAATTAGCAGTTAAAGCGACGCAGTGCCGAATTGTAAAAAGTGCTCTGGTCAGGAAGGGGGTAAAACCTTCCGGGGCTGAAGTGGTTAAAACATGACCTGTTGGGGGGCCTTGAGGACTGGAGTTGAGAAACACTGGTCTAAACCATTTACTGTATATCATTGCCTTGATGTTTACCAAAGGCACATTTTGCAAGCTAAACAATAGATCTCTTCTCTGCTGCCAGATACAATTCTATACACTTATCTTTGAAAAAAAAAAAATCAATATGAACAGAACACAATAGGCAATCTATATTTGCAGCTATAACCTCAGTCAAGCAATGGTGAACCTGGAATTATGGAGAATTATCCTCGCCAATATTTTGGCTTGGCTTCAATGCGAAAAGTTGAGTATCTTATAACATAACATAGGGTAATGTACCTGGAACAGGACAGGAGTTGCTTTCACAGCATGCCACACCAAATACAACGGTAACATTAGGATTGCTGATGGTTGCGGGACTTGTGGTGCATTCATTCCTTTTTTTGCATCCTTTGTAGATCCGAGAAGCCACTGTCTTCTCTCCTAGATCATATAATGAATTAGAACACAATCTGCATTAAGACAGATACCATTAACAAGAACTCATTAAAGAAAAATACATCATTATTTTAAGTCTTTTATGATTTTGTATTTCAAAAGTAATATATTGCTCTTTTAAATATAGTGTTTTTTAACATGGTTCTGCTGGAGGAAATGAAAGTATTACTAAGGGCAAAACATTTTATTTAGTTTTGGATAGAGGGGAGTTGGATTAGAACAACTATCAGTTTTTTTGCTATGTCCCCAATAGGAAGATCCACCCTCTCTATTTGCTCTGTTTACCATTATCATTGAAAGTAAAAGTAAAAGAAAATCAGAACATTTTGGGTTGTCCCCAGAAAAGTAATGGAGGGAAAATCTTCCAATGGAGACACTGGATCTGGTGACCTGGGGGTTCCCAAGGAATTCCCTTAATTTGCAGGGATTTCCTCTCACTTCCTGTTTGGCTACGGGGCAGGAAGTGAAGGGAAATTTGACAAAGATGGTGAAAAATAAATTGACAAGGGGTATGACCCTCCCTAAATTAAAAAAAAAAAAAGGTTTTGCTTATAGTTCTACTTGAATAGCTGGACTTCCACTTTTTCAATTAAAGGTAAGGAGATAAAGGAAAACATGAAAAGATCTGAAGCTTTATTTCTTGGCTGAGGAGAATACAAAATATGAATGCACAGTATTTCGTATTTACCTGAAAAATATTTTTTTTAATTAATTTTTGTAGTCTTGACCATAATAAAAACATTTTACAAAATGGCCCGATCTTTTTTCATTTACTAAAGGAAAATAGACAGCTCCTGACTGCCATACTCAAACCATGTGAAAGCAAAAAAAAATGCAAGCTTTTGTTTTTTTTTTAATTTCCTTTGATTGGGTGTTCTTTGCAAAATGTATTTAACCAAATTCACCAAGGTAAGTCCCTTGTAAAGTTAAAATTCCCTTGTAAAGTGATTTTTAGTATTTGCCTTTAGTAAATCAACCTCATTGCTTTAATTTCAGCTTGAGCTATGAAGCTTTGTAAACAATAGGTTTCTTTTCAACACAGGAGCTAATTAGATAGAGCTAAAGCTGTTGTACAAAGAGAATACAAAATAAGAATATGCAATATTTCATATTTTCCTGAAAACAAAAAATAAAAATATATTTTTACTTTTTTAGTCCTAACTACAGTAAAAATTTGCACAAATGACACATTTTAAAAAAAAATAATGTGTTGACAGGTGCAGTTAGCTTGTCTGCCACTAGATGGTTTCGTTCCCACTAGCTACTGTAAAAGGAATGGTGTAATTGGGTGTTAGGTCCCCTTTTAGAAAAGTCCCTTTTTAGTTATGTACAGTGGGGACGGAAAGTATTCAGACCCCCTTAAATTTTTCACTCTTTGTTAAATTGCAGCCATTTGCTAAAATCATTTAAGTTCATTTTTTCCTCATTAATGTACACACAGCACCCCATATTGACAAAAAAACACAGAATTGTTGACATTTTTGCAGATTTATTAAACAAGAAAAACTGAAATAAGGATTCAGACCCTTTGCTGTGACACTCATATATTTAACTCAGGTGCTGTCCATTTCTTCTGATCATCCTTGAGATGGTTCTACACCTTCATTTGAGTCCAGCTGTGTTTGATTATACTGATTGGACTTGATTAGGAAAGCCGAACACCTATCTATATAAGACCTTACAGCTCACAGTGCATGTCAGAGCAAATGAGAATCATGAGGTCATAGGAACTGCCTGAAGAGCTCAGAGACAGAATTGTGGCAAGGCACAGATCTGGCCAAGGTTACAAAAAAAAATTAAAAAGAAAAGCAGTAAAATAGATCTCATGGAGCCAGCAACAATAGATTCCCGTGCAACAATAGACCCCACCCCAGAAACAATAGATCCCCACAAAACAATAAACCCCCACACAACAACAATAGACCACCCACAACAAAAGATCCACCCCAGCAACATTAGACCCCCAGAAGCAACAACAGATCTCCGAGCAGCCAGTATCAATAAACCCTCCAGCAGCAACAACAGATCTCCAGGCAACCAGCAACAATAGACCTCTCCCTCAACAGTAGATCCCTACCAGCAACATAAGACCCCCCAGCAACAATAAATCCCCCACAAGCAACAATAGACCCTCACACAAAAACAGATCCCTACCAGTGACAGTAGATCCCCCAGCAGCCAGCATAAATAGACCCTCCAGCACACCCTACACCCCTTGCCATTGCATACATGCAGTGCTGGAGGTGCCAGAACTGCATTCCCCCACGTTCCCGCTGAAAAAAAGCTATGGAACTATGGAAGGGACAATGGGAAGAGACTGGTATATTAAAGGGCACCTTGATTCTACTCGATGATGGAAGATGAATGCTGTGGACTTAGTATACATGGGGGAAGTGGTCCCAACTCTGTGGTGCACCCTAGGAGAGGAGGTCCTAAGCGAAGATGGCTTATAAGTTATGTGCTTGAGTTCTATGCAGAAATGACAACTACAGAATCTACTCCCGTTTATGGCGTTCCGCAGCAAAGATTTCTGTTGGTATGTCAATGTGATGTAAGATGTCACGTAAATCCTGCAAATTTACAGTAAATTGTGAAAAATGCATTTTATGTGTGGACATTCCTTTGTTCTTAAATATTAAGGCCTATGGGCAGAAATGTCCTGAGTGGATCTATGGAAAGGAGTATGGCACAATAAGGTGGAGGGTTCTATCAAAAGCAGGTGGGTAGCTGTCCTATCCAAGAAGAAGCAGGCGGGGACTTGCACAGTCTGGCACCAACAATTAGCCAATTGTGAGCCCCCTTACATGTGTGCCATGGCTTTGGTTATCTTATACAGGACTTTTAATTCATTGAAATATTACCTCTCCTTTCCACGAAGTAGGAAGTGGCACATTGGTGATCAGAGTCAGGGCAATCCATTATAGTTTCAGCCTTTTCAAGGCAGGTAAGTCCAGTTGAGTTTTCACAATGTGTGCATTGTAAATTGCAATCCTTTTCTTTTATCAAGGATGTGAAGTTCGAAGTGACAAGCTTGTGCGAACAAAACTCTGGATTTGCACAACCGCGAATGGACCAGTGGTTTTTAGAACCTGCACATAAAACAAAATATTTAGGAAAATTACCTCCAGTCAGTGACATTGCCTAGGTTGATGTTATCAGTCTGCTGCAATGCCAAGGGATCCAGGGGGACAGTGGCTCCTGCACATAGCCTGTGATTGACAGACTCAGCTGTGCATGTTTCCCTATGACATTGTGTTGAGTGTGTCCATTTCCTCCACTCAGGTTTCAGATTACACCAGGATTACCATGCTTGTATTGCCATTTGAAAAACGCAAAGGTGATCAAATGCCACCAAAAGAAAGCTCTATTTGTGGTAAAAAAGGACATACATTTTATTTGGGTAGAGCGTCGCACGACCATGCAATTGCCAGCTAAAGTAATGCAGTGCCATATCGTAAAAAATGGTCTGGTCATGAAGGGGGGTAAACCTTCCGGAGCTGAAGTGGTTGAGTTTCAAAAATGCTGAGGCTTTAATACTACTTTGACAAAAAAGAACTATATCTGATGCCAGGTTCACTTTTTACATTTATTTTATAGTTTTAATGATTTTTACTTAATACTTAGCTTGATTAAACACATTTCCTGAAAATCGTACTGTGAAAAAATATTTATTTATTTGGACCATTACCCGGAGAATCAATTAAGATACGGCCACATTTAGTCTCAGTTCCAGAACACTTTATTTCCTCCTTTGACTGACACTGATCAATTGAGTTGGAATAACACGAGGTGCAGGTTTGGTTATTTGCGATCTTATTAGTTGGAAACAAGTTATCTGTAAAAGAAAAAAAAAAACAGAAATGTTTAGATTTTAAAAACGTTTTGTACATAAATTTCAAAAAGTAACACTGTCATCCTACCAAATGAATTCCCCAAAGCAATTCAATATATTAGAAAATACATTATACTTACCACTCTGAAGTCTCTATTCGGCTTACCAAACATCCAGGATTGTCAGATGTCTGCGTCCCCCACCACGTGCCGTTGTACTTCCACAAATCCCTATGCCATTGCCATGTCGTGGTGTGACGTATGGGGCAGGAGGATGTAACCAAAGAGCGTGGTGGGGGACACAGGTATCTGGCAATCCCAGTAGGGTCACATGCTAAAGAGTGATGGGATGGAGGAAAGGGAGGAGACATGGACCACCATAGAGGTGACTATATTATATCTTCAATCACCATTAATTGCTTTGGGGAATTTTTGGAGGAGTCACACTCTTGCTTCTTCACATTTATATTCCCCAAAACAATTCAGTATATTAGAAGATGTAATATACCCTATTCTCTAAGGGGGTGTGTCTCCTATCTTCTCTCTGTTCCAGCACTGGAGACTACGTCAAACTCTTCAGCTTTTGACAAGTCTGGGAGTGTCAGATACAGTAAAACTTTGGATTGAGAGCATAATTCATTCCAAAAATATGCTTGTAATCCAAAGCACTTGTATATCAAAGCAAATTTCCCCATAAGAAATAATGGAAACTCAGATGATTCGTTCCACAGCCATTTATTCATAAGTCCTTCAGTTTATAGTCCATATAAAAAGATTATAGCAATGTGACCAGGTTGTGTAACCATAATAGGTCCATCTACAATGGAAGCCTCCACAAGGGGATTAGAAGCAAAATCCAGCAGGAGTTACAGAAAAAGAAGAGAAGCACCTCAAAGTGTAGCAATATGGTTACATTTAATGAAGGTACAACATTTAGCAACTTATATGGTTGATGATTAAAACAGGCACATCTAAGTATGCAGGCTAAAGCTGTCCACATAGACCATCCCCCGCACCACTGGCTCTCACCGCTGTCAGTCTGCAATCGTGACCGGGAAGTCTACCCTGTAGTAAAGTGATCTGAAAGCGAGGCTTGAATTGCTCATGGAGCGCAGCGTGGAAGAGATGACATCGATGGCAATGTGGAGGACGGTCTATGTGGACAGCTTTAACCCGGATGCCTGCATACTTAGATGTGCCTGTTTTAATCATAAGCCATGTAAGTTGCTAAATGTTGAACCTTCATTAAATGTAACCATAATGCTACACTTTGAGGCCCCCTCTTCTCTTTTTTACTCAGTTGTGACATGACGCTACTTGTATATCAAAACATTGCTTGTATATCAAGTCACATTTTATTAAAAAATGTTGCTTGTCTTGCAAAACGCTCTTAAACCAAGTTATTCTGAAACCAAGGTTTTACTGTATCTGCATCCCCAGGTCCCTCACAATGTGCTGTGTTCCTCCTATAGAGCCCTAAATTACTGCTATATCCTGTTGTCATGTGGGGACTGTATGATAAACTACAGTGAATTCCAGGGAATGTAATGAATGCTGAAGAACCTAAAGAAGGCTGCAGTGCTGGAATGGAAGAAAGATAGGAGACATGGGCCACCTAGGTGAGTATATTATAGCTTTTATTACCATGCACTGCTTTGGGGAATTTTCAGAGGAGTTGAGTGTGGCTTTAAAACTATACCAAAATGTGTTTTTACCTCTTCATGTTATTGAAAGAGAACATGTACTGAAAAAAAAAAAAAAACGTGTTGCCCAAAAAGTGGATTTATATTCTTTGTGGCTAATGAGAAATATATTTAAATGCGACTTTTTATGCTTGGAGTTCAACTTTAAATTAAGTGACCAAGACAAAAAACTAGGTATGGTTATCTTCATCCCACCATGGACTCTACATGGAGATCCATTTTGGATGTATAGACTAGAACAGCCATTTTTCAACCAGGGTGCCTCAAGAGGTGTCTAGGGGTTCCTTCAGCTTTGGCTAATTGCTTTCCCATCTAATGGTGCCTGTATAGTTCCAGATCCAACAGCACTTGCCAAAGCCAGCAGCATGACACACCAATGATATTTTTAATTGTTAGGAAGCCCCCATTGTAAGGGGAGCATTATTTCCTGGCCACAAACGTAAAGGGCATTCTTCCCACTGACCCCAAAGTAAAGGGCCTTCTTTCCATTGACATCCACTGTAAAGGCCATTCTTTCCACTGACCACCAATGTAAAGGGCATTCTTCGTATTGACTACAATGTAAAGGGCATTCTTCCCATTGACCCCAATGTAAAGGGCATTCTTCCCACTGACCCCAATGTAAAGGGCATTCTTCCCATTGACCAACATAAAAGTCATTCATCCCTCTGACCACCAGCGTAAAAGGGCATTTTTCCTATTGACTCCAATGTAAAGGGTATTCTTCCCACTGACCACCAAGGAAAGGCTGGTCTAGAGCAATTTTTCTCAACTCAAGTCCTCAGGGTGCCCCAACAGGTCATGTTTTCAGGCTTACAATTATTTTGCACATATGATTTGATCAGTTTCACTGCCTTAATTACGAAACGGCCATTTCATCTGAGGGAAATCCTTAAAACATGACCTGTTGGGGGGCCCTGAGGACTGGAGTTGAGAAACACTGGTCTAAACCATTTACTGTATATCATTGCCTTGATGTTTACCAAAGGGACATTTTGCAAGCTAAACAATAGATCTCTTCTCTGCTGCCAGATACAATTCTATACACTTATCTTTGAAAAAAAAAAAAAATCAATATGAACAGAACACAATAGGCAATCTATATTTGCAGCTATAACCTCAGTCAAGCAATGGTGAACCTGGAATTATGGAGAATTATCCTTGCCAATATTTTGGCTTGGCTTCAATGTGAAAAGTTGAGTATCTTATAATATAACATAGGGTAATGTACCTGGAAGAGGACAGGAGTTGCTTCCACAGCATGCCACACCAAATGCAACAGTAACACTGGGATTGCTGATGGTTGCGGGACTTGTGGTGCATTCATTTGTTTTTTTGCATCCTTTGTAGATCCAAGAAGTCACTGTCTTCTCTCCTAGATAATATAATGAATTAGAAGACAATCTGCATTAAGACAGATGCAATTAACAAGAACTCATTAAAGAAAAATGCATCATTATTTTAAATCTTTTATGATTTTGTATTTCAAAAGTAATGTATTGCTCTATCAAATAGAGTGTTTTTTAACACAGTTCTGCTGGAGGAAATGAAAGTATAACTAAGGGACAAACCTTTTTTTTAGTTTTGGATAGAGGGGAGTTGGGTCAGAACAACTATCAGTTTTTTTGCTATGTCCCCAATAGGAAGATCCACCCTCTCTATTTGCTCTGTTTACCATTATCATTGAAAGTAAAAGTAAAAGAAAATCAGAACATTTTGGGTTGTCCCCAGAAAAGTAATGGAGGGGAAATCTTCCAATGGAGACACTGGATCTGGTGACCTGGGGGTTCCCAAGGAATTCCCTTAATTTGCAGGGATTTCCTCTCACTTCCTGTTTGGCTATGGGGCAGGAAGTGAAGGGAAATCTCCACAAAAGATGATGAAAAATAAATTGACAGGGGGTATAACCCTCCCTAAAAAAAAAAAAAGGTTTTGCTTATAGTTCTACTTGAATGACTGGAGTTCCACCTTTTCAATTAAAGGTAAGGAGATAAAGGAAAACATAAAAAGATCTGAAGCTCTAATTCTTGGCTGAGGAGAATACAAAATATGAATGCACAGTATTTCGTATTTACCTGAAAAATATTTTTTTTAATAAAATTTTTGTAGTCTTGACCATAATAAAAACATTTTGAAAAATAGCCCGATCTTTTTTCATTTACTAAAGGAAAATGGATGATTCCCTTTGCTAGGAAATGTTCCCTTAGCTTAGTGAATGAGGCAAAGCTTCCCTAACTGCCATACTCAAACCATGTGCAAGTAAAAAAAAGTGCAAGCAAAAAACAATGTTCTTTTTGTTGTTTTTTTTTTAAAGTTCCTTTGATTGGGTGTTCTTTGCAAAATGAATTTAACCAAATTCATCAAGGTAAGTCCCTTGCAAAGTGAAAATTCCCTTGTAACGTGAACACCCTATTTGCCTTTAGTAAATCAACCTCATTGCTTTAATTTCAGCTTGAGCTATGAAGCTTTGTAAACAATAGGTTTCTTTTCAACAAAGGAGCTAATTAGATAGAGCTAAAGCTGTTGTATGAGGAGAATACAAAATATGAATATGCAATATTGCATATTTTCCTGAAAACAAAAAATAAAATATATTTGTATTTTTTTTAGTCCTAACTACAATAAAAATGTGCACAAATGACACTTTTTTTTTCTTTAATAATGTGTTGGCAGGTGCAGTTAGCTTGTCTGCCACTAGATGGTCCAATTTCCACTAGGTACTGTAAAAGGAATTGTGTAATTGGGTGTTCGGTCCCCTTTTAGAAAAGTCCCTCCTTAGTGATGTAATGGGTGGAGTTAGTAGCCATATACAGGGATTTTTTTTAGCAGGAACGTGTGCTTGAGTTCTATGCAGAAATGACGACTACAGAATATCTACTCCTGTGTATGGCAATCCGCGGCAAAGAATTCTGTTGGTATGTCAATGTGATGTCAGAAGTCCCGGAAATCCTGCAAAGTTACAGTAAATTGTGGAAAATGCATTTTATGTGTGGACATTCCTTATTCTTAAATATTAAGGCCTATGGGCAGAAATGTCCTGAGTGGGTCTATGGGAAGGAGTATGGCACAATATGGTGGAGGGTTCTATCAAAAGCAGGTGGGTAGCTGTCCTATCCAAGAAGAAGCAGGCGGGGACTTGCACAGTCTGGCACCAATAATTGGCCCCTTACATGTGTGCCATGGCTTTTGTTATCTTATGCAGGACATTTAAGTCATTGAAATATTACCTTTCCTTTCCACGAAGTAGGAAGTGGCACATTGGTGATCAGAGTCAGGGCAATCCATTATAGTTTCAGCCTTTTCAAGGCAGGTAAGTCCAGTTGAGTTTTCACAATGTGTGCATTGTACATAGCAATCCTTTTCTTTTATTAAGGGTGCGAAGTTCGGAGTGACAAGCTTCTGCGAACAAAACTCTGGATTTGCACAACCACGAATGGACAAGTAGTTTTTTTTAGAACCTGCACATAAAACAAAATATTTAAGAAAATTACCTCCAGTCAGTGACATTGCCTAGGTTGATGTCTTCAGTCTGCTGCAGGCAGGAGTAGGCATGTCCTCAGTCTCCTCTCCCCCAGTGATCAGACTGTATATTGTAACTTTGTAGCAAGTCACAAGGTTAGAGACTGCAGCAGAGGGCTGATCTGTGCTTGCAATCTGTGAACACAGCCAAGAGCAGCATAGGTATAGGATTACCATGATTGTGTCACTGTAGCACTAAGACCCCTTTCACACTGTGCCGCCACCAACGTCAGCGGTAAAGCGGCGCTATTTTTAGTGCCGCTTTACTGATGTTTTAGCGGTGCTATTCGGCCACTAGCGGGTTGGTTTTAACCCCCCCGCTAGCGGGCGAAAAGTTAAATCCGCCCGCAATACGCCGCCGGCGCGGCATTTTGCCGGTGGTATCGCAGCTCTGCCCCATTGATTTCAATAGGGAGCAGCGGTGGAGGAGCGGTGAGTTCACCGCTCCTTCACCGCTCCTTCGCCACTCCAAAAAAGCTGCTGGCAGGACTTTTTCTGACGCCCAGCCAGCGCACCGCTCCAGTGTGGAAGCCCTCGGGCTTTCACACTGGAGTGAATGGAGCAGCTGTTTTAGGGAGGTTTGCAGGCGCTATTTTTAACGCTATAACGCCTGCAAAACGCTCCAGTGTGAAAGGGGTCTTAAAGTGACAGTAAAGTGGTTGTAAGACCCCTTTCACACTGGGGCTGCAGCCGTGTCAGTGTTAAAGCACAACACGCTTTAGCAGGGCTTTAGCGCTATTTAAGGGGCGCCTTTCGGCCGCTAGTGGATCGCTCTTAACCCCAAAGAAGGGGTTCAAAAACTCCCGTCTTGTGGTGCTTCTGAAGCGCTTTTTAGGCTGCCTCCCCCCTCTACCTTCCCCCCTGCAGTTTCCGGTGCTCTTCTGGTGCTTTGCAGGGGTTAAGGAAGAAATCCAGAGGTGGAGTATCTTACTGCTGTTGCTTGTGTGGATGGGATGTATACTGTGCTGATCACATGAGATGAATAGGAGAGGAGGGTTGGTGGGAATTGGTGCTCTGCCTCGCATCGGGGGTTCTTCCTTAACCAAAGAAAAGCGATGGAAGAGTCCTGGAAACTGCAGGGGGAAGGTAGAGGGGGGAGATTTATTATTCTGATTGTAGATTAGCCTAGTGACAGGTACCAGGAGAGGTAAAATGTGTGACAGCAGCTTTCCTGTGCTGCTCTGCTTGAGGAGAACATATTTGTATTATCATTTACTGCCCCTATATACTGTACCTACCTGCCCCCTGTACTGTGCCCTCCTGACCCCCCTACTGTGTTCTCCTGACCCATGTATTGAGCCCTCCTACCCTCTTATCAGCTACTGTGGCTGATGGCTTGTAGTTCTTAATGAACTGTGGGGGCGCTGATGAGTGCTCTTGTAGTTCATTTACAAGCCCTACAGCCTGTATTGAGGTATGGGCAGAAAGCTGCTGCGATTTTCTGCAGAAGCCTTATGCCGCATACACACGAGCGGAATTTACGCAAACGGATTTTGTTGTCAAAAAATTGTAGAGCCAGCTCTCAAACTTTGTGTGTCAGAAATTCCGATGGAAAAAGTCCGATGGAGCCTACACACGGTTGGAATTTCCGACAACAAGCTCCGATCGCACATTTTCCATCGGAAAGTCCGATCGTGTGTACAGGGCATAACACTGTGCCACTGATCATAGGTGCAAGGCTTTCCAGGCTCCTGCAGGTAAAAGTAATACCGCACATTGATTTTTTTAGGAAAGGTGGACTTATCATTGAATGATTTTTAGTAAACACTTAGCTGGAATAAACACATCTTATTCTTGCCTGCAAATCATACTGTGTAAAAAAACGTAATTATTGGGATCATTACCTCCAAAATCAATTACGATACGACCACACTGAGTCTCATTTCCATAACAGTTCATTTGTTCCGTTGGCTGACACTTTTCATTGGACTCGGAAAAACATGAGGAGCAGGTGTGCTTATTTGGGGTCTTAGAAGAGGTTTTAAGCAAGTTATCTATAAAGGAAAAACAAACAGAGACGTTCACAAATGAAAAAAACTTTTTGTACAAAAATATAACAAATTAATAGACATGTGCTGAATGAGACTCATTATTGACATAAATTTGTTTAGTTAAATTTGTTTAATTCATTGAATTTGTTTTCAGAATTTGTTTAGGTTATTCTAATTCAAATCGATTTGTTATTTACATAAATTCGTTTAGCTAAATTTGTTTTGTTTATTCAACCTCAGTTCGAATGAATTCGGAAAATACAGATCAATTTAAATTCTAATTGAAATCCACTCGAAATCAAATTTATTCTATTTGAAATTTGAATTTTGGAAGATGATAATATTTTTCCTATTCCATTCTGTTCTATAGTTTTTCTATTCTATTCTATTCTTTTCTATTCTATTATTTTATTTTCTATTCTATTCTTTTCTATTTTATGAAAATTCTAATTTATTCTATTCGAAATTTGAATTTCAGAAGAGGGTTATATTGTTATATTCTATTCTATTGTTTTTTTTTTCTATCCTATTCTTTTTTATTATTCCATTTTCAAATCTATTCTTTGCTTTTCTATTCAAATTTATTCTATTTGAAATTCTAACTTCGAATTCTGGAAGATGGTTATTTTTTTTTAAGTTTATTCTATTCTATTGTATTTTTTTTATTCTGTTCTATTCTTTTATTTGTTTTTCTCTTCTAATCTATTCTTTTTGATTTTATTTAAAATTCGATTTTCGAAGGTTTTATTCTTTCTACTTTATTGTTTTTTTTTCTATTCTATTCTATTTTTTCTATTTGAATTCAAATGTATTCTACTTCAAATTCGAATTTCAGAAGTTTGCGATATTCTTTCTATTTTATTCTTTTTTTTTATTCTATTCTATTCCTTTAATTTTTATTCTATTGTATTCTATTCCTTTATTTTCTATTCTATTTTGTGCTTTTATTTTATTTTCTATTCTATTTTGTTCTGTTGTACTCTATTCTTTTCTATTCTATTCTTTTTTCTATTCTATTTCTTTGTTTTCTATTCTATTTGATTTCCATTCTTTTATTTTCTATTCCGTTCTATTTTACCTTATTATATCCTATTCTCCTATTCTTTTATTTTCTATTCTATTCTTTTCTATTTTATACAAATTCAAATTTATTCTATTTGAAATTTGAATTTCAGAAGAGAGTTATATTGTTATATTCTTTTATATTGTTTTTTCTATCCTATTCTTTTCTATTATTTCATTTTCAAATCTATTGTTTTCTATTCTATTCAAATTTGTTCTATTTGAAATTCGAATTCTGGACGAGGGCTATAGTTTTTCTATTTTATTCTATTCTATTGTTTTTTTTCTTTTTTGTTATATTCTTTTATTTTCTATTCTCTTCTAATCTTTTCTTTTCTATGTTATTCAAAATTTGAATTTCAGAGGTTATATTCTCTCTATTTTATTCTATTCTATTTTTTTTATTCTATTCTATTCCTTTTTTTCTATTTTAATTCAAATTTATTCTATTTGAAATTCGAATTTCAGACATTTGTTATATTCTTTCTATGTTATTCTATTCTATTCTTTTCTATTCTATTCCTTTATTTTCTATTCTATTTTATTCTGTTCTTTTATTTTCTATTCTAATTTGTTCTTTTGTTCTCTATACTTTTCTATTCTATTTTTTTTTTTCGAATTCTGGAAGATGGCTATAGTTTTTCTATTTTATTCTATTCTATTCTATTGTTTTTTCTTTTCTGTTATATTCTTTTATTTTCTATTCTCTTCTAAACTATTCTTTTCTATGTTATTCAAAATTCGAATTTCAGAGGTTATATTCTTTCTATTTTATTCTATTCTTTTTTTTATTCTATTCTATTCTTTATATTCTATTTTAATTCAAATTTATTCTATTTGAAATTCGAATTTCAGACATTTGTTATATTCTTTCTATGTTATTCTATTCTATTCTTTTCTATTCTCTGCCTTTATTTTCTACTCTATTTTATTCTGTTCTTTTATTTTCTATTCTAATTTCTTCTTTTGTACTCTTTCGTTTCTATTCCACTCTTTTTTTCTATTCTATTCCTTTTTTTATTCTATCCCTTTGCTTTCTATTTTATTTGTTTTCCATTCTTTTATTTTCTATTCTGTTCTGTTTTGCTTTATTATAGCCTATTCTTTTATTTTATATCTTATTATTTTCTATTCTATTCTATTCTATTCTATTCTATTCTATTCTATTGTAAAAATATATTCTGAATATATACTTGAGTTAATGATGTGCAAAATGTCATAAATTAAATGAACTAATAATAACCAATGCAGCTGCTATACACAGGGTGGTAATTGAACAAATACAAATATATACAATACAGCACTAGCAAATACAATATAAGTGAAAATAATGAACATAAGAGTCCATATAAAGTGACTGAAGTGCTCCGATCCAAAAGTACAGAAGGTGCAAAGTGCTTCCGAAATTTTCAGGTGTAGCACAACACCCCCTCCTGTGTCCCCACCGGATTCTATTCTATTCTTTTCTGTTCCTTTATTTTCTATTCTATTTTATTCTCTTCAGAAATGTGAAATCAAATTTGATTAGAAAACAATTCATATTAGATTAACATTTTGTATTGAAGTTTAATGAAGCAAGTTTATAAATAAATTCATAGTCTGACCTAAAATCTAATTTAAAGCTGAACTCCAGGAAAAGCCAAAATGGTCTAAGTACAATACAATATGTGTATTCTTCCTGGAATCTTGGCGTGCTTTGTGTATTTTTTCAGATCAGTGCAGTAATCCAGTATGGGACTTCCTGTAATAAAGACTAATCACTGCTGCTCTCTCTCCTTGTGCAGGGTGACCGGTCTTGTCTCCGCCCCTTCCTGTCATTCTCTACAAGCAGTCTGTAGTGGGCGGGCCTGCTGGGCCCCTCCCACACATCTGCTCTCTGTACAAGCTATGTACAGCACAGTGAGGAAGATGAGCTTGTGCCTCGTCAAAATGTTGAAATAAAATAAGTGCCGCTCTCTCTTTTGGATTATATGTACAGCACATCAATGATGTCACTACTACTTTTACAAGATAATAATCTGGGTTTGCGAAGACATTGGTGCACACAAAGTAAATTTTTTTTTGTGGATACTGAGAAGCATATTTAAATTAGACTTTTTATACCTGGAGTTTAACTTTAAAGTGAATGACCAAGGCAGGGTTATCTTCACCACCATAGTCTCTCCACAACAGATCTATTTTGAATGTATTGACTAGACCAGCCATTCTAAACCAGGGTCCCTCAAGAGGTGTCTAGGGGTTCTTTGAGCTGTGGCTGATTGACCTCCCATCTCATTGCTAGTCTAGTTCCAGGTCCAGCTCCACTTGCCAGTGCCAACGGCATGACACCAATGATCTTTTTAGCTGTTAGGAAGGGTGGCATTTTCACCACCACTATAAGGGGAGCTTTCATCCATGACCACCAAAATAAAGGATATTTTTGTTACTCACCCCCAACGACATAATTTCTGCTAGGGTTCCATGAGACCTAATAGTTATTCAAAGGGTTCCTCTGGGGGTAAAAACATTGAGAAAGGCTAGCCTAGACCATTTATATGATTGACTTGATGTCTGCATTAGGGTTGACCATAGGGACATTTTTCAAGCTAAGCAATAGATCTCCTCTCTAATGTCAAATGAATTTCTATACGCTTATCCCCAAAGAATGCAAAAGTAAGTCATTACAAACATGATAGGCAATATATTATTGTAGCTATAACCTCAGTAAAGCTTTTCTGAACCTGAAGTTATACAAAAATATCTTCCCTGATGTACCTTGCAGAGTACAGTTTTTGCTTCCACAGCATTCCACACCAAATGCAACTGTAACATTAGAACTGCTGATGACTGCGGGACCTTCGGTGCATTCCTGTTGTTTTTTGCATCCTTGCACGATCCTAACATTCATCTTGCCTCCTATAAAATATAAAGCGTTATAACACAATCTGCATTAATACAGATGCCATAGACCAGTGATGGAGAACCTTGGCACCCCAGATGTTTTGGAACTACATTTCCCATGATGCTCAACTACACTGCAAAATCCATGAGCATCATGGGAAATGTAGTTCCAGAACATCTGGGGTGCCAAGGTCCGCCATCACTGCCATAGACCGTAACTCAATAAATAAAAATATATAATTATTTGATGATTTTGTCTTATACAAATAATGGTTGCGCTATCTATCTTCAGGATAAGCAAATGTTTTTCAGATACAAGAGCTATGTGTAATTTTCCATAAATCTTGGTGTGCTTTGTGTATATCTTCCAGATCTGTGCAGTAATTCAGTGTAAAAGTTTGCCTCTGTGCATGAGCTTCCTGTAGTCAAGATCATTGCTGTAGTCCACATGGCCATATTAGTTTAATAGCCAAATATACAAATAATCAATTTACACTTAGGTAAAATAAACACTCAATACCGCAGCTCGTGAAAAGGCCTGATGGTGAATAATGAAACTAAAAAAACTCAAAAAAGTGCAGCACTAAAATAGCTTAACCACGGAAATAGAACTCCCTAGACCAGTCCCCAGACATCAGCGGTATTGACAGCCATCACCACCGCCTAAGAAAAGTGGCTGCCAATACCCCTGATGTCTGTGGCCTGGTCTTATCTTCTAGCTGCCTATTATATGAACATCTTGGCTGATGACCCCTCACTGTGTGGTCCTTGTTTTGGTCCCTGTTTGGTGGTCTCTTGCCTTTTCTACAGCTCCCAGACAGAGCACCTCCCATTGTGCTTCTCCACTGCATTCCATTGTTTTTTGCCAGAAAAAGAGTTTTGATGTTTACTCATGTTGTATGGTTGGTGAATATCCTATAAAATTCTGCTATTCCTGAAGAAGTGTTTAATGAAATGCGTTGAGTGCTAGGATATCAGCTGTCATCATATAACTACTTAACATGTTTTGATATATTGAAGTAGATTGAGATATAGTGAATCACCACAGGGTGACACTGTGGATACACATATAGCTGTGTGCTAACGTACTGGTTGAATTGGAGAAGAATGATTAAAGAAAATTGGACTTTATAGGCACACCCATAGAGTTTTGATAAAAAGAATATATTTTAATTGAATAATGTTAAAAACAGCATTGATCAGGTATATATATATATATATATATATATATATATATATATAGCGTTTTCTATGACCCTCTATCAAGCCTCAACCACCCAATCGTATTCAATTTTTGAATATTTAACATTTACTTCTGAATAACTGTACTTATATATACCTGATTGATTTTGACATTAGAGGTGTTATGAGTGCCTAGTTGGGTTAATCATTGATGTGTTTTTAAACTATGTATGTACATGCTGTTTTTAACATTATTCAATTAAAATATATTCTTTTAATCAAAACTCTAAGGGTGTGCCTACAAAGTCCAGTTTTCTTTGATCATTCTTCTCCAGTGTTTTGATATATGTCATGGAATTTTAATATTATTAATATATGTGAATAAAAATTAGATTTTTTTACAATTCTGTTATTTACTGGTTTGTTTTTTTCGGTGCAACTTCTTTAAAGTCCCTTGGGTAATTTCTGTGGTTGAGAGGTCTCTTGTATGGGGACTGAATTGCACCATCGTTCATTGTACCGTGGCTTTATGTTTTGTGTACAGTGCTAATATGGAACACAAATGTGCCAATTTATAAATACAAATATGCCATAATGGTAAACATACAGGGGTTAATTTACTAAAGGCAAATAGAGTTGCACTCTGCAAGAGCAGTTGCTCCAGATCTTAGTAAATGAGTAGAAGCTCTGCTGGCTTCCATCATCCAATCACGTGCAAGCAAAAAATGCTGTTTTTTTTTAAATTTTCCTTGCACGTGATTGGATATTATTTGTAAAGTGAAGCTTTACCCCATTTACTAAGCTCTGGAGTAATTGCTCTTTGTAAAGTCCACAACCTATTTGCCTTTAGTAAATCAACCCATAGTGCCCAACTACATGTGATATACTCTGTGACCAATATCCATAAGAAACACTTGTGCGAAAAAAAAAACAGGTCAGTGAAAACCACTAGCTATAGGGAGAAAGACCTCACATTATTCATTCCAGGGGTTCATTAAGGGCACGCGGGCGCCACCCCCTCTATCCTCGCCACCCCCTATATGGTTAATTGATAGATTCATGTATAGCATAAATCTAGCTATGGCCGCTGCGGCCACCCCCTTTCAGTATGCCGGGCGCATGAATTACAGAGGCGGGGGTGTTTTTTTGAAGCACCTGATTAGAGCCATAGGCTATAATAGGCTTTAAAATAGGGTGGACTCAGAGCGCAGAGAATTGCGCTCGGAGCCCACACCTTCCCAATTAGGAAGCGCGGGTCTGATACCCCTTTCCCAATTGGCTGAGAGGTCAGGAAGCCGCCGTGATCTCAGAAGAGAATAGGACACAGAAGACGCTACCAGATGCCCGCCGCAGCCTGATCCCCTGCCCGATGTGCCCATTGATCCCCACCGCTGTGTGCCCGCCAATCCCCGCTGATGTGTGCCCGCCGATCCCCAATACTGTGTGGCCTGCGATCCCCACCACCGATGAGGTAAGTGCCGGTGGACTGGCAGACAGAAGGGGGGTTTAGAGGTGCCACGGGGGGGCGGTTGTTTGCCGCCCCCCCAAACAAAGAAACACCAGTCGCCACTGCAATTCACATCCAATTTTGATTGATGCAGTCAGTGAATCTAGCATAAAGTGCTAATTAGTGATCAAAGGACGTAAAATCATGCAGGACCCAAGACAGGAGACATCCAAATAGTATTGCAGGCAATATCTACAAACATCACACCAATCCGCCTACAGGAATTAAATTACCCCCTAAAATGAGTGTCCATTAGTGCTGGTGAGAATATACCCAGTATTCCAGGAGTAAAGCTAGGTTCACACTATGTGCGGCTGTGGGGCACAGCAGGGGGTCCAGTGCATCCCTGTTCACTGTTTCAGGTCCAAATTTTTGCCTGTATTCAGACCTGAAATACAGCCAAAGACACACAGGACCCTTCTGCTGTGCGCCCCCCAAGCCGCCCTGGAGATGTGTGGACCAGCTCCATTGAGAGACGGTTAGACTCTAAGTTTTAAAGCATTGTGTGTCGACACTTATGATCTTTAAACCACTAATTTATAAATATGTTTGTGAGTTTTTTTTATTACACTGTAGGTGTGATTTCCTATTTCCCTATTGTCAATTCTGATTGTTATTCACACATGATTTTTTTTTATAATTAAGAGATTAAAGAGAGTGCAACACATTTATTTGTTTCATACATTAACCTCTTAGCGCCGACGTCTCCCAGCCCTTTAAGAGGTTTATGATGCTGGGAGGTGGGGCGTAGCTTAAGATGACGTGACCGCCGTGATTGGCTGTCATGGCAGTCACGTGGTCCGAAAACTCCAAATCACAATGAGCGATCAGGGGCTTTCCGTTAGTTGACGGTAACTGTGCTGGGAGCGCGCAGCGGGCGTGTTCTCAGCACAAGTGCATAGGCAGCAATTCACGCAAATATGCAGCCACTCTGCGCTAAGGACCAGGCGCCAAGAGGCCGCATATTTGCGTACAGCCGGTGCCAAGGGGTTAAGGTAAAAAATCATTCTACCTTAAGAACCACTTTAATTAATCATACATGACCTTTAATTACTATTACGAATTTTTTGCTCCATAAGACACACTTTATTACCCCCAAAAAATGGGGAAATGTCTGTGTGTCGTATGCAGCGAATATTGACCAGGCCCCCCCCGTTGTGGCCGCTGTGGTAGAATACCGGGCTGGTTGCTCGGCTCCTCAGTGGTAGAAGAGAGGAAGAGTCCAAGTCAACGGTGCAACAGTGCCAGGCCAGCCTTTCAGTGAACGAGCACGGCCCAGCTGCACGGCGCACTGTGGGAGGAGCGAGTGCTGGCGGCCACGCTGCTGTGCTGTGTACGTGAGCTGCCTGGGCTGGACTGACATCACTGCATCACACGAGAATTCCAAACCCCAGCAGAGCAACTCATCACTGTAATCTGTACATCAAGGTTTATTATTTTTAATTTTTCTCTTTATGGTTGACCTGGGTTGAGGGAAGGGGGGGTACTTTGGCGGAGTGGCCGGTTGCTTTAGGCCTAATGTACTGACCACTGGCTAACGTACTGACCACTGGCTAAGGTACTGTCCACTGGCTAATGTACTGTCCATTGGCTAATGTATTGACCACTGGCTAACGTATTGACCACTGGCTATTGTATTGACCACTGGCTAACGTACTGACCACTGGCTAACATACTGACCACTGGCTAACGTATTGACCACTGGCTAACGTACTGACCACTGGCTAACGTACTGACCACTGGCTAATGTACTGTCCACTGGCTAATGTACTGTCCACTGGCTAATGTATTGATCACTGGCTAACGTATTGACCACTGGCTAACGTACTGACCACTGTTTAACGTACTAACCACTGGCTAACGTATTGACCACTGGCTAACGTACTGACCACTGGCTAATGTACTGACCACTGGCTATTGTACTGACCACTGGCTAATGTACTGACCACTGGCTAACGTACATTTTTTTACCAGGCTTCTGTATGAGTCGTATATCGGAGTCCTGCTGTGTGCGCGAGCTGTGCATACTGAATACAAACTGCCAATCATTCCCTGGAGGACTACAACACCCATTATGTACACCATTTTGATCAGTATATAGTTTTTCTTGTTTTGCTCCACTAAAACCTAGGTCCATCTCATGGTCAGGTGCATCCTATGGAGCGAAAAATACGGTAATTGAAATATTACCTCTCAATTCTGCCAAGTAGGAAATGCCACATTGATAATCAGAGTCAGGACAATCCTGTGTTGTTTTAGACTTTTCAGGGCACGTTGTTCCATTTGAGTTTTCACATTGGATGCATGATAATGAATAAACTATAATGCAATAAACAGGAAACATGTTATAAGTCTCTGTAAAATCATGTAAAACTATAATATTATGTAGCAAAGGATAATTTGTAATTTATTATCTAGTAATTCTTTTTCACAAAAGATACAATTATTATACAGTACAGTGCTTCCGGAATTTATTAACAGCGCTTCACTTTTTCCACATTTTGTTATGTTGCAGCCTTAATCCAAAATGTATTAATTATTCATTTTTTTCCTCAAGTTCTACAAACAATACGCCATAATGACAGTTTGTTTAAAATCTTTGCAAATTTATTAAAAATAAAAAATGAAAAAAATCCCATGTCCATAAGTATTCACAGCCTTTGCCATGACACTCAAAATTCAGCTCAGGTGCCTCCTGTTTCCACTGATCATCCCCTCAGCCTGATGCTGCCACCACCATGCTTGTTTAAAACAACTTGACTGGAGTCCACCTGTGGTAAATTCAGTTGATTGGACATGATTTGGAAAGGCACACACCTGTCTATATAAGGTCTCACAGGTAACAGTGCATGTCAGAGCACAAACCAAGCCATGAAGTCCAAGGAATTGTCTATAAACCTCTGAGACAGGATTGAATTGAGGCACAGATCTGGGGAAGGGTACCGAAAAATATCTGCAGCATTGAAGGTACCAATGAACACAGTGGTCTCCATCATACATAAATGGAAGAAGTTTGGAACAGCCAGGACTTTTCCTAGAGTGGGCCGCCCGGGGGAGAAGGGTCTTAGTCAGGGAGGTGACCAAGAACCCAATGGTCACTCTGACAGAGCGCCAGCATTTCTCTGTGGAGAGAGGAGAACCTTCCAGAAGAACAACCATCTATGCAGCACTCCACCAATCAGGCCTGTATGGTAGAGTGGCCAGGCGGGTGCCACTTCTCGGTAAAAGGCACATGACAGCCTGCCCGGAGTTTGCCAAGACACACCTGACTCTCAGACCATGAGAAACAAAATTCTCTGGTCTGATGAAACAAAGATTGAAATCTTTGGCCTGAATGGCAAGCATCATGTCTGGAGAAACCAGGCACCGCTCATCACCTGGCCAATACCATTCCTACAGTGAAGCACGGTGGTGGCAGCATCAGGCTGAGGGATGTTTTTCAGTGGCAGGAACTTGGAGACTAGTCAGGATTGAGGGAAAGATGAATACAGCAATGTAGAGAGACAGCCTTGATGAAAACCTGTTGCACAGCGCTCTGGACCTCAGACTGGGTCGAAGGTTCATCTTCCAACGAGACAATGACCCTAAGGACACAGCCAAGATAACAAAGGTGTGGCTACGGGACAACTCTGTGAACGTCATTGAGTGGCCCAGCCAGAGCCCAGACTTGAACCCGATTGAACATTTCTGGAGAGATCTGAAAATGGCTGTGCACGAACGCTCCCCATCCAAACTGATGGAGCTTAAGAGGTCCTGCAAAGAAGAATGAGAGAAACTGTCCAAAAATAGGTGTGCCAAGCTTGTAGCATCATACTCAAAAAGACTTGAGGCTGTAATTGGTGCCAAAGATGCTTCAACAAAGTATTGAGCAAAGGCTGTGAATACTTCTGTACATGGGATTTTTTTTTTTTTAATAAATTTCAAAGATTTCAAACAAACTTCTTTCACATTGTCATTATGGGATATTGTTTGTAGAATTTTGAGGAAAATATTGAATTTAAAAGTGAACCGCTGTAAATACTTTCGGGGTGCACTGTATAATGTGTTTTCATAACCATACCTTGTTTAATATTTCTAATGATAGAAAAAAAAATCCTGCAATATACCAAATGCTTAATCCTTAATAATCCTTAATTTTCTGTATGCGTATTATTTTATCCCTTTTTTTATATATATATTTTGAGTGTTAAAGAATGTTCACAAAATACAACTACACATGCCATACCTCTTTAGCTCATCAAAAGCGATCTTTCCTAAAACATGCAGGCTGACTTCTCACTCGGAACATGCTACGAGCCTGGCTGCAATGCTGACCCTCATTCGTCAATACTTTAAACCCCTTACCCATAACTCACATGTAATAAATCCAGAGGGTCGGAATAACAGCAAGGCAACTAGAATTTTGAGTCCGGAAAGGTGTTTTTTAAGAAATACAAGAAAAGGGGTCATTTGATATGGTGACAAATTAACAATTTCAATCAATCAAGGTTTTTGAGTGGAAAATTGCTATTTTAAAATAACAGTACCAAGTCATATTAAAACTTCAGTGATGTTACCATTTTAAATTAAAAAGCAGTGGTGAGATAAAACCAATCACAGTTAAGATTTATATATGCATATATATATATATATATATATATATATATATATATATATATATATATATATATATATATATATATATATATATATTCTATATGCTGTTTTATTTTCTTAAGGCTATTTTAAATTCAAGGTCACTTTTCCATAGTAATAACATTCATGACATTCATAGATATCTTAGATAGAACAAAGGTCTGGTGACAAGGCACCAGACCAACAGCAATATCAAATAATAACAATAGCATTGTGTACATTTTTTAATTCCTACAATCACTACCACTGCTAAAAAAAAGAGACTTGAACTTTTTTTTTTTTTTTACAACGTGCTATTAAATTGTGCGTAAGTTGTCTTAGTTACGTTTGATCACATAAATGATATATTTTAATAAAGTTATTATTTTTATTTATATTTAAAGTGGTTGTAAACCCTTACAGACCACTTTCACCTACAGGAAAGCCTATATTAAGGCTTACCTGTAGATGCTTGAAATATCTCCTACACCTACACGGTTTAGGAGATATTTACTATTTCCACGTACGATGAGTTCTTCTGCGCATGCGCCAATGTATTCGGCGCATGTGCACTCTTAAAAAGGGCACGCTGTGCCGTTTCAAGCTGGGGTCATGCCGTGACTGGCGGCTCCCGCACGCATGCGCGGGAGTGACGTCACGTGACTCCGGCCAGTCACAGAGCCCCGGAAGAAAGAGGGGTGAAGAATGGACGCTCGCTGCCAGTGAGGAAATCGGGGACATCGCAGGCTCAGGTAAGTGACACATAATGGGCTACTATGCGATGCATAGTAGCCCATTATGCTTTACCTTTACCTTCACAAAGAGGAAGTAAAACCCCACAGGGTTTACTTCCTCTTTAAAACAGAAGCAACTAATATTATATTTAAAACAAAAAAACTACTAATATTATTTATTGTATGCTAATAATCCTTAGGTTTGATTGCATTAGTAATAAATGCAGTAAAATAAAATGTAGACGTGAACTTGTTTACAAAGCGCTTTTAAATTATGTGTATGTTTTTTTTTTAGTAACGTGTGTTGACATAAATTATATATTTTAATAAAGTTATTATTTTTTTATAATAATTGTTAAATATTTGAAACAAAAGCAACTAACATTATATTAAACAAAAACAACTAATATTATGTAAGGTATAGTATGCAAATAATCGTTAGGTTTGATTTTATCAGTAATAAATGCAATAAAATAGAAAATGAGTCATTCATAGTGGAAGTTTATGCAAGAGGAGCAACATTTTTGCTATATGCTGATTAAACAGACTTCTGTTTGCTTACATTTATTTTTATAAATGTATTAATTTCAGAGCATAGTATCAACAGAAACAATGCGCTCAGAGGGTGACTTGATAAACAGTTCTTTCAAGGCACAGTTTAGGGTTGCAAAGCACATTACAAAATAGTTTCAAAATATAAAGTAGAATGAAATTAACATATAGCAACCTTAACTAGTTGGTATGTACGAAAGAAAGGGTTACAGTAACTGAGTAAGTGAATGGGTAGGTCACAATCCATAATAATTGGCAATGGTTTATATGGAAGAAGTTGATATCTTGTATCTCAAATATCTGGGTAGAGCCTAAAATAGGTAATGTTTTATGTGAGTTTAGATCTAATATACCAGTTTTCCCATGGTTCCCATGGTTCCCATGCTTTAGATGCTTTGAAAGTTGCAATTGGCTGAGGCAAACAGTAGTTCCTGGGTGGTGTGGGTTTGAATGGTTTGAATGACTTCACCCACTGTAGGATGTTTATGATCTTTCCAGTCTTTCCAACTAGTTAGGTCCTCAGCTGACAAGGGATAAGTTCTATTCATAGCGAGCATAATGCCAATCCTCGAGACAATAGGACATTAATCCCTAACACTTGAAAGATACGTTTTGAAATGCCAGACCAAAGCGAGGAAACGGAAGAGCACATCCATAAAATGTGGACTAGTGAGCCTTCTCTTCCACATTTCCTCCAACATTCAGAAGATGAGTGTGGTGAGAATTTAGATATGTGTTGAGGTGTTAAGTACCACCTCAAATTCAATTTCTGGGTTAATTCCCAGAGGTTAGCACTTTTGGTTGCTGTATAGGTGATAGAGAGGGTCTTTTGCCAAGCAGAGGTTTGGTAAACCACCCCAAAATCCTGTTCCCATTGTTGGAAGGGAGTGGATTTTATAAAGGAGTCTTTTTGGTTAAGCATGGTGTAGAATAGAGATATTCCATTTATTTTGTTGGTAGTCACCTTGTAAAACTGGGCAATGCGCCAAGGTATTGCTGAGGTCGTGTTTGTATTATTTTGTAGGAAGTGTTGGATCTGTAGGTACTTGTAGTAGTCTTGGGTAGTGATTGCGTATTTGATATGTAGGGATCAAAAGGTTTTTATGGCTGGGCCCATCTGAAGATCCTCCATTGTTAGTAGTCCTCTAGATGACCACTTTTTTTTATAAATGTATTAATGTAATTATCATAGATAAGATACTTTATTTTATGTGTGTTTAAACACAGCAAAACTTTAGTTTATTATTATTTTTATGTCATATTTATTTAATTCTAACAACATATCAAGTGTAATTATGTTTAAGTAGTGCATGAAAATGAGAATACAAAATATTATTAATATTATTATACAGGATTTATATAGCGACATCAGTTTGCTCTTTACAACATGGAAGCAGACATTACAGTTACAATACAATTCAATAGAGGAGGGTTATTAATTTTAGGCAAACTCATCATCAATTGGATGCAAAAAACCCCGATACTAAAAAAACTAAACTCAAAAGACAGATCAAATAAGTCCAGAAAAAGATGATTGATTATACTAGGAAAAATTAAAACACAACTGAAATGTAAAAATAAATAAAGAAATACGAAAGCTACTATTATCCTGAACTATAACCCTTAAATGGATCTCCTAAATGTAAACCTTAACCACAACATAACCCCGAAATCTTACTCTTCCTTTGACCCAACATAAACATAGAACCAAACTCGTAACCATAACTATTAAATTTAACCTAGCCCTCAATCCTAACCTTATTTTAAACATACCCCACAATTTGATTAATTGTAACCATCAATCTGAACCCAACACTTAAACTTAAACCTTAACCCTAGGATCACCCAAACCTTATTTTAAAGGCAAATACAAGACCAAAGCTTACCAATTTTTTTTTTTTTTTTGGCAAAATACCCTATTTATCATGCCAAAAACTAATAACTCAAAAAAGAAAACAAGTGGAAACTTAAATAGAACAGATGCATCCTTGTTTTCTTTTACAATTATAATAAGCCTAGTTATAGTTACACTACCGATAGATATAAGAATGTTATAAGGGCAGCAATGTAATTGTATGTGCCACGTCATATAAAAGAAGTAAGTATTCTTACCCGAAACAATGCATGTTATTGTGACGAGAAGAGTTCCTACAAAGCTTCTCATGGTTACTGTAGGCTCCAGATTTTCCACTTACAAATAACTGTGTGCAATCCAAGATCTTAGATTTATACTGCCCAGATATAGAGCTTCCTTAAAAGGGATTAATAATTTATAACCAAATTTGATATGCCTATCAGGGTGAGGGAGTGTGAACAAAACCTACGTGGCCCCATCCCTTGATAAGTCCATAGGCAGATGTGGAGGTTGGCAGCCTAGAAATTAAGTGTGTGCTATAGTTAATGAAACATTAACTAATGAATTCCCCTTATCACCAGTCACTTCTTTTGTTTTCAGTACAGTATGCAGCTCACCTTTTGAATTTCTTTTCTGTCCTTTAGGTAGACTGGCAAATTTCGATCGCATTACTAGTTGTTCCAGCTGTCATCTATCACTCCTCCATGCAAAATGATGGCACACAAAATTAGACCAGATAAGAGTCAAAGACCATATTGTCGTAAGCATATTACTGGCTACACGGAAGTTAGACAACAATGTATTCACCAAAAGTCATGCAAATCTTGTGTTTCTAATAAATTTGCCATTTATTAGCCGAGTCTGCACACCTGAAATCATGGTTTCCATTTTTGTGTCATTACTTAGAGTATGATATCTAGTGCAATGATGGTGCGGCGCTGTCAGATAATGATGCAATAAAGGTGTAATACAGCATAAATAGTGTTAAAAGATTGTAAAAAGAAATGTGATATATCCAAAAGTGCTTCTCATAAATGTACTGTACAAAAATAATTCTCAATAAGTGTGCAAATGAACAAACAATAATAATAAGTTCACACCATAAGTAGTGCCAAAAAGTAGTGCTAGTCATGCATAAACATCAACCTGACAACTTCATAACAGTACAGCAATTGATGTGGTATTAGATCAGGGGTCTCCAAACTTTCTACGCAAAGGGACAGTTTTACTGAGATTTAGACTTCAGGGGGGCCGGACTGTGGCCAGTGGGAGTAAACAATGCCCCATCTTTGGTATTAGGGGGAGAAATAGTTGGTGTTCGTTGGAGGAATAACACCCCATCGTTGGTATCGGAGGGAGGAATAACGCCCCTTCATTGGTGTCGGTGGGAGGAATAACACCCCTTCGTCAATGTCGGTGGGAGGAATCCCGCCCCATCGTTGGTGTCGGTGGGAGGAATAATGCCCCATCGTTGGTGTTGTTGGGAGGAATAACGCCCCATCGTTGGTGTCGGTGGGAGGAATAATGCCCCATCGTTGGTGTTGTTGGGAGGAATAACGCCCCATCGTTGGTGTCGGTGGAAGGAAAAATGCCCCATTGTTGATGTTAATGGGAGGAATAACGCCCCATTGTTGATGTCAGTGGGAGGAATAAAGCCCCATGGTTGATGTCAGTGGAGGAATACCGCCCCATCGTTGGTGTCAGTGGTAGGAATAACGCCCCATCATTAGTGTCAGTGGGAGGAACAGTGTCCCATAATTGGTGTCAATGGGCGGAATAAGGCCCCATCATTGGTGTCAATGGGAGGAACAGTGTCTTATCATTGATGTCAATGGGAGAAACAGTGTCATTGATGTCGGTGGGAGGAATA
Source organism: Lithobates clamitans (assembly GCA_037952925.1). NCBI lineage: Eukaryota > Metazoa > Chordata > Amphibia > Anura > Ranidae > Lithobates > Lithobates clamitans. The sequence continues at coordinate 885,703 of JBBGZY010001740.1, read as the reverse complement.
ATGCCCCATTGTTGATGTTGGTGGGATGAATAATGCGCCATCGTTGATGTCGGTGGGAGGAATACCTCTCCATCGTTGGTGTCGGCAGGAGGAATAACGCCCCATCATTGGTGTTGGTGGAAGGAAAAACGCCCCATCGTTGGTGTCGGTGGTAGGAATAATGCCCCATCATTGGTGTCGGTGGGAGGAATAACGACCCGTCGTTGATGTCATGGGAGGAATAATGCCCCATCATTGGTGTCGGTGGGAGGAACAGTGTCCCATAATTGGTGTCAATGGGAGGAATAATGCCCCATCATTGCTGTCAATGGGAGGAACAGTGTCTTATCATTGATGTCAATGGGAGAAACAGTGTCCCATCATTGTTGTAAATGGCAGGAACAGTCTCCATTCCTTGGTGTCAGTGGGAGGAATAATTCCTCAAGGGCCGGATAAAAGCAAGCAAAGGGCCACATTCGGGCCCTGGGCCGGAGTTTGGAGAAATTGAATAAAAATTAATAATATAGTGACAAGTCCAGAACAACAAACACTAAGGGTATGATAAATTAAAGTGCAATGTGATGATAAGTGCTTTTTCTTAGGTCATCATGGTGAATAAAGTGACTGGTGCCTTTTCTTTCCAGTAGGTGACACCTCTCTGCTCTCAAGTCTCTCACCTTACTGCTCTAAGGTAACAGCATTGAATAGATGATTCTAAATGAGGATCTGTGTGTTTTCACCTGTCTCCAAGGGTCCTGCTAGGATTGGCCTGGCTTGTAGATCTCTATTGTGGATAATGCTTTCAATGACCTCCATAATGATGATGATGTGTGAGAAAAAGAAGTCTCCAATAGTGTGATACCATTTAGGATATTTATTTATATTGTCATTAACCCCTGATGAAGTCACGTGGGCAGAAGTGAGGAGGACGAGCATTTTGCATTTATTGCTATCTCTTCTGATAAACTACACACTGCCACCTCATATACCAAAAATGCACTTACCTTACCTACCATAACTTTATACTGATATTAAACAAAACTATAAATGGCTCAAAAATTCACAATTTCTGTTTGTTAACAGTGGCAAATACATTTGATCATAGGGCAGAGAAACTCGTCTACATTTTATGCTGCAGACGAAGCGTCTCTACCTTTATTGACTTTGTGCCTCAGCTGGGAGGATATCGCACATGTCGTCATTTGTTACCATTGTGATAAAAAAGATGTGGAAACCATTAGTTCTATTTGTGTGCTTCTATGGGAACCCTAATGCAGGAAACACAATAATATAAGGGGAGGCAAAATGATATTTAAATAAAACCCTCCACTTACAACAATTAGAAAAGAAAATTGAAAGAAATGACCTAATGCATTGGCACATAAAGTGGAACATGTTTAGCATCATAACAACAGTGTAATAATATATTAAAATAATTGTTGAGAAAAAAAATATTTAGAGCACTTAGGGGTCTATTTATAAAGGTTTTACACAACATTCGCATAACTTTCAGCCATGATTTACACTTTTTTCTTATTGGATTTAATTGAAAAAAACATCCTGGGTTAACATTGTGTGAATCATGTGTGAAAGCATTTATAAATAAACTCCTTAAAGTGGAACTATATTGTATTTAAGCAACACAAACTGAAAAAAACATTATTTCTTAAATTTTTTGTATTAAAAAAAACTCACTGACCCATCCATCCATCCAGGCTTTAATTTGTTGAAAAATTACTTTTTAAAACAACCCCCTAGCATTTCTAGCAGTGGGCCATCTTGAGTAAGGGCAGATGATTCATGTAGCATTCACTTCCTAGAATCCATTTTCCCTTTAGCTCAGGTATGCAGGCAGGAGGGTGTGCTTAGCTGAGAAAGCCCCCTCCTGGGATGTATGTCCTAGGCCAGGGGTGTCACACTGGTGGCCCTCCATCTGTTACTAAACTACAAGTTCCACGAGGCATTACGAGGCTGACAGTTACAAGCATGACTCCCGAAGGCAGAGTTCCACAACAGCTGGAGGGCCACCAGTTTGACATCCCTGTACTAAGCCAAGAACCAGGAAGCAACTGAAAAAAAAATGATAAAACAAGTAAATATCATATGCCATCCTACCTAATTACTAAAGTTAGAAGCCTAAGGATTAAAATAGTTCACGTTGATTGGGAGAGTTTAGTTAGAGTTTAGGGTATATCTAAAGCCAAATATTTTTTTAAAACTACTTTTAAAACAATTCATATAGAGTATAGAGTATAGAGTGTGTGCCAAATGTGCCATGTTTTGGAGATTCCACCTTGATTTCTGTTCAACAGAGACTACAGCAAGTGAGTGAAGGAGGTGACTCTATTCAAAGTGAACAAAATCTTGACAGTTGTCTGTATACCAATTTATTTTCTGTTATTTATCTATTTCTGTTCTGGTGGCAACTTGAAACTTAGAATTTCCTTCTACTTTAAATCCCAGTAACAAAGGTCACCAAAACTAATAGAGAGTGTGAATCCCCCCCCAGTGGGGACATAGACAGCAGTTAAAAAACTCTTATGCCCAGTACACACGATCGGAAATTTCGGCCAGCAAAAGACCCATGAGAGCTTTTGGTCGGAAAATGCGACCATGTGTATGCTCCATTGGACTTTTGCTGGCCAAATTCCCGCCAGCAAAAGATTGAGAGCAGGTTCTCAATTTTTCGGTTGGAAAAGGTTTCGATCGGAAATTCCGATCGTCTGTAGCAATTCTGAAGCACAAAATTCCTACGCATGCTCGGAAACATTTCGACGCATGCTCGGAAGCATTGAACTTAATTTTCTTGGCTTGTCATAGTGTTGTACGTCACCGCGTTCTTGGCGGTCGAAAGTTCAGTGAACTTTTGTGTGACCGTATGTATGCAAGCCAAGCTTGAGTGGAATTCCGTTGGAAAAATAATCCAAGATTTTTCTGATGGAAAATCCGCTCGTGTGTACAGGGCATAAGTTATAAACCCATTCCCCACCAATACCTCATACTCCTTGGTGGGTGCATGGCCTGCAGTGATGCCAGGCATACTAAATAACAAAAGAGGTTCAGCACTCCAAATGATGTACTCTATTTATCAAACTTTATCAAAGAATCATGTTAGTTGAGAAGAAAGTGAATTTGACACAGATCTTCAGTACATTTTGAGTAATACATCATTTAGAGTGTTTTCCCGTCTTCTGCAATTTGGCAATAAAATTCTTCCAGAGGCTTTAAGTCCTCACCATTCTATTCAAAACTTGGCTTTAGATACACTTTATGTTGTATGAAAATTATTTTTTAGCCAACTGCTGCTTAGTTAAACTAATGACCCCCCACCTCACAAACTAAGAGAAAAAGCCTCACATAGGCCCCAAGGTGGTATGTTTTGCAGGCTAAAGGACTCTCCTTCTGCCTCTAAGTTATAGAGTTCAGGAATGGAGCTTGGCTGTCTAATTCTGCATCCTGGGAAGAAGATGAGAGGGGCAGTAGAACAAAGGAAAAGGTAAAGAGAAGCAGCTAGTTCAGAAAGGGCAGTTTAGTGACCCTTTTAAAAATAAACTCAGATGGTAAAATACAGTTATGTTGGACCTTTACATAGTGAGCTATTGGGCAAGAAACCAAAATATTTGACATATATTCCTGTGACTCCATCATGCTGTACATATAATATATATATTATATGTACATATATATATTATATATATATATATATATATATATATATATATATATATATATATATATATATATACACACACACACACGCTATATTACATAAAGTATTGGGACGCCTGCCTTTACACGCACATGAACTTTAATGGCATCCCAGTCTTAGTCCGTAGGGTTCAATATTGAGTTGGACCATCCTTTGCAGCTATAACAGCTTCAACTCTTCTCTTCTGTCCAGGTCAGGCACTGATGTAGATGAGAAGGCCTGGCTTGCAGTCTTATGCCCCACACACATGGACGGACATTCTGACAACAAAATACATGGATTTTTTTTACGACGGATGTTGGCTCAAACTTGTCTTGCATACACACCGTCACACAAAGTTGTCGGAAAATCCTATCATTCTGAACGCGGTGACGTAAAACACGTACGTCGGGACTATAAACGGGGCAGTAGCCAATAGCTTTCATCTCTTTATTTATTCTGAGCATGCGTAACACTTTGTGCGTCGGATTTGTGTACACACGATCAGAAATTCCGACAACGGATTTTGTTGTCGGAAAATTTTATGGCCTGCTCTCAAACTTTGTGTGTCGGAAAATCCGATGGAAAATGTGTGATGGAGCCTACACACGGTCGGAATTTCCGACAACAAGGTCCTATCACACATTTTCCATCGGAAAATCCGACCGTGTGTACGGGGCATAATTAGGTGACTTCTTAAGGTAATTGGGTCCACTAGATTTTAGTTAGGGGTATCAGAGTAAACAGGGCTGAATATAAATGAATACTTTTTCAAGGCACTGTATATATACACAATATATATATATATATATATATATATATATATATATAGATAGATATACTGTGTATATATATATAGAGAGAGGGGGCGTAAAACATGCAGACATGAAGCAAACTAAAAACTACTCAATAATCCAGCAGTTCTCTCATCAGAAAGAAGGCTTTAATATGGTGGTGTGTGAACGGCATGGAACCTCTTCCAATACAGTTGAAGGATTCTGTGTTCTTCGATATCACATCCTCATGTTAATCACTTATAATTTAAATTTGGCAAAAACAAAGGTTTAATTAAACTTAATCCTCTGCAATTGGTTTTGCTTTAATGCAACCTTCCTCATTTATATGTTGTGTGTACTGTAGATGTCATGAGCTAAAATTGAGTTATAGAGACATGCTGAAAAAAAAGAATAAAAATAAACAAGGTGTAAGGCATTTGTACTTTGCAAATAAAGTGTTCCAGGATACTCCAGTTCAAACCCCGCAAGCGGCCGAAAAAGGGTTAAAACCGCTAGCTGCAGCTGCACTTTTCCGGTGGGTAAATGACACTGGCAGGGAAGGGGTTGAACACTAGGGGGCGATCAAGGGGTTAAGTGTGTCCTAGGAAGTGGTTCTAACTATGGAGGGGTTGGGCTACCACTCACATGACAGCGATCACTGCTCCCGATGACAGGGAGCAGTTATCTCTGTCATTTCATTAGGCAGAACGGGGAAATGCCTTGTTTACATAGGCAGCTCCCCGTTCTGCGGCTCTGTGACACGATCGCGGGCACTCGGTGGACATCGAGTCTGCGGGACCCGCGGTCACGCTGTACGCGGCAGGCGCGCGTGCACCTGCTAGCCCCGCTAATTAAAGGGGACGTACATTTGCCCGCCGCTGCTATTGTGCCGATGTATATCGGCGTTCAGCGGTCGGCAAGTGGTTAAACAATGATATACAATGTGGGCACAGTGTTGCATGACAGATTAATTGTCAGTCAAACTAACATAGCACTAAAAACTAAAAAAAAATGTATTATTCTTATTATTATAATACAGATTTTATAAAGCGCCAACAGTTTGCACAGCACTTTAAAATATGAGGGCAGACGGTACAGTTACAATACATTACAGGAGGGATAAGAGGGCCCTGCTCTTTAGAGATTACAATCTAGAAGAAAGGGTCAAGTGAAACAAAAGGTGATAACTGTGGGGGAAAAACTGATGGAGAAAATGAAAATCCAGTTGTTAGGTGTGGGTAGCAAAGTAAGAGGTGATGAGGGAGCTAGAGAGCAGGAGGTCTTAAGGGGAACGAAGAGAACGAGTAGGTTGGTGCTTTGAGACTAGGCTAGTGATGTAGCTGGGGGCTAAATTGTGGATGGCTTTGTAAGTTGTATTTTGAATTTAATTTGTTGGGTGAGCGGGAGCCAGTGGAGGAATGGACAGAGAGGAGTAGCAGACACAGAGCGATTGGTAAGGTGGATGAGTCTGGCAGCGGCATTCATGGTGGATTGAAGAGGGGATATGCCCCGTACACACGGTCGGATTTTCCGACGGAAAATGTGTGATAGGACCTTGTTGTGGGAAATTCCGACCGTGTGTAGGCTCCATCACACATTTTCCATCGGATTTTCTGACACACAAAGTTTGAGAGCAGGCTATAAAATTTTCCGACAACAAAATCCGTTGTCGGAAATTCCGATCGTGTGTACACAAATCTGGCGGACAAAGTGCCACGCATGCTCAGAATAAATAAAGAGATGAAAGCTATTGGCCACTGCCCTGTTTATAGTCCCGACGTACGTGTTTTACGTCACCGCGTTCAGAACGATCGGATTTTCCGACAACTTTGTGTGACCGTGTGTATGCAAGACAAGTTTGAGCCAACATCCGTCGGAAAAAATCCTAGGATTTTGTTGTCGGAATGTCCGAACAAAGTCTGAACGTGTGTACGGGGCAATAGACTATGTAGAGGTAAGCCAATGAGAAGGGAGTTGCAGTAGTCGAGGCGAGAGATGACCAGGGAGTGAATTAAGAGCTTTGTTGTGTCATTGATTAGAAAGGGGCATATTTTGGAGATGTTGCGGAGGTTCAGGAGGCAAGATTTGGACAGTGGTGATTGGATGTGGGGCTTAAAGAAGAGTTCAGAGTCCAGGACTACACCTAGGACCTTGGCATGCGTGGATGGGCTGATAGTCGTGCCATCAATTTTGACAGAGAGATCAGGGGAAGGGGCACATGGTGGAGGAAAAATTATAAGTTCGGTTTTGGATAGATTGAGTTTGAGGAAGTGGTGTGACATCCAGACTGATATGTCTGTTGGTAAATTAGTGAGGTATTACAGGCTGATACTGAGGTGGTTAACATTCTAAAATAAATATAGCACAAGGCAAGGAGTCTGAGTACGATTAGATTAAAAAGTACAGAGTGACGCCATTAACCAGGAAGAGAATCAGTGGAGTAAAGTTCATATAACCAAAGCAACACCTTATTGCTAAATATCTAAAACCAAAAAGTACAAAGTTACACTATTACTCAGGAGAGAAAACGTGTGCAGATTGGGTTCAACCAAAACAAATCCATACCTGAAAAAATGAAAAAATAATCTTGGCTCAACTTACTTGAACAGGAAAAAAATCCTATTTAACCCCCCCCCCCCCCCCCGAACAAGGATATTTTGTAGCGTACCGGTCCTTAGAAGTGGTAGCTGCAATTTTTTTTTTTTTTTTAGGCTTTTTTTCCTTTCCCTTGGTGATCCTTGCAGTAGTGCTGCGTACACACTATGAGAAAATCGGGTGAACGATCAGCCGGTTTCCCTCGATGTTTCACAGCAAGTCAGAACCGAGGATAGAGATAATGTACGAAAATTCTTGTGCGACAAAGGCTTTTTTTTTTGTTATTCATTGTTGCTGATCATGCGCAGTCTTTCATATCTGATATTTCTCATACGAAAATGGTACACATTAAATGAAAATCATTTTGTTCTGTTCCTGTACGAGAAAAATTTTGCCAATTGTCCCTTCAGAAATTTTTGTTTGGAAGGTCAGAATCGGCTATACACACTATCAGAAAATCGTGCGATTGCTCCTCGAACCGAAATGTTCACCCGATTTTCTTATACACACTGTCTATCCTAAGGGGACTATGCTCAATCCTTGTACTGTATCTATGTAGGTGGAGCAGTGTTGTCCTGCTCTCCTCATCTACACAATATAAGGGAAGAATTCTGTAGTCCACAAAGAGAGCTCAGGTAGGGTTGTTAATGTTGAGATTTCAATAAAGCACTGTTAGATCTCTACAGAACATTAGGAATCCACTGAATTTTGACAGGACCAACAGATATTTTTCACTTGTCCAAACACTTTGAATGGTACAGTGCACCTGGAAAGCATTCACAGTGCTTCACTTTTTCCACAGATTGTTATGTTACAGCCTTATTCCAAAATGGATTAAATTTATTATTTTACTTAAAATTCTACAAACAATAGCCCATAATGAAAACGTGAAAGAACTTTATTTGAAATCTTTGCAAATTTATCAAAAATAAAAAACATAAAAATCACATGTACATATGTATGTATTCACAGACTTTGCCATGGCACTCAAAATTGAGCTCAGGTGCATGCTGTTTCCACTGATCATCCTTGCGATGTTTCTTCAACTTGATTGGAGTCTACATGCAGTAAATTCAGTTGATTGGACATGATTTGGAAAGTCACACACCTGTCTATATAAGATCCCACAGTTAACAGTGCATGTCAGAGCACAAACCAAGCAATGAAGTCCAAGGAATTGTCTGTAGACCTCTGAGACAGCATCGTGTCGAGGCACAGATCTGGGGAAGGGTACAGAAAAATGTCTGCAGCATTGAAGGTCCCAATGAGCACAGTGATCTTCCTAAATGGAAGAAGTTTGGAACCACCCGGACTCTTCCTAGAGCAGGCCGCCTCGCCAAAGTGAGCGATCGGGGAAGAAGGGCCTTAGTTAGGGAGGTGACCAAGAACCCAATGACCACTCTAACAGAGCTCCAGGGTTTCTCTGTGAAGTGAGGAGAACCTTCCAGAAGAACAACCATCTCTGTAGCACTCCACCAATCAGCCCTGTATGGAAGAAGGGCCAGACGGAAGCCAAGTTTGCCAAAAGGCCCCTGAATGACTCCCAGACCATGAGAAACAAAATTCTCTGGTCTGATGAAACAAAATTGAACTCTTTGGCCTGAATGGTAGGCATAATGTCTGGAGGAAACCAGGCACTGCTCATCACCTGGCCAATTTCCTCACTACAGTGAAGCTTGGTGGTGGCAGCATCATGCTATGGGGAAGTTTTTCAGTGGCAGGAATTGGGAAACGAGTCAGGATCATGGTAGTGATGAATCCAGCAACGTACAGAGACATCCTCGATGAAAGCTTACTCCAGAGCTCTCTGGCCCTTAGACTGGGGCGAAGGTTCAACTTTCAACAGGACAACGACCCTAAGCACACAGCCAAGATAACAAAGGAGAGGCTACGGGACAACTCTGTGAATATCCTTTAGTGGCCCAGCCAGAGCACAGACTTGAACCAGATTGAACATCTCTGGAGAGATCTGAAAATGGCTGTTCACCGACGCTCCCTATCCAAACACTGAGGGGAAGAGCCCTACTGGGTACAGAGAGGATATGAGCAGCGTTAGGGAAAGGTACCTGACGAGGAGGGGAAGAGCAGATTTCCACAGCCGCATCTCTTCTTATGTTTTCTTGGAGCTGTCTCCCACCACCAGCCAGACAATTTGCAAGAACTTTTAGGAGTCCCAGAGCAAACCAGTTATCTGAATACCTCCTCCAGGGGAAGTGCTCCTCAGGCATTCAGTGGTCTATGATCTCATATTATTTTTCAGTTAAAAAAAGTGCCATGTTGACAGCCATTACCTTTTTGCCTAAAAAAATATGTTACCAGAATTTTGTTTGGTGCTTTTTCTGTAGACTATCTTATTTCTGTGATCATTTAAGTACTATATAAGCGCTCCCATGTTTTGACTCCTCCAATTTCTTGGGTATTCTAGTTAAGCCACGCCCACAATATTAATTGCAAAGTTACAGCTTTTGTTCCATTTACATCATTTCAAAACACAAAGAAGTAATTGGAATTTCCCTTTAGGTTGTATTTCTATGGCTAATTATATGAAACACATGAGAGTAGGGCGTCCTTAACGTGGGGCAAAAGGGACAGCTACCCCGGGCCAAGTTATTGTTTTGGGGCCCAACGCACCTGCCCCTGAAGCCCACAAATAATTGATAGGTGGATTTGGCTATCACTCAGGAGATGAAGGGAGAACTGAATGTTGGGGGGAGCTGGTGATCCGTTGGGTGTTATGTCTGCAGCCTGTGCGGTGATTGGCCAGCTCAGTAAGGTAAACCCTGCCTGGGGAGAGTTTTTGTCAGTCCCGGGCACAGTTATACCGACTTCTCTCCCTCACCATGTCCGACAAGCCACAGACCATTGACCTGTGAAGAACTTCTTCGCCGGAGGGTTTGGCGGAGAGTGCCTGGTGTTCACCTGACATCCTCTGGACTCAATCAAGGTGAGGCCACTGGGGGGAAGCAATTCAGGGGTCTGCGGAGGGAGAGGAGGGAGTCCTGTGTAATTATGGGGGTAGTATGGGGGAGGGATTCCTGTGTAACAATGGGGGTTGTATGGGGGAGGGGGTTCTGTGTAATGATGGGGGTAGTATGGGGGGGATCCTATGTAATGATGGGGGTAGTATAGGGGGGTCCTGTGTAATTATGTGGAAAGGGTTCTGGAATAATAATGGGGTTAGAATGGGGGGAGGGGTGCTGTATAATGATGGGGGTAGTATGGGGGAGGGGGTCTAGTGTAATGATGGGGGTAGTATAGGGCAGGGGTCAAGTGTAATAATGGGGGTAGTATGGGGGAGGGGGACCTGTGTAATGATGAGAATAGTTTGGGGGAGGGGGTCTTGTGTAATGATGAGAGTAGTTTGGGGGAGGGGGTCTTGTGTAATGATGGGCGTAGTATGGGGGAAATGTCCTGTGTAGTGATAGGGGTAGTTTGGTGGAGGGGTCTTGTGTAATGATGAGAGTAGTTTGGGGGAGGGGGTCTCGTGTAATGATGAGAGTAGTATGGGGATGTCCTGTGTAATGATGGGGGGTAGTTTGGGGGCGATATCCTGTTTAATGATGGGGTAGTTTGGGGGAGGGGTCCTGTGTAATAATGGGGGGGGGATATGTTTGACCAGGGTCCAATCAATATTAAAGACAGTCCTGCATGATAGTGCAAAGCACTTATAAAGCACAATGTTTTTATGCTATATTTATATATAAAGTTTAACTCACACACAAAAACTTTCATTTAAGTATATTGCTCAATAGCCACCAAGTATATACTGTAGATACACTTTTTGCGCACCAAATGTGTTTGCAAACCAAGTTACTACCTTTTAAGGTAGTAGTGATATCATCACTGTGCTGTACATAGCCTAAGCAGAGAGCAGGGCTGTGGGAGGGGCCCAGCAGGCTCCACCTATGACAGGCTGCCTGTAAAAAACTACAGGAGGGGGCGGCGACAAGACCAGTTACCCTGCACAAGAAGAGAGAGCAGCAGTTACCAGTCTGTTTTTTTTGGCGGAAATTCCTGCGCAGAGGCAAAGTTTCACACCCGATTATTGCACAGAGCTGGAAGAAATACAAGTTTCACCCCCGATTACTGCACAGAGCTGGAAGAAATACACAATACATATGCTTCTTGTATTTAGAAAACACCTGCTTATCCTTGAGTTCAGCTTTCAACTAATTATGAGTTCATCCTTTAAATGCAAAACGTCAGTGTCCAAGAAATCCGTGCCAGGAAAGTCATATGAAAATAAATTAAATTGTTTTCTGGGTGAGGTTTCTGCCCAAGTGTCATCATAAAAGCTACAGCCTGGGGATTGAATGGGCGAGAGAGTAGAAGCTACTGGACTTGGTGCCACCATGATAAGATATTTCCTGTTCTTTGTTCTCTTCTTTGCCCTCTTGGCGACAGGTTAGGTATTTTATATTTTTCTTATAATGCAATGTAAATATCAGCATTTTTAAGGAGCATTTGTGTATTTTATGATGTCTTAAAGCCAAACTACAGCCTATTTGTATTATTATGGATTGAGTGGGGAAGAAGGATTAGAACATTTGTCGAATCTTGAACACTCTCCGGTGTTGATCTGTTAAAGGCAAATAGACTGTGCACTTTGAAAGTGCAGTTGCTCCAGAGCTTAGTAAATGAGCAGATGCTCTGCTGTTTTTCATCAACCAATCATGTGCAAGCATAAATTAATTTATTTTTATTTTCCTTGGACATGATTGGGTATTCTTTGTAAAGTGAAGCATTGCCTCATTTACTAAGCTCTGGAGCAACTGTGTAGTCTATTTGCCTTTAGTAAATGAACCCCTTTGTGTCTCCATGGAGGAAATGTTCATCTTTTCCTACATTTTCTAACACTAACCACTCGGACAGTGGTTTGGTTAAAAAAAAGCCACAAGTCTTAGAAAACCTCTATTTACAGAACCTTATACTCTCATTTGATCCAGAGGAAGGCAAACAATCCCTCTAAATCATGTCAACAATAGCCATAAAAGCCCACACAGCTCCTATGGGATCTGAGGGTAGAAGGGGCCCCATTAGGGAGACTCTTGAGGCAAACTGAGCAGTAAGGAAAATCAGTTTAGCTCTCATATCAGTGTAGACCAGGTGTAGGTAACCAGCAACCCTTCAGCTGTTGTGGAACTACATTTCTTGTGAGGCATTACAAGGCTGGCAGTTACAATTACTCCCAGAGGCATGATGGGACTTGTAGTTCTGCAACAGCTAGAGGGCCCCAGGTTGCCTACCCCTGGTGTTGACTCATTGCCCTCAGAGCTTCTGGTCAGCCCGGCCAGCACTGAAATTATCCCTGTATGCCCAATGTAGTATTTTCTCAGGTAAAGCTCCTATGGGACCCTGGGGGTGGAAGAAAGCTCCATTAGAGGACTCTTGAGGCAAACTAAACATAGAAAATCTGTGTGCAAGTGGAGATAACACAAATCCAGTACCTTAATATTAATGATTGGAGAGTTTGCTGTGGAAAATAACCAGTGGCAAAGTTAGACATTCTTTCACCTGGGGCAAAGAATAAATTCAGCCCCCACCCCCCTGAAGAGGCCGGTTGCCTGTAGGGCAGAGGTTGGTGTCAGTAGGGCAGCTGATAGTGTCTTTTCTCTTTTTTATAATTTTTTTACATTTTTTTATTTTATTTTTTCCAATTCATTAGCAGCCTTGTTGGGGGGTTTTGGTGACACAACTTTGACGCTGACATTCCTGCATGACTTCATCATGGCTTGCAACGGACTTCTTTAACAGAAGTCAATGCAAGTCATGTCAAAGTCACCCCAAAGTAGTGCAGGCACCTTTTTCTAAGTCGGAGCAACTTGAGTGAGTGAGTTAGAACGGTTCCATTGCTGTTAATATGCCATTACATGACAAGTCGCAGCAGTGTGACCTGGGGCTAAAACTGTTGATCTGATCATGTAACCTAAATTTTGCAAATCCTCCCACTTAAAAACGTCTATCGACAAGTTCATTAACATGGTCTCTCTCACAATTTAAAGTCTTAAAATATATATCTGGAATATGTTTTAATAAACACCTGGCAATGTATGTGTTTTCATTTTGTGCCCAATCAAACTGTAAGTTTACATTAAGAACTTTGAAATACTGATTATAACTGATAACATATTTTCATATTTCCAGGCCGTGGGCTGACATGTCAGGAGTGTAGTACCTCCAGTGGAGCCTTCTGCAAGGGACGCTCGCATAAGTGCCCATCAGTGTCAACCAGCTGCATGAAGAGGGTATCAATAACCAAAATCGGTGAGTCAAATTAGGTGACAAAAACAAAACTGGTGAGTCAAATTTTGTAAACATAACAGATAGAAAAATAATTTGAATATGGAGAGGCAGACAACTACAATTACATGCTGCCAACCCTTCGTAGCTATTTTCAAGCATCTGAAGCCACCAATCATTTGCTTTGGGTAAAAGTGGAAATCCAGAAAACTTTTTTCTCCAAACGGGACAGGTTCAGAAGCAAAAACATTGGATCTCCACCACCTTATTTAAAAGTTGAAAAACATTTCTTAATTTTCTTCTAAAAAAAATACTTTTTAAAAATGTTTTATAGAGTAGAGAAGTGGATGGATGGTGCTGGATCCCCAAGGTTTTTTTTGATTCTCCTAATAGTGTGGGGATAATATTGCTGCACAAGATCTTACCACTAGGCTGGTAACTTCAGCAAATCAAAGAGTTTCCAAGGCCAATACTACCTGCTAGCCCTAAGACACGGTGCCCACTAGCCCTTAGATGTGGTGTCTCCTAGCCCGTAAATGCGGTGCCTACTAGCCCTTGGATATGGTGCCTACTACCCCTTAGATGCGGTGCCTGATAGCCCTTAAATATGGTGCCTACTAGCCCTTAGATATGGTGCCTAATAGCCCTCAGATATTGTGGCTAATAGCCTTTAAATGTGGTGCCTATTAGCCCTTACATGTGGTGTTTACTAGCCCTTACATGTAGTGCCTGTTAGCCCTTCTACACAGTGCCTATTAGCCCTTAAATGTTGTGCCTACTAGCCCTTGAAAGTAGTGCCTGCTATCCCTTAGATGTGGTGTCTACTAGCCCTTAGATGTGGTGTCTACTAGCCCCTTGAAAGTAGTGCCTGCTATTCCTTACATGTGGTGCCTACAAGCCCTTAGATGTGTTGGCTGCATTTGTTTTCTTATATTTTTCCCTTGTATGCTTATTTCCCTTCTCATTCACCTGGTGATCCTGACAGTAACTCACTTTTTGTCCTAGGGTAACAATGCTCACTCACCATACTTTATCTATGGTGGAGCAGAATTGTCACTCTACGACAGTGCTATGAAATACCTCCATCTACCTCTTCAACATAACATGGAGAGCAGATGGTCTGTGGTCTACAGAGAGCGCTGAGAACAATGCAACTCGAGTGAGCAAAGGATGTTGTCATCTCATAAGATTTCTGTCAGGATCAACAGCTAATTGTACTTATCAAACAGATATACTGTAGCAAATCACATTCAATGGTGTACTTAAAGTAATTGTAAACCCTTACACATACCCACTGAAATGACTAGCCTCAGGTGATACACAAAGATTAAATAAATCCTCTGCATAAGCTGTATCTGTATATCTGCAGCCCTCCCACCTCTACAGCCCCCTAAAGCACATATTTTATGCATATATTTCTGAGCTTCAGAAGGCAGGGGGCAGGGATCTGATGTCACACACTGCACACCATAGAGCAGGGAGCTGAGTGTAATCCGAGATCTGAGTGGAAGGAAAGTACACACACACCCTTTTACACATCTCAAAGGGAAAAATACACAGCTGAGGCTGTCAATACCCTTATGTGTGCTGGAGGGAGGGGGAAGGCCATCTCCCAGGATTGATGTTGACACAGACTGTCAGAAGTGATTTATGCAGATAGCAGAGGGATGGGAAAGGAGGCAGAACTCACACTAGGTGTCTTGGGTCAAGGCAAGTACACACTATAGAAGAATATGCTCTGTTCATTTTTCATTTCAGAGGTTTACAACTACTTAAAGCGGAGCTCCGCTGAATTTTTTTTTTTAAAGTCAGCAGCTACAAATACTGCAGCTGCTGACTTTTAAAACATGGACACTTACCTGTCCAGGGCGCCCGCGATGTCGGCACCCGAGGCCGAACCGTCTCTCGGTCCTCGGGTGCTGCCGCCTCCATCTTCGGTAAGGGAATCAGGAAGTGAAGCCATGCGGCTTCACTTCCCGGTTCCCTACTGCGCATGCGCGAGTCGCGCAGCGCAATACGGCTGGTCCCTGCTGTCTCTGTGTTTCCCAGCAGACAGCGGGGAGGAAACAGGAAGTGGCGTAAATAACCGCAGATTCTGCGGCTATCTATGTCGGAAGTGGGTACAGATACCTGTAATATACAGGTATCTGCACCCCCCTCCCCCCTGAAAGGTGCCAACTGTGACACTGATGAGTGGAAGTTTCACTTTTGGGTGGAACTCCACTTTAAACAAACCAAAAGCCAGCAAATAAGAGAATGCCATTGTTGGGTTTGCATACACTTTAGTCGCCATTATTATTCTTATTCTTATTATTATTATGATTATTTTTTCATATAGGTGATAAATTATTTAAAAGCTTTTCCCGTGGCTGTAATGACGATGAGGATTTGTGTAACAAGGACTTTATAATGAACAGTGGAGCAGGCAATGAACAAATACGCGTTGTTACTGAGTGCTGCTACCAGGATAACTGCAATAAGTGCAAGACAAAGAGTAAGTCTATTCTCTTATTAACCATAGATGTTGGTATACGTGCAAATAAAAATTGACAAGAAGAGAAATTTACACTAGTGACATTAAAGTTACTAAACCCACAACAGTAAAATCAGTCTGAATATGCATGCTTGTTATACTCACTATGGAACTTAAGGTGTTAACCCTATGCATTGTGCAAAAAAAGGCTGTTTGATCCTGCCTTCTCTGATCCTCACCTTCTTTTACTGTCTCCAATCAATCTCCTGATAGAACAGAGTTGTTGGAGTCACTCTGCACATGCTCAGTTTGGCATGTATTGCTAGAGAGTTTTTTATTTTCGTGGGAGGGTGCATTTGATCAGCACAGGGCCAAGCAGCACTTTCCAGACAGAGGATCAGGGACCCTGCAGCCTCATAGGACAGTCAGAGGTGAATGAAAACTCCTCCTACAAGCTTTAACAAGACACTGATAGAAGTCACAAGACTGTACTGCTGATGAAAAAAGGTATATAGCAGTTTATATTTACTAAAAGGATTGCATTTGCATGTTCTGTGGGAGATCAGATATAGTGAATGCAGGCTCCTGGGTTTAGTAACATTTTAAGCAAAAATAAAATAAAATAAATAAGATCAACACAAATTGTATAGTAAAAATAAATGTAATAGTTGTGTAAAATTATATCTTAATCCAAGAACAAAACTGCATTATGTTGCAGCTTACCAGTTGTTAGATGTGATGGCTGCATTCATTTTCCATTTTCAGGCTAAGCATATTTTCTTCAAGTACAGAAAATACCTGTTGTTTTTGCTGGAATTCTAGTGTCCTTGCAACTTCCCATGCACTAAATCTGGAAAATACCTCATTAAGGCCAATAGATGGAGCTGAGAATCATAGCAAATACAGCTTAGAGATACAGTGTAACAATTCTAGAGAACGGTGAAGGGAATTAGCAGAAAAAATGTAACCATTGCTAATACGGTGTTCTGTCAACCTCAGATTCATCTAGTTGACATAATGCAGTATTTTCCAGATTCACTTTACTACTACCCAAAATATTTGAATAATATTTGCCCAGAAAAGAAAATAGCTTAAGAACATTTGGTTTGACCCATTGTCAAAATTTCAGACAAAATTTGAATTTCCAAAAAGAATAAAATAGAATAGAAAAAAAGGAATAGAATAGGAAAGAATATGATAGAATAGAAAAAAATAGAATACATAATAAAAGAATAGAATCCAATAGAGTAAAACAGAACAGAATACAAAATGAAAGAATAAAAAAAAGAATAGAAAATAAATTGACAGAATAGAAAAGAATAGGGTAAAATAGAACAAAATAGAATAGAAAATAAAAGAATAGGGGCGGAGCTAGCTGAAGAACGCGATGGACGCTCAGTAGCAGAGCTCCGGTACCAGCGGGAACACCACAGCTAATAACAACCCATCTGGGCCACAATAACTCACCCCAATACGGTGATCCAGCTCCACGGCATCAGGGGAACAGATCATCACCATGCCCAGACGTAAGAAGGAAGGGAACCGGCCTAAGAAACTCACTGAGTTTTTTACCCTTGGGTCTAAACAAAATGGCACCGGCTCATCATCCACTCTGACATCTGGTGCTCCTAATCGTTCCACACAGAAGGGGAGAACACAAAAAAGGAGCAGTCCTCCTAAATGCTCGCAATCTCCACCAGCTACACCATCCTCTGGGAGTCCGGAAAAGGTGAGATTCAGGATGGATGCCGCGGATGCAAACAATGAGGCGAGCTCTCTCCTTGACTCAGGGGATGATACTAAGGAGCTGCCAGACTCCATAGATCTATTCCCTACCAATAACCAGCCGGTTTTGGACACAGTTTTAAAGGAGATGCTACTATCCCTGAGAAGCTCTGTCCAGAGACAGAGTCTCTCACATAGAAAATATAATGGGGGAATATGCATCGACAATCAATGATCTGGTAGATGCTAATGAGAGTAAAGAGGATGACATAGAGGAGATCAAAGCTAAAATGGCTGATATAGAGGACAGATCCAGGAGTAATAATGTGAAGATAAGAGGGGTACCAGAAACTGTCAAACAGGATCTGCGTAATTATGTCTCTCAGCTTTTTAATACAGTATTACCTGACATGTCTGCTCTAGACTTCACAGTGGACAGGATTCATCGTCTCCCTAAGCCCACCTTTCTATCTGACAACATACCAAGAGATGTTATCCTGAGACTACACTTTTATCATACTAAAGAGAGACTGATGGCAGCGTCAAGACAGAGAGATCAGATCCCATCGCCATGCTCTAATTTACAATTCTATGCCGACTTGTCTCAATACACTCTCCAAAAACGCAGAAACCTGAACACTATCATGAAAGCCCTCAGGAATCACAAACTAAGCTATAAATGTCGATTCCCAACAAAGTTGATTGTCACCAAGGTGGGTATGGAGTATGTGATGGACTGTTGCCAAAGGCATAGCATTACTGAATACATGGGGGATCATCCCTGAACCTCAAATGCACCCTTGCCAGAGAAACAACAATACAAGCCATCAGTCTGAATGGCGCACGGTAGATCACAGGAATGCCCACACTCATAACTAACCTAGATATGGGCACTGCTCACAAACGCAAATACCCGCTTGGGAGGAAATGCCTCCGATCCGAACAGTTTTACAAGTTTTTTTTTCCCCCATCTAAACCTCTGAGTGGCTAAAAGTCACACCCAACTACCTTTTCCTGTTGTTTGGCGATTAGCCACTGTTATGTTACGTTACTGTTCAAGTAAACTTTACTTTTCTACCTTATCAGTCAGATGCAAAATTTCACCCCCAAGGAAAACTGGGACCACCACCAAGTTGATACTAAGGACTTCAGAGCTTCACGGGGTACCTCTTCTTACCCCACTAAGGGGTATGACTCCATCAAAAGTAAGTGATACATCTATCATATGTAACCTCCAGTACTTTCACAATCTGCACACATGGCAGTGAACTTTCTAACTATCAACTCCAAAGGACTTAACCATCCGGCCAAGCGAAGGTCTCTATGGAACGAAGCCCTACAACAAAACTGTGACATACTATGTGTCCAGGAGATACACTTCCAGAACCAATCACCTCCAAAGTGCGCACACCCTAAGTTCCCATACATATATTATGCCAATGCAGAAGCAAAAACAAAAGAAGTGATGATAGCAATAAGAGACACAATAGCCTTTCGTCTTCACAAGATTACCATTGATTGACCCACATAATGGTATGTGATATCAATTCCAGCACCTATGCAGTGGTAAATATATATGCCCCTAACAGCAGACAAACCAGATTCCTTCACAGGACCATAAAGTACGTTCAATTCAACAGGTATGCTGGTGGTGTGCGGGGACTTTAATATCAAACCAGATCTAACCCTGGACTCCACTTCCATTCCAAATCGCTCCCCACCATCTCTAAAACCGATACTAAGGAAATACGAACAATATGACTCCTGGAGACGCCTTAATGCTAAGGAGAAAGACTATTCATTCTTCACACACAGCCACAGGTCTTATAGTAGAATAGACTTATTCTTGGTAGACGAATGGTTATTGTTCAAATGCAAATCTGCCAAAATCAATAATATCACTTGGTCGGACCACAAGTTAACAGTGGGGGACCTGTCCACCCACAACCCTACATGTCAATGGAGATCCAATCCCCGCCTCTTCCAGGATGATTCGACCAAGTCTTATATTGAACAACAACTAAAAGAGTTCTTTGAAAATAACTAAGAATCTGTTACAGACCCATTTATTGTTTGGAATGCCCATAAGGCATTTCTAATGCCCCGTACACACGGTCGGACTTTGTTCGGACATTCCGACAACAAAATCCTAGGATTTTTTCCGATGGATGTTGGCTCAAACTTGTCTTGCATACACTTGGTCACACAAAGTTGTCGGAAAATCCGATCATTCTGAACGCGGTGACGTAAAACACGTACGTCGGGACTATAAACGGGGCAGTGGCCAATAGCTTTCATCTCTTTATTTATTCTGAGCATGCGTGGCACTTTGTCCGTCGGATTTGTGTACACACGATCGGAATTTCCGACAACGGATTTTGTTGTCGGAAAATTTTATCTCCTGCTCTCCAACTTTGTGTGTCGGAAAATCCGATGGAAAATGTCCGATGGAGCCCACACACGGTCGGAATTTCCGACAACACGCTCCGATCGGACATTTTCCATCGGAAAATCCGACCATGTGTACGGGGCATAAGAGGTATTCTGATACAACAAGGGGCGAGGGTTAAAAGTAAGAGGTAGTAGCATACTGTGAAAATAATTTCCCAAATCAAAACATTAGAAAAACAAAATATGTCCAATACATTCCAATTGCTGACAGACCAACTAACACAACTCCGTACGGAACTCAGACTTCTCCTTCTGGAGGACTTTGAAAAGGCCTCCAGAAGACTCAAGCTGTCCTACTAGATGAGTGGCAACAGAGCAGGGAAACTTCTGGCTAACCGGATTAGAGGACATAGATACAAAACCCAAATACCATACATCATACAACTCAATACACAAATAAAACAACAGCACCTCCAAGCAATAGCTGACGCCTTCAGCCAATACTATGGCTCACTCTATAATCTCAAAAATGACCCTACTATACCACAAGCAACACCAGATATCATAGAAGCATTCCTACACAACATTAATCTTCCCAAAATCACTTTTGAACACCTCCACATCCTAAATCCCCCTATCGCTGACTCAGAGGTGCGACAAATCATACAATCTCTCCCACTTAACAAATCCCGGCCCCAGATGGCTTCACAAGGGAGTACTACAAATCCTTTCAAGATATACTGATTCCACATTTGGTCGAAATCTTTGGTTCTGCTGCTGCCTCCTCCTCATTCCCTCCAGAAATGCTTAAAGCTATAATAGTGGCTCTGCCCAAACTGGGTAAAGACCCAGATACCCCACAAAACTTTAGGCCTATCTCATTACTTAATATTATTAAAATTTACGCAAAACTTTTAGCTACCAGACTGGTGGACATCCTACCTTCTATTATAGATGTAGATCAGTCTGGGTTTACTAAAGGGAGACAGACGGTGTATGCCACCCGCCTTCTGATAAATGTAATACATCTAGCCAAAAAACACAAAACGGCTTCTCTGCTTCTGGCGTTTGATGCAGAGAAGGCGTTTGATAGGATACACTCGCAGTTTCTAGCACAAGTACTGAATAAGTTTGGTTTTGGAGGCTCCATCTACTCAGCCATTATGGCACTCTACACCCACCCATCTGCCCAAACATATATTTCAGGTGCGCTTTCTACCATATTTGCAATAACTAACAGAACGCGACAGGGTTGCCCCCTCTCCCCACTAATCTTCAATCTGTTGGAGCCATTAGCCTCCTTTTTAAGAACAGATCCACACATTTCAGGCATTAAAGTGGGCGTGAGACACCAGACCATAAGTCTATTCGCAGATGATATAATACTGATGCTTACGAAAGCAGACACATCTTTGGCCACAGTTCACAAAGCAAGCATTTAATGGAGAATCATATTAAAAAGTGAGTGAGACCAAGTCATATTTTAAACCTAGGCATCCCAGAGGAGACTAAGCAAAACTTAGAGCAAAAATTCCCATATATCTGGGTATCACATTGACCTCCATACCAGAAGATCTAATATCAGCCAATTATACACCTTTCTTGAACTCTCTAGAGGTCAAACTACATAAACTTACCCGAACTGAACTATCATGGTTGGGCAGACTTGCAGCTTTTAAGATGCAGGTAATGCTTCAACTATTACATCTCTTTAGAACCCTACCAATCCCAATACCAAATTCTTACTTCAACTCCTTACAACCAATACTAAATAGATACCTCTAGCAAGGAAAAAGGGCCAGATGTGCTTTTAGTAGATTAATTAAACATAGGAATGCAGGTGGAGTGGGCCATGTACATTTGCAGGATTATTATTTTGCGACTCTACCGGGCACAACTCCAACACTGGATATTACCTGAATCCAAGGCACTTTGGAAGGAAATAGAGCAAACGTAAATTCCGAAGGGGACTCTACGTAACTTTTTAATGACTGCTCATCACAACACATCCCTAGACAACAAATTAGCACCCCTATTCTTGCACCAATAAGAGCATGGGTTCATCTCCGAAAAGATCAAAAATGGACTGGTAGAGCAACACCTTTAAAACATCCTATCTCAGCAATTAACCATATAATACCAGATATCAACCTAAATAAATGGAAAGAAAAAGGAATCAATTACCTAGAGGACATCCTAGAAGGCACATCACTTAAGCCATTTCACACCTTACAAATGGAACAACAGTTGCCACCCACAGAGCAATATAAACACATGCAAATAGCACAACTATTGAAAAAGAATTCTCAAATACTTACATCATTACCTGTGAAGATAACCCAATATTACCAACAAACCCCAAGCTTATCCAAAGGCATATCAATTATATACTAGGGTCTAAAGAGAAAGATAGATGTGTAAAATCCCAATCCATGATAGCCTGGGAACAGGAAATAGGGATAGAATACACAACTCAACACTGGGGAAAAAACATTCTGACTCATTTATTCCTCCACCAAAAGCACGAACCTATGGGAAATGCAACAAAAGATATCACTTTGATGGTATTTTACTCCACACCGCATTTCAAAGATCTACCACAAAGCCTCCCCAAATTTCTGGAGGCTTTGTGGTTGTTCTGGCACACTGATCCACATCTTGTGGTACTGCCCCAAACTAGGAGCACTTTGGTCCCAGATTGAGAGACTCATGTCTAATATTACATATCTTAACCCACCATTACAGCCAGGAATGGCAACACTATCACTCGAACTAGACTCCACTCCACTGCCCTATAGAACTGTGATATCCCACATACTACTACTCGTTTAACGATTCTTGGACACTGGGAAGATGTAAAGGCTCCAACAATTTCTGAAGTAATAAACACAATACGCACACACGGCACCTATGAGGTTCTACAATCCTCAGCAATGGGGAACTGAAAAAGTGCCCAAACTTTGGGCACCTTGGTACAAATGGCACTCAAAGAGAGTGAGACCCTGATAACATGAAGCACCAACAAGAAGAATTAGCCAAACTTGAATCACAACTAAGCTAATAAGCATCACTATGACTATTTGTGTAGATGAAATGTTGTTATATGTTTGTTCTATGTTATAATTATAGCCATTAAACCTCTAAGGATAGTTACTTTGACAGCATAAACTAGAAGGGATCAAACAATCACTGCTTGAAGTTGACCACTGCGACCACACAGAGAGATCGCTGGTGTTCAAACCTATAGCTAACTTCAGAAACCAGGAAAACACTCAATATCCCTAGCAACATAAGGGTACACACCCATTATAACCAGAAAATGTCATGGATACTATATAACCGAGGAATAAATGGAATGTGTTTTAATATGTTTCTTTATGTAAACTGTACAATTTCATTAAAAATTGTTAAAACTAGAAAATAAAAGAACAATGTAAAATAGAACAGAAAATAAAGGAATAGAATACAAAAAGAATAGTATAGTAGAAAATAGAAAGAATATAACCATCTTATGAAATTCATTATTTCAAATACAATAAATTAGAATTAGAATAGAATAGAAAAAAATAGAATAGAATGGGAAACAAATAGAATAGAGAAACAATAGAATAAAATAGACTAGAAAAGAATAGAAAATAAAAGAATAGAATAAAAAAAAACCAAATAGAATAGAATATAACAAAATAACCATTTTCCGAAATTAAAATTTTGAATGGAATAAATTTAAATTCAAATAGAATAGAAAAGTATATAATAGAAAAGAAAAGAATGGAATAGAAAAGAATGGAATGGAATAGAAAGAATATAACCACCTTCTAAAATTTTAATTTCGAATAAAATAAACTTGATTTTGAAAGGAATTCGAATATTGAATCGATTTGAATTTTCAGAATTTGGTTGAATTGAGTTCAGTTCGACCAAATTTGGAAAATTTGAATTGATTCAAATTCGAATTACCAAATTTAATGCAACAAATTTATCTAAGTAACGAATCTAAACAAAACAACAATGTTTTTTCGCTCTACATAAGTCTATAGGGCACATTGTTCAGGAAACTGTAGTGACCTCACAAGTGGAAACCATCTACCTGCCTGCAATGTACTCCCACCTTTTTTTTTTTGAAGGTGCTACTCGGCATCATGTGACCCAAACATTCAGAAGGTCAATAAACCAAATAAAAAATATTTGGCAACATTTATTTCTACAGATCTGTTTAGAACCCTTTAAGCTTTTTTCTTTGTTATAGGATCCTGGAATTCTGTTTAACCAGTTGCCGCTCGCCCACCGTCAAATGATGGGGGAATGGAGCGGCTCTCGTTCTGGGTGGACGTCATATGACAGCGCACCAGAACGGCCGCTCCCATGTGCCCCCCGGGGGCCTGCAGCGCAGTGATCATGACCCCGCCGTGTTGCTAGGACATGGTGCGATCCCAATCTCTGTAAAGAACCGCTGACACGGCTCTTTAACCATGTGTCCAATCACAGCTGGTCACATGTAAATACAGAAAGTGCCGGTAATCAGCCCCTATTGCTTCACACTGACAGCGTGTGGCAAGGAGAGCCGATCAGCAGCATCTCCTCACAGGGGACAACAAGACATGTAATCAGGGCACTGATCATCAGTGCCCCGATTACACTAAAGTGCCACCAGTGCCAGCAATCAGTGCCCACCAGTGCCAGCAATCAGTGCCCACCAGTGCCAGCAATCAGTGCTAGCTTTCAGTGCCCATCAGTTCTGCCCATAAATGCTGCCCATCACTGCCCACCAGTGCCACCTATCAGTGCCCACCAGTGCCACACATCAGTGCGCCTATCAGTGCTCATCAATGCCACATATCAGTGCCACCTATCAGTGCCCATAAGTTCAGCATATTAGTGCCTCCTCATCAGTGCAACCTAATCATTGCCCATAAGTGCAGCCTATCAGTGTTCATAGTGCAGCCTTGTCAGTGCACATCAGTGAAGGAGAAAAAATACTTATTTACAAAATTTACTGAGAAACTAAGACAAACTTTTTTTTTTTTTCAAAACTTTTGGTCTTTTTTTTTTGAAAAAAAAAAAACCAGCAGTGATTAAATACCACCAAAAGAAAGCTCTATTTGTGTGAAGAAAATTATACAAATTTCACATAGGTACAGTGTAGTGTGACCGCGCAATTGTCATTCAAAGTGCGGCAGCGTTGAAAGCTGAAAAATGGCCTGGGCAGAAAGTGGGTTAAAGTGCCCGGTATTGAGGTGGTTAAACTGTTTATGTATCTTGCTGACTTCCTCTTATATTGAATAGGCAATGCCATAAATTAAAATTGTATACCTAATTTTTTCTTACACAATTTTTCTGTGTTTTTGTGTTTCAGTACCCCCTTATAATAACACCCGGAATCATATAATTTGCCCCGTCTGCTATAAGTATGAGACCTACGAGTGTAAACATAAGGGTTACATAGAATGCAGAGGCCACGAAAACGAATGCTTTGATTTTGCTGCGACTGTTTTGAGAAAAGGTATGAGAATAAAATGTGACATAAATGCAATATATGCTAGTCAACCTTCTGGGTTAAGGATCTGTTCTAAAACATGTTGATGTACAGATGGTTCATATCTACAGATTTTACAAATATCAGCCAGGCTGCAAAACAGACTTGTATTTTTTTTTTTTTTTTTTATGATTCACAAATTTAAAGTGGTTGCAAACCTCAGACATGAAATATTAACAAATCATATCCCTCTATAGTGTCTACTTGTCACAGTTAAAAGCATTAAGTGCCATTTCTGTCTGCTGCTTCTTTCCTCTGCTATCAGCATGAGTCACTTCTGACAAGTTTTCCTGGCACCAAAAGAAAAATGGTGACGGGGAGGGAGCTCCAGCCGATCGAAAGCCTTAGCTCTGTTCCTGTCTCATGTGTGAAGGGGAAGGGGGCTGGAGGTGTTCCTTCCCTTCTATCAGCTCTCAGAATTCTCTTCACTGAGCTCTGCAAGGTGTTATTTTAGCTCTCCACCCCCTTTTTTCTAATTGCACAGACAAGTTTTATAATTTCTGCACTTTGAACGGATGTAGAGAAGAGAAGACTGCAGATAAACAGGTGCAGCCTATATAGGAGGATTGGTTTTATGTCTATGTATCACTTGAGGCCAGTCAATTCACTGAGTATATGTAAAGGTTTACCACCACTTTAAGGAAAGCCTTACTCCTCCTTCCCTCTTTGCACACTGTTTGGTATCCACATAGAGGAAGGCCACAAATTTGCTTTGTGGACTAATGCACAAAGCAAGGTCCATAAAGGCATGGATGAGTGAATTTGGGGCGGAGGAACTTAACTGGCCTACACAGAGTCCTGACCTCAACCCGATAGAACACCTTTGGGATGAATTAGAGCGGAGACTGCAAGCCAGGTCTTCTCTTCAACATCAGTGGCTGACCTCACAAATGTGCTTCTGGAAGAATGGTCAAACATTCCCATGGACACACTCCTAAACCTTGTGGACAGACTTCCCAGAAGAGTTGAAGCTGTTATAGCTGCAAAGGGTGGGCCAACTCAACCTTGAATCCTACGGCCCAAGAGTTGAAGTTAATCATGTAAGAAAGAAAGTATGCATAGGGTGTTTTTAAAGATTTAGACCAGGTGAGGAGGACCATTTACCGAGAGCCACTCACACGTCATTATGCAAGTGCTGCTCAGTCCAAGAGGAAGGACTGCCTATTGTCACCCAGAAGATAGATTAAAGAACTTTTGACATCACTGGATCAGCCTGGTGACTGTGGGAGGAAAGAAATGCATAGGGTGTTTATTAGAGTGTGGTAGTCTTGGCAAAGAGGACCAGGAAGAGGAGGTACGAAGAAGCTAGAGTTCTACTTTAAAATAATTTTGACATTGTAAAATAATGGTGAAAAATAATTTCCTGGTTCTAATGTTACTTTTTTAACTACAGGTCATTCTTCGATGAAATATGCCAAGATGGGATGCACCACTTCACGTGGCTGTTCATTGGGACAAAAAATTATCCCAGGGATCTCATTAACTGATATACACCACGTATATTGCAAAGCAGGAGTTCCAATCACCCACTGATGAAATCTCCAGTATCTGACATCCTATTCATATGACAAATAGTACACGGAGTAATTCTTATTGTAGCCGCAAGAATTGTTAAATTGTTACCTCTAGCTATGGTGATTGTAAAGGCATTTTTAAAATAACAACACATTATACTTATCTGCTCTGTGCAATACCATTGGCCCTGAACCTCCTTTTCTGGTGTCCCCCACCGGCTCTCTCAGCATCTCCTCTTCTTGGTCTGCACGGCTTGGGATTGAGCCCTCAGGTGCACCCCCACAGGAAGCAGCTTCCTATGGCGATGCACCTGCAGGCTCCCGCCCAAGATGGGCTGTGTGCTGCTATTGACACACACAGTGTTGCTCGGCCCCACCCCCACTCCCTCCTTACAACATTTTTTTGTTAGCAGCAAGAGCCAATGGTGCCCACTGTTGTCTCTAAGCCTGTGAGAAGGGAGAGAGAGAACTAGCGCTGTTACAGCCACAGTGGTAGATCGATGCAGGACTGGGAGGGGGATGGGGGAGCATCTATTGGATTATTATAAATCCCACAATTTGCATCTTCAGAAATGTTACATAAAGCTCATATTATACATATATATATATATATATATATATATATCATAGTATATTGGTTGAAGAAGCCAAGAAACTATTTGGGGTGCCCTCTCATTAACTACTACCATTTAGATACTTCTTTCTTAGAACTTGATGGTTCCTTTTTGTGGGCTCCATTGCTACCCACCTTATTTTTCTTGACTCTTAAGTCTCATACACATGATCGGATTTTCTGCAGACAAAACTTTGGACTTTTCTCCGAAGGGCGATGGCCAGGAACTTGTCTTGCATACAAACGGCAAGGAATTGTCAGCAACAAACACGAATGTAGTGACGTACTACATGGTTTTTCAGCTCTTTAGCGACACCCTTTGGGCTCCTTCTTCTAATTTCGTGTTAGTAGGAGTTTGGTGAGTGTTGATTTGCACTTTTCATTTCACGCTTTTCAGTTCGTGCTTTTCAGTTCGAGCTTTTCAGTTTGCGCTTCAGTTTGTCTCTGAACGGCCGTTTGTCAAACAGCCATGTTACAGAATCAGAGATAACGTGTTATTTATTATTGGCCTTGGAGTTATTGCTTTGACCCAAGTCCAGTCCAGGAACAGGAGCAGGAGGATTTCTTGGACCAAAAATTGGTTGCTTTATTAATCGTGACCAATTATGTCATATGCTTTTGCTGCGGGAGCTCCAGGAGAATAATGATGATTTTTGGAATTATCTCCGGATGACGGACTCCTGCTTTCACCAACTCTTGGCATTGTTGACCCCCTTTATTAAGAAGCAGGACATATGCATGAGGCTTTTATTTTATTTTTTGGTTGAATAATAATGATTTGATTTGGTAAATTTTTGGATGCATAGAATGCACTTTTTGGTTAAGTTCTATTGGCAGATAGCATGTCTAATTTTATTTGTTTTCTTTTTTTAATGCACAATAAAAAAATTGTGTAGAATAATACTTGGCTATGTGTTTTGCTTTCCAATGACAGTTTGGGAGTAGGCAGTTATATTTTAAAAAATACAATATAAAATGAACAAGGGACACCAACATAGTTGTATCTTTGATCTTAAAAACTACGGGATAATGGTGTTGTGGTAACTTGCCCAAAAAAAAAAAACAAGCATAAAATTATTATTCTTGATATTACTGGAAAAAAAGCCTTTTAAAATTTGTTTGCAATAACTCCATCAGTATCACCAGCAAAGCAGCTTCATTATTATCCCATTTAGGACAAAGAGAATGGACGTTGCATTTTGAGATTTCATAATTTGCCACGTCACGGATGTTAATTATCCATTACAAACGCTAATTTACAAGACCGACCGCTTCTGGCTCGTCCTTGCTTCCGAGCATGTGTGTTTGTACTTTGGACTTTTGAAAGATAGAAATATGTGGCGCTAGTAGACTTTTGTCCGACGGACTTGTATAAACACGCTCGGAAAATCCGACAACAGACATTTGTCCGCGGAAAATTTTAAAGCCTGCTATCCAACATTTGTCCGCGGAAAATCTGACAACAATTGTCCGATGGAGCGTACACACGGTCGGATTTTCTGCCAACAGCCTGTCATTACACAATTCCCGTCAGAAAATCCGATCGTGTGTACGAGGCTTTACAGTTGTCACTTAGGTGACTGTGTGGTGCCACTGTAATATTCATGGCAGGCATTGAAGGGTGGTTATGAGACTTTAAAAATGCTCAATAAATGCTGCATAAACACAGGGTATACAGGTGCATCTCATAAAAATTTGAATATCATCAAAAAGTGAATTTATTTCAGTAATTCAATTCAAAAAGTGAAGCTTATATGTTATACAGATTCATTACACACAGAGTGATACATTTCAAGCATTTCTTTTATTTAGTTTTGATGATTATGGCTTACAGCTAGTAAAAACCCAACATTCAGTATCTCAGAAGATTAGAATATTGTGAAGAAGTTGAATATTGTAGACTCATGGTGTCACACTCCAAGCACCTGTAAAGGTTTCCTGAGCCTTTAAATGGTCTCCTTCTGGTTCAGTAGGTTACACAACCATGGGGAAGACTGCTGACTTGACAGTCATTGACACCCTCCACAAGGAGGGTAAGTCACAAAAGGTTTTTGCTAAAGAAGCTGGCTGTTCACAGATATCCAAGAATATTATTGGAGAATTAAGTGGAAGGAAAAAGTGTGGTAGAAAAAGGCAACAAGCAACAGGGATCAACAGGGATAACCGCAGCTTTGAGAGAATTGTGAAGCAAAGGCCGTTCAAGAATTTGGGGGAGATTCAGAAGGAGTGGACTGCAGCTGGTGTCCAAGCTTCAAGAGCCACCACACACAGATGTATCCAGGACATGGGCTACAACTGTCGCATTCCTTGCGTCAGGCCACTCCTAAACCGTAGACGTCAGAAGTGTCTTACTTGGGCTAATAAGAAAAGGGGCTGGACTGTTGCTCAGTGGTCCAAAGTCCTCTTTTCAAATTTTGCATCTCATTTGGAAATCAAGGTCCCAGAGTCTGGAGGAAGAGTGGAGAGGCACAGAATCCAAGTTACACACATGAGTAGGCGCTTGCTTCAAGCCTAGTATAAGCACACAAGTCTGACATACATCTTGGAAAATAGGGGTAATTACTGAAGCATGAAAAGACTATAATCAACTCCATGGGGTCCATGCAATAACACCTTGAGAGGCAGGCCACTGAAAAGCAAGAAGCAGCTTCTTGAACAACTGAGGAAAAAGCACAGGTGCCAATCTGAGTGTAGTAAGTTAAATACACATGTAGATAAAAGTACTCACAAAGGTAAAATGTCGGTAGGAATTGAGTACAAAATGCTAACAACGTCTCCAGGAAGGGTACAATGGCTTCTAAGGTGGGTACTCAAACGGGCCATGTCGGTGGATGCCGACCCTTCTTGGAGCCTGGGACGCACAGGGGGCCAGAGATTATGTCATTTCCGAGATGAGGGAATAGGCGTTGCGTTTATGGAGCATGCTAGGCTTGAAGAAGGAGCGCATGCTCCGTAAACAGGTCGCCTAATCCCTCATCGCCTCCTGGAATGCCTGCTGACATTTTACCTTTGTGAGTACTTTTATCTACATGTGTATTAAAACTCACTAACTTACTACACTCAGATTGGCGCCTGTGCTTTTTTCCACAGAATCCAAGTTGCATGAGGTCCAGTGTGAAGTTTCCACAATCAGTGATGATTTGGGGAGCCATGTCATCTGCTGGTGTTGGTCCACTGTCAGCGCAGCCCTCTACCAGGAAATTCTAGAGCCCTTCATGCTTCCCTCTGCTGACCACCTTTAGGGAGATGCTGATTTCATTTTCAAAGAGGACACACTGCCAAAAAGTACCAATACCTGGTTTAATGATCATGGTATCACTGTGCTTGATTGCCCAGCAAACTTGCTTGCCTGACCTAAACCCCATAGAGAATCTGTGGAGTATTGTCAAGAGGAAGATGAGAGACAGAAGACCCAACAATGCAGACGAGCTGAAGGCCGCTATCAAAGCAACCTGGTTTTCCATAACACCTCAGCAGAGCCACAGGCTGATCGCCTCCATGCCATGCCGCATTGATGCAGTATTTCATGCAAAAG
Source organism: Lithobates clamitans (assembly GCA_037952925.1). Lineage (NCBI taxonomy): Eukaryota > Metazoa > Chordata > Amphibia > Anura > Ranidae > Lithobates > Lithobates clamitans. The sequence continues at coordinate 854,641 of JBBGZY010001740.1, read as the reverse complement.
GAGCCCCGACCAAGTATTGAGTGCATACTATACTGTACATGGACATACTTTTCACTAAGCCAACAGTTCTGTATTAAAAATCCTTTTTTTTTATTGGTCTTATGTAATATTAAAATTTTCTAAGATACTGAATTTTGAGTTTTCACTAGCTGTATGCCATAATCATCAAAATGAAAAAGAAAGAAATTTTTGAAATATATCACTCTGTATGTAATGAATCTACTGTATATAATATATGAGTTTCACTTATTGAATTGAATGACTGAAATAAATTAACTTTTTGATGATATTCAAATTTTTTGTGAGAGCACCTGTAGATACATGTGTAAACAAGCTCTAAATGTATTTTTTAAATGTAAGTGCCTGAATTTGGCCTGGTATCAGCCTCTTGCAGTCCCTATACAACAGAACTGGAGTGTGAGCGAAAGAAGCCATAAAAGGTGACAATCAGTTCATCTGTTCATGAGAAACATGCTGATAGGGGAGAAAGCAGAGTGACATAAAGATGATCCCATTACTGTGCTGCTTCTCCTTTTATTGTTTACTGGATCCAGATCCAGGCTGGTGGCAGGTCTAGGATGATTTGGTCTCAGAGGACGTTGGTTGAACGTTGGCCATCAGACTAATGATATCTAGTGGCAGAAAAATGTACTGCGGGGGGGGAAATCTCTGAAATGACCGTAAATGTTGCAGCATAAGCTGGTTTTCTTATTTAATCTTTTAATGGGCTATTTATTTTTTCATGGTATTTGGAACCAGAGTACTGCTTTAAGAGCCCTGGGCAAAATCTGAGCACATTTTATAATCTAGAAGAAAAATTACAGAAGCCATATGTAAGAAAATGTATCTTGGTATGATGCAGAGTTTCCTGCATCTCTGGAAGATTTTGGACAGATGGTGAAGCTTGGCAGGTCGCTGTTTACCTCTATAAACAATTGACAGGAACTTGCTCCAGGGATGAGGGTTTCTGCCAGAACACAATCATGAGTTGCTTGCAGGGCATTAGGTGCAAGTCTGAATTTACAAAAGAACATTGTGAGATCTGTGTGGGTAAAATTTTCCAGGAGACTTGTTCAACGGACTTCAGTACTTACCAGTTCGGGTCACAGAAACTGTCCTTATCGTGGTTCAGGCAACTGGCTGAAAAATGCAAAAATAGAAAAATAAAAACTAAGGCAGGACATAGATAACCCGTGGTTGTAGGAAAGAAAATTGCTTGATTCTCCTATCACAGTGTTGATGGGGGAATCTCTCCCATGGAGCTATAGAGTTCTCCCTGCGGGGATTGGGCATGGGGAGCCATCCCTGCCGGGAGAACACAGTGATTATTGCTAGTGGCTATAGCCACAGGCAATATTTGCATGTAAAAATCTGACATGCTGGTTGTACCCATGTTGATTAATGGATCAGTCTACAATCAGTCTGCCCATAAATGGTTCAAATCTCGTCAGGTCCCTGCTGAACTGGCTGAAATTTGCACCATCCAGAGCAGCTTGCAAATAAAACAAAATGGCACTGTCAACCAATTTACTTTAACCACTTAAGAACCGAGCCTCTTTTTGAGATTTGTTGTTCACAAGTTAAAAACAGTTTTTTGCTAGTAAAATTACTTGGAACCCCCAAACATTATACATTTTTTTTTCGAACACCCTAGAGAATAAAATGGCGGTCGTTGCAATACTTTCTGTCACACCGTATTTGCGCAGCGGTCTTACAAGCGTACTTTATTTGGAAAAAAATACACTTTTTTAAATTAAAAAATAAGACAACAGTAAATTTAGCCCAATTTTTTTTTATATTGTGAAAGATAATGTTATGCCGAGTAAATTGATACCCAACATGTCACGCTTCAAAAATGCGCCCGCTCGTGGAATGCTGACTAACCTTTACCCTCAATAATCTCCATAGGCGATGTTTAAAAAATTCTACAGGTTGCATGTTTTGAGTTACAGAGGAGTTCTAGGGCTAGAATTATCGCTCTCGCTCTACCGATCGCGGCGATACCTCACATGTGTGGTTTGAACAGCGTTTTAATATGCGGGAGCTACTCACGTATGCATTAGCTTCTGCAGGCGAGCTCCTCGGGACAGGACGCGTTTAAAAAATTTTTTTTTTCTGATTTATTTTACCTTTTATTTTTTATTTTTACACTGTACTTTAAAAAAAAAAAATTGTGTCACTTTTATCCTTTATTCCTATTACACGGAATGTAAGCATCCCTTGTAATAAAAGAAAAGCATGACAGGACCTCTTAAATATGAGATCTCAAAAAGACCTCAGATCTCATATTTACACTAAAATGCAATAAAAAAAATAAAAATTGTCAAATAAAAAAATGTAAAAAAAAATGGCCCTTTAGGAACTATGGGTGGAAGTGACTTTTTGATGTCGCTTCCGCCCTGCAGTGTCATGGAGACAGGTGGGGGCCATCTTCCCCTCACTCGTCTCCACGCACAACCAACGGAAAGGATCCGATCACCTCCACCGCTGCCGACAGCTCCGGTAAGTGGCGGAGGGCACCAGAGCGTGGCAGGAGAGAGGGGCCCTTTCCCACCGCCGTTAAAAGTGATCTTGCGGTGAATCCACCGCAGAGACCACTTTTATCTGAAAGGGGACCGCCGGCCGAAGAAGAGGATACCAGGATTATGGCAGCTAGCTGCTACCATAACAACGATATTTCTCTTCAAAGTTAGGATGTGCAAGATGTGCGGTGGTCCGTAAGTGGTTAAAAACAGTGATTTTAGTTGCATATAAACAGTACATGGAAAAAAGAGAACAATTTGAGACTTTATGTGAGGTGGTGACCTGGTAATGTACAGTGCCTCCATCCCTGTCTAAATATAAGTAGGGAAAGGCAGAGTGGGACTATAAATGAAGCACGTAGGTATAAAACAATAAGATTTAATAGGTGAATATATCAGTAATATGGTACATATTGATAGTCATGGTACATAATAGAATCTATAATACAGTTCATATATACAAAAATACATGTATAAAAAACCGAATGATCACATATTTACAGACAGTTAATGTCACATAATACTCTAATGGAGAATATCTAATAAAACACATGATTGATTGAAACACCGCATTGAGTAGCGCTACGCGTTTCATGGATTGATCCAATCTTCAGGAACATGCACGTGGTTAGAGATATGTAATATGATATGATAGTAGAGATATCTATATAGCCTGACCCTGCCAAGGAAAAAAGATGATAATGAAAAGATAAAATTAAGATTCAACCCGTAGGGACCCCCACACTCTAAAATACTTACAGAGATAGCTGTATGATGGAAAGTGGAGTAAGTGGAGCAGACCCATAGCTGTGAAAACATGATAACAATGTCCCCTTGGGGGTTGCTGTGTGTAGTGGTTCACCCGTCACCCTGCCCAGCCAGACATCCATCCCAGTCACTCAGAAACAGAAACCAGTCCATTGTTTTGTTTTGTTTATTTGAGGGGGATTAAACTTGGATGGGAATTTGGGAATTATGGGATGCCCAGGAAATTTTAGTGTAAAGTTGCTTAGGGCTCCTATATACACTCCGTTATATACGTTTTCTCTTCCAGCACTTCACTTGCTGCAGACTGTCACTTCTCCCAACTAGCTAGCACTGCATGGGTAGGCCTGATTCTACTTCTGCCAGTCCTCACTGAACTGCCTTTTGTGGGAAGGGACCCCGGCCCCTGTGGTGTAGAATAGTTCAAGTGCTAGCTTTTCTCTGCTCAGCTACTACTCCCAGATAGCTCTCTTCAGGCCCTGCCAACCAGCCTGGCTGCAAAGACCCCTTTCCACTGTCCTTCTCCACAGTCCTATTTTCACTGGTTCTGCACCCATCTTTCAGACTGCAATCTCCCAGTTCTCTCAGGCATGCCTCCACAGTCCTACTGACTGTGCTCACTCACCAGCCCTCCCAGCTGCAACCAGTAGTCCTCCATGGAGACTCTTAGAAGTTTTCTCTCTCGCTTTCCTCTACTTGCTATCTCATGTTCCTCTTCTTCTAGGATCTCAACACTCCTCCTGCATGCACCTGAGGCCAGCTCAGGGTCACCCCCCCCAGACTGGGGAGCTCCCCGTGGGCCCCGACAGCCTCCACACCTCTCTCACTCCATCTCTTCCCCCCGATAACCCCTCCGCAGCTGGGCTTACCCCAGGTATTTAAGGAGGCCTTCCCCCTGCCAATCCAAGTTGGGGATTGGTCAGGGCTCCTTAAGATACCACAGGCATCTCCACCTCTCTTCCCCTGCTCTCCTAGAAAATGCCCGAAGGAAGAGGGAGGTCTCAGTGATGCTGCCTGTGAGTCATCAGCTTCTGCCCTGAGCCACTCCCAGCCCAGAATGGCCAACTAGGCCTGCCTAAATTTACCTACACTGCCAGAGAAAAACCTCACTCTAGCACCTCATTAACTAGAAGGTAGTATAACAATCTTCAATAGTAAGGAGTACTGCATCTTTAGAGTGTACACAAATGTCCAAAGGGTCCCAGGATAGGGAGAATGTGTAGGTGATAAGGCTGGTCACCCACACTAAGGAAAAAACTACAAAACAAGGGGAAGACCTACACTACTAAAGTAATGCCTCGTACACACGACCGGACTTTCCGGCAGAAAAGGTCCTACGGAATCATTCCCTCGGATATTCGGATCGAGTGTGGGTTTCATCGGACTCTTTCTTTCAAAAATTCTGATGGACCTAGAAATAGAACATGTTTTAAATCTTTCTGACGGATCAATTCCTATCGGGAAAACCATTCGTCTGTATGCTATTCCGACGGACCAAAAACGACGCAAGGGCAGCTATTGACTACTGGCTATTGAACTTCCTTTTTCTAGTCCCGTCGTACGTCATCGCATTCTAAACGATCGGACTTTGATGTGATCGTGTGTAGGCAAGTCCGTTTCAGTGGAACTCCGTCGGAACTCCGTCGGAAAAACCGTCAGGGTTTATTCTGACGGAAGAAACAGTCGTGTGTACGCGGCATTAGAAGAGATAAGGGGTGGGGGGGTCATCCTGTGCATTATCTCCAGTAAGAATCCTTGGCCCCGATTCCCCCCTCTCTACTCCTCCTCCTTCTTTCTTTTTCCCCTCTTCCTCTTTTCTCTACTTGTATATTTCTGTTCTCTTTGCTGGGCTTTTGTATGGTCTGGACGGGCAACGTAGGCTGTGGCTGGTTATTCCTATTCCAATCCCCTTCCCCTGCTCTGTCTCCCAAGTGAGACATTAGGAGTCTCTTTAGACCCCTAATATTTAACCAAAGCCCCCCAATGGGACTCCTAAATTGTAAAAAACAATAAAAAATACTGTAAAAAAAAAGATTGTAAAAAATAATAAAATTGTAAAAAAGTATTAATAAAAAAAAATATATAAAAAATAAGCTGCTGACACCAATCTCTGCTCTACTGACATCATCCATTGCTCTACCAACACTGCCCATTGCCCTACAGCCTTATACAGTATATATACAGTATATAGTATGTGTGTTTGAGCTTTGGGGTGCACACCCTAATGCAATAGGCTGCACACACGCCTATGTTACAGACATCTAATTTGCTCTTATAGCTGGGTACTCACGGTCGGAATTTCCGACAACAAATGTTCGATGTGAGCTTGTTGTCGGAAAATCAGACCAGTGTATGCTCCATTGGACATTTGCTGTTGGAATTCCCGACAAGAAATATTTGAGAGCTGGTTCTCAAATTTTCCGACAACAAAACTTGTTGTTGGAAATTCCGAGCGTGTGTACACAATTCCGACGCACAAAATTCCACGCATGCTCAGAATCAAGCAGAATAGCTTTTTCTCGGCTCGTCGTACGTCTTGTACGTCACCGCGTTCTTGACGTTCGGAATTTCTGACAACATTTGTGTGACCGTGTGTATGCAAGACAAGTTTGAGCCAACATCCGTTGGAAAAAAATCCACGGTTTTGTTGTCGGAATGTCCGACCATGTTTATGCGGTATAAGGCTATTGCCTTTCATGCCCTACATTTAGCGAGAAATATCTGTACACTATGTATTGATACCTTATGTTTCTACCTCAATTGTGTACTGTTTCTATTCTCTTTTTCTATTGACAAAATTTCAATAGATTTCAGTAAAAGAGGAAAAATCCTGAACCCTCAAAACTTCAGCTGGCCCAGAAGTTATTGGGGGAGATAAGTGTGGCAGACCTGATAGAATTAGAAGACATTCCAATAAAACAATGTTTTCCGCTGCTATTCCTCTTTCCGCTTAAAGCCAGCAGTGAGATCCTCCATCCACTGAATCATCCTTGATCACAGAGAGCCAATGTCCTATCTAGGGGGGCTCTGTAGACTTCCATCTCTGGGTTATACAGACCCTGGCCGCAATTATTAGATGGACTAGAAGTGATTTTTTTGTAGTAGCATTTGGATTTCAGGGTAAGATGTAGCAAGAATGCCTCAGGGTGATTTTCAAGCTAAATGTCTAAGTTGGTTGGCATTTTTTATAGCCTGCATCCTCATATCAGCCTGGCATTCCCACCCTTGGCCGTCATAAGTCTATCTATAGCATACAGTTGTGCTCGTAAGTTTACATATCCTGGCAGAATTTAAGATTTCTTGGCCATTTTTCAGAGAATATGAATGATAACACAAAAACTTTTCTTTTACTCATGGTTAGTGTTTGGCTGAAGCCAATTATTATAAATCAACTGTGTTTACTCTTTTTAAATCATAATCACAACAGAAACTACCCAAGTTACCCTGATCAAAAGTTTACATACCCTAGTTCTTAATACCGTGTTTCGCCCCCTTTAACATCAATGACAGCTTGAAGTCTTTTGTGGTATTTGTGGATGAGGCTCTTTATCTTCTCAGATGGTAAAGCTGCCCATTCCTCTTGGCAAAAAGCCTCCAGTTCCTGTAAATTCTTGGGTTGTCTTGCATGAACGGCACGTTTGAGATCTCCCCAGAGTGGCTCAATGATATTGAGGTCACGAGACTGAGATGGCCACTCCAGAACCTTCACTTTATTCTGCTGTAGCCAATGACAGGTCGACTTGGCCCTGTGTTTTGGATCATTGTCATGTTGGAATGTCCAAGTACGCCCCATGCGCAGCTTCCTGGCTGATGAATGCAAATGTTCCTCCAGTATTTTTTTGATAACATACTGCATTCATCTTGGCATCAATTTTGACCAAATTTCCTGTGCCTTTGTAGCTCACACATCCCCAAAACATCAGCGATCCACCTCCGTGTTTCACAGTAGGAATGGTGTACCTTTTATCATAGGCCTGATTGACTCCTCTGCAAAATGAAGTGTTTATGGTTGTGGCCAAGAAGCTCAATTTTGGTCTCATCACTCCAAATGACTTTGTGCCAGAAGGTTTGAGGCTTGTCTCTGTGCTGTTTGGCGTATTGTAAGCGGTATACTTTGTGGCATTTGCATAGTAATGGCTTTCTTCTGGTGACTGAACCATGCAGCCCATCTTTCTTCAAGTACCTCCTTATTGTGCATCTTGAAACAACCACACCACATGTTTTCAGAGAGTCCTGTATTTCACCTGAAGTTATTTGTGGGTTTTTCTTTGCATCCCAAACAATTTTCCTGGCAGTTGTGGCTGAAATTTTAGTTGATCTACCTGACCGTGGTTTGGTTTCAACAGAACCCATCATTTTCCACTTGTTGATTAGAATTTGAACACTGCTGATTTGCATTCTTAATTCCCTGGATATCTTTTTATATCCCTTTCCTGTTTATACAGTTCAACTACCTTTTCCCGCAGATCCTTTGACAATTCTTTTGCTTTCCCCATGACTCAGAATCCAGAAACGTCAGTGCAGCACTGGATGAAAGATGCAAGGGTCTGTCAGGAGTCCAGAAACTCATTGACATTTTATACACACACACTATTTACAACAAAACAGATCACAGGTGAGGATGGTTACCTTTAGTAGCCATTCAAACCCCATTGTATCAACTTGTGTGCATGTTATCAGGCCAAAATCACCAAGGTATGTAAACTTTTGATCAGGGTCATTTGGGTATTTTCTGTTGTAATTATGGTTTAAAAAGAGTAAACACAGTTGATTGATAATAAATGGCTTCAGCCAAACACTAACCTTGAGTGAAAGAAATGGTTTTGTGTTATCATTCATATTCTCTGAAAAATGGCCAAGAAATCATAAATTCTGCCAGGATATGTAAACTTATGAGCACAAATGTATGTGTACAGTGGTCAGTAAGCAATAAGGGCTGGTTGGCGAGTTTACCTGAGAGAGTTAGAGGGCTGAGCTGACCCACAGTAGGTTCACATGAGGATCCTGAATAGTCTCCCAGTTCCTGCCGCTGAAAAACATCCCGACAGCATGATGCTGCCACCACCATGCTTCACTGTACGGATGGTATTGGGCAGGTGATAAGCGGTGCCTGGTTTCCTCCAGACATGACGCTTGCCATTCAGGCCAAAAAGTTTGTTTGTTCAGACCAGAGAATTTTGTTCCTCATGGTCTGAGAGTCCTTCAGGTGCCTTTTTGGTAAACTGTCATGTGCCTTTTACTGAGGAGTGGCTATTGTCTGGCCACTCTACCATACAGGCCTAGTTGGTGGAGTGCTGCAGAGATGGTTGTTTTTCTGGAAGGTTCTCCTTTCTCCACAGAGAAACGCTGGAACTCTGTCAGAGAGACCATTAGGTTCTTGGTTATCTCCCCGACTAAGGCCCTTCTCCCCAAATCGCTCAGTTAGGAGAAATTAAAACCTCTCGGGCCTGGTTCGCATATGTGCGTTTCTGTACACCGGTTCAGGTGTGATTCAGGTTTGAATTTTTGCCTGAGTTCCCACCTGAACCAGACCCAAAGACGCACAGGACCCTTCTGTAATCTGGCTTGTGGCTGCCCCGGACCCCGGATGTGAACTGGCTCCATTGAGAGCCGGTCACACATGTCTGTCATACGAATTGTATGCGAGGAATCCCACATCCAATTCACATATATGTGTGAACCCGGCCTCAATCTCACTTAGCCCTGATACAGTTAAATTGGGCAAAGGACAGGTTCAGCTTTAGGCAATATCAAATTTGTAATGAGCAGTTTATTAGCACATGTAATTAAAAGAAAAATTGGCTTGGTCATCTAAGGATCCAAAGATCCTATGACAGGTTAACAAAGAGTGACGTTCTTTGGCAGATCATCTAAAGAACAGGTATACAATATAAGAGCCCTGGACACAATCTGAGCACAGTTTATAATCCAGGAAGAAAATACCAGAAGCATTATACAGTAAAGTGAATTTTAGCGCGATACTGTTTCCACATCTCTGGAAGCTTCTGCACAGATGGTGAAGCCTGGCAAGTCTTTGTTTACCTATGTAAACAATGGTCAGGAACTAACTTCAAGGAGGAGAGATTCTGCAGGAAATATAATGAGATATTTGTTTGCAGCTTGGCACATTGTGGGCACGTGTTAATATCCAAAGAACTTTGTGACTTGAAACATCAGTCGTGGTTCAAGTTTCTGGGAGGCCTATTGAACAGGCTTCATTACTTACCAGTAAAGTTGCGTGCAAGTTATAGAAACTGTTCTTGTCACAGTTCAGACAACAGGGCGAAATAAGTGGAGAAACAAACACTAAGGTCTCAATTTAAAAAGGAGTGGTATAGTCTCACCGTGGAAATACCACTGCTTAAAAAAGTGTTATTAAACTAAAGGGGATTCCCCAGGTAACAGGAATGCCCATTGGACTGGGTGATGCAGGGCTGATAAGTTTATTTTAGGGGGCCTGCTTGGATATTGGTGGTACTACATATACAACAGACCAGTGGTACACATGTTGGGCCATTGAGGGGATCCTCCTTCAAAGTGAGCTACTAGTGTAACCATGTCCTTTAAATATTAATGAACCACTATCATAAAAACATTGTGCAATGACTGGGGCTTACCATGGCATGGGGGCAGCAGGGCTGCCAATAGCAGCACACAGACACGCATAAACCATGTTTTCAGGTAATTAGCATCTGTCTAGACACTTCCAGGGTGATTTAATTTATGTGACTGGCTATACATGCCATGGTATGTTCCTGACAGTCATTAAAGATGAGGAACCTATTTGGATAAATTGTGAAGAGTCTTCATTGCTAAACAAGTCCAGTTGAATGTGGCTAACTTCTACTATCTTCTCTGTGACCCCTTCTTCTTCAACATAACTTCATCTTTGTCTTTCCCTTTACCTTCAACCCAGCCACCATCTTTTATTCAGCATCTTCTTCATTTCCTGGGTTAAAGGGTATGTAAACCTTAACAACGAACTTCTCTTATTTGGTTCCTTGTAGTTTGTAAAATATACCATTGAAAGTCTTTTATGTGTTCTTGTCCTGTTCTGCAATCTTATTAGTTATAATGTTACCATTCTAGGACATGAACCTCATTACCACACCCAAAAATTACACAATTATTTGGGATTGCTAAAATAGTGGCCAATATATTGCTACAACATACCCAGTTTTGCAGTAGGGCTTCATTAAGCAGGTATTACACCTGGCAGAGAGGAGAGGGAGACCCCAGTAACGACCAGGGATGAGCCGAACACCCCCCGGTTTGGTTCACAGCAGAACATGCGAACAGACAAAAAATTTGTTTGAACACATGAACATCGTTAAATTCTATGGGACACGAACGTGAAAATCAAAAGTGCAAATTTTAAAGGCTTATATGCAAGTTATTGCCATAAAAAATGTTTGGGGACCCGGGTCCTGCCCCAGGGGACATGTATCAATGCAAAAAAAGTTTTAAAAACGGCCTTTTTTTGGTAGCAGTGATTTTAATAATGCTTAAAGTGAAACAATACAAGTGAAATATTCCTTTAAATATCGTACCTGGGGGGTGTCTATAGTATGCCTGTAAAAATTTTCCCGTGTTTAGAACAATACCACAGCAAAATGGCATTTCTAAAGGGAAAAAAAGTCATTTAAAATTGCTCGCGGCTGTAATGTACTGTCGGGTCCCGGTGATATAGATGAAAATCAGTGAAAAAAACGGCGTGGGTTCCACCCCCCAGTCCATTACCAGGCCCTTTGGGTCTGGTATGGATATTAAGGGGAACCTCGCACCCAATTTTTTTTTTTTAATGCCATGGGGGTCCCCCAGGCCCCCAGGCATTATATACTCTGAACAGCAATACATATACTATACATGCTGCCCTATATACTCTGCAGAAAATTGGGCCTTAGGTGTTGTTGGTACCATAACAGTGTAAGCTCTCACAGTTACACTTGGTGAGCGCAGGAACAGGCCCTGCTGTGAAATATCATATCAAGAATTGTAATTACATGCCCCTGTTAAACAGGGGCAGAAAAATTGGGCCTTTGGTGGTGGTGGTACCAGAACACTGTAAGCCCCCACAGTTAATCTTGTTGGGCGCAGGAATGGGCCCTGCAGTGAAATAATATATCAAGATTTGGAACTACATGCCCCTGTTAAACAGGGTATCCAAACAAAAGAACTCGCTGCTCCAGGTGAGACAGGAAGCTTAATGATATCACGGGTGCCCACCTCGACTCGCCTCCACATACGATCAACACTGAAGAAATGGCTGCACTCCAAGATCCATCAAAATTCTTATTTAATAGAACATCCCAAGTGTTACAAACAATTCAAATGGTAGACATGTTTCAGCTTATTCATTACCCATTACAGTCTATTAAATAAGAATTTTGATGGATCTTGGAGTGCGGCCTGTTAAACAGGGGCAGAAAAATTGGGCCTTTGGTGGTGGTGGTGGTGGTACCAGAACGCCTGGTGTCCAATCACAGCACCTGTTGTTTCAGGTGACGGGTAACAGATTCGAGCACCTGATTAGCAGAGAGGTGGTTTAGTGTTAGGAAAGCGAATATTCATTCGCTTTTCTAACACAGCTAAGTGACCTGCAAGCGTCCAGCATGGCGCTCGCAGGTCACCTTTTTTGACGCTTTTAGAGCCTATGGCTCTAATCAGGTGCTTCAAAACCACCCCCTGCCATCCAGAGGCTGCCCCTTGGGGGAGGGGTGCACTGTCAGGGAATAGGCCATGGAAGTACTGGCAATCTTGCCAGTAGAAGAAATGGGAACCAAAGGCGCTCATGTGACATATGGTTCCCCCTGCTAGCCTATATAAGGCTGCCTCTGTCTGACCCAAGTTGCTGGATTGTCGTCAGCTCTCCCTGAGTTCTTGAACCTGCACCTGTTTCCTGTTCTCTCGCTGTGACCCGGATTGTTCCTTGGCTTACCCTGATCTTCTCCTGGCTCTGACCCAGCTTACCCTAAGGACTACTCTTCTGCCCAATCAGCCTGCTTGCCTATGTGTGACCCCGGCTTATCCTAAGGACTTCTCTTCTGCCTAACCTGCCTGCTTGCCTGCGTATGACCATGGCCTGTTCAAAGGACTTGTTTCTATCTGAATACCTCTCGTACTTGTATGTGACCCTGTCCCTCCTTAGAGATTTTGCTATTTCCTACACCAGTCTTCCTACCTGCGTATGATCCCCGGTGTTGGATCCTCGGCCAGGTCTTTGCTGACTTCCCTGGATACCCTATGCCCTCTATCCTGTCCACACTCCTTAAGAACTGCTTCCAGCACCTCCTCAGGTTGCCTGCAAGTGGTCATCTGCTCAAATCCTGCACATCCTGCTGGCAACTCATGCTTCTTTGAGCATTATACCCTCTGTGCCTACTTCAGGGGTATACTGCGCTCAGCCACAAGGGGAGCCGCTCTCAGCATCTCGGCCTCGGAAAGGTAAGCTGACACTCACCTATAGTAGCTGAGCTGTGAGCTTACCTGATTGGGGTGGGGGGGTTGTTTCTGTTTTCACCACCCAGGTATAGTAGATGAGCTGGTCTGATAAAGGGGGGGGGGGGAGTCTAAAGCTCAAGTGTAGACAGACATTGACCTACACCCACATCTTGTAGCCATCAGATCCGTCCAGCAAGCAGCAGGTCACAGCAGTATCTTGCCATCTTCCCTGCGGCCATCAGATCCCGTCCACGGTCCAGCAAGCAACATGCCTTGTCAGCATATCAGTTCCAAAATCTGACTCAAATCATCAATGCCAATGAGGCCATTGTCTGCTGTCCCCAGGGACAGATCCAATCCAGAGATTGCCATACAGTGGGATCTCTGGATCAGATCTGTCCCTGAGGACAGCAGATAATGCAAAGTATGGGTCATACTTTGTATTGCCAGCTGTCTCCCCATCTCACTCTGATGTCTCCCTCATATCAGCTCCGGTCCAGCTCTCCACTTCCCTGACCGCGGCGCGATCTGTCCAAAAATGTGGGATCTGCTCACATCTGAGTGACTGACACCTCTTGCCTATCCCATCTATTGTCACTGGCTGCCATGAATAAACAGCATCGGCTGTTATTACAAGGAGCGGGAGGGGACGTTCCCATCCCCCCACCGCTCCGCCCAGTTCTCCCATCCCATCAGGAGACCTGGGTCTCCGCCGGCTGGCCGGAGACCCGAACAAAGCAGGATTTGGATTTGATCGGGTCTCGATGTAGAAACCTGGAAGCGACATCACAGCGTCACATCCGGTTTACTGGCCAGCCAACGACTTTTCTTTTAAAAAATTCTGAATTTAAAAACACTGATCTTGGCAGAGGAGGGGTTTGGGGTCTTTTAGATCCCTGATCCCTCCATAAAGAGTACCTGTCACCGCCGATTACTGTCACAAGGGATGTGTACATTCCCTGTGACAACAATAAAAGTGATCATACATTTTTTTTTCAAAGGGACAGTGTAAAAACAAAAAAATTTAATTAAATAAGAAAAAAAAAAGTTTAATGCACCCTATCCCTCTATGTTCTTGCGCTAAAGAAAACACATATGTAAGTCGTGCCCGCAAATGTGAACAGTGTTCAAACCACACATGTGAGGTATCACCACGATCATTGGAGTGAGAGCAAAAATTCTAGCACTGGACCTTCGCTGTAACTCTAAACAGGTAACCAATGGATATTTTTAAGTTCCGTAGTTTGTCGCCATTCCACGAGTGTGCGCAATTTTAAAGTATGACATATTAGGTATCTATTTACTCGGCGTAACATCATCTTTCACATTATTCAAAAAAATTGGGCTAACTTTACTGTTTATTTATTTTTTTGAATTCCTTGAAGTGTATTTTTTTACAAAAAATTTGCATTTGAGAGACCACTGAGCAACTACCGTGTGACATAAAATATTGCAATGACTGCCATTTGCTAAAAAATATATATAATGTTTGGGGGTTCTAAATAATTTTTTAGGAATAAATTCACTTAAAGAGGAGTTCCACCCAGGGGGTCCATTAAAAAAAAAAAAAAAAAAAATTAAAAGTCAGCAGCTACAAATACTGCAGCTACTGACTTTTAATTGGACACTTACCTGTCCCTGGGTCCAGCGATGCAGGGGATCGAAGCCCCGCTCATCCCCCCCTCTGCTCGTCGGCGTCGGCATTTCAACTGTGGGCACCGGGCTGAGGCTTCCCAGCCTGGCACCCACTGCGCATGCGCGAGCGGCGCCACGTGCCGTGATTGGCCGCTCAGTCACCTGGGACCTGTAATGGGTCCCAGATGATTGACAGGAGGGAGGGAGCAGAGCCGAGCCCTTCCTGTGCCGAGGGGGAAGTGATGTCACCAGCCCAAGCAAAGGAAGAGGCAGACTACGAGGGACCACCTAGCAACAGGCATTTAGAGGTAAGTTAAAAAAAAAAAATATCCAAATTTTTTTTGTTTGTTTTTTTTAGAATTTTTCAGGTATTATTGTTTTTTTGGGTGGAACTCCACTTTAAAAAACAATTCTTCTCTGCAAGGGTTCATTCACACTGCAGTACACCTACTAGTGTGCACATTATAAACATGTGATTGTGGGAGTTTTACCTTGTGCTGACACGCAGTTTTAACACACATTGCAATGTTTTTCTTCTTTATACTTCTATTGTTATTAATTAGTGTTGCAGCACATTGTGATGCATTCAGCATGTCAGATCGCACGGTGCAAAAGTATCTATGCTATTTTTTTTGTCGGTGTACACCAACGCAATGCATTGGTGTGAACAGTGGCGTCGGCAGGGGGGGCTGAGTGTGGCTGAAGCCTCGAGTGGGTCCCCAAAAAGCCCCGGGTCTCAAGTGGGCAAGGTTCTATTAATAGCCCCGAGCACCGCCGATCGGGGACCAATCTGATGCCGAGCGCCGCCGAGTGTGGCCGAGTCACATAGCAGGTCCGGCCTTCTGGAGCCTGCAGCGCCTATGATAGACGTTCTACGGGTCCAATGGTGGGACCGCGGGATGTGTGACGTCCATCATAGGTGCTGTAGGCTCCAAAAGGCGGAAATTACAATGCGGGCGCCGCGCCACTGTGAGATCTCCGCTCGGCGCTCGGCGCTCGGCGCTCGGCTCTCCTCGCTCCTCTCTCCTCTCTGCTGTGATGATGGGCGTGCACCGCACACCACGGCTGAGCTGCTGCTGCAGGACACATGAAGTCTCCTGGTCAGGTAGGTCAGTGTGTGTCACTACCTTTAGTGTATGTAGGTCAGTGTATGTATGTCAGGTAGGTCGTCAGTGTATGTCAGGTAGGTCAGTGTATGTATGTCAGGTAGGTCAGTGTATGTATGTCAGGCAGGTCAGTGTATGTATGTCAGGTAGGTCAGTGCGTGTCATGTAGGTCAGTGTGTCATGTAGGTCAGTGTGTTTTATGTAGGTCAGAGCGTGTCAGGTAGGTCAGTGTATGTGTGTCAGGTAGGTCAGTGTGTGTACGTCAGGTAGGTCAGTGTATGTCATGTAGGTCAGTGTATGTAAGTCAGGTAGGTCAGTGTATGTCATGTAGGTCAGTGTATGTATGTCAGGTAGGTCAGTGCATGTATGTCAGGTATGTCAGGTAGGTCAGTGCATGTATTTCAGGTATGTCAGGTAGGTCAGTGTATGTCATGTAGATCAGTGTGTGTCAGGTAGGTCAGAGTATGTGTGTCAGGTAGGTCAGTGTATGTGTGTCAGGTAGGTCAGTGCGTGTCAGGTAGGTAGGTCAGTGTATGTCAGGCAGGTGAGTTTAGTGGTCAGCATTGATGGGCACCAGTAAGCCAGACAGCAACCAGCAAGTGAGCTTACCCCCGTCACACAATCCCACCGCCCAGCCAAAAAAGCCTGCGCCACTGCCTTTCGGGGGGGGGGGGGGGGTGCGGGTACATGTTTTTTGACAGGTACCCTGTCCCTCTTTCGTTGTACCTTGCCACATCGAGGTACGTCAGAAGTTCAGCCCCCCTCCCCCTCCTCCTCCCTCCTTCTTCCCCTGCTGCCGAGCCGGTAAGGAACCTACAAAGGCTTCACTGCTGGGTTCCCTAGCCAACGGTAGAGTGAGAGCAATAATTCTAGCCCTAGACCTCCTCTGTAAGGCCTCATTCACATGGGCACCGTCAGTTTAGCCAAATGTAAACATGTTAAAAATGTATCATTTTTTATCTGTTGCTTCATCCGTCTTCATCCATCGTAAGTTCCGTTAATCTCTGTTTTTATCCGTCTTGCGTTCCATTAACATCCATTTACATCTGTTAATTTACCCCTTTAAATCCGTTTTTGCATCTGTTTTGATCTGTTTACAGCAGTTTCTGCGGCTTTGATAACAATAGCCAGAAAGCATTGCACCTCCCATGCTGCATTGCAGTTTTCAGTGAGTGACTTGTCCTTGCTATGTCCTTGCTTTGTCCTTGTGTGTGCAATCTGTTTAGTGCGATGGATTCTAACAATTTTGCCACTTTGTCACTGTGGTCCCGACATGTTGAGTCCCACAAGCCTGTCCTTTCATACACCAGGTTTATTAGTTGCTCCTGGTAGACATCTCTGGCCATGTTTCTCCTTGGGGATGTACTTCCTATTGTCCAACTACTGCCTGGGTCATGGGTTGAGTTCACATATAAACAAAAAAAAAATGTTTCTTCAAAACCGATCTTAACTAAATCGATGGTGACGGACATTGTCCGTTAACATCAGTTAAAAAAAAAACGTTTTTAAATAGTAAACACCAAATCTCAGAAAGAGGCCCGCTCCTTAACCGGTTCCCAACCGGCACATGCCAATGTACATTGGCAGAATGGCATGGCTGGGCAAATGGGTGTACCCATACGTCCCTTTAAATTTTCCGCTTTGCCATTGCGTGCGCGCACGCCGGCCAGGAGCTTTGTGAGTCGGGCCGCGGGGATAACCGTGATCGCCTCACTGAGAGGAAGTACGGGGGGTGTTAATGTAAACAAGCATCTCCCTGTTCTGCCTAGTGACAGTGTCACTGATCTCTGTTCCTTGGGATCGGGAGCAGAGATCAGTGACGTGTCACACGTAGCCACACCCTCCCACAGTTAGAGTCACTCGCTAGGACACACACTGCCCCCTAGTGGTTAACCCCTTCAGTGCCAGTGTCATTTACACAGTAATCAGTGCATTTGTATAGCACTGATTGCTGTATAAAGGACATTGGTCCCAAAAATGTGTCAAAAGCATCCGATGTGTTCGCCATAATGTCAGTCGCAATAAAAATCGCTGATCGCCGCCATTACTAGTAAAAAAAAAAATTATTAATAAAAATGCCATAGAACTATCCTCTATTTTGTAAACGCTATTAATTTTGTGCAAACCAATCAATAAACGCTTATTGCTATTTTTTTTTACCAAAAATATGTAGAATACATATCGGCCTAAACTGAGGGAAAAAAACGTTTTTTTAAATATTTTTTGGGGGATATTTATTATAGCAAAATGTAAAAAAGAATGCGTTTTTTTCAAAATTGTCGCTCTTTTTTGTTTATAGCGCAAAAATAAAAACCACAACAGTGATCAAATATGACCAAAAGAAAGCTCTATTTGTGGGACAAAAAAGGACGTCAATTTTGTTTGGGAGACACGTCGCACGACCGCGCAATTGTCAGTTAAAGCGACGCAGTGCCAAATCGCAAAAAGTGCTCTCGTCTTTGGCCAGCAAAATGGTCTGGGGCTTAAGTGGTTAAGTTAAAAGGGTTATGGAGGTCTGGTGAGTGCACAATTTGAGCGTGAGCACCAAAAGAGCATGGGTTTTGTATTCTGAAAAAGGAGTTGTTTTGTAGTCCACCACACACAGTTTGCTGGTGCACATATTGAGATTTGGATGAAGAAGCACTGGACTTTTTTAAGGCATTTATTTGTGGTTACGATCGAAGTATATTTTTCAGAAAACTTCAATATGAAGCAAAATCAACCTAGTGGGTTTCAGCAACGGAAAATGAAGAAGGCAAAAGAACAGTCAGTTAAGGCAATGTCTGGATCCATTTTAAAATATGTGTAAAAATTTTGGGTGAATACGCACTGTCAGTAAAATAAACGGCAGCCGCCAGCACAACAAATGACAATTGTAAATAACAGAAAATAAATTAAAAAGTGCAGCTCTAAATAGGAATGGTGTTAAACCAAATATAAATTACTAATATTTGAACATTCCAAATATGTGCAAAATATACACAAAAATATAAAGTGCAAAATTATTGACATTGAGAGTCCTCACTGTAAAAAGTTAAAAAATAGTCAAAAACAATAAGGCCCCTTTCACACTGGGGCGGTGGGGGCATCGGTAGTAAAACAGCGCTATTCTTAGCGCTGCTTTATCGTCGTTTTCGCGTCGGTATTCGGCCACTAGCGGTGTGGTTTTAACCCCCACTGGCGGCTGAAAAAGGGTTAAAACCGCTCGCATAGCGCGGCTATAGCCGTGGTATTGCCGCGGTATAGCCACGCTGCCCCATTGATTTCAATGGGCAGGAGCGGTTTAGGAGCGGTGAATACACCGCTCCTTCACCACTCCAAAGATGCGGTTTGCAGGAGTTTTTTTCTTCTCCTGCCAGCGCACCGCTTCATTGTGAAAGCCCTCGGGCTTTTACACTGAACAAACAGTAGCGGCTGTTTTGGGTCGGTTTGCAGGCGGTATTTTTAGCGCAATAACGCCTGCAAACCGCCCCAATGTGAAAGGGCTCTAAGTGAAAAAAAAAAGTTCGTGACAGTTGATCCCGGTGAATAGATATTAACCTCCTATTATAAACGCAATGGTGCGTGAAGATAATGAGAAAAACCACCACCGATAAAACTGAGGTTTACCGGAACATATGGACTCAGTAAGGCATACGCCAAATGAGTCGTCATTTGGATCCATCCTCCTCCTTACCTCTCCATGTCCTCATCGTCCATCACATCAGGGCTCTCTCCAGCACCGGATAGGCAATATTGCAGGAGTCCCCACCATCCAGCCGCTCCTTGGTGTCTCAGCCGCCGGGAGGCCAGCTAGTAGCCACTGCACCTCTCCCATGGCCATGATCTGCTCCGAGCACCGCCCCTCCCCCTCCGATGTTTCACAAGTCGCAGTGCTTTTACCAGAGGGACGGACTATACCAAAGTAGTCCTGGGGCAGGGGGAGCTGGAATAGGGTGCCGCAGAGAGGAATGCCCGAACACCTCACCAGAGGTGTAGGGGTCTGGGGGAGATGATAAGTTCCGACCCTCGGGATGGCGGAGGAATAACTTTACACCCCCCTAAATGTCACACAAGTGACTGCCTGGCTGGGGTATTCCCCCCTTATCCTGGCGGCGTGCTTCGTGGCCACAGAGAGGGCTCGGAGTGCCAGCTGTGGCACGCGTGCCATAGGTTCGCCATTACTGTTCTAGTGTATTAAGTGTTCCTGTCTGCAAATATAGCTGCTATCTTTTTTGTGAATCCTTGCTTGGGTGATCTTGTTTTTCATTACATTGAGGCAGAATGTGGGGTTTTTCCATGCCTTGTCTATTTTTTTGGCTGCCATGATCCCTTTTTATTGGAATCTATTTACAAATCATTTCTCCGGATTTTGCACAGGTGTCTATGATTTAGATCATTGGTTGAGTAAACATTCCATAAATTGTCTTTTTAACAATACCAAAAGGAAGAGGAATTGTTTGCACCTTGGCACAACATGAGACATAATCAAATATAAATATCTATTCTGTCACCAAAACTCAACGCTAGTCTCAGATAGGAGACTACAAGACCTGACTAGCATACTCAACTATCAGCCTTCAAACCTGAACTGGGGCTTCCATAACCATGAATAAAATCTTCGTCTTTTTGATCTTGAGTGGTTTGGTAATTACAGGTAAGAAATACTTGAAATGTAATATTGTTGTTTATTTTGCACCAACATACTAAGCACAGTATCCTTTTTTTTTTTTAATTGTTTATTTAACATTTTTCATGACATTTATAATAACATCATTGTCACATTCAGAGAAAAAAAAAAAGAAGGAAAACATGAGGCTTCAATACTGTCTATCGAGAGTGCATGACCTTATCAGGAACCATAGGATATCTTACACTACAACTGTAAGGTTAGGAATAACAAGTGATAAGAACCTTTGGTCATTAATTAGGCGAATCTACTGTGATTACATTACTTGTCCTATAGGAAAAGGAAATCTTGTTGAGGAGAATTTGCACAAACAGAGGGGTAAGGTGTGTGTTAGCCCAAGAGATATAGAATGTTTATTGCCATAGACGTCTATCATTTCATCCTGTTTCATTTGTCGTACTATTGTCATCATAGTCGTCCCAAGGTTGCCAGATGATAGAAAATTTCTGTATGGAACCTTCAACAATGGCAGTTAGATGTTCCATTCTACGCATATCCATTAAGATGGTTAGAGTATGTGGTGGGGTGGGAGGGGAAGTGGATAGCCAAAGTTTGGGGATAGTTTTTTTAGCTGCTAGTAATACGTATGACATCAGTTTCTGTTTTGTTTTGTGAAGACCTTGATAGGGAAGACCAAGTAGATAATATATGGGATCCAGGGGAACGAGGATTCCCACCAGTTTCTCTAATAACTTTTGGATCTGCTCCCAAAGTTGCGTAACCAAAGAGCATTCCCAAAAGATATGAAAATGGGAGCCTACTTTCTTATTACATCTCCAGCATATTTGGGATATGGACGGATCCGCCGCATGTAGTCTTTCTGGAGTTTTATACCAAAACATAAGTACTTTGTAACCTATTTCTTTGTGGGAAATACATCTGGAGCTCTTGGAGATGGAGATCCAAATCTTGTCCCAGTCTAGGAGAGATATGTCATGTTGGAGAATCTGTGACCATTTTTTCATATAATAATGCGTATCTATTTTTAGGGGGTTGGCTAAGCACAGTATCTTTTTAATTTAGTGCTTTACATGAAGAATTAAGTCCTCCACTTACTAATATGCTCTCTAAAGGCAGCCATATATAGTATATGTAGACCCCAACAATGAGCTTCTCTTATTTGCTCCTACATTGCATGTTAAAGCAGAAATAAACTCCCTATATTTACATGAACTATTTTTAATCCTTATGCTGCTTAGACATGTGCATTTATTTTTGTCCAAATGCATTTTCGGCCGAATTTCGGGTATTTTTTTTATTGTTTTAATAAACGATAACGAACGTGCAGAATCCGAAAACCGAAAGATCCGACGTAAACAAATGATTTTTTTTTTCGTTTTCATTGCGACGACAGTTCGTTATAGATAGGAGATTCGACATGACGCTGATAATAGCGATCTGTGTCCATCGAACCTGTGGTCGAATGTGCCTAACCTTAGCTCTATTAGTCCAAGATTATTCTACATAGAGAGAAAAGATTCGACATAGAGAGAAAAGATTCGACATTATAGAGACAATAGCAAAAAAGGTTGAATGTGTCTAACCTAACTCTATTAGTCCAAGATTATTCGACATAGAGAGAAAAGATTCAACATGAAGATTCGACAAAGCAGTCGCCGCGAGCGGCTGTTTATGGTCAAATGCTCCGCCCATAGGCTATAGAAGAATTCTAATGTTGGTTGACTAGTAATAATAATTAATAAATATAATTATTACTAGTGTCATACAACATTAGAATTCTACTATAGCTTGTAGGCGGAACATTCGACCAAAAATGTACGATCGCGGCGTTGTACAGTTTCGCTGCTCCGTCGAATCTTCTTAGAACATTCGACAGACACCATAAGCCTTCAATGACAGATTTGACCTTAATTATTTCGCATTTTCAGGCGAATGCATTTTTTAACAAAACTAAATAAATAAAAACGAATTTCAGGAGTAACTAAATAAATATATTTTTCAGACGAAAACGAAATTCCGAAATTAAATATTTCAGTGTGTACATGTCTAATTTGCTGCTAGCATTAGTAAATAGATAGGAACTTCCTATTAACCGCTTGCCGACCGTAGATATACGTCGACACAATGGCACAGACAGGCAAATGGGCGTACAGGTATGTCCCTTTAAATTTGCCGATGTGCCATCGCGTGCACACCGCCGGCAGCATGTGCCTGCCGCGAGCTCCGTGAGTGTGACCGCGGGATCGTCTCACGGAGAGGAAGAACAGGGAAATGCTGATGTAAACAAGCATCTCCCCGTTCTGCCTAGTGACAGGACACTGATCACAGATCCCTGTAATCGGGAGCGGTGATCAGTGTCATGTCACACGTAGCCCATCCCTCCTACAGTTAGAATCACTCCCTAGGACACACTTAACCCCTACAGCGCCACCTAGTGTTAACCCCTTCCCTGCCAGTCACATTAAGACACATCACTGAGTTTTGCAGTTACCAAGAGACAGGGGTGGTTTGGGAGTGCCACATAGGGTTGCCACCTATCTGGCTACCATTATAAAGGGGGGGCAACACATTTACTATCAATGTAAATGAGTGCGCTAACCTAAGTGTTCTGCACTGACCATCAAAGTAGTTGGATGCACTACACAGACTCCAAGGGAATTTCACTGACTGTAACTGGGGATACTTCACTGGACCAATGCAACTGGTTGTACTTAACTTACCATTAATATTACTGGGGGGACTACACTGACCCCCAGTGTAATAGGGGCAATACACTAACTATTATTGGGGGCAGTACCCTGACCGTCAGTGGTACTAAACTGACCATCAATGTAACTGGAGCACTACAATGACCACTAATATTACAGGAACACTCCATTGACCACTTATAGAACTAGGGGCACTACACTGATCCCCGGTGTAATGGGGGAGCTTCGCTGACTGTGACAGGGTACGCTTCACTGGACCAATGTAACAGACCACCAATGTGAACGTACCTGGGGGGGACCACACTGACCCTCAGTTTTTTAGTGGCACTACACTAACTGTAACTGGGGTCACTACACTGCTCTTCAATGTAATTGTGCATACTAAACCGACTACCAACATAATTGTTCCACTACATTGAAGAACAATATTACAGGGACACTGCATTGACCACCAATGTAATTGGGTGTACTTCACGGACCCCCAGTGTAATAGGGACACTTCACTGGACCAATGTAACTGGTGGTACTGAACTGACCATCAGCATAACTAGCGGTACTAAACCGACCACCAATGTAACTGGGGGTTTATAGTGACGCCCAATGTAATAGTGGCACTACACTAACTGTAACTGGGGGCATTACACTGACTGGGGGTACTAAACTGACCACCATTGTAACTGTGGCACTACACTGAAGAATAATATTACAGGGACACTACATTAACCACCAATGCAGCTGGGGAAACTTGACTAAACATCAGTAAATTGGAAGCACCACACTGACCATTTGTTACAGATATACATAATGACATTTCTTTTCCCGCAAATGATTTCATATAACTACATTTTGTACTTTGCCAGGTAGGTTATTAATCCCTGTGTTTTATCGTTTCCTATTTCAGGTCAGCTGACCACCACATGCAATTGGTGCTGGACTATTGACTCAACCAAATGCTGTGATGAAAGAGAGCTTCAATGTGATGGATCAGGTTGTATGACCATGTCGGAGTACACCGTTGTCGGTAAGTGAGATTGTGTTTTTCCATGCCATGGACTCCTCTTCCCTTGTTTAGGAGGTAAGATGTATTTAAAGGGAAATTTGGTCAATGTAATTCAAATTTCTAGAGATTGTTTTCAAGTCTATAAATGTATAAATGCACATCATATTTAGGCTGCATTCACACCTGAGTGTTTTCAGCTCGTAAAACGCTCGTAAAAATGCTCATTTCAAAAGTTCCAAAACGCCCAACAAGCAAAATCCCATTCATTTAAATAGCCCCTGTTCACATCTGAACGTTCTGTCGCCTGAAGCAAAATGCCTGAAGCTCAAAAAAGTACATGAGCTGCTTTTTAGGCAGATTACCGGTGTTTTTTTGCTTTTTACATTTGGTGACCTCTGGACCTAAAACGCTGTAAAAAACGCCAGAAAAAACGCCAGAAAAAACGCCTGAAGACGATACACTCAGGTGTGAATGCAGCTTTTAATAAATTTCATAACGTCTTAAATTTAGCAAAAAAAAAGTATTGCCAGGTGTTACCAATGACACTGTGTTCACCAACGTTTTGTTGCCACCCATTAGGAGCTGCTTGTGGGTATATATGTATATACATGCACTATATTACTAAAAGTATTGGGACGCCTGCCTTTACATAAACTTTAATGGCATCCCAGTCTTAGTCCATAGGGTTCAGTAATGAGTTGGCCCACCCTTTGCAGTTGTAGCACCCTCTTAGGTAGGTGCTAGAGAGAGAGTATAGTTTTGGATCTCCCTGCCTACCAGGGAGGCTATTAGGTAAATTTAGGTGCTCTCTGCCTACCAGGGAGCAGTGATCCATTGATAGGGTCTGCTCTTTGTGCTCAGGTTCTGCTCATGTTGTCTGCCTGTTTTGCACTGGTCCAATAGGATGAGGCATATTGGATAGTGGGAGGAAACCTGACAAATGGGAGCATAGGCATAGTTACAGACCTGGCCATTGGCAGAAGTAGGTGCCTCAGGGCATGTTGGGTGACTGTATATATGTCTAGGGCACATGTGCTCGGGGTCTTCGGCTTGAAAGCGGGGTCCCAGAGGGAGGGGGCTGCTGCCCCTCCTCTGTACAGGCAGCCATGCGGTCTCAGGTGGTTGACCTGAGGGCCAGAATTGAGGAAGCTGCAACCCAGATAAACTGCAGAGCTGACTAGGCGGGAGATGCATCTGGAAGGATCTGTTTCTGGCTACAGTGAGTAGGGGCCTGTTCTGTGAGGGACATCCCTTCAGGCTAGAGAAGTTAGTGGACGGGTGTCAGCTAAAGGGGATACTAGTAAGTGTCCTAAAGAAAAGTGGTACATTGAGTCTGCTGCCAGAGCAAGCAAAGGACTTTTCTTCCCACATGTCCATAGTGTGGTTTAGCAGCGAATCTGCTATTCAGATCAATTTATTGGGGTCAAGTGAGAGTTGTCCTCATCTGTGCATAGTTCAAGTTGGAGTATCCCACTAATCCCTTCTCCTATCCAAGTTCTACCAATAAATACAAAAATAACCAACTACCCTAGACTGATTTTTGGATAATGAGCAGAAGAGTGTGCGGGTATAATGTGAAAAACCCCAAGTGTCTGGCTGCAGGAAAATCAGAGGGAGGCCCAGGGAAGACTATACTCGGCAACCCCTACGTGGTCAGTGCTACAACGCTATGACAGCTTAAACTCTTCTGGGAAGGTTGTCAACAAGGTTTAGGAGTGTGTCTATGGGAATGTTTGACTATTCTTCCAAAAGCTCATTTGTGAGGTCAGGCACTGATGTGAATGAAAAGGCCTGGCTCACAGTCTTCACTCTAAATGATCCCAAAGGTGTTCTACTAAGTTGAGATCGGGACTCTGTGCAGGCTAGTCATGTTAGTCCACCCCAAAATTTTCTAATCCACACTATATTGCCAAAAGTATTGGGTCACCCCTCCAAATCATATGATGGAGGGAGGATTTTGGTGTGCGGTTGTTTTTTAGGGGTTGGGCTTGGACCCTTAGTTGCAGTGAATGGAAACCTTAAGGCGTCAGTATACCAAGACATTTTGGACAATTTCATGCTCACAACTTTGTCGGAACAGTTTGAGGATGACCTCTCCCTGTTCCAACATGACTGCGCACTAGTGCACAAAGCAAGGACCATAAAGACATGGAGGAACGAGTGGGGGTGGAGGAACTTGACTGTCCTCAACCCAATAGAACACCTTTGGGACTTATGGGTCTTAAAAAGGTGAACGCACAGGGAAGGTTTTATTTCCACGTTTCGACAAGGCACAAGCTCGTCTTCCTCAAGACTGATAAAATCCTCACCTTACGCGTTCACCTTTCAAGAACCATGAGTGCCACTCTCTCTTCTGGATCATATGTACTACAGTCTTTGCTGCGCACCCGGGCCCATTTTTTATCTCTGACTTGTGTGGGGACAGAAAGTATTCAGACCCTCTTAAATTTTTCACTCTTTGTTATATTGCAGCCATTTGCTAAAATCATTTAAGTTCTTTTTTTTCCCTCATTAACCACTTAATCCCCAGACAATTTTGCTGGCCAAAGACCAGAGCACTCCACACATACCCCTTAGAATTAGGACCAAAAAGTTCTATCTTGGTCTTATCAGACCAAAGAATCTTATTTCTCACCATCTTGGAGTCCTTCAGGTGTTTTTTTACCAAACTCCATGTGGGCTTTCATGTGTCTTGCACTGAGGAGAGGCTTCCGTCAGGCCACTCTGCCATAAAGCCCCGACTGGTGGAGGGCTGCAGTGATGGTTGACTTTCTACAACTTTCTCCCATCTCCCGACTGCATCTCTGGAGCTCAGCCACAGTGATCTCTGGGTTCTTCTTTACCTCTCTCACCAAGGCTCTTCTCCCCCGATAGCTTGGTTTGGCTGGATGGCCAGCTCTAGGAAGGGTTCTGGTCGTCCCAAACATCTTCCATTTAAGGATTATGGAGGCCACTGTGCTCTTAGGAACCTTAAGTGCAGCAGAGATTTTTTGTAACCTTGGCCAGATCTGTACCTTGCCACAGTTCTGTCTCTGAGCTCTTCAGGCAGTTCTTTTGACCTCATGATTCTCATTTGCTCTGACATGCACTGTGAGCTGTAAGGTCTTATATAGACAGGTGTGTGGCTTTCCTAATCAAGTCCATACAGTATAATCAAACACAGCTGGACTCAAATGAAGGTGTAAAACCATCTCAAGGATGCTCAGAAGAAATGGACAACACCTGAGTTAAATATATGAGTTGCACAGCAAAGGGTCTGATTACTTAGGACCATGTGATATTTCAGTTTTTCTTTTTTAATAAATCTGCAAAAATGTCAACAATTCTGTGTTTTTCTGTCAATATGGGGTGCTGTGTGTACATTAATGAGGAAAAAAAATGAACTTAAATTATTTTAGCAAATGGCTGCAATATAACAAAGAGTGAAAAATTTAAGGGGGTCTGAATATGTTCTATCCCCACTGTATATATTTGTTTTTGGGTTTAAATACATTTGAATGTTTATTTTATTATTTTTTTTCCTCCATCAGGGGGTGAGGAATATCGTACAATACAGAAAGGCTGTTCTGTGCCACTATTATGTGGTCAATGTTTTTCTGTAACAACCAGAGATAACTTCCTTGTCCGAGTGGGCATTAAATGTGGGCAAGGAGATGGCAGCAATGAAAATCTAAACTATGAAGGTGAGTCTATGCATCCATATCTTTTTAAAATAAATAAAATGTTATAATAGAATAGTTACTTTGTAACATACTTGCCCAAACCAAATATGCAAATAAAGTCAGAGGGATAGTCAAAATTCCTGAATGGAAATTTTTCTTCTTTATTGAAATGAGTGCCAGACCTAAAAACTACTGTTGAGTTGTCACTTCATGAGCACAGTTCAGTACTGGCCCCAATATCGATCTGTGAAGTCCATTCAAGTTTTATCCTGTGCTGAGCCCTGATGAAGAGGATGTGTTGCCCCGAAATGCTTTGGGTGTTTTTATGACTTTTTTTTTTTTTACAAATTATTTAAACCAGAGTCCCCCTTATATCAGGCTCCCCATCTGTGTCCTCCCTTTAATCAAGCACCCCATCTGAGTTCTCCCTTACATCAGGCTATCCATCAGAGCCTCAATTTCATTCGTTTTACCATCTGATTCCTCCCTTAGATCAGGTCCCCTATCAGAGTCCCTCCTTGCATCAGGGCCCCCCTTAGAGTCTGCCATTACCTTACATTTACAGTGTAGCTGGAGTAGCAGGGTGGGAGCTGGGAGGCAGAGCTGATCTGTCCTTGTGTGATTGCTGGGGCAAGCATGTGATCAGTTATTAGGATACCGGAAGTCTTAGCAACCAACAACGGGGAAAATGACAGTGCAGTAGAGAGAACCTTGAGTGAACTTGACCTGAAGTGAGACCCATGTAAGAGCACAGTGGGCCCACATTGAAGGTGTACCACTGACCCTAACTGCTCCCTTACATCAGGCTCCCCATCTGAGTCTTCCCTTACACCAGGGTTCCCCATCAGAGTCCTCCTTTACATCAGGGTTCCCAATCAGAGTCTCCCTTTACAGCAGGGTCCCTATGAAAAGCTCTACTGACATCAGGCTCCCCGCCCCAATCCTCCCTTACATCAGTCTCCGCATCCGAATCCTCCCTTACATCAGGCTCCCCAATGGAGTCTTCTCCTTACACCAGTGTTCCCCATCAGAGTCTCCCTTTACACCAGGGTCCCTATCACAGCCCTACATACACCAGGCTCCCCATCTGAGTCCTCTCTTACATCAGGCTCCCCATAAGAGCCCCACTTACATCAGGCTTCTCACCTGAGTCCTCTCTTAAATCAGGGTCCCCATTAGAGCCCACCCTTGCCTTACACGTATAGTATAGCCGGAGCATCGGGATGGAAGCTGGGAGGCTGAACAGATCTGTCCTTCTGTAATTGGTGAAAAAAGCACATGATCGGTTGCCAGGATTCTGGGAGTCTTAGCAACCAACAATGGGAAAAATGGCAGCGCAGCAGAGGAAACCTGGAGTGAACCTGACCTAAAATGTGACCCATTTAAGAGCACAGTGGGCCCACATTTAAGGTGTGCCACTGACCCTAACTGCTCCCCATCAGAGTCCTCCTTTACATCAGGGTCCCCATGAAAAGCTTTACTGGCATCAGGCTCCCCATCCGAATCCTTCCTTACATCAGGCTCCCCATCCAAATCCTCCCTTACATCAGGTTCCCCATCCGAACCCTCCCTTACATCAGGTTCCCCATCCGAACCCTCCCTTACATCAGGCTCCCCATTGGAGTCTTCTCCTTACACCAGGGTTCCCCATCAGAGGGTCCCTTTAAATCAGGGTCCCTATCAGAGCCCTACGTACATCAGGCTCCCCATCTGAGTCCTCTGAGTCCTCTCTTACATCAGGCTCACCATTAGAGGCTCTTAGAGCCCACAGTTGCCTTACACGTAAAGCATAGCTGGAGCAGCAGGATGGGAGCTGGGAGGCTGAACAGATCTGTCCTTCTGTAATTGCTGAAAAAAGCACATGATTGGTTGCCAGGATTTCACTGCTATAAGCAAGTCATTTTACTGAATGAGAGTGTTTAGATACTGTCTATTGTTGTGATTAGCTCTGATTAGCCAGAGCTAATCACATGGTACAAATGGGCTGTGATTGGCCCCATCTGTATCATGTGATCACTGTTACCAATTACAGCTAGCAACACAATTTTATACAATGTTGTTGATGTTGGACGAGAAGGCCTGCCTCGCAGTCTCCACTCTAATTTATCCCAAAGGTGTTCTATCAGATTGAGGTCAGGACTCTGTGCAGTCCAGTCAAGTTCCTCCACCCCAAACTCGCTCATCTATGTCTTTATGGACCTTGCTTTGTGCACTGGTGTGCAGTCATGTTGGAACAGGAAGGGACCATCCCCAAACTGTTCCCACAAAGTTGGGAGCATGAAATTGTCCAAAATGTCTTGGTATGATGATGCCTTAAAAGTTCCCTTCACTGGAACTAAGGGGCCAAGCCCAGCCCCTAAAAAAACAACCCCTCCATCAAATGATTTGGACCAGTGCACAAAGCAAGGTCCATAAAGACATGGATGAGCGAGTTTGGGGTGGAGGAACTTGACTGGCCTGCACAGAGTCCTGACTGCCACCTGATAGACATCAGGTGGCAGTCAGGATTTTAGGATTAATTAGAGTGGAGACTGCGAGCCAGGTCTTCTCGTCCAACATCAGTGCCTGACCTCCCAAATGCGTTTCTGGAAGAACGGTCAAACATTCCCATAGACACACTCCTAAACCTTATGGACAGCCTTCCCAGAAGAGTTGAAGCTGTTAGAGCTGCAAAGGGTGGGCCAACTCAATATTGAACCCTACGAACTAAGACTGGGATGCCATTAAAGTTTATGTGCGTGTAAAGGGAGGTGTCTCGATACTTTTGGTAATATAGTGTATATCGTTCCGCTTGCATGAATATTTCTGACCTTCGTGCAACAAATGTTTTATAAATAGGCCCTTTTTTTATGAAAAGCTTATTTATTATTTTTCTATTTTTTTCCTCTAGACACTTGTACAGCTCAGTTGAAACCAAACAACTATCAGTGTCCAAGCTGTTTCAGCATTGGTTCCCCTACAGGTTGCGAGAGCACAGGATATGTGGACTGCCTTGGACAGGAAAAGGAATGTTTTAATTATGGTGCATTTGTTATGCTGTCTGGTAAGTATCTATTCTTATCAATGCACTTTTAGCAGTTGATTTGATCATTTACTGAGTAAATGCCTTTTTCTTTCTCGTACATCACGGGACACAAAGCAGCCATATACATTACTACCTGGGTTATGCGCCACCTAAAGGTGAATGGACACTGGTAGAATAACCAAAAACAGGAAGCGATCCCCTATATAACACCACACATACAGGAAGTACTCCAGTTTTTTCGCCAGTGTTTGAAATGGTGGATGGTCACTTTTGAGCTCTCTGTGAGCTTCCATGCTGTAATCCCGCACAGGTTCTTAAGAATCATAGGACAGCATTTCTAGATCGGATCCATTTCAAAAAAGCTACTATGCTAAGATAAATGGCACCGAGCCTTGTAAAGAAGAGTAAGGATCAACAACAAGGTTTTGCCTGTAATGCAACCATTCAGGTGCTGGACCCTGCGTAGGGGAATCCTGGACACCCCAGCACTAAGGCATTCCTGATGGGTGCTGTATAGGTCCAAGGGAGTCAACCCTCATTCTAACAGGGTACCCAGTCCTTGAAGGTCTATGGTGACAGAACCCACCGTGATGGGTGAAGGCTGGACCTATGGCTTAGGCTATTTTCCTGCGGTGGGAGTGGTAAGTGGCCCTGTGAAAAACCAGGGTCCAATTATTATCTGTTTTCCCCTGCAAAAATGTTGCTGGCTGGCGGACACAGAGCAGTCTGTTCTGGGTGACATGTGAGTCCTATGGGTGACGACAGATACAACCTAATTATATTGCAGTAGCTGGAAGAACAAGATTCTTCCAAGGGGGAATTATGGTACTGAGGAACTTGTGTATTGTGTCACAAAGCCAGTTACCACTGCTTCAACAAGCTATGTCTTCCAAAGAAGCGTTCTGGGGGGAGCGCTGCAGTAAAAGGGCACATGTGTTCCATCAGTGGCCCCTGTAGAGGCTAAATGGAACTCTGCTGCAATAACCTCTCCTGAAAGACCGGATGTCACCAGGCAATCTGAGCCGCTGTGTTTATCCGGCATTGTGGCTACTACCAGTACTACTACCTCAGAGTTTATTACTAAAGAGGACCTGGCATCAGCTTTGGCTGGTTTAGAGGGCAAAATTGCTGGAAAGATCACTTCTGTCACACAAAGTGGCAGGAAGCATGACAGGTCCCCTTCCCCTATTCCTCCTATATTGGAGCACGACTGGGTTGATGAGGTAGAAGAGATAACGGCCAGTCAGGCAATTGATATCCAAGTAGAGGAATCTCCCTCAAGTGATTCAGAGCCTGAATAGGCTCAGATTATATCAGCCTCTCAATCACAAAAGCTTCTTATCTATTCTCTGTACAGATGGTCAATACAGCTTTTAAGTTACCTCCAGTAGAGGTCCCTGAAACACCTTGTTCCTCCCTGGTTCCTTGGAACCACAGCAGGGTACACAGGTATTTCCCTTTCACCCACTCTTGAAGCAGGTAATATATTCTGACTGGGAGAACCCAGACAGGATATTTGTGCCTCCGAGGAGGTTTTCTCTGTTATATCCTATGGAGGAAAGCTTTAGTAAGAAGTAGAGCATACTGGTTGTGGATGCAGCAGGTTTCCTCCCTTCATAAGACCTTAACTTGTCCAGTGGATAATACACAGGTCTTTAAGGATCCTGAAGATAAGAAGCTGGAAGCCTTGTTAAAGGCATCCTTTGCCCTGGCAGGTTCCACTATTCAGCCCATAGTAGCAGCAATTGGGGTCTGTCAAGCCTTAAAGGATCAGGCTAGACTGCCCAATAGACTGAAGGATTCTGTTCAGGATAGAGCAGATCTGCCTCAGGCTCTTTGCTTTGCTATAGATGCCCTTAAATACTCCATGCAACAGATCTCCCGCATGGCTCTTTTGTCTGTGCACATGCACAGAATTCTATGGCTAAAAAGCTGGTCAGCAGAGCTCCCCTGTAAGAGGAGCTGGTTTTCCTTTTCATGGAGAACGTACGTTTGGGGATGATCTTGATAAATACATCCAAAAGATATCCGGAGGAAAGAGTTCCCTTCTTCCTGTGAAAAAGATAGCTACATGGCCCATTTTGTTAAGGTGCCACGCGCTAATTCTTCAGGTTTTTCAGGCCCTAGGCAGTTCCGACGGGAAAAAAGTTAAACAGCAGGGCCAGGGCCAAAAGAGGCTGTGGGTCCAAAAGACCGCTAATACTGGCACCAAACCTTCTTTGTGAAGGGACACCCCCACTCCTACGGGTGGGGGGAAGGTTGCTGCAGTTTTCGGGATTGTGGGGAAGGCTAATTCAGGACAGGTGGGTCATCTCCACAGTGTCTCAAAGGTACTAGCTGGAATTACGCTCTTACCCTCCTCAAAGATTTGTGAGGTCCAGTGTTCCCATGGACCTTTCAAGAAAGGGCCTATTACTCTAAGCACTGGACCATTTAATGCAGCAGGGGGTGATCATGGAGGTCCCAGTTCCCGAAAGGGGAACAGGGTTTTATTCAAATCTGTGCACTGTTCCAAAGCTAAATGGAGACATAAGACCAATTCTGGATCTACTGTAAGAGCACTGAACCATTATCTCTCAGTGCGGCCCTTTCGGATGGAATCAGTCCGCACTGTCGTGACCTCTCTCCAAGAAGGACATTTTCTGGCATCCATAAATATCAGGGATGCATACCTGCACGTGCCAATTTTTCAACCTCATCAAAGGCTTTTGCGCTTTGTCATAGATAGAGGAACAACATTTTCAGTTTGTGACTCTGCCCTGTGAAGACCCGGGGTGCTCACAACCACGCCCTGGGTCTTTACAAAGATCCTAGCACCCGTACTGTGTCTTCTAAGATCTTGAGGGATCTTGATTTCAGGCTACTTAGATGATCTCCTACTCAAGGATCAATCACTGCATGTTTTGATAAGGAACGTGACCTTTACGGTCCAATTCCTGGAACATCTCAGATGGATCATAAATTCAGAGAAATCGGCCCTAAAACCGGTTCAAAGTCTGGAATACTTAGGCCTTATCATGGACACAGTCCAGGCAAGAGTGTTCTTGCCTCCAAAAAGGGTTGAGGCCCTAAAGGATAAGGTTCGGCAGGTAAGCCGAAAGAGACGCCCGTCTGGCAGACTCTGTATGAGTCTTCTGGGAAGGATGGTTTCCTCATTTGAGGCAATTTTGTATGCCCAGTTCCATTCCAGGGCATTACAGCAGAACATTCTGTCTGCATGGAGCATGAAGATGCAGGCTTTGGATTCCTGCATGATCATAATCCCCAAGACTCGAAGAAGTCTCGCCTGGTGGTTAGTAGACCAGAATCTGGTACAGGGAAGGTCTTTTCTTCCACTGTCGTGGAAGTTAGTGACTACAGTATGCGCCCCAGCCCCCGGCTAGGGCACAGTCATGGAAAGTTCCACAGTCCAGGGGAAATGGACTCTGAAGGAACAGCTATTGCCCATCAATGTGCTGGAGCTGCAGGCAATACGCCTCGCCTCCAATTGAATTATTGGACATCAAAGTTACAGGGTCACCCGGTAGGGGTGCAAACTGACAATGCCATGGCTGTGGCCTATGTCATCCATCAGGGTGGCACCAAGAGTCTTCTGGCCCACATGGAGTTCAGTCATGTGTTATCCTGGGCAGAAAGGCATGTGCCAATGCTGTCTGCCATCCACATTCCAGAGGTAGACAACTGGAAGGAGGACTATCTCAGCCGCCAACAGATACATCCAGGAGAACGGTCTCTGCACCCACAGGTGTTTATGCAGATTTGCCAGCGGTGGGGTACACTGGATGTAGACCTGCTGGCATCCATGTTCAACTGCAAGATTCAGCAGTTTGTATCCAGAGCAGGAGATCCACTTGCAATCTGGATAGATGCTCTGGTATTTCCCTGGACTCAATTCTCTTTGATTTATGCATTCCCCCCGCTTTCCTCTTCTGTCACAACTCTTGCGCAGGATGCGAGAGGACATGACATCAGTCATTCTGGTAGCTCCGGCTTGGACCAGGAGGGCCTGGTATTTAGAGGTAGTGAGATTAGCAGTAGGCAAGCTTTGGACGCTTCGGCTCGATCTACTGGGCCTATATTCCACCCAAATTTATGCTCGCTCAATTTGACGGCGTGGCTATTGAAGCCAGGATGCTAGGAGTTTGTGGTATCTCAGGACCAATAGTAACTACGTTGCTGAATGCCAGAAAGGCGGTCACCAGAAAGGTTTATCACAGGGTTTGGAAGGCTTACATTGCATGGTGTGAGGCCAGAAGTTGGCATCCTCGCAGATATTTGGTAGAGAGAATTCTTTCTTTTCTTCAGTCAAGCTTAGATAAAAGATAAGCCTTGACAACAAATAAAGGGCAGATCTCAGCCTTATCAGTGTACTTCCAGAAGCCTTTGGCTTCGCATTCCCTGGTCCGGACTTTTCTTCAGGGAGTGATTCACTTATTGCCTCCTGTTAAATCACCTCTTTGCCCTTGGGATTTGAATTTGCTTTTGTCGGTGCTACAGGAGCAGCCTTTTGAACCAATCAACAAAGTTCCGTTAGTTCTTTTGACACAGAAGTTGGCTTTTCTTTTTGCAATTACTTCGGCCATGAATTGGCGGCCCTTTCCTGTAAGGAGCTGTATTCGATTTTGCACCATGATAGAGTGGTGCTACGTCCTGTTCCGTCCTTTTTGCCTAAGGTAGTTTCTGAATTTAATTTAAATCAGGTAATTGTTCTACCTTCTTTTTTCTCACAGCCTGGCTCACCAGAAGAGAAGCAGTTGCACCTTTTGGATGTGGTGCGGGCGCTCAGAATCTACCTGGAAAGGTCTGCAAGCACGAGAAGTTCTGATGCGATTTCTGTTTTGGCGGAAGGCCCCAAGAAGGGTCAATCGGCTTCTAAGACGTCCATTTCACTTTGGATTCACCAGTTTATCACTCAGGCCTATGGCCTGAAAGGTAAAGCTCCTCCCTTTGGGGTTAGAGCTCATTCTACCAGGGGTGTTGGAACCTCCTGGGCTTTTCACCATCAGGCGTCAGTGGCGCAGATTTGGAAGGCCGCTACTTGGTCTTCGGTACATACGTTCACAAGTTTTATCAGGTGGATGTTAAGGCAGCAAAGGACTCGACTTTTGGCCATAGTGTCTTCATACTTATAAAATGGAAATTCAGTCAGCGCAAAAGCAATACCCTAACTAGAAATACAAGCAGCTGAACACGAAAGGTAAACATATAAAATCTTTAAAAGTACTATACAAATAACAGTGCAGCGCTATGGATAAAATCAGCAGACTAACACATTGCTCATGGCATAAATAATGAAAGTCCCCTTAAATGTGGATGATAAGAAAAAAAGAGTAAACAGAAAGTAGTCTCCTCTATGGTAGCGAGGGTGCTTTCAAATATTCATAAGGTGCAACGCAGATCCATGATTCCACCACCAGTAAGCCACCTTAATCAATGGACCCCTGAACTAACAGATGGGTCAGACAAGGCCTTCACCACTCACAGTGGTCATGGATGGAGGCTTGAGTAGGTAGATCAATAAGGTAAGTTGTCACATCACTTTGAAGAACCGTACTCTGTTGCTCAGAAATGTAAGAGCGAAGCATTGCTGATGCTGAATATTTGGGACCAGGTTACAGGAAAGAATAACCTAAAGCACACTTTCACAGATCTTCTGGAATGAAAGCAGCCCTGAGTGCAGGAGTCAGCTGTTGCAAAACTACAAGTCCCATCAAAAGGTGCAACTGCTTCTTTTCTGGCAAGCCAGGCTGTGAGAAAAAAGAATGTATAACAATGACTTGATTTAAATTTAATTCAGAAACTACCTTAGGCAAAATGGACGGAACAGGACGTAGCACCACTCTATCATGGTGCAAAATCGAATACAGCTCCTTACAGGAAAGGGCCGCCAATTTGGGGCTGCTTTCATTCAACAGAGTACAGTTCTTCAAAGTGATGTGACAACTTACCTTATCGATCTACCTACTCAAGCCTTCATCCATGAACACTGTGAGTGGTGAAAGCCTTGTCTGACCCATCTGTTAGTTCAGGGGTCCATTGTTTGAGGTGAGCGGTTTGGCTTACTGGTGCTGAAATCACGGATCTGTGTTGCACCTTATGAGTATTTGAGAGCACCCTCACTACCGTAGAGGAGACTACTTTCTGTTTACTCTTTTTTTCTTATCATCCACATTTAAGGGGACTTTCTTCGTACTTACCTGTAAAATCCATTTCTTTGAGTACATCACGGGACACAGAGGCCCCTCCCCTCTTTTTTGGGAGTTCATTGCTTGCTACAAAACTGAAGTACTTCCTGTATGTGAGGGGTTATATAGGGGATCACTTCCTGTTTTTGGTTATTCTACCAGTGTCCATTCACCTATAGGTGGCACATAACCCAGGTAGTAATGTATATGGCTGCTCTGTGACCCGTGATGTAGTGACTAGAGTTGTGTCTCCCTACACTGTGTGCATCAATAGAAACACACTAGGATGGCAAGGCACTCCCCTACTCCTCCCTCCCCCTCTCCCCTCCCTTCTCTATACAAAAAGAGTGGTTCTAGACTGCACTGTCCATTTTTAATTCTAGCCAGTCAAGACTGTATGGTAAAGTGGTTGTAAAGGCTCAAGGTTTTTTACTTTCATTCATTCTATACATGAAGGTAAAATATCCTTCTGCGTGCAGCAGCCCCCCTCAGCCCCTCAATGCCTACCTGAGCCCCATCTCGATCCAGCAATTTTGCACGAGAGCCTCACTTATCCCGGCTCTTACCCTTCTCATTGGCTAAGACAGTAGTGGGAGCCATTGGCTTCCGCTACTGTCAATCACAGCCAGTGAGCCAATGAGGAGAGAGTGGAGGTGGGGCTAAGCAGCAGGTTTGTGTGAATGGACACACAGAGCAGCGGCTCCGGAGTGAGCCTGCTCGGGTGCCCCCACAGCAAGTTGATTGCTGATTTCTGAACTGTAAAGAGCCTTCTGACACTTAACATCCTCTGCACTTTTTACTAGTTTTCTTTCTGAATTTAATGACATATGTCCAAAGATTGACAAAAGAGGCAAAGAAAACAGGGTTACAAGTTATAACAAATTATAAATGATAAAAAAACATAGTAAGCATTTTTTTATGTATGTTATAAAAAAGGTTGCTATTTGAGTAGCATTATGCCTAGGCAAGTAATATTATTATTACTTTAGGTATGACGTTTTTTGTTTTTTTTTGTGTTATTTTAATATTTGAGATTTGATTTGCAGATGGAAAAACAATGAATGTGTCACTTAAAGGATGCATAACCACCGGTGGTTGTGACATTGGATATGCAGGTGTACCTGGAAACAAGGAACTGCAGAGACATCATATGAATTGTACTTCTGCAATAAATAAAGAACAGAATGTATAACATCACTATGCAAGAAATGCACATCAGACCCTGCATCATTGTTAATGCACGGAAACTTGTATAAGAGATGTATAAAAAATAAGCTTTGCCATAAAATCTCTGTCAATTAAATCTGGCCATCGTTAAAAAGTAATTAATGTGCTTAATAATGCCTAATAAAATCTTGGACTCCTGAAAGTGTCACTTGTTTTTTCTCATTTATGCTCAATATTGCATATGGAGTACATACTTACTGTAAGATGACTTATTGTACAGTGAGTGCGCCTCAGTGAAGGCATAAAAACTCAAACCTTAGCCTACAGGCTCACTGATCCAGCGGAGATTGAATCTATAAACATGGAGAATGCAGTACTCTCAACCTGACCAGAGTGTAAGTGTGGATGCTAGATGGCCTCGGCCAGTGTTGCTCCACAAACCATGCCCACTGATGCATTTTCTGCTGCCCACTGGGGCTTAGTCATAGAGCGAAATTAATCAGTGGGCGTGGTTTGTGATGGTGAAAGTCATTGGGCGCCAGACACTTCTTGGATGTAAAAGAGATTTTATTTCTCTTAA
This sequence comes from Lithobates clamitans, assembly GCA_037952925.1. NCBI lineage: Eukaryota > Metazoa > Chordata > Amphibia > Anura > Ranidae > Lithobates > Lithobates clamitans. Next base: position 816,215 of record JBBGZY010001740.1, on the reverse strand, counting down.
CAGTCCTTTTTGTATTTTTGGGGGGAGAGAGAGGGTTAGGGTCAGGACACCCTTGGGTAGTTGCAAATTCAGAATAGTAGGTGTATGGGGTAAATCCGCGCAATGAATTGGATGTTTTAGTTATGGATATGGCTGCTGCCTCTACACATACAACACCCTCTTCCCTCCCTGCTTTTAATCTTAGTTTTAAAACACACATATAGGACAACCTCTCCAGGTTATATGCAGGTATATACCGTAAATATATATAAGATTAACATATGTGTACTTTCATATTTTAATTTATTTTATATTTATTTTAAAATTTTTAATATGTTTATAATATCTAATTTTTGACATGTATGTTTGAACCTTAGAACATAGAGTAATAGTGGGACCATATATATGTGCATATACTTTTTTCCAAAAAAAACGATTAGCAGTGGCTTGGGAGTGTCACGGACCCGGAAGTCGGCTTAGATTCCAATGTGAAGTGGGGGAAGAAAGAATGCGGCCGGGCGTCAAGGGTGACGTTCTTTGCTGACAGCTCTGACTCAACGTTCCCCCACTAACAGTAAAGCGCAGGCGCGCTACCCGGGCTTGGGTCTACAAAATCCCCAAGAAAATGGCCGCCATAAGGACTCAATGGATAGTTCTACTAGTCTTCGGTCTGTAATATCCACAAGAAAATGGCAGCTAACAACCTAATGCACAGTCCTATTAGGCTTCGGTCTTCAAAATCCTAGCAAAAATGGCCGCCGATCCAATTGCGCTTATTACTGGCCACACTAATTAAACTCAGGAGGTACAGCAAGATGAATGCCCCAGTAGAAGTCTGACGATGAAACGCGTGTAGGGTGGGTTACGAGCAGCACCTCTAACAAAGGGAATTCGCTAACTTTTGCTATGCTTGATTTGTTCATTTGAAATGTGAGTACATTTGTCTATTAAGTTTTAATAAAAGTTCTCCTATGGTTTTACGCGATGGGCATACCTTCTTTTCTTTACATGTAATTACTACACCACAATACGCAAGTAAAGTTTGGGGGATATCCTTGATTGCTGCACAATGGCAGACACTGTGACCGCGCATACCCCTGCAGGGGAAAGGAGAATCCGGTGAGTGCAAGCATTGTCAGAGCATGCAGACAAGGCACTAATTAAAGAAACCAGCACCTGGATAAGAAGCTTTCCTACAGATATTTGACCCTCAAAGATTGAACACTACAAAATACTCCAAAAAGAACTTGTTTTTTCATAAACGGAACTTTTCCTATCCAACTAATACTGGTCACAGCACAAGAGTCACTATTTATGATGGATAATTTGCACAATGTTGTATGGATTTGTATGATTTAACACTGGTCACTTTAGTGATGCTGCACTATGCACTTTTGTTGAATAATTGAAGCACCTTAGGTTGCAATTGTACTTTTAACAGTAAGGACTTGGCACCAGTCACATATTTATTCATTTTTGGCACACACACTTTAGGAATTATAAAGTCATTATAAAGAAAGAGTTTTTTTTTTGGTCTCCATAAGGGCAGCGCCATACTATTCCTGTTTTTCCTTTTTTTTTTTTTTTTTCTTTTTAACACTTTCCACCTAGATGATATTGTATCCATATCCACAACTGCTTTATTACCTAATTTAAAGGGCACAATGCACCTTTGTTGAACAATTGGAGCACCGTTGTTGTATTTTCACTTTTAATAGAAATATTCACCACCAGTCACAGTTTTATTCAACTTTTGAACACATACAGGTTTTAGAAGCAATTCTATAAGGACACTAGGCAATACATTCACTACAAAGAAGAAAATATTATTTCTTTGTCTCCATAAGGGCAGCGCCATACTACTCCTGCTTTTTTACCATTTAGTTGCAAATTCAATTAGCAGAATCCTAGACTTCAATAAGAAGACAGCCATGCAGGGAAAGGCCTCCAGGCAAGAAGCCACATCTTCACGTACAGGAATGCTGTCTCATATGGAAACAGTATTTAACAGTTCCTAGCATAACAGTTCTTTCAGCTTCACTACAACTTCTCCTTGTAGTTCTTCTATACATTGAGCTCCCGGTCTTTCACTAGACCCACTGATTCACTGTCACTGAATCCCTTGAGCTCCTTCAATCTTCACAGTGGTATCTTCCTCAAGCGTCACCCCCGCTTCTCTCTAAATACCTCTCAATCTTCACCCATGCTGGCCCGCTCTGTCTCTAGCTTGACACACAAGGCTGCACTGCAAGCGTCACCTCCATTGATTGGGTCCGTGGCTTGATTCCCACTGAAGTTTTCCGATTCTTCACTGTCCCCGGTTGGTAAAAATGCTGTTCTGGTACTTGCTTCAGTTACTCACTGTGGTCCCTGGTAATAAGGCGGATAGTCCCTTACGGGCGGCAGCTTCCCCTCTACCTCCGACCACGACAGGTTCTCCGGCCGGCAGAACCGTCACTTCTGGTTGGACTGCAAGCCGCAGTCCCAACCCTGCGATGTTCTCTTGCTTCTGGACAGGCCCTCAGACAGCCTAGCAGCCAGATGTGCCCGGGATAGGTCCAATCTCTGGCCTAGCAGCCCGGGCAATACAACACACGTCCACCAAGACATCCATCCAGGTGGCACTTATTACCTGACCTCACCCGAATATATAGGCTCTCCCAGCAGGCCAAGGGATACAAGAAAACCTCTGTCCATTGGCTGATACCCCATATACCCATAACCTGACCTTGGGTTGTCCTTCCCATATCTAGTACCACCAAATACCCAGCCACCTAATGGCATAAGAGAAAAGGGCAACAAGACCAAACTTAGGGAGAAATCAATAGATCTCTATCAATCAAAGAGGATGAAATAAACAATCAGCACAAACAATTATTGGGTATGAGAAAAATGCAAGCTGTACACTATAGGCTGATCACAACACCTCCAATGTATATTAAAAGATAAAATTAGTGCAGCGCAATAAAACAAGGTAAGTCCATAAACAAATATAAAGAGACCAATGGATTCCCAATAGTAGAAGGCGAAGACACCTCGTTGGAACAAAGATTCCAATCCACTGAATGTTCTGAGTGACAGACCCTCCACCAGCAAGCCAATACTCTTACCAGATATGGTGGACCTCTGAACTAGCAGAAGGTCAAATACGCTTGTATCCACAATGTGATGGAAACAGTTGGCCAGTGCAGCAATGGCGCCAGATCGTCCAAGGCGAGTATATAGATAAAATAAACACAATCTAAATGCTCTGCGTCAAGATCATTTATTCAAGTAATCCACAGTATAAAAACTCTTGTAACAGTAACATAAAATGATGCTACGTGTAGCGTCTTTTTATGTTACTGTTACAAGAGTTGTTAAACTTTGGATTACTCAAATAAATAAAGTTGACGGAGAGCACTTAGATCATGTCTTTTTTGTCTATATACTCGCCCTGGATCGCTACACGTAGCGTCATTTTAGGTTACTGTTACAAGAGTTTTTATACTGTGGATTACTCAAATAAATGAACTTGACGGAGAGCACTTAGATCGTGTTTATTTTATCTATATACTCACCCTGGATGATCTGGCTCCATTGCTTCACCGGCCAACCATCTCCATCCCATTGTGGATACAAGCGTATTTGACCTTCTGTTAGTTCAGAGGTCCACCATATCTGGTAAGAATATTGACTTGCTGGTGGAGGGTCTGTCACTGAGAACATTCAGTGGATTGGAATCTTTCTTCCCACAAGGTGTGTTCGTCTTCTACTATTGGGAATCCATTGGTCCCTTTATATTTGTTTATGGACTTACTGTGTTTTATTGCGCTGCACTAATTTTATCTTTTAATCAACCAGGATAACTACTCCTGGCATGTAAATTTGTGAGGAGCTCCCTGCCTAAACTACAGGGTGCTACATTAGTTTTGGATGGAGTTCAGAAGGATCAGAACCCCTGCAAGGTTTTTATTGCTCAAAGCATAAACCAACGGAAAAAGCACAGTTGTACGTTTTTCTGTTATTTTTAGAATGTTTCTTGCTCTTGTTAACTTAACTAAATTTAAGGCATACTTGCATATTCAACTCACTATCAGTTCAGTAACAAGCTTGTTTAAAAAAAAAATTACTTCAAAATGCTTACTGTATGTACTGTAGTTGTTGTGACTACTTTAGAGTTGATTTCCGGTAAGCAGACCTCTCCCTCCTCTCTGAAAACCTACTGGTTATAAAGGAAGGTCCTGCATAATGATTGCCCATTACCAGCCTGAATTATCCCTTCATTACCAGGCCATGTTTCAGTTTTCAGTGATGTGATTAGTTTAAAAATGTCTCATACCACTCTGTGCCCATATGAATCTTGTGCATTTCTTTTTTTTCTTAAGAGCTTTTTTTTCGGTGTGGGAGATTTTCCATCCTGGATGGGTTTCATAAGATGTCCTCTGAGGTAACAGGCCTCCTGTGCACTCTAGCCTGTGCGGCTCGATCTGTCACCTGTTGTGTCCACCGGACACAGCAGATGACAGATCATTGTACCTGGTTGACCAGTCATAGTGATCACATGTCCATTATACTTAAATCCATAGCCATTCATTGTGTACTTTTATGATTATCTATGTGATTGGTTACAGCGATCACATGTCAGTTATACTTTCATTTATAGGCATTCATTGTGTATTTTGTAAATTTTCTATGTGATTGGTCATAGTGATCCCATGGTACAGAAAGGGACAATCACAGTATATCTGTTCCTTGTGATAGGCCTATTTCACATGAGCGGAAGTCCCTGATGCCTCTCCAAAAACAATCTGCGTTGAATCATTTTTGTAGGTGTCTAGGAGGCCATACTGTTGCCTTCTGAATGCCTGTGGTTTTTTTTGAGCCAAAGAGGGGTTTTGCCTTATAATACCACACCGTAACTATGCGTCAAGGGTTTGGCTCGTGGTAGTGGCATGGTTTTATTGACTTCAGTGGGCAAATTTGACAGCTGGTGGCACCTGTCAAACTTGACATGCCAAGTTTAATTTGCCATGGCCCACAATACAGAACAACACAGTTGCGGCATTTGTACGAACACCTCCAGTTGCCATGTTAGGTTTTAGATGGGTGGTCGGTAAAAATACAGATCAACCACCTGTTTTTACTGACCTATTTCTGCCTGTGTGAAAGAATGTAGCGTTACCACCTTAGGAGCTGCTACATAGGTGCCCATGGTCCTTTTCCCAATAGTTTCCTTGCAGCCATGAACACAGTTCCAAAGACTCTTCAGGCTCATTAACCAGTCTAGGGATATTTTTATGATGCCTTAATGAGAACTTGGATAGGTGTTGGGCAATGGTAGGATACTCCAGTAACCTTTAACAATGATTTGAGGACACTGAACTTTCTCTTGTAGAACTGTGAGCCAAGTCCTTACACAAGTAAAGGATGGATTGAGCTTTGTAGTAGCAACTTGAGGAGATGTACTGTATCTGGATCTGCTTCTCTGGACAGTCCAAGCAAAGTTCTTTCACTAAGAACTAAAATGACTGAGCTCTTCAGGACACCGGACACAATGTTCCCTTTAACCAATACTTTCACCCCCTCCCTGCCCAGGCCAATTTCCAGCTTTTAGGTGCTATCGCACTTTGAATGACAATTGTACGGTCAGGCAACACTGTGCGGTCATGCTACACTGTACCCATATGAAATTTTTATCATTTTTTGAGGCAAATAGAACTTTCTTTTGGTAGTATTTAATCATCACTGAGTTTTTTATTTTTTGATAAACAAACAAAAGAAGTCAGAACATTTTGAAAAAAAAAGTTTTTCTTAGTTTCTGTTATAAAATGTAGAAAATAATAAATTTTTCTCCTTCACTGATGTGCACCGAATGAAGCTGCACTGATGGTTACTGATGAGGCTGCACTGATATGTGGCACTGATAGGAGGCACTAATGGGTACTGATAGGTGACACTGGTGGGCACTGATAGGCGACACGGATAGGCCCTTGTGGTCACGGATTGGCACTGATGGGGTTGTACTGATAATCAGATCAGTGTATATTATTTAGTCTGTAGGAAATTTATAGAGTCCACAAACTATGGAATATATCTGAAAATTGATCAGTCCTGATGTACTGACAGCCAATCTCATTTCTTGAGGCCCAAAAATGTGAGGACAGTACAAATATCACCAAAATGACCCCTTTTGGGAAAGCAGACAGTCCAAGGTATTTAGTAGGAGGCATGGCGAGTTTATTGAAGTTGTAATTTGTCATAATTTTTTTTTACATACTATCACCAGTGCAGTACGCATCATCATACAACTGGTGTGGCATTGATCAGAGACACTGACTGGTGACAGTACAGAAAAAAAAAAAAAATTTTTTTCAATTGTTTTCTTATTTATTTTTTTATTATAGTCTTCTTCTTTTTCCTTACGATTTTTTTACACACTTTGACCATAGCAATATAATGTTACCACAGTAACATTGTACTACACTGGGGAAGTGATCAGTACTTTTTTTTTTATTTCATTGCCATATGCAAGCAATTTACTGAATGATATCGTTTCATTCAGTTTGTTTTGTTGTGATTAGCTGTGACTGGCCAGAACTGATTGCATGGCACAGATGGACCATGATTGGCCCAGCCTGTACCATGTGATGACTGTGACCAATGACAGCTAGCAACACAGTTGCATACCTCCCAACTTTTTGAGCTGGGAACGAGGGACACCTATTAGCAAATGTATGTAGGCATTGGACACGCCTCCCGTCAAGACCCCTTAAAGGAGAATTATACAAAAAAAATATTAGTTAAACCCATCAGTGCTTTATTTATAACACTACTATTCCTTTATACTGGCTTTTGAAGTTTACAAATACAGCAATGTAGTAATTGGAAAGGTTTATCACTGGGAAACACTTTTTGAAAGTTAAATAATGCATTTTATATACAATTATATAGATCAGACCAAAATGAGGGACAAATGAGGAGAAATGAAGAACATGGGGACTTTGTTCCAAATCAGAGACAGTCCCTCGAAATCAGGGACAGTTGGGAGGTATGCAATTGTACACAATGGATGACTTAAAAGGAAGCCTTCCATTGTTTACAACTGTCATATGACCTGCTTTGATTGGTTATAACAGTCACATGGTACTGGCAGCGGACCGGTACAGTGATCAGTTATCGGCTGTGTCTGTTGGATGAATCTGGTGACAGATCTTGCCACTGCATGGCCCCACGGTCGTGCTGGAGGTGTGATCCTGGAGGATGCCATATGATGTCCACCTGGATAGACAAAAGGTCCGCCCGGCCGTCATTCCCACATGGGCCAGGTGGGAACCAGTTAAAGTGGAGCAAGCAAGCATTAGTAAACAGATAGGAAGGTATATTATAATTACTTGTTTTAACTTGTGGCCTCGGCCAACATGATGTTATACATCCCAGGAGTATTGGAGGGCATCTTTTTTTCATCTGAGGAGGGGAGTAGTTAAGCTAAACACAATCTCTTGTCTGCATGCCTGAGCTCAATTCAGATAGTCTCCAGGAAGTAAATGCTACCTAATTTATTTGCTCTTGCTCAAGATGGCTGTGGCTAGAAATGCCAGGGGACTGGAGGTTTTCAAAGTGATCTCTCAACAAAATAAAACATAAAGACATGGATAGAAGGGTGAGCTCTGCTTTAAAAATACCATTCAGTAAATCTGTTCTATAAGTGCTGCATGGAAATTCCAAGCAGTGTTACCAATCCTGCCCAGTTCTCTGGGAACTACAGAAAACCTTGCCCCTATATTGTGGAGTAGCAATGAGCTCATGTTCGACTCGAACATCGGCTGTTCGCAAGTTCGCCAAACAGCGAACATTTTGGGGTGTTCGCGGCAATTTCGAAAGCCGCGGAACACCCTTTAAAAGTCTATGGGAGAAATCAAAAGTGCTAATTTTAAAGGCTTATATGCATTGTATTGTCATAAAAAGTGTTTGGGGACCTGGGTCCTGCCCCAGGTGACATGAATCAATGCAAAAAAAGTTTTAAAAAATGCAGTTTTTTCAGGAGCAGTGATTTTATTAATGCTTAAAGTGAAACAATAAAAGTGTAATATTGCTTTAAATTTCATATCTGGGGGGTGTCTACAGTATGCCTGTAAAGGGGCACATGTTTCCCGTGTTTAGAACAGTCTGACAGCAAAATGACATTTCAAAGGAAAAAAGTCATTTAAAAGTACTCGCGGCTATATGAATTGTTGGTCCAACAATACACAAAAAAGTTCATTGATAAAAACGGCATGGGATTTCCCCACAGGGGAACCCCGAACCAAAATTAAAAAAAAAAATGGCATGGGGGTCTCCCTAAATTCCATACCAGGCCCTTCAGGTCTGGTATGGATATTAAGGGGAACCCCACGCCAAAAAAAAAAAAAGGCGTGGGAGTCCCCCTCAAAATCCATACCAGACCTGATTTTAAGGGGAACCCCGCGCCAAAATTTAGAAAAAAAAAGGCGTGGGTTTCCCCTCAAAAATCCATACCAGACCCTTATCCGAGCACGCAACCTGGCAGGCAGCAGGAAAAGATGGGCGGACAAGAGAGTGCCCCCCCTCCTGAACCGTACCAGGCCACATGCCCTCAACATTGGGAGGGTGCTTTGGGGTCCCCCCCAAAGCACCTTGTCCCCATGTTGATGAGGACAAGGGCCTCATCCCCACAACCCTTGCCCGGTGGTTGTGGGGATCTGCGGACGGGGGGCTTATCGGAATCTGGAAGCCCCGTTTAACAAGGGGACCCACCAGATCACGCCCTCCCCCCCCTGTGTGAAATGGTAAGGGGGTACAAATGTACCCCTACCATTTCACAAAAAAGTGTCAAAAATGTTCAAAATGACAAGAGACAGTTTTTGACAATTCCTTTATTTACATTTTTTTTTTAAATTTTGGTTCGGGGTTCCCCTTTGGGGAAATCCCATGGCATTTTTATCAAAGGGCTTTTATGTGTATTGTCGGACCGACAATTCATATAGCTGTGAGTACTTTTGAATGACTTTTTTTCCTTTGAAATGTCATTTTGCTGTCAGACTGTTCTAAACACAGGAAACATGCGCCCCTTTACAGGCATACTATAGACACCCCCCAGGTACGAAATTTAAAGGAATATTACACTTTTATTGTTTCACTTTAAGCATTATTAGAATCACTGCTCCTGAAAAAACAGCGGTTTTTAAAACTTTTATTTGCATTGATCCATGTCCCCTGGGGCAGGACCCAGGTCCCCAAACGCATGCTCGGAATCAAACAGAAGAGACCCACCGGCTACTGAACTTCATTTTTCTCGGCTCGTCGTACGTGTTGTACGTCACAGCGTTCTTGACGTTCGGAATTTCCGACAACTTTTGTGTGACCGTGTGTATGCAAGACAAGTTTGAGCCAACATCCTTTGAAAAAAAAACATGGATTTTGTTGTCGGAATGTGCGATCGTGTGTACAGGGCATTACTGGGGGCACTACACTGCTCTTCAATGCAATTGTGTGTACTAAACCGACTACAAATATAATTGTTCCACTACACTGAAGAACAATATTACAGGGACACTGCATTGACCACCAATGAAACTGGGTGCACTTCATGGACCCCCAGTGTAATAGGGGAACTGCATTGACTGTAACTACAGACACTTCACTGGACCAATGTAACTTGTGATACTAAATTGACCACCAGCATAAACTAGTGGTACTAAACTGACCACCAATGTACCAGGGGGGATTATGCCAACCATCAATATAATTGGGGGCAATAAACTGACCACTAATGTAACTGAAGCACTGCACTGATCAATAATATTACAGGGACACTTCATTGACCACCAATGTAAGTGGGGGGACTTAAATGAACATCAAAAAAATTGAAAGCACCACACTGACCATTTGTTATAGATATCCGTAATGACATTTCTGTTCCCGCAAATGATTTCATATAATTACATTTTGTACTTTGCCAGCTAGATTATTAATCCCTGTGTCTTACCTTTTCCTATTTCAGGCCAGCAGACCACCACATGCAATTGGTGCTGGAATATTGGCTCAACCGAATGCTGTGATGAAAGAGAGCTTCAATGTGATGGATCAGGTTGTATGACGGTGTCGGAGTACAGCCTTACCGGTAAGTGGGATTGTGTTTTTCAACCATGACTTGTGTGTGTGTGTGTGGGAGGGGGGTGAGAAGTATTTAAAGGGAAAAATATGAGGGTATCTGGTCAATTTAATTAGACTTTCTAGAATTTTTTCAAGTCTATAAAATGCCCATTGTATTTCAAATTCGGTCTTTTTATTGTTTAGCAAAAAAATAAAAACCGCAGAGGTGATCAAATACCACCAAAAGAAAGCTTTATTTGTGGGAAGAAAATTATAAAAACTTAGCTTGCGTATAGTATAGCATGACCATGCAATTGTCATTCAAAGTGTGACAGCGCTGAAAGTTGGCCTGGGCAGGAAGAGGAGGGGGGGAGTGCCAGGTATTGAAGTGGTTAAAGGTCATGTGCATGTAAAAGGCAGGTGTCATAGTGTATGTATATATTGTGAGGGGGTTAGCTCGGCAGCGGGTGTGTGTGACCCCCTGGATGGGTTAACTACACAAAAATTAGGCACAGCAAACAGTGAAGGTGAAAAAAACAAAGGTGCAGTTTATTTACACTATTTACAATGGTCCAAAAACAGCAAAACAAAAAGAAACATGAAAATAAATCCTTGCCAACTTGGCCACTTACTATACACGGGTTTCCCTGGCTATCAGCTAGGTGCAGCCTTGTGCTGTCCCCAGCACCTATCTCCCTGTTACAGAGGCTTGTCACACAGGTGTTGTCTCACCGCACAGACAGATTTCACGCTCCCCGGTCTAAACAGGCACAAAACTGGTTCCAGGATCGAGCAACTCCCTTTGCATGCTGGGAGTATTTGTAGAGGCCTTAATGAGCCAGCTTAAAGTGATACTAAACAATTGTTTTTTTTTTTTTTTTTAAATAACAAGCATGTCATACTTACCTCCACTGTGCAGCTCGTTTTGCACATTCATTTCTGGGGTCCCTCGGCGGCTCTTGCGGCTCCTCCCCACATTAGATAAGGAGAAGCGCTCTCCCCGGGGGTTACCTTGCGGGCGCACTCCCAAGTCCAGCATTAGGTGTCAATAGAGGCCGAATGCAGGACTTGGCTCCGCCCCCCGGCGCCTGCGTCATTGGATTTGATTGACAGGATCGGGAGCCAATGGCTGCGCTGCTATCAATCTATCCAATCAAGAGCCGGGAACCCGTGGAGAGAGAGGGAAGGCGGGGACGTGCCCACGGAAATTCGGGGCTCAGGTAAGTAAAACGGGGGGGGGGGGGGGGCTGGTGACTGCAAGGTTTTTTTTCACCTTAATGCACAGGATGCATTAAGGTGAAAAAACACAAGTGTTTACAACCCCTTTAATTCAGCTGGGCTCATTACCTCTACCCATGCAGGACTCTCAGCACTTCCCCCTAGTGGTACAATGCGGAATAGAGCCTGATTCTGGGACACACATATTTGCCATCCTGGATGCAACCAGGCGATTTTACCTGCCTGCTGCCACTATATATATATATATATATTACACACACATATACACACACATTTGTTTTGGAATTTAAATACACTATAATGGTTATTTTCTTTTTTTTTTTTTTTCTTCCATCAGGTACTGAGGAATATCCTACAATACAGAAAGGCTGTTCTGTGCCACTATTATGCGGTAAATGCTTTTCTGTAACAACCAAAGATAACTTCCTTGTCCGAGTGAGCGGTCAATGTGGGGAAGGAGATGGCAGCAATGAAAACCTAAACTATAAGGGTGAGTTTCTGCATCCATATCTGTGAAAATATAAAAAAAAATAAAAAAATGTTATAATATAATAGTTACTTTGTGGCATAATTGCCCAAACCAAATATGCAGATAAAGTCAGAGGGATAGTCAAAATTTCTAAATGGAATATTGGCTCCCAGTGCTGTCAAGCAAAGCCAGCCAATTAACCTTTACAATCACTTTGTGGTCTAGTTATAAAACACTCCTCCAGAAACATTCATACAAGCTAAACAAAATTTCATCACAGTTTGTAATAGATAAATTCCTGTATCATCAGCTCCATCTAGTGGCCAATATGAAGTATACAGGTAGCTTTCTGAAATGACGCAATATGAACTTACAGCACATTCTGTTCACTAGATGGCACTGACGATGCAAGAATTACCATGTGATGATATTTTTTTCCACTTGAATGAATGTTTCAGACCCTTTATTATGAATAGTTTATTGATTATTTTCAATTTTTTTCCCTCTAGACATTTGTGACACTCAGTTACAGCCAAACAACTATCAGTGTCCAAGCTGCTTCAGCACTGGTTCCCCCTCAGGTTGCAAAAGCACAGGATATGTGGACTGCCTTGGATCAGAAAAGGAATGCTTTGATTATGGTGCATTTCTTATGCTGTCTGGTAAGTATCTATTCCTATTGATGTTTACTTAAAGTCATATTAAATCCTTCGTATTTATGCACTTTCAGGAGCTGATATAACCATTTACTGAATGTGCAGCTTCTTTATCTTTTAATCCTTGCCTATGTCGCAGTCTAAGTTGGTGCCATGAACACTCCCCCAGGTTTCCTATTTAGGATTGACTCATTTCACTTGTAGGGACTAGAGTTGTGTCTCCCTATACTGTGCATCAATAGAAACACACAGCCCTATAGCCTAAGATGGCAAGGCACTCCCTCCTCCTTTCCTCTACCTTCTCCACACAAAAAGATTGGTTCTAGACTGCATTGTCCATAGTTAATTCTTGCCAGTCAAGACTGGAATTTAAAGGAAGCAGCACTTAGAAAACAGTAGCCAGCTGCACCGAGAGAACAGCAGCCAGCTGCACCGAGAGAACAGTAGCCAGCAGCACAGAGAGAACCGCAGCCAGCAGCACAGAGAAAATAGTAACCAGCAGTACAGAGAGAACAGTAGCCAGCAGCACCGAGAGAACAGTAGCCAGCAGCACTGAGAGAATAGTAGCTAGCAGCACCGAGAGAGCAATAGCCAGCAGCACAGAGAGAACCGCAACCAGCAGCACAGAGAAAATAGTAACCAGCAGTACAGAGAGAACAGCAGCCAGCAGCACAGAAAGAAGAGTAGTCAGTATCACTGAGAGAACAGTAGCCAGCAGCACTGAGAGAACAGTAGCCAGCAGCACAGAGACAACAGTAGCCAGCAGCACTGAGAAAACCACAGCCAGCAGCACAGAGAGAATAGTAACCAGCTGTACAGAGAGAACAACAGCCAGAAGCACATAGAGAGCAGTAGCCAGTATCACTGAGAGAACAGCAGCCAGAAGCACAGAGAGAACAGTAGCCAGTATCACTGATCGAAAAGTAGCCAGTATCACTGATCGAACAGTAGCCAGTATCACTGATCGAACAGTAGCCAGTATCACTGAGAAAACAGTAGCCAGTATCACTGAGAAAACAGTAGCCAGCAGCACCGAGAGAACAGCAGCCAGCAGCACCGAGAGAACAGTAGCCAGCAGCACTGAGAGAATAGTAGCTAGCAGCACCGAGAGAGCAATAGCCAGCAGCACTGAGAGAACCGCAGCCAGCAGCACAGAGAAAATAGTAACCAGCTGTACAGAGAGAACAGCAGCCAGAAGCACAGAGAGAACAGTAGCCAGTATCACTGAGAGAACAGTAGCCAGTATCACTGAGAGAACAGTAGCCAGCAGCACTGAGAGAACAGTAGCCAGCAGCACTGAGAGAACAGTAGCCAGCAGCACTGAGAGAACAGTAGCCAGCAGCACAGAGAGAACAATAGCCAGCAGCACTGAGAGAACCGCAGCCAGCAGCACAGAGAAAATAGTAACCAGCAGTACAGAGAGAACAGCAGCCAGCAGCACAGAGAGAACAGTAGCCAGCAGCACTGATTGAACAGTAGCCAGCAGCACAGAGAGAACCACAGCCAGCAGCACAGAGAGAATAGTAGCCAGCAGCACCAAGAGAACAGTAGCCTGTAGCACCAAAAGAACAGTAGCCAGTATCACTAAGAGAACAGTAGCCAGTATCACTGAGAGAACAGTAGCCAGCAGCACTGATTAAACAGTAGCCAGCAGCACAGAGAGCATAGTAACCAGCTGTACAGAGAGAACAGCAGCCAGAAGCACAGGGGAGAACAGTAGCCAATATCACTGAGAGAACAGTAGCCAGCAGCACAGAGAGAACAGCAGCCAGCAGCACCGAGCGAACAGTAGCCAGCAGCACTGAGAGAATAGTAGCTAGCAGCACAGAGAGAACAATAGCCAGCAGCACCGAGAGAACAATAGCCAGCAGCACTGAGAGAACCGCAGCCAGCAGCACAGAGAGAATAGTTACCAGCTGTAGAGAGAGAACAGCAGCCAGAAGCACAGAGAGAACAGTAGCCAGTATCACTGAGAGAACAGTAGCCAGTATCACTGAGAGAACAGTAGCCAGTATCACTGAGAGAACAGTAGCCAGTATCACTGAGAGAACAGTAGCCAGCAGCACCGAGAGAACAGTAGCCAGCAGCACCGAGAGAACAGTAGCCAGCAGCACCGAGAGAACAGTAGCCAGCAGCACCGAGAGAACAGTAACCAGCAGCACCGAGAGAACAGTAGCCAGTAGCACCGAGAGAACAGTAGCCAGCAGCACTGATTGAACAGTAGCCAGCAGCACAGAGAGAACCACAGCCAGCAGCACAGAGAGAATAGTAACCAGCTGTACAGAGAGAACAGCAGCCAGAAGCACAGAGAGAACAGTAGCCAGTATCACTGAGAGAACAGTAGCCAGTATCACTGAGAGAACAGTAGCCAGCAGCACTGAGAGAACAGTAGTCAGTATCACTGAGAGAACAGTAGTCAGTATCACTGAGAGAACAGCAGCCAGCAGCACCGAGAAAACAGTAGCCAGCAGCACTGAGAGAATAGTAGCTAGCAGCACCGAGAGAACAATAGCCAGCAGCACTGAGAGAACCGCAGCCAGCAGCACAGAGGAAATAGTAACCAGCAGTACAGAGAGAACAGCAGCCAGAAGCACAGAAAGAACAGTAATCAGTATCACTGAGAGAACAGCAGCCAGAAGCACCTGAGAGAACAGCAGCCAGCAGCACCGAGAGAACAGTAGCCAGCAGCATTGAACTGTCATTGCTCTCTATGTCCATTGGGTATGCATCCTCTCTATTCTTCTTGACGACCACTGTCCTCGAAACAGAAAGTGATGGGAAATACAAAACCTTGTCAAAAACTCTGTGTTCCTATTTATTGTTCACTTTTTTGTGAATGATTAGGGGTAATATGTACTTGTACTCATTCACACGGGGATGCAGTATCTGGGTGCTCCCTGACTAAAGGTGTTCCAGATTCCTGGGTTGTGGGAAAGAGTCCCTTGTCCTCATGAACATAAATGAACATAGAGACAAGGTACATTGCCAGGGGGTACCTCATGTTGAGGGCATGGTGCCTGTTGTGGTTCTTGAGGACACTTACCTGTCCTGGAATCTAGCAATATCGGCACCCCAGCCGATGTTTCCATAGGCTCTCGGGTGCTGCCGCCTCCATTGCCTGTAAGGGAAACCGGCAGTGAAGCGTTTTTGGCTTCACAGCCGGATCCCTACTGCGCATGCAGGAAGAACTCTGCACTTTGTAATTGGCCCGGCGGGGGGGGGGGGGAGGAGGTGGGTTGCCAAACTTCCAAGTGATCTCACTGCATCAAACCCAGGTACATGTCCCCCCCCCCAAAAGGTGCCAAATGTGGCACCGGAGGGGGTAGGAGGCAGATAAGCGGAGCTTCCCCTTTTGGGTGGAGCTCCGCTTTAAGATCTTCTGCACCTTTTTCTAGTTTTCCTTCTGAATTTAGTCACATATTTCCAAAGACAGACAAAAGAGGCGCAGAAAATAGGAAATGTGTTATTATAAATGATAAACATTATAGTAATCATTTTTTTGTAAATTATAAAGGTTGCCATCTGAGTAGTATTACTACTCAAGTTTATACATACTTTAGGTATTATGGAAAATAAAACTTTATTTCAATATTTGAAATTTGATTTGCAGATGGAAAACCGATCAATATGTCAATTAAAGGATGCTTGACCACCGGTGGTTGTGACATTGGTTATGCAGGTGTACCTGGAAGCAAGGAACTGCAGAGAGATCATATGAGTTGTACAACTGCAATACAAAAAGACTAGAATGTGGTATATCACTATACAAGAAATGCACATTAGAACCTGCATCATTAAATCATTAAAAAAAAGCTTTGCCATAAAATATTTGTCAATTAAATCTAGCCATCACTAAAAAGTAAGAGGTCAATGTGCTTAATAAATCTTAAAAAATCTTGAACTCGTTTCAAGTGTCACTTCATTTTTCACGTTTATGCTCAATATTGCACATGGTGCACCTCAGTGAAGGTAAAAAAACTGAAACCTTGAATATTAAAAAGTATGTAAAGCCAAAACATGTGACCTGAAATGAAACTTGAAATGATAAGCAAGAGGAAGATTTCAGTCCCTCTGGTCCTCAGGAATAGGGGTGCAGGCTCACTGATCCAGCGGTAATAGAATCTATAAACATGGAGAACGCTATACTCCCAACCCGACCGAAGTGTAAATGTGGATGCTAGATGGCCTCCACCAGCAACCGTGCAAACCATGACTCCTGACACATTTTGTGCCACCCGCTGGGGCTTAGTGATAGAGCCTTCTATCACTAAGCCCCAGTGGGTGGGATGAAATGCATCAACAGATGTGGTTTGTGGAGCAGCTCTGGCTGAGGCCATCTAGCATCCATATTAACAATCCAGTTGGGTTGGGTGTGCACGTTTTTAAATTTTTATAAAGCCAAAATATGTTGTTTTAGCTTTGGATGGAGTGGAGAATAATTGGAACTCCTGAGAGGTTTTAATTACCCAAAGCATAACTTAACAGAAGGAACACCATAAAGGAGTCAAAAACAACTCTAGACCTCTGTCATATGAGGGGGGGTCCCTGATGCTTCTCCAAAAAACAATCTATGGTGGATTGTTTTTGTAGGTGTCTGGAAGGCCACTGTTGCCTCCTTCCTGAATGCCTGTTTTTTTTTCCAACCTATGCATTAAATTAAAAAACCTTCTGTGCCGCAGGATCCCCCTATACTTACCTGAGCTCAATCATGATCGTGGTGTGCATGAGAGCAATTCTCTCTGTTGTCACCATCCTAGCTGGGCAGATTGGTAGCAGTGGGAGCTATTAGCATAGTTACATTAGTTAGTCTGTTGAAAAAACGAGAGAACAAAATGAGAGGACAAATCTTCCAGTGTGGATACTTGCTGCACTGTCTATTGTCTAAGAGTAGATTCAGCTAATTTTGGAAAAGTTTCACATTTTCTGTCGTGTCAATGGGACAGGTAATGAAGGGAAAGCGCTCAAATGGGGCACACATTACCTATTGCATGAAAAAAGAAACAAAAAAAAAAACACAATGCACTGATAAAGAATCTGATTCCTCACACCTGATGTAGCACACTATAGTTTAGGCCGGGAGCTCCTCGCAAATTTACTTGCCAGTAGTTATCCTGGTTGATTGATAGAAATCTATTGATTTCTCCCTAAGTTTGGCCTTGTTGCACTTTTCTCTTCTACCACTAGGTGGTTGGGTACTTGGTGGTACTAGATATGAGAAGGGCAACCCAAGGTCAGGTTATGGGGTATGTGGGATATCTCAGCCAATGGGCAGGGATTTTCTTGGACCCCTTGGCCTGCTGGGAGAGCCTATATATTGTAGTGAGGTCAGGTGGTCTGTGCCACCTGGATGGCTGTCTGGGTGGACGTGTGTTGTATTGCTCGGGCTGCTAGGCCAGAGATTGGGCCTATCCTGGGCACATCTGGCTGCTAGGCTGTCTGAGGGCCTATGCAGAAGCAAGAGAGCAGTGCAGGGTTGGGACTGCGGCTTGCAGTCCAACCATAAGTGGCGGTTCTGCCAGCCGGAGAACCTGTCGTGGTCGGAGGTAGAAGGGAAGCTGTCGCCAGTAAGGGACTATCTGCCTTATTACCAGGGACCACAGTGAGTAACTGAAGCAAGTAACGGAGCAGCATTCTCACCAACCGGGGACGGTGAAGAATTGGGAAACTTCAGTGGGAACCAAGCAAGGGACCCAGCCAGTGGAGGTGACGCTTGCAGAGCAGCCTTGAGTGTCAAGCCAGGGACCAATCGGGTCAGCGTGGATGAAGCTTGAGAGGTATCTAGAGTGCCAAGCTAGGGACCCAGCAGAGAAGCAGGGGTAACGCTTGAGGAAGATACCACTGTGAAGATTGAAGGAGCTCAAGGGATTGAGTGACAGTGAATCAGTGGGTCTAGTGAGAGACCAGGAGCACAGTGTATAGAAGAGCTGCAAAGAGAAGTTGTAGTGAAGCTCAAAGAACTGTTACGCTTTGTGTTAGGAACTGTTAAAAACTGTTGCCATAGGAGACAGCATTCCTGCACGTGCAGAAGTGGCTTCTTGCTGGAGGCTTTCCCTGTATGCCTGTTTCCTATTGAAGTCTCGGAATCTGCTAATTGAAATTGCAACTACCTAAGGGTGTCCTGGCCCTAACCCTCTTTCCCCCTAAAATATAAAAGGGACTGTTAAGAGAAAAAAAACCTCTTTTACATCCAAGAAGTGTCTGGCGCCCAATGACTTTCATCATCTTTGCACCCACTATACCTCACAACCCACTACATACAGAAGGATGTCAGCTATCTCTGACCCTGGACATCCTCATTAGACCGAAGGAGGCCGGAGACCTTGCTACACTTGTTATCCAGTTGCAGACTCTGGGCATGCTAGACACACCCCCAAAAATGTCATCAGTGTACACAGTTGAAAAGAATGGGTGTAGATCGCGCTGGACTGACTCTATCAGTCAGTGTTATAGATTGGTAGGGTGAGGGCAGAGGGAAAGAATTTGTTTCCAGAGGTCCGTGCCCAGTTTGGAAAAAGATTCGGGCTTGGGCTGCTACCTCGGTGTGCATCCTTACGGTCGACTCCGCGTGTAATGTAGAAGAAATGAGGATAAAGAAGCGCCCGGTGATCAAAGAGATAAGTAATTTGTAGTTTATTTGAAATTTCAGCAATTAAAAGAGGCCAACGTGTTTCGGGGGACTAAAGACTTCCCCTTCATCAGGGCTGTTTAGAAACGTGTAATAAAAAACAAGGATAAAAGCAAATATATATATAACTACTTGAAATTAAAGGGTCACAATCAGAAACAATTGCTTACTGAATGCTATGCACAAGTATTGTGTAAAAAAGCTATACCTATATATACATACAAAAATATTTAACCATTATACTGAGGATATAATTTCATGTACAATATAGAACTAGTTGTCAATTGTACTGTCATAATTGTATGTGAAGAAAAAAAAGCCTTACATATATCTGCACATATATTTTTGTTAGGAAAAAACTTTTCAAATTAAAAAAGGATTAAAATGTATTTAAAAAACTTTTAGATGCATGATATGATCCATGTGCCAAAGGCACCCTCCAACAGGATCATCCCACAGCTATTTTTGCTAGCAGGTTAGTGTTGAGATCTGCTTGTAAAGAATGCTATAACCAACACAAATATATATCATGCATCTAAAAGTATCTATATCAATCTTCTAGCGATATTGCAGCATTCTATTTGATTACAATTCCTATCTCATTTATATGATGTTTTTATATTTTAAATACATTTTAATCCAGTATAAATTTTTAATTTGAAATGTTTTTCCTTACTAAAAAAATGTGCAGATATACAGTATGTAAAGCTTTACGTGTTTTTTTTTTTCACATACAATTTGTACAATTATTCAAAAAAATTTTAACCACTATACTGAGGATATAATTGGATTTACATTCATTATATCCTCAGTATAATGGTTAAATATTTTTGTATGTATATGTAGGTATAGCTTTTTTTACACAATACTTGTGCATAGCATTCAGTAAGCGATTGTTTCTGATTGTGACCCTTTAATTTCAAGTATTTATATATATTTGCTTTTATTCTTGTTTTTTATTACACTTTTCCAAACAGCCCTGATGAGGGGGAGTCTTTAGTCCTCCGAAACGCGTTGGCCTCTTTTTATTGCTAAAACTCAAAATAAAATACAAATTACTTACCTCTTTGATCACCGGGTGCTCCTTTATCCTCATTTCTTCTACATCAGTGTACACAGGGTGTATCTAGTACATCCAGTCCGTCTGCCCTGCTGCCCTGATCCCCTGTGTGTACATGGCAATTCAGCTCTGATTAATCGCTGAATTACTATATATAAATATTACTGAATATTCAGTTTAACCCTGTCCACACTGCAGAAGGATAATACAACAGCAGCAAAGGAAGATGTTCTGCAGCAATTATGAGCAACGGTCCAGGTTCTATGTATATCTTTATACTTCTTGCTTTTTTGTTTATTTGATTGTTAATTGTGTACTATAAAGAATAAAATTAGTGCAGTGCAATAAAACAAGGTAAGTCCATAAACAAATATAAAGGAACTACAAGTCCCAGAGTGGAAGATGAAGACACCTCGTGGGAAGAAAAATTCCAATCCACGGAGTTCCACCAGCAGGTCAATACTCTTACCAGATATGGTGGACCCCGAGCTAACAGAAGGTCAAACACGCTTGTATTCACAGTGGGATAGAGATGATTCGCCGGCACAGAAGTGGTACCAGATCATCAAGGACGAGTATGCAGATAAAATAAACACGTTCTAAGTGCTCTGTGTAAAGTTCATTTATTAAGATCATCCACCAGTAAAACTCTTGTAACAATGACATTAAATAACGCTACATATAGCGATCATAAAGCCAGTATACCAAAGATGGCAGCGGGTGACGTCAGCAAGATAGCTCCTCCCCCCAGTACGCGTTACGTTCTACGGGAGTTCGTCAGGAAGAGCGGGGCTATCACATCACCCGGATGTTTAAATAGACACCTGGTCTCCATGGAGAGTGCAAAGGACTGGAGATCCAAGAACTGAAAGTCCAAGTCCAAGAAGTCCCAGTCATCCCCAGCGATCTCAATATCCTATGAGGACACAGGCTGGCAAAATAAAACATATATAGGAAATATAAAAATTCCTATATGCAAAGGCTGTAAGGGGGTGAAGGTTGCCAAATGCAAAACTCCACCTTAACTATAACAACCTAAAGCAATAATTAAAAACACAAAATGGACGAATAAAAGCCGTGGCCATCTCTTCACATTAAGAACACATAAATATAACAAAGCACGTATAAAATACTTAAAAAACACCTAAACTCTTATCTATTTGTCTGATTTAAAGCAGTTCAAGTCAAACTCGATGTTTAACCCTCCCGAGACCAAAACCTGTGTTTCTTGGATCCAGAGGGATTCCTGCTGACTTAATTGGCGCATGAAATTTCCTCCCCACCAGTGTTTATTTACCCTCTCCAATCCCCAAAATCTAAGACATTTGGGATCCCTATTGTAAAAATTTCTAAAATGTTTAGAAACAGTATGTATTCTCAAGCCTTTTTTTATGTTGTTAACGTGTTCAGCAATGCAAACACCCAGGGGTCTAGAAGTCCTGCCCACATACTGGAGTCCACAATCGCACTCCAGCCTGTACACAACCCCCATTGTGTTACATGTAATAAGGTTTTTTACAGGGTATGTTCTGTTGGTAGCAAAGGAAACAAAATCCTTACGTCTTTGCAAATGATGCTTACATTGCCTGCATGCAGGACATTTTCCACAAGCGTAAAAGCCAGACAAAAAGAGAATAATCTATTATCCTTGGTCATGGGGGGGGGGTGCTAGAACCTCTCTGAGAGTTGGAGCCCGTCTGTAGATAAATCTCGGGCGTGGAGATAATCCAATCGTGTGACCATAGCAAATTAATTTTCACTATTTTCACACCACAATGCCTCCCCGCCAAACAGGAGGCCGGTTAGTGAGACCTGTTTCCGATTGGCAAAAGTGTCAGGCGATCCTATTGGATGCCTAGTGCTCTGGAAGAGGAGACATGCTGGAGCCAGAGCCGCCACTGACATCACACCACAGCAGCCCGTACAGAACCAGGGAGGAGGAAAGGAGAGCACACTGCCACTGCCACTAAGTGCTGGACCTCCTGCGGGAGGGGAGTGGGGTAAGTGCCGCAATCCCCGCGCCGGGGGAGGGGGGATAAGTGCCGCGATCCCCATGCCAGGGGTTTGGGGGGGTATAAGTGCTGCAATACCCACACTGGGGGTGGGGGGTGCTGTCAGTGCCGCTCTATATACACTTATCTGGGATACCGGGCTGTATATCCTATCTGTGCTGATCTATATACCATACCTGTGATGTTGGGCAGTATACCCTATCTGTGCTGACCTATATACACCTATCTGTGATGCTGGGCTGTATACCGTATCTGTGCTGACCTATATACCCTATCTGTGATGCTGGGCTGTATAACCTATCTGTGCTGACCTATATACCCTATCTGTGATGCTGACCTATATACCCTATCTGTGATGCTGGGCTATATACTCCTGACACTATGGGTGGAATACAGGGAAGTGGGTGGTTTCTATAAGGGGTGGGGCTTATGAGAATTGAGATGGGTCAAAAAGGAAGGGCGGGGTCTGGCGTCCCCCATTCGAAAACTTCACCAGCCGCCACTGATGTTCCATAACCCTGTAAAGCAACTTAAAGCCAACTGCACGTTTAAAAAGCACAAAAACAGCTTTAATCTCACTCTACCTAAAAATTACAAAGCATTAAGCCATAATGGTGACATTTTTCTGTATTTTGATTGGTGAAATTACATTTCTCAATCTCACTCATCCCTGATTGAGGAATAAGGCTACCCATGTGGGAGATGGACATTGGGAAATCTGATACAGTGTGAATGAGCAAAGGGCATGTTCAGCTTTAGAAATTCTGTAATTTTGTAATTCTGTAAGTCTGTAATTTTTAGTTTATTAGCACTTGTATGCAAAAGGAACATTGGCTTGGCCACCTGAGTTAGAGCAGAAGGTGTGCAATGAACTAATTTTGAAATATCCAAAGATCTCATGACAAGTCAATAAACAGTGACGTTCTTTGGCAGTGGATCTGTAGAACACTTTAGGAGCCCTGGGCAAAATCTAATCCCAGAAGAAAATACAATGTATACTATTCTTTCCTTCCTTGTGCTTCTGCAAAAATGGTGAAGTCTGAAATTATTGTTTACCTTTGTAAACAATGGAAAGGAACCAATATCAGGGATGAGGGTTCAGCAGACTAAAATTGAGACATTTGTTTGCAGCTTGGCACGTTGAGAGCAAGTGTTAATTTCCAAAGAAAAGAACATTGTAACTTTAAACATCAATGCGGGTCCAAGTTTCTAGGAGGTTTGTTTAACATGCTTTATTAATCACCAGAAAAGTTGCATACAGGTGACAGAAACTGTCCTTGTCATGGGTCAGATAACTGGCCAAACAGGCAAAAAAGTAGGGAAATAAATATTAAGGGGTGTAGTATTCGATGAAAATGTATATCATTGCTCTTTGGACATTATATGAAACATGGCTTCTCTCTAGGAGCACACTGCAAAAGGACATTTACACATCTAGCCAACTTCAAAGAGGGCTAGGCCTTAGATAAATGCATGAGTTCATTAACTCTTGACTATTAGGACACCTGCTCCAAACCTCGACAGTATGGGTTACTGAAGGGGGAGGGACGGGATGGACATTGTCAATACCAGGACCCCTGCAGGGGTTTCCTGCCCAGATCTGGATAAAATGACAGCTTACCTTCTGGGCTGAGAGATTATGTGGACAGCTGATGTGGTGATCAAGAAGTCAACTGTAAGCCTGGGACAGGAATGCACTTTTATAACCTTTTGTTTAAGATATCTTCACTGACTTGGATGTCACCTGTTGAAATGTTTACAGAGTGATAAGTCCCACAATGCCTGGTTGACCTCTATGTATTCAGGAGGTCCAGGTGCTCTGGTAAGAGTACATCTTTTTTGGGTGTCGCTGTCGGCTTTCATGGTGGAGGGAAGGATTTCACTTAATTGGATTGGTTGAGAATCACTCATTTTTTTCACCTAAACGTTAATGGATTAATTCACTTTGGACACTTGCACCAGTATTTGAATATATTCAACTATATGGACACTAAGAATTATAATTGAATTCATTTTTATTTTTTGCACATATATGGACATTTGATGATTTTTTGAGCGCGACACGTTGTATCGATTATAATGTTGGGTGAAATATTATCTCACTTTAGTGTTCACAGCTTTGAGTCACACACAAGCGCAGTTTTTTTCTTGGATTACCATCTTCACTAACAGCAATTACCAACTTCCCAACTGGAGGGTATGAATGCGTGTATGCGTGTGTTAGTGGAGATCCCCTTCCCCTATTACCTCATCCCCTTTTCCCCTCTCCTTATTTATAACTGTAATGTATTTGTATTCCTATTGTAAGAAAATCCAAGTCTTATATTAAGAATTAGTCATCCTTTATTGAAAGCCAGACACCCCAAACAGAGCACATTTTACAGGGGTCATGGCCATAACATGGTCATACTGATGCTTTAAAAAGTTTTATGAAAGTGAAGGAGATTTTCCAGGTCACGGAAGCACCCCTTGGACTGAGTGATCCCTGATGTAGGGCTTATGAAGTTTGCTTTGCTGGGTTGCTTTGCTATTTATTATACAGGATTTATATAGCGCCAACAGTTTGCGCAGCACTTTACAACATGAGGGCAGACAGTACACTTACAATACAAATCAATACAGGAGGGATCAGAGGGCCCTGCTTGTTAGAGCTTACAATCTAGAAGGGAGGGTCAAGTGGAAACAAAAAGGTAATAACTGTGGGGAATAAGCTGATGGAAAAAATGAAAATAGAGTTGTTAGGTGTGGGTAGGGTAGGCTTCTCTGAAGAGAAGTGTTTTCAAGGATCGTCTAAAAGCTAATAAAGTAGGAGATAAGCGGACAGATTGGGGTAGGGCATTCCATAGGATTGGAGAGGTTTTGGAAAAGTCCTGGAGGCGAGCATGGGAGGAGGTGATGAGGGAGCTAGAGAGCAGGAGGTCTTGAGAGGAACAAAGAGAACGAGTAGGTTAGTATTTAGAGACTAAGCTAGTGATGTAGCTGGGGGTGAAATTGTGGATGGCTTTGTACGTAGTTGTTAGAATTTTGAATTTAATTCTTTGGCCGAGCGGAAGCCAGTGGAGGGATTGACAGAGAGGAGTGGCAGACACAGAGCGATTGGTAAGGTGGATGAGTCTGACAGCAGCATTCATGATGGATTGAAGAGGTGATAGACTATGTAGAGGTAAGCCAATGAGAAGGGAGTTGCAGTAGTTGAGGCGAGAGATGACCAGCGAGTGAATTAAGAGCTTTGTTGTGTCAATGGTTAGAAAGGGGTGTATTTTGGCGATGTTGCAGAGGTTGAGGCGGCAGGATTTGGACAGTGATTGGATGTGTTGCTTGAAGGAGAGTTCAGAGTCCAGAACTACACCTAGAACTTTGACATGTGGGGATGGGCTTATAGTTGTGCCATCGATTTTGCCAGAGAGATCAGGGGAAGGGGCATATGGGGGAGGAAAAATGATAAGTTCGGTTTTGGATAGATTGAGTTTGAGGAAGTCGTGTGACATCCAGACTGATATATCTGATAGTAAATTAGTGATGCGTGAGGAGACAGAGGGCGTGAGCTGAGGAGGAAGTAGAGTTGTAAGAAACGCTAAAGGGGCGGTTGGATAAGTAGGAAGAGAACCAGCGAAGAGTACAGTCACAGAGACCAAAGGCGTGGAGTTTTTTGAGGAGGAGGGGGTGGTCAACCGTATCAAAGGCAGCAGAGAGGTCCAGGAGTAGGAGTACAGAATAGTGTTGATTGGTTTTGGCCTTTAGTAGATCATTTGTTTTAGGAGAGCAGTTTCTGTGGAGTGTTGAGGACGAAATGCAGACTGAAGGGGATCAAGAAGGTTATTATCAGCGAGGTGGACGCTCAGTCGCTTGTAGACCAGACGTTCGAGGAATTTGGAGAAGAAGGGGAGCAAGGAGATGGGGCGTAGGTTGTTAAGATTGGATGGGTCCAGTGAGGGCTTTTTAAGTATGGGTCTGACAAGTGCATGTTTTAGAGAGTTGGGGAAGGTGCCAGAAGAGAGGGAGAGATTGAAGATGTGGGTTAGAGAGTGTAGCATAGGGCAAGAGGGTGAACGTAGCATTTGTGAGGGAACAGGATCCAGAGGGCAGGTGGTAAGGTGGACATTAGCAAGTAGTTTAGCAACTTTGTCTGTAGTGGTGGGGTTGAAAGAGGGACGTAATGATTGTGCCTGTGGGCATGAAGTGTAAAGCGTGAAGGGTATCGGAGCAGTAGAGATCTCTGCGCAAATTGTATCAATCTTCTGTTTGAAGTGATTGGCGATCTCCTGGGCAGTGAGTGAGTTGGCGGGTGGAGGCGGTGGAGGACGAAGTAGAGAGTTGAAGGTGGAGAAGAGTTGATGGGGACGGGATGATAAGTTGCTAATGAGAGTGGTAAAATAGGTCTGCTTGGCAGAGAGGAGGCTGGAATTGTATTTTTGGAGGGAAGATTTATATTGGTTGAAATCTCTCTGAGACTTGGTCTTACGCCACAGGCGCTCAAGAGCACGACTACGTTTTTTCAGACTTCTAGTATCATCTGTTTGCCAAGGTTGAAGGGGCTTGATTCTGTGTGTAGTGAGGGGGGCCAGTGAATCCAGTGAGGCTAGAAGTGAAGCGTTGTAGACAGAACTGGCTAGGTTGGTGCAGGATAGGGGTGAGATTTTGTTGTAGAGGTTGTCGATAGCAGAGTAGAGAAGAGAAGGGTTGAGATGACGTAGGTTTCTGCGGGTAACTTTAAGGCAGTTGGAGGGAGAGGAGGTGAAGGACAGGGAGAGAGTGAAACTAATAAGGTGGTGATCAGAGAGAGGAATGGATAGTTAGAGAGGTTGCATGGACTGCAAAGGTGAGAGAAAACAAGGTCAAGGATATTGTCTTTAGAGAGAGTAGGAGCATGTATCCACTGCTTCAGGTCAAAGGAGGAGGTTAGGCTGAGACGTTTGGAAGGGGCAGGAGTGTTGGTATTAATAGGGATGTTTAAGTCCCAGAGAATGATTGTGGGGATTTCAGAGGAAAGAAAGTAGGGTAGCCAGGCAGAGAAGTCATCAAGAAAGGTTGATACTGGTCCAGGGGGCCTGTAGATCACGGCTATCCTTAGAGAAATTGGAGTAAAAAGACAAATACAGTGTGCTTCGAAAGAGGAGAGTGACAGAGAGGGAGGTGGCTGAAGTACCTGAAATGTGAGGCTAGAAGGATTCCGACACCTCCTCCCTTTGCGTCCACTGGATCTGGGGGAGTGAGTCCAGAGAAGACCACCATGGGATAGGGCAGCAGAAGACTCAGTGTCAGATTTGTGGATCCAGGTTTCGGTAATGTCGAGTAGGTTAAATGAGTTGGTGATAAAGAGGTCATGGAGAGAGGTGAGTTTGTTGCAGACAGAGCGGGAGTTCCAAAGGGCACAAGAGAAAGGGAGTCTGGTCTTGGGACGAATAGAAATGAGAACTAAATTATGTTGATTGTGGCTGCTGCCAGAGGGTGCAGGGTGATGGGTGCATGGGGTAAAGTTAAATGATGGAGGCCCAGGGTTTGAGGATATATCTCCAGAGGTTAGAAGAAGCAAAAGGGTGAGGGAGGTAATATGGGAGTGGGATTTATATGAAGGGACATGGCCCAGGGTCTTGGATATTTTTAGTGTGTGTGGATTTAGAATTAGCAGGAGTTGATGGGTGCAGTAATAAGGAGAGGACAGAAGTGAAGGTGATATATATATGCTGTGGGGGGGAGAAGAGGGGTGAAGGAGAGATAGTTTTAGGATAGAGGACAGAGCTGTCAAAAGGAGTGGTAGAGAATGCATGTTACAAGGAGAAAGAGCTAAAGGGGTAAACTAGGTCACCTGATGTCTGTGTGGTGTTGTCTTGTGTTCCTTCGTTTTGTGCATTCACTGAAGTGCAGAGTCAGAAGTGCTTCCACTTATAGAAATCACCACTTTGAGAAAGAGCCCAGTTGCAAATGTGTGCCCCCTGCAAATGCTTCCCCCAAGAGAAGCTTATATTTATACTGATAGGGGTGGGGTGTGGGTGGATTTCAATTATCACTCAGGAGGTAATAAAGCTTGGCTGGTTAACAGGGCAAAATTCCTAATTCAGAAACAGACTAGCAAGAGGGCACTAAAGTTAAACGGGCCATCATTTTGGGTAATACAAGGGAGATAATAAAGCATTGTAATATGGACAGGTCTACAGACGATATTGACCAATACATCAGAGAGAAAATATGCAGTACAAATCTGGGCCAAGTGATACTACATATACAACAGACTAGTGGTGCGCCTGTTGGGTCTTTGAGGGGAACCTCCTTCAAGGCAAACTACTAGTGTAATCATGTCCATTACATATTAATGGGCCACTATTGTAAAAACAGTGTTCCAAGACTGAGGCTGGATTTGTGCACAGCTGACTATGGCCTGGTGAAGTTTGGCTGCCAATGTCAGCACATAGCCATTAATAAATCGTGTTCTTGGATAAACAGCATCTGCCTTGACAAGTTTCATAGTGATTGAATTAAATTGAATGGGCTACATTTATAGTTATAAGTGTTGGGGTATGTTCCTGACACTTATTAGAGCTGAAGAGCCTACTTAGCTAAGTAGTGAAAAGTCTTCATCAATTCAGAACAAGTCCAGTTAAATGTGACTAACTACTACTATGTTCTCTGTGGTCCCTTCTTCTCCCTCATAACTTCCCCTTTGTCTTTCCCCACATTTTCAGTCCACTACGTAACTTGGCCGTCACCTCCGGATTCCCGCCTCCATTCAACTGCATCATAAGACTCAATGGAAAAAAGGGTAAAGACCGCCCCACATCGTATATAAAGTCTAATTAAAATGCTTTATTTAAAAAGTAATGCACATATTAAAAACCCATACACATGAAAAATAAACAAGCTGGCATACAGATCCACACATCTCTGGGTTGACGCTACAGCGTGATGACATCAGCAGTTGGCTGACTTTCTTTAGTTAGAGGGTCATGTTCATCTGGTAAACATATACCTTATCACTTCAGGTGAAGGTAATGTTCACCAAACCTACCTTGAACCAAATGCAGGTTTAATTAGCTCCCTATCCAAAAAAGAAATTGATTTCAAAATTGTAAACGGCCTTCTGATTACTTTTAACATCTTCTAACATCACCTTTTACTATTTTTTCTGAATTTAGTCACATATGTCCAAAGACTGACAAAAGAGGCAAAGAAAATAGGGCATGAGTTATCACAAATTTTAAATGATACAAATGATAAAAATGATAGTAAGTGTAGCACCCTCCTAGGTAGGTGCTAGAAGAGAGTATTGTTTTTGGTCTTTCTGCTTACCAGGAAGATGGTCAGGTAAAACTTAGAGTGCTCTCTGCCTACCAGGGAGCAGGATCTATTGGTTAGGTCTTCTCATTGTGCTCAAGTGCAGTTAAGCTTGTTTAACTGTCCCATACTGGTCCAATAGGGAGGCATATTGGACAGTGGGACAGGACCTGGCAAGTGAGTGCACAGGCATTGTTACAGCCCTGGCTATTGGCAGAGGAAAAGTGCTGCATTGCATGCTGGGATACTGTATAAATGCCAGGGGCACAGGTGCTCTGGAGTGGAGTTGGATAGCAGAGTCCAGGAGGGTGGGGGCAGCTGCCCCTCCTCTGTGGAGGCTGTCGTGCGGCCTTGGATGGTCGATCCAAGGGCCTGAAGTCAGAGAGAGAGGAACTGAACCCAGAAGTCCTGCAGGGCTGACTGGAAGGGGAGACACCAGGAAGGATCTGATTCTGCCTACAGTGAGTACTGATCTGCGTCTTTGGGCCTGTCCTGTGAGGGCCTCTCCCTTCAGCTAGAAGAGTCAGTGGATGGGTGTCAGTAAAGGCGATGCTAGAGAGTATCCTGAAGATAAGGTAGTGCATCAAGTCTGCTGCTGGTGAGAGCAAGAAGACTTAATTCTTCCAAACATGTGGCAATATTGTTAAAGCAGTGTGTCTGCTTCCACAAATGTTCTGGCGAGGCCAAGTGAGAGTTGTCCTTATCCACTGTGAATAGTTCAAGTTGGAGTATCCCACTAATCCCTTCCTCCATCCAAGTTCCAAACTAAATATACAAAACACAAATACCCTGGACTGGTCATTGAGTAACGAGCAAGCGGGAGTAAGGGGGGGGGGGGGGGATAAGAGAAAATCCCCAGCAACTGGCTGCAGGTAATCAGAGAGAGGCCTAAGAAGTCAACACTCAGCAAGCCCTATGGGGACAGTGCTACATAAGTTATGAAAAAGGTTGCCATTTGACTCAGTATTATGCCTAGGCAAGTAATATTATTCATACTTTAGGTATTGTGGAAAATACAATTTTATTTCAATATTTGAAATCTGATTTACAGATGGAAAACCAATCAATGTGTCACTTAAAGGTTGTGTGGCCACCGGTGGTTGTGACATTGGATATGCAGGTGTACCTGTAAACAAGGAACTGCAGAGAGATCATATGAACTGTACACCAGCAATACAAAAATAATATAATTTAGTATAATATCACTATACAAGAAATGCACATCAGACGCTGCATCATTGTTAATGTGGAGAAACCTGTAAAAGAGATGTATAAAAAAAATAAGTCATTCGTGATCGTGATGTGCATGGTAGCAGTTCTCTCCGCTGTCACCCTCCTAACTGAGCAGATTGATAGACATTGGCTCCCGCTGCTGTCAATCATATGTAGTTACATAGTTAATCTGGTTGAAAAAGAGACACAAGTCCATCTAGTTCAACCAAATAAAAGGAAAAAAAAATCCAATCCTATATACACAATCCCATACCCACAGTTGATCCAGAGGAAGGCAAATAAAAACAACAATGCATGATCCAATTTGCTCCAGCAGGGGAAAGAATTCCTTCCTCATCCCCCAAGAGGCAACTGGATGTTCCCCGGATCAACTTTACCTATAAATCAATACTGTGACAAGAGAGTGGGGGGGCGGGGTGGGGCTGAGCCAGGAGCGCCAGCTCCCCAGAAGAGGAGGATCGGGGCTACTCTGTGCATACCATTTCACAGAAGAGGCAAGTATAACATGTTTATTATTTTAATTAAAAAAAATTAAAATGAGCATTATTGTTACTTTAACTGCGTCCCTACTGGCTCCTGTACATATACGGCGGCAGAATGGCTCTGCTGCGCGAATCGCCATATATATACTGTAGCTCCTTTAAGAGCCTTAGCAGGTGCGTGTGCTGCAAGGCAGGGGGACCCAATGCGTGTGGCCAGGCAGGCGCGATCCCCGCCGGAAGGGCCGATCCTAGGGTCACCGACGCCTGGGTGCAGAAATATTTCTGGCGCCCCCACATGGGCGTGGTCATCTTACCAACTCCTCCCCTATACAAATGTTTCTATGGCAACGACTCAAACACAGAGATGCTCCCCTAAGAAGTCTTTGTTACCCTGGGATTCTCCTGTGATCTTTTAATAAAGAAAATACAGGAAGAGAGTACACTAATGAGACCTGGAGGGGAGTCTCTCTGATGCACACAGAGAGGGCTTCTGTTAGAGAGTCTGTTAGAAAGAGCCCCCGGACATATTACAGAAGATGGTCAGAGACTGCAGACATACTACAGGAGATGATCAGAGACTGCAGACATAGTGCAGGAGATGATCAGAGACTGCAGACAGGATATAAGAGATGATCAGAGACTGCAAACATAGTACAGGAGATGATCAGAGACTGCAGACATAGTACAGGAGATGATCAGAGACTGCAGACATAGTACAGGAGATGATCCGAGACTGCAGACATAGTACAGGAGATGGTCAGAGACTGCAGACATATTACAGGAGATGATCAGAGACTGCAGACATAATACAGGAGATGATCAGAGACTGCAGACATAATACAGGAGATGATCAGAGACTGCAGACATAGTACAGGAGATGGTCAGAGACTGCAGACATATTACAGGAGATGATCAGAGACTGCAGACATAATACAGGAGATGATCAGAGACTGCAGACATAATACAGGAGATGATCAGAGACTGCAGACATAGTACAGGAGACGATCAGAGACTGCAGACATAGTACAGGAGATGATCCGAGACTGCAGACATAGTACAGGAGATGGTCAGAGACTGCAGACATAGTACAGGAGATGATCAGAGACTGCAGACATAATACAGAAGGTGATCAGAGACTGCAGACATAATACAGGAGAGGATCAGAGACTGCTGGCATAATACAGGAGAGGGTCAGAGACTGCAGACATAATACAGGAGATGATCAGAGACTGCAGACATGATACAGGAGATGATCAGAGACTGCAGACATAGTACAGGAGATGGTCAGAGACTGCAGTTCCTATGGATGTTAGTAGATAATGGCCGATCGGCCCTCTCACCTGACCCAGCGATACAGCAACGGTTCCTCTGATCAGGAGTCAGCTCACTCTGAATTGCCCGTGGCGACTCCGCTGGGTAGAGCCCAGATCTATATTCCGGCAATGACTCCATTCCTTTCTCTGCCAGGGATGGCGCTAGGCTGTGTGGCTTTCCCTCTGGTGGTACAGGTCAGCGGGGTTCTCTCTCTGATGGTGTTCTCTCAGCACTGTCCTCTCCCTCTGGAGTCCTGGGTGTACTTCCCTGAAAGCTTTCCCAGGCTCCTGTATCTCTCTCTCTCTCCCATTCAGCTGAGCATACTGTGTGGGCTGCAATTTCTGTGTTACAGTGGGGCTGCCAGTCCTCGGGACTACATGTCCCACAATCCTCTACTTTGCTCCTTTTTCTATTCTGTTTCTTCCCTGGGCATATGAAGGCGGGGGAAGATACACAGTGGGCAGCTGTGCTGGCAAGCGCTGCTCACTAGTACAGCAGTGTGCGCAAGGGGGAGAGGGAGGGGGGAGAGGGGGAGAAGGAGGGGGGAAAGAAGAGCCCGCAGCTGCATTGGCATCACTAGGGTTGGGGTCACCCCCCCTTCCACCAACAATAGTGACCCCTCAGTACTGACCCCCTCCACTAAGTATAGACCCCCTCCATCAGTGCAGAACCCGCACTAAGTATAAACACCTCAATCAGTACAGACCTTACTCAGTACAGACCCCCCCAGGAAAACCCCCCCTCCAATAATACAGATCCCCCAGGACAGACCCCCCTCCATTAGTACAGACCCCCCTCAGGACAGACCCCCTTCCATTAGTACAGACTGCCCCAGGACAGACCCCCCTCCATTAGTAACAACCCCCAAGGACAGACCCCCCTCTATTAGTTTAGACCCCTCAGGACAGACCCCCCCTCCATTAGTACAGACCCCCCCAGGACAGACCCCCCCTCCATTAGTAACGACCCCCCAGAACAGACCCCTCCTTTATTAGTACAGACCCCCCCAGTCAAGACCCCCCTCTGTTAGTACAGACCACCAGGACAGACCCCCCCATTAGTACAGACCCTCCAGGACAGACCCCCCCTCAATTAGTACAGACCCCCCAGGACAGGACCCCCCCTTCATTAGTACAGACCCCCCAGGACAGACCCCCCCTCCATTACTACAGACCCCTCAGGACAGACCCCCCTCCATTACTACAGACCCCCCAGGACAGACCCCCCCTCTATTAGTAATGACCCCCCAGGGCAGACCCCCCCCTCCATTAGGGTACAGTACATAAATACACCCGGGCGGCAGCTGGAGAGGAGAGGACAGTGTGCAGCCGCGCTGCCCGGGTGGAGAACAGAACAGTACACAGCAGGCAGCAGGAGTGAGAGACACAGAGAGGAGGAGAATCTGTCAGGCACAGACCGCCCCGCCCCCCCCGCGCGATATCACTGCACGGCTGGTCTTTCTCCACACAGAGACCAGCCGCTCTGCCTCCATTCTCTTCTCCGGCTGGCTGCTCTTCTCTGACAGAAGGAAGGAGGGGCTTGAGCAGTGAATACAGCGGCGCCTTTCTTCTTAGAACACCGGCGGAGAGGCGCTGCCGGACACAAACAAGAGGAGGAGGAGGAGGGAAGGGAGCACTCTGGCGCTTCAGCGCCCCCACCTCTCTGGCGCTCAGGTGCACTGCACTCCGTGCACCCTGTCTGGGATCGGCCCTGCCCGCCGGCCATCTGCTATTGCGGGCATGAGAGCAGGAATGGGGATTTGTGTGTGTAAACACACAAATTCCTGTCCTGTCAGGGGAGGAGAAACAGATTGTCTGTTCCTACTAAGTAGGAACAACGATCTGTCTCCTCCCCCAGTCAGTCACATCCCCTCACAGTTAGAACACACCTAGGGAACACACAGTTAACCCCTTGATCGCCCACTAGTGTTTACCTCTTCCCTGCCAGTGACATTTATACAGTAATCAGTGGTTATTTTTAGCTCTGATCGCTGTATAAATGTCAACGGTCCAAAAAAGTGTCAAAAGTAATCCCCTTTTATTTCCTGTATAACATTTATTGTTAAAGATATTTGTATACATACCTGAACCATCATTGTAATTGTTTTATAACTTGACCTTTTACATAATAAAAATCGTTTGTAAACAAAAAAAAAAGTGTCAGATCTGTCTGCCGCAATGTGACAGTCCAAATAAAAATCGCTGATCACCGCCATTACTAGTAAAAAATAAAATAAAAATGCCATAAATCTATCCCCTATTTTGCAGACGCTATAACTTTCGGGCAAACCACTCAATATGCGCTTATTGCGATTTTTTTTTTTACCAAAAATATGTAGAAGAATACATATCGGCCTAAACTGACGAAGATTTTTTTTGTTATTGGGATATTTATTATAGCAAAAAGTTAAAAAAAAAAACAGTTTCCTTCAAAATTGTCGCTCTTCTTTTGTTTATAGCGAAAAAAATAAAAACCGCAGCAGTGACCAAATACCACCAAAAGAAAGCTCTATTTGTGGGAAAAAAAGGATGTAAATTTTGTTTGGGTAGAACGTCGCATGACCACGCAATTGTCAGTTAAAGCGGCGCAGTGCCGTATCGCAAAAAATGGCCTGGTCAGGAAGGGGGGGGGGTAAATCCTTCCGGGGGGCTGAAGTGGTTAATGGAACCAAACCAACAGTCAAAGTTTTACAGAGCAAACCACACTCCTAGCTGGTTTGTTGCAAACATTTTTCTATTTAAAATATTAAAAGTATTTTGGACTCCTTTATGAATTTGGTCTGGTGCTCCTTCTGTTGGTTACGAAAAGTCCAATGTTACGAGTGACGTTACTGGGTACCCAGACTAGACTTGTTTTCTAGAGAGCTGCTTAATCAGAGCCAATGATATCTCCAAATTACTGTTTTTACCTTAACCGCTCTGCAAGAATAAACATTACAGTCCCAGCACCTTCTGGATGTATCCCATTAGAAGCTTCATACTTTTGAGGTTTTTATTACTGTCTATCTGTTGGGTTGGCCATTGGTACAAGCACTAAAAGTCAGTCAAAATCCAAATGTTTGAGAGCAGGTTCTCAAATTTTCAGAGAACAAAACTTGTTGTCGACAAGTCCGTCGCACAAAAGTTCACATATGCTCTGAATCATGCAGAAGGCTATTGAACTGGCTATTGAACTTCCTTTTTCTCGGCACGTCATACGTGTTGTACATCACTGCGTTCTTGGCGGTCGGAATTTCCGACAACATTTGTGTGACCGTGTGTATGCAAGGCAAGTTTGAGCCAACATCCTTCAAAAGAAAAATCCACGATTTTGTTGTCCCAAAATCCGATCGTGTGTACAGGGCATAAGAGTAGATTCATCTCACTTTGGAGACTCTTCATTTTCTGTTGTGCCAATGGGACAGGAAATGATGGGAAAGCTCTCAAATGGGACACACAATACCAACTCTATGCAAAACGTAAAAAAAAAATTTGGGTTTTACATATAATTAATTAAAATGTCCATGAGTCAAAAAAAATCAGATTCCTTCAATCATTTTGTACTACATGGCCAGAAGATTCTCACAATGAGGTTATTATATACTGGGTTATAAAATAGGTTATTAAAAGATATTTTACTACAATAAAAAGATATTTTACTACAATAATTAAGAAACTGCAGAAAACATAGCAGTGTAACAATTTTAACGAGCAAGGCTAGTCCCAAGCTTATTACAGATAAAGAGCACTGGTTACTACAAAATATCAGATACCGCGTTGGGTACAGAAGTTACTGTAGCATCTGTCTCTCTTAGGTGTGGAAATTTACAATTTAAGTCAGATACCTGAAAGTTTTGGTGTGCATAATGTCATTTCCTTAAAATGATTCTAAAGGCTGACGTTTTTTTACGTTCATGTATTCTATGCATTAAGGAAAAAACAGCCTTCAGTTTGCAGCCCCCCCCCCAACACTTACCTGAACCTGATCTCGATCCAGTGATGTGCACAAGAGCAGCATCTCTCCCGGGTCTATCCCTCCTCATAGGTTGAGACACAGTAGTGGGAGCCGCTGCGCCTCCCGCTTCTGTCAATCACAGCCAGTGAGGAGGGAGCAGGAGGCGGGGTGTGGGCGGGGCAGAGCCGTGCTTTGTGTGTCCATAAGAGTTCACTCAGAAGTCAGCATGTACAAGTGCCACCAGAGCAAGCAGCTTGCTCGGGGGACACTCAACAGGGGGGGATGAGCTAGGAGTGCTGGCGGGAGACCCAAGATGATGAGGATTGGGGTTGCTCTGTGCAAAAACCATTCCATATGACATTTTTGTTATTAAAAAAAAAGAAATAAAAGCTGAACCTTTAGAATCACTTTAAAGTCCAGTCTGGGTGGCAACCATGGTTCCTTTCATAGATACAGTGAAATGAGTAAGCATAGCACCTATTGACAGAAAGTGTGCTACTCATAGGATTACGAGGGGAAAAAAATGGGAGGAAAAAATGAAAAGATTCTAACTCATGCAACCTTGAAGGTATTGATAGGCCACATGCACCTTACATTAGCTAACGCATGTTGCCAGAATTCAAACCAAATCAGCTTTCTAGATAAAGTTCTTAATAAACTGAAAGCCTTCACACATGGATTGATGGTGTTAGGTGGAGGCTTTAACTTGCCACTAGACTTAAATTGGACTTTTCAAATAGAAAGTTCTCTTTGTCTTATAAAGCCTTAAACACATCAAGAAACAAGTCCAATCCTTACATCTTATTAATAATTGAAACCCCCACTCTAATGACGGGGCTATAACTTCTATTCTTTTCACCACAATAAGTACAAAAGTTCTGAATACTTTTTTCTTCTCTTAAGATCTATTACGCCTTATAAATGCTTCCATTCATCCAGAAACATTTTCTTTTCATATTATTGCATCAATGCTTTTAACCCCGGGAAGACAACATGCCAAATATTAGAACTGGAGACTCGTTATTGCTCTCCTCAGAGGGAAAAATACACTGAACTGACAACAACTTTACCGAAACTTACTTGACATTCTGTAAATCCAAACTAGGCGGACAGTCTTCTAAGGTATTTTACAAAGTAGCAAAAGCAGCAAATATCTAGCAAGGGACTCAAAAGAAAACATTGCTAAAATCAAATCAATTAGAGATCAAAAATCCCCAAGGTTACCTCATTACAGCCCCAAAATAGTGATCAATAAATTGCTACAACATACCCTTTTTTTTATTAGACCTTCGTGAAGCAGGCATTACACCAGACAGAGAGGTGAGGGAGACCCCTATAAAGACCCTTTTCATTGTTGATTTCATGAGACGGAAGAATATTGGGGGCATTACTGTCAGAAACCATGAAATCAGACCGAGACAGAAGTACAGTTAAATCGCACTTCTTTAATAATAAAAGTAAAAAGAACAAACGTAGTCAAAACAAAGTTCAGTAACCGGAATGGATAGTCAGTCAAGACAGAAGTCAGGGATCAAAGTAGTGGAACAGCAAGCAAGATCTGGAGACAGAAGGGATGTCAGCAAAGCAAGTCTTTAAACAGGAACGCAGGAGATTCTTGTGATGTGACCAAGGCGAAGGCAGAGCTCCTCTGGACTGGACTTAAGTAGGCAGGACTGACTTGCAGGATCATCAACAGCTGAGTAACTGTGGAGAGAGATGGAAGCTGGCAATTAGCCGACAGCTGAGCGGCCAGCTAAGAGAAGGAAGGGCTGAGCCCAGCCCTGACAATTACTCTGCCTATGGACATGGAAAAGACCTTTGACAGGGTTGTCTGGAATTTGCTAAACTGCAAGATTTACCTTCTAGGTCTTCTACCATACATACTCTAAACCTTCTGCCAGAATGAAAACAAATTACTTCCTATTTTAAGAATTTGCTATTATTTTTTGGACATGATGAGGTTTCCCTCTGCCCCTCCTCGTTTTCATTTTAAATATTAAACCTTTCATTAGAACTATCAACTCTACCAGTATTAGAGTTGTTAGAGTGGGCTTTAATGACTACCATGTAGTCTTCCCAGATGACTTGATTTTCTATATAAAACAACCTTTAACCACTGCCCCTAATCTTCTAAAGTTATTTGAAGAATATGGCTGCCTTTCCAATTTCAAAATCAATTTTCTAAGCCAGAGGTCCTGAACATAACTAACCTACTAGCAACACCAGATACCCTTATATTCTTCCCCTTTCCCTTCAAGTGGACATCCTCCAATTTACAATATATAGGTGCAAATATCAAAACCAAACTTTACAATTTGGTGGCAGCTAACTTTATACCATTACTTCAATGTACTGTATTGCCCAAGATCTCAAAAAATTGGACATTACACATTTCGTATGCCTTGGTAGGATGGCAACAATTAAAATTAATGTATTTCTCTGTTTTTCTATATCTAATGCAAATGCTTCTATCAGCCTACCTTCCACATCTCCAAAAAGAGCCAAATCCATTATCAGTTGGGTGGCATGGAAGACAGTGAAGACCAAGCTACCTCTTACTTGTCTTACCATATTATACCACTTGATCTTTGCCTATGTGATACTCCTCTTTTCCTTTTCATGCATCCTTTTTCATGCATGTCTCATGAAGTGTTGATGTATGTTAAATAAAAATGTAATTTATTAAAATAAAAAATAAATACATAGGAATGTAATGCCAGACTAAAACCGGATGAAAGAGTCCTAGATAATTTTAATTGTTGGTAACAACATAAGAGCAGCAACAACATTGTTGAGTAGCTCAAGTTGTTGAGTAGCAATGGTCTCCACTGGTTCTAATACAGATTTATGAAGTCACTGTCCACCCAGGTTTTATCCTGGGTTGAGCTCTGATGTTGCCCCTGAAATATGTTGACTGTATTTTGTATGACTTTTTTTTTTTACCAAAAATTAAAATTAACTTGAACTTTGATCCAATTTTGGTCTGGTGATCCTTTCTGTATTTATATATTTTGATTTACCGTTTGGTCCCCATCTAGGGAAGTCTTTCTGTGTGGTATCTACCTTGCCAGAAGGTTGGAGTTTGTCTGATATTTTTCCCCATCTGACTACACTTGCCAGTCTAAAAGTTCCCAGCTCATCTTTGAGTATATATTTCTAGATTTACAGTAGCTACCCATGGCATCCATACTTTAGTGTATTAAGCGTTCCTGTCTGAAAATATGGCGTAAATCTTTTTATGTATCATTGCTTGGGTGATCTTGTTTTTGCTCTTGCTGAGGCAAAAATATGGGGTTTTTCCATGCCTTGGCTATTTTGTTTTTTGGCTGCCACGATTCCTTTTAATTGGAATCTATTCACAAATTATTTCACAAGATTTCACACAGGTGTTTAAATATTTTGGATAATTGGTTGAGTAAACAAGGCTATAAAATGTAATTTAAAGACTACTAAAAGGAAGAGGAACTGTTTACGCCTTGGCATAGTACGACACTCAAAAAAGTATAAAGATCTATCCTTTCAGCTTAACTAATCACTGAAAGCTACTCTCAGACAAGTGACTACAAGACAGGACTAGCAACTCAACTATCAGCCTTCAAACCTGAATCGGGGCTTCCATAACCATGAATAAAATCTTCATCCTTTTGATCTT
This sequence comes from Lithobates clamitans, assembly GCA_037952925.1. Taxonomy (NCBI): domain Eukaryota; kingdom Metazoa; phylum Chordata; class Amphibia; order Anura; family Ranidae; genus Lithobates; species Lithobates clamitans. Next base: position 776,200 of record JBBGZY010001740.1, on the reverse strand, counting down.
GAGCTGTTTGGTAATTACAGGTAAGAAATACTTAAAATTGTATTTTATTATTTATTTTGTGCCAACATACTAAGCAGAGTATCCTTTCACATTAGAGCTTGTCTTTTGTAGGAAAACTTAAGTTTAGGCCCTCCACTTACTCATAGGCTCTCTAAAGGCAGTCAGTTATAGTACATGTAGACCCTAACAATTAACTTCTCTTATTTGCTCCTACATTGCCTGTTAAAGTGGAACTAAACTCTCTCAATCAACATTAACCATTTTAATCCGTATGCTTCTAGCATTCATAAATATATAAAAAGGTCATTTATACTTACTTGTTTTAAACTTTTTCATTTTACATTTCTTCAGTTGCTTCCTGGTTTCTGGCCTAGGCCAAAATATTGTCATACATCCCAAGAGCATCTTTTTCTTTCATCTGAAAGAGGGGCTTTCTCAGCTAAGCACACCCTCCTGTCTGCATGCCTGACCTAAGGGCAGATGGATTCCAAGAAGTAAATGCTAAATGAATCATCTGCCCTTACTGAAGATGGCAGCTGCTAGAAATAATAGGGGGATGTTTTTCAAAGTGATTTCTCAACAAAATAAAGCATGGAGACATGGATGAATGGGCAAGTTTGCTTTGAATACTAAAATAAATTAAATAGCATTTTCAGTTTGCGGTGCTCAGACATAGTTAGGTTCCACTTTAAATATACTAAAGTCTCAGTTTTTTTTCATGTTATACTTACCTACTTTGTGCAGTAGTTTTGTACAGAGCAGCCCCGATCCTACTTCTCGGGTCCCTCACCGACACTTCTGGCCCCTCCCCCTACCTTCCCCCATTGCAAGCAGCTTGCTATGGGGGCACCTGAGCCGAGCCCCTGCTCTGCCTGTCCATTCAGACACAGAGCCAAGATTCGGCCCTGCCCCCTCTCTCTCCCCGCTGTGCTGCCATCTCAGCCAATGAGGAGGAAGAGTCCCTGGCAGCCGAGTCTCTTGTGCAACATTGCTGGATAGAGATGGGGCTCAGGTAAGTATTACGGGGGGCTGTTGCACACAGAGAGCTGGAATGCATTACGATAAAAAAACATCTGACTTTACAACCACTTTAAAGTATAACTAAAGACAAAACTTTAACTTTTGGATAGAGAGGGAGAAGAAAACTTGTCTGTTTTCATTGCTTTCTGTGCCCCACGTTAGGGAGATTCCCCCTCTCTATTTGTCCTGTTTATCATTATCATTGAAGGTGAATGTAAAAGAAAATCACAAATTTTGGGTTGTCCCCCAGAAAAGTGATAGAGGCAAACTCTTCCAATGGGAACACTAGTTCTGGTGACCTGGGAGAGCCCCAGAAAATTCCCTTAATTTGCAGGGATTTCCTCTCACTTCTTGTTTGGCTATGGAAAGGAAGTGAAGGTAAATCTCCCCAGTGGGAAAAAAAAAATCTGACAGGTTATAACCCTCCCTTACTCTGTCCAAAATGAAAAAAAAAAAACAAAAAAAAAAAATTGTTTCATACTTATCGTAATTACAGGGACCCTACATTAACCACCAACGTAACTGGGGACAGTACACTGATCCCCTGTGTAATAGGGGACCGACACTCACTGTAACTGGGGACACTTCACTAGACCAATGTAACTGGTGGTACTACATTGACCACCAATATTATGGGAAGCCTACATTGACCACCAATATTATTGGGGCCCTACATTGACCACCAACATTATTGGGGCCCTACATTGACCACCAATGTAACTGGGGGCAGTACACTGACCCCCAGTATAATAGGGGAACATCACTAGCTGTAACTGGGGATACTCCACTAGACCAATGCAAATGGTGGTACTAAACTAACCACCAATGTAACTGGGGGACAATACTGACCCCAAAAGTGATAGGGGCACTACACTAACTGTAAGCAACAGCAATATTACAGGGACCCTACATTAACCACCAATGTAACTTGGGACAGTACACTGACCCCCAGTGTAATAGGGGACTGTCACTCACTGTAGCTAGGGACCTTTCACTGGAGCAATGTAACTAGTGGTAGAAAACTCACTGCCAATGTAACTGGGGGGACGATATTGAACCGTAAAGTAATAGGGACACTACACTAACTGCAAGCAGGGGTACTACAGTCACCATCAATGCATCTGGGGGTACTAACCTGACAATCAATGTACCGGGGCACTACATTGACCACCGATATTATGGGGACCCTACATTGACCACCGATATTATGGGGACCCTACATTGACCACCAATGTAACTGGGGACAGTACACTGACCCCCAATGTAATAGGGGACCGTCACTCACTGTAACTGGGGACACTTCACTAGACCAATGTAACTGTAAACTGACCACCAAAGTAACTGGGGGGACTATATTGACCCGTAAAGTAATAGGGGCACTACACTAACTGTAAGGTACTACACTGACCATCAATACAATTCGAGGTACTAAACTGACTACCAATTTAACTGGGGCACTATATTGATCACCAATATTACAGGGGCACTACATTGACCACCATTGTAACTAGGACACTTCACTGATCCCCAGTGTAATTCGGGAACTGCACTGACTGCAACAGGGTACACTTCACTGTACTAATGTAACTGGTGGCACTAAACTGACCGCTAATGTAACTGGAGGGGCTACCCTGACTCCCCCCATGTAATGGGGCAGTACCCTAACCATAGGTGTGTGCAGCCTATTGCATTAGGGTGTGCATCTCAAAGCTCCAACACACATGCCTGTGTGTGTGTGTGTGTGTGTGGTTATATGTAACACAGTTTACTAAGCTTCAGTTATATATGAACACAATGAGTGATCGGTACTGATCAATCACTGTGTTCATTCAGAAAAGTTTAGGGTGTGCCCAGGCACATCCAGCACACCCTGTGCACACGCCTATGACCCTAACTGTAATTGAGGGCCCTACACTGACCGTCAATGTAATTGGGGGTACTAAACTAAACCAATGTAACTGGGGCACTACACTGACCAATAACATTGCAGCAACACTTATCAGCAATGCAACTGGGGGAATTTGATTGAACATCAATAAATTGGAGTCACTACATTGACCATTTCTTATACATGTACATAATGGTATTTCTGTTCCTGCTAATTATTTCATATGATTACTTTTGGGTTGTTAATCCCTATGTCTTACCTTTTCCAATTTCAGGCCAGCTGACCACCACATGCAATCGGTGCTGGAATATTGGCTCAACCAAATGCTGTGATGAAGACAAGCTTCAATGTGATGGATCAGGTTGCATGACCTCGTCGGAGTACTGCAAAATCAGTAAGTGGGATTGTGTCTTCTCAGCCGTGGCTCTAGAACCAGTAGAAGTCATGGACACATCTTCCCTTGTTTAAAGGGTGAAATGTATTTAAAGGAAACTATGATGGCATTTGGTCAATTTAGAATTTCTAGAACGTTTTCAAATATATAAATGTACATTCTATTCCATTCTATTCCATTCTATTCCATTTTTTTAAAATTAATTTTATAACATTTATTTTAGCAAAAAAGGGTGCTTTCATGGTGTTTCCATGACAACCAACCATACTAGCCCAGGGGGTGAACAAGAAGAAATGAAATAGACTCCTCCATCCATGCTGTTTATATACCTTGGACTGTCTACTTTCCAAAAAGGGGTGATCTGGGGGGTATTTGTACTGCTCTGGCATTTTAGGGGCTCATAAAATGAGGCCATCAGTACATCAGAATCGATTGCTTTTCAAATACACCGTACATCCCATAGTTTTTAGACTTTATAACTTTCCTACAGACTAAATAATAAACACTGAATTGGCTTATTTTCACCAAAGAAATGGAGCAGAATACATTTTGGCATAAATTTATGAAGAAAGATAATTTATTTTCAAAAGTTTATAACAGAATTTTTGGATCTTTTTAAATGTATTTGTTAAAAAAAAATAAAAAATGCTTCAGCCCCGGAAGATTTGGCTGCTGAATGACCGGGCCATTTTTTGTGATTCGGCACTGCGTCAATTTAACTGATAGGTGCGCGGTCCTGCGGCGCTGTACCCAAACAGAATTGACATCCTTTTTTTACCACAAATAGAGCTTTCTTTTGGTGGTATTTGATCACCTCTGCGTTTTTTATTTATTGCGCTATTAACAAAAAAGTGCGACAATTTTGAAAAGAAAACACAATATTTTGTACTTTTTGCTATAATAAATATCCCCATTTTTTTTTTAAAAGCAATTTTTTTCCTCAGTTTAGGCCAATATGTATTCTTCTACATATTTTTGGTAAAAAAATTTGCAATAAGCGTATATTGAATTGTTTGCGCAAAACTTTTAGCGTCTGCAAACTACATCTACAGTGATCTGCGAATTTTATCGGGACTGCGACATTATGGCGGACACATCAGACACTTTTGACACATTTTTGGGACCATTGTCATTTATACAGTGATCAGTACTATACAAATGGACTGATTACTGTTTAAATGACACTGGCAGGGAAGGGGTTAACACTAGGGGGCGATCAAGGGGTTAACTGTGTTCCCTAGTGTGTGATCTAACTAAAGGGGGAGGGGACTGTATAGGGGAGATGACAGATCGCTGTTCATACTTTGTATGAACACACGATCTGTCTCTTCTCCCCTCAGAGAACCGGGATCTGTGTATTTACACACACAGATCCTGGTTCTTGGTGTGTCACGAGCAATCATCGCGCCCGCCGGGCACTTGCATCGGCTCTGGAGGGCGAACAGCGGGTGGCCACAGGGTGAAGCGACGTTACATAAGGTCGTTTCACCCGGCCGTGCCATTCTGCCACAGTAAAAGTGCAGCGGCTAGTCAGCAAGTGGTTAAATACCACCAAAACAGAGTAATTGTCATTCAAAGTGTGACAACGCTGAAAGCGGAAAATTGACCTGGGCAGAAAGAGGGTGAAAGTGTCTTATATTGAAGTGGTTAAGTACAGAAAAATGTTTGTTGATCCTGCCAGAATGTTAGTGTCTTTGTAACGCCCTGTGCACCGAACTGATATCTCAAACAATGGTTTCAACTATTCTAGCAAAAGCTCTGCTTTAAACTACGAAACACCACCTCTATCATAGGCGTGTGCAGCCCAAAGCTCAAACACACATGCTTGTGTGTGTATAGATAATGTAAGAAAGAGAAGTATGGTAGCACTTCACTAACCACTTCAGCCCCAGAAGGATTTGCCCCCTTAATGACCAGGCCATTTTTTGTGATACGGCACTGTGTTACTTTAACTGACAATTGCACAGTCATGCAACGTTGTACCTGAATGAAATTTATGTCCTTTTTTTTCCCACAAATTTAGTTTTCTTTTGGTGGTATTTGATCACCTCTGCCGTGTTTATTTTTTGAGCTATAAACAAAAAAAGACTGACAATTTTGAAAAAAAAAAAAAAAAAACCTTTTTACTTTCTGCTATAAAACGCATCCAAAAAAAAAAACCAAAAACAAATTTCTTCGTCAATTTAGGCCAATATGTATTCTTCTACATATTTTTGGTAAAAAAAATCCCAATAAGCGTATATTGATTGGTTTGCACAAATGTTATAGCGTTTACAAACTACGGGATATATTTCTGGACTTTTAAGTTATTTTTTATTTTTTACTAGTAATGGCGGTGATCAGCGATTTTTTAGCGGGACTGCGACATTGCGGCAGACAAATCTGACCCTGAATGACAATTTTTTGGGACCAGTGACACCAATACAGTGATCAGTGCTAAAAAAAAATTGCACTGATCACTGTATAAATGACATTGACATAAAGGGCGATCAAAGGGATAAATATGTTCCCTGTTTGTGCTTTCTTACTGTGTGGGGGAAGTGCTGACAGGAACAACACAGAGATCGCTGTTTCTAATCACTAGGAACAGCAGATCTCCATGTTGTCCCCTGTCAGAACGGGGATCTGCCTTGTTACATAGGCAGATTCCCGTTCTTCCTCTCTGTGAAGCGATCGAGGGTGGCATGGGCTCCTCCTCTGTGCAGTGGGGCGCACGCGCCCACACTATCTATTGCGTGAAACGATGTACAGGTACAGTACGTTGATTCGCACAATAGCGCCGCCCTACTGCAGTATATATGCGGTGGGCGGTTTTTAAGTGGTTAATGGCAGAACCGGTCAGAGGGCGATATTTCCCATCTCCCCCCCGACACACAGAGCGATAATGCTAATGTGCACAGGGTGATTAGGGTGTGCCCAGGCACACCTGGCACACCCCCCCTGCGCACGCCTATAACCTCTATGTAATGGAGATGCGTGGAGGGTAAGGTGTGTGTAGTCTAAATCAGGAGTAATCTGCTTAAGGTGACAATGAGGCTCCTCCATAGACACAGTACACCGAAGGACAACAACTGTGTTACTGGCAGGACCAGAACCATCAGGTAAAAATAAAAAAAAGAAAAAAAAAGAAAAAAAATATATAAAGGCTGGTAAACTGATATATACATTTTTTGTTTTCAAGTTACATTTTAATGTTTATTTTCTTTCTTTTTTTTTCCTTCCATCAGACAATGTGGACTATCATACAATACAGAAAGGCTGTTCATATCCAGAATTATGTGATCAATGCTTTTCTGTAACAACCAATGACAACTTTCTAGTCCGTGTGAGCAATAAATGTGGGGAAGGAGATGACAGCAATGCAGAACTGAACTATGACAGTAAGTTAATGTATCCTGTTCTATAAAAATAATAAATATGTTATAATAGAAAATGACTTTGACATACTTATCCAAACCAAACATGCCGATAAAGTCAGAGGGACAGTCAGAATTCCTGATTGGAAATTTTTGAAAGGCGTATCTAACAATTGCTGTCAAGTGGTTACTTCAATACTGGTTCTAATACACTGTAGATCAGTGAAGTCCATCCAGGTTTTATCCTTGAGCCCTGATGAAGGGGGTTTGTGGCTACAAAACATGTTGGGTAGTTTTATATAACTTCTTTTTACCAACCATAAAAATTATTTTGGACTCTTTTGTCTGGTTTTAGTCTGGTGTTTTTTTTCTGTAATTTTATGGTTTGAGCTATTTTTGGATTCCTATCAGGGAAGCCTCGTTGTGCGGGAGCTACCTCTCCAGAGCTATTGATCTTGTTTGAAGTCTTCCTTCATCTGACTACACAGTCTAATGCCGCGTACACACGACTGGTCTTTCTGTCAGACCGAAGTCTGATGGTCTTTCCAACAGAGTTCCGACGGACTTCGGCTGAAACTGACTTGCCTACACAGGATCACACCAGTCTGTTCATTTAGAACGTGATGACATACGACGGGACTAGAAAAAGGAAGTCCAATAGCCAGTAGCCAATAGTTGCCCTTGTGTTGTTCTTGGTCCGTCGGATTAGCATACAGACAAACGGTTTTCCCGATAGGAACTGATTCCGCCGGAAAGATTTGAAACGTGTTCTATTTCTAGGTCCGTCGGAATTTTTGAAAAAAAAAAAAGGTCCGATGAAGCCCACACACGTTCGGAATGTCCGATGGAATGGTTCCGTCGGACCTTTTCTGCCGGAAAGTCCGGTCGTGTGTACGCGGCATAAGGCCCCTTTTACACGGGCGCCTCCGTTTGCTGAACTCCGCTTGCTCAGTGGGGGATCGCTCTACTGATCCCCTCCGAGCAGGTGGATGACAGGTTCATCTCTGCTTACTCAGCAGAGCGGAGACGGACCCAGCCTGTCTATGGGAAGATTGGATGAAAATGGACCGCCTGTCCGTTTTCATCCAATCATATCCGACTTGATCCGCTAGATGGATGGAAAATAGGACCACCATCCATTTGGATTTTGTGGACAGGTTCAGATTGGATAACAGCGGATGTCAGTGGACATGTTGCCACTGACATCTGCTGCTCCATAGGAGTGAATGAAGTGTCCGATCAGATCCACCTGAAAAACTGACAGGTTAACCTGATCGGACAACCCGTTTGAAAGGGGCCTAACAGTTTCCCAGGGTCTCTTTGAACATGTTGTTTTCTTATCCTCTGTTGAACCCTGATAAAGGGGGCGTGTTGCCCCGAAATGACTTGGGTGTTACATTACTTTTTTTTTTTTTTTTACAAAGCATTAAAATAATTTTGGTCCTACTAATCCCTAATTGCGGCACACATGTAAGATATTGTGGCAAACCTTGGAGTGAAAGCAATAATTCTAGGGACACTAGTTGGTTAACTCTAAACCAGCCTTTTTCAACTGGGCATCCTGGGGTGCCTTGAGGTTTCTTCAAGGGTGTCTTGAGGTTTCTTTAGGGGTGCCTTGACAAAATGCCTTAAAACTGCCCAAAAATTGTATACAAGCTGACATGTGGATGAAGCCTGCCTTTTAGTTACACAAAGCCACAGGTTTTCATTGTGCACCATTACAACCTTCTAGCTGTCGGTGTCCTAATGACCAATGGCATCATCCGTTGATGTGGAAGATGTCAGTCTTCTCCATAGCATTCTTGTATCCCCCTCTCTTGCCCCTCTCCATTAGTTGAGTGATGGCGAAAAACCAAGGGAGAAGAGAAACATTGGAATACTAGTCAGTACCAGTTTGCGAAGTTGTATTTGCTTTGCATGCATAAATCACCTGTAACGTTGGGTGTCCTACTTTGTGTGGCTGTTGCTGCATTATGTAGAACTATTAGGATGGTTTTTATATTTTAGAATGGGGTGCCTCGAGACTGCCCATAAAGGGGGCCTTGAGATTGTCCATGATTTTTAAAGGGTTCCTTGACTACAAAAAGGTTAATAAACACTGCTCTAAACTGATAACCTATAAAGAATTTTTAAGCCTCGCCATTCAAATTTTGGGTACCAGAGTTTTTTTTGCGATATGCACAATTGCCCAGCCAGGACAGAGGCTTTTGGAGGCCTGCAAGGTGGCCTCTTCCCCACTGACTATGTGCCCTGGCATTTAAGGGAACATTACTCTTTGGGAGGTGTTCTTGTTTTTGATTCAACTTCATGTCTCCACAAAATACACAGACTCTGGGAATCTAGGCCCGGGATCCATGTTTAGGGCCTAGATACCTGATTACCAACAATGACTGCTTCAGACCGTGAGGCTCAAAACAGATGTTAATATCATCAGCTCAAAGTAAACTGATTCTGCAGTTTCCTGATATAATCTGTTTAAGGTGTTATGTGTCAAGTGTATTTCTCCCATTATTAACCGAGTCACCTATTGTTTCTGTCAGTCTGCTAGTATTGTGTGCACTCCACCTAGGTTGATTTAAGTGATTAGTTAATTAGCTCAAGTTAATTATATCACGCTCAGCAATTAGTTGCTAGAGGTGGATTAGCATATAGTATATGTTGGTTGTTCCATAGTTATGTTAATTATATTCCTGTATTCAGTTTCCTTTGCATACAATGATGTGATCAGGCTCACCTGACCTGGTGTACTATAAATTCTGTATGAGTTTTCAATAAACAGTTCCAGTTCTCATACAAGCTATGGTCGGCTAGTCTTGTATGCTCAGCTATAATATCTGGTTCCAGACTGGAGGATGCTATATCTTGACGGAAGCACGCAAGCTGGGTGCTGAACGGTTCCATCACAGTATTTACTTACTTGAAGCAACCTAACTTTTATATATTAACAAAAAATAGCTTAGAATACTGTGTTTGTTTTCACTAAAAATCATTTTAGTGGATTTTTTTCCCTGAAAATGTGGTTGACAACTGGGCAGATATCATGCCTCTACCATTATTTTATTCCCCAGGATCTTGCCTTTCAGATTTTTTTTTTGGGAGGGGGGGGGATATAGTAATTCCTATAGGTCACATGATGTGCAGGGCCGCTAGGCCAACAATTCCTTATGGTGGTGACATCATCTACTGGCTCTCTTTGCTCTAGGTGTTGTTGGAAGGGAAGACAGTCTCCTCCCCCTCTCTTCAAGCAAAGGAGCACCTTATTCCTGGGGGGGCAGTGGGGGTATCTGCATTTAAAAGATAGAGCTTAATCTTTGTCACTAACACTTAAGGTATAACTAAAGGGAAACTTTTTTTTTAGTTTTGGATAGAGTAGAGATGAATTAGAATGCTTGTTGGTTTTTATTGCTGTCTGTGCCCCCTATTGGTGAGATTCACCCTCTCTATTTGTCTTGTTTACCATTATCATTGAAACTGAAAGAGAAAGAAAATCCATAATTTGGGCTGTCCCCAGAAAAGGAAAAGAGGGGAAATCTTCGGATGGTGACACTAGTTCTGGTGACCTGGGGGGCCCCAGGGAATTCCCTTAATTTGCAGGGATTTCCTCTCACTTCCTGCTTGGCTATGGGACAGGAAGAGATGGAAAATCTCTGCAATGGAACACAGGTGGCAAAAAAAAAAAAAGTCTGGCATGGGTTATAACCCTCCCATGCTCTATCCAAAATGAAAAAAAAAAGTTTTGCCTGTAGTTCTACTTTAACTCTTAATGAAACTCTGCCATAAGAAAATAATGAAGGCATTGCTGAACTTTCCTTTTAAGAATGCTTGGTCCCTGACTGGAGTTTTCCTCCGGTGTGTTCTGAGATTACGACCCAGAAAAAGTACAAGAAGATTCTGACTCTTTTCTGGAACCCATTTATATCACATAGAACACTTTTCTAATGACAGGGTCACTTTATATGTAACACACTTAAATTAGTCATCAACCAAATACTTACGGGTCTTTAAAGTATATAAAACATCCCTTGAATGTCAGAAAAATTAGTGCAAGCTGAATGAAATGTCACCATATGTTTTCTAATAGATGAATTCTTGTATCATCAGCTCCATCTAGTGGTCAATATGCGGTATAGTTTTCTGAAATAATTCAACAAGAATTTATACCACATTCTGGCCACTAGTTGGATCTGATGATATAGGGATTATTCTATAAAAAAACATAAAGTGAAATTTTGTTCTGCTTGGAAATGTTTTTTTTAAATAGGCCCGTTAATTATGAATAGTTTATTATTTTCCATTTTTTTCCCCTCTAGCCAACATTTGTGACCTTCAGTTACAACCAAACGGCTTACAGTGTCCAAGCTGCTTCATAGATGGCAGCACCGATGTCTGCATGAGCACAGGATTTGTGGACTGCCTTGGATCTGAAACGGAATGCGTGGATTTTGGTGGACGTGTTATTTTTTCTGGTAAGTACCTATTCCTACTATCAATGTTTGCTAAAAGTCAAATGAAACCCTCAGTTTTATGCATCCTTAGCAGCTAATTCAACTTACTGAATATTCAGCTTCTTTATCTTTTAATCCTGATATACACTATATTGTCAAAAGTATTGGGACACCTGCCTTTACACATACATGAACTTTAATGGCATCCCAGTCTTAGTCCGTAGGGTTCAATATTGAGTTGGCCCACCCTTTGCAGCTATAACAGCTTCAACTCTTCTGGGAAGACCGTCCACAAGGTTTAGCAGTGTGTCTATGGGAATGTTTGACCATTCTTCCAGAAGCACATTTGTGAGGTCAGACACTGATGTTGGATGAGAAGGCCTGGCTCGCAGTCTCCACTCTAATTTATCCTAAAGGTGTTCTATCGGGTTGGGGTCAGGAGTCTGTATAGGCCAGTCAAGTTCCTCCCCAAACTCACTCATCCATTTCTTTATGGACCTTGCTTTGTACACTGGTGTGCAGTCATGTTGGAACAGGAAAGGGATGAGGGGCTGGGGCGAGTCCTTATGGGTTGTGGTGGTCCATTAGTCCTGGATGATACTCCTTGTTGCACACCGAATAGGGCAGCCTGTTGAAGAGTAGAAGGACTCTGTGTAAAGAAAAGGAGAGAGGAGCAGCGCCGATCTGAGTGTAGCAGTAAAACAATCAGCTTTTAATGACAAGTAATGCACTTACTAGAAGGCAGGTAAGTGTAGGCACAGCAGTGGTTGACAGCCAAGTGGGGAGCAGAGGTCGGTGATATCAACTGGGAAGCGCGGGGTCATCATGTCCAATGGCGCCGGTGGTTTCCAGGGTCTCGGACTGGATGGTGGAGGTGCAGGAGGAAGCTGTCACTGGTCTTCTGATGTTTCACAGGCCTGATGAAGGAGCATGCATGCTCCGAACGCGTGCATCGACACAGCCTGTTAAACACCAGAAGATCAGTGACAGCTTCCTCCTGCGACTCCACCATACAGCCCGAGACCCCGAAAACTACTGGCGCCATCGGGCATGATGACACTGTGCTTTCCATCTTATATCACGGACCTCTGCTCCCCACTTGGCTGTCAACCATTGCTGTGCCTACACTTACCTGCCTTTTAGTAAGTGCATTACCTGTCTTTAAAAAAGCAGATTGTTTTATGGCCTCAAATAGACTCTGCCTGACCCAAGATGACTGCCAGTCATATGGGGCTGTATCATCCAATCAGATAGCTTTCCTAGTGACCCAGGAAACCATAGAAGAACCAAGTTCCCCCTGACTTCCCCTCCAATTGCAATGCTGCAGCAGTCGAGCGCCACCTACAGTGGAAAAAATAGATTGAACCTGCCTACGCACATGCTTGCCTCCTCCCTCTTTCCTTGCCTGCCAGGCTTCATGTTCAGGTAAGGGTCTAGTATGGAATTTAGGGGCACTCCAGGAAAAAAAAATGTGATGTCCCCTTTAGAATTCATACCAAACCTAAAGGGCCTGGAATGAACTGTGGGGGGGACCCAATTTTAATTTTATTTTTTGTGGGGTCCACAAATAACTTCTAGATAAGGGTCTGGTATAGATGAAGGAAGCAGCTGAAGCTGTCATAAGCTATATTTTTTTCTTTGTAAATGCCAGGATTTTGTTAGTAGGTTGTATGCATTGTACAGATGTGCAACTTCACAGGCAGGTTAAGGGCATCCCTTTGCATGTTTTTGAAAGGAATCTTTATTGTTGCCCTTTTCTTGCCGACCGCCTAACTGTAAATGTACGTCATTACTTTGATGTTAAATACCGGGGTAATAGCAGCAGCTAGCTGCCATAATCCAGGTATCTTTTTTTCAGTCAGGTGGTCGGCCTTCATATAAAAGTGGTCCCAGCAACGGATCCACCACAGGATCACTTTTATAGGCAGTGGGAGAGGTGCCCCCCCCTACCTTCCCGCAGCTTCCTGGTTGTCTCCGAGCTTACTGGAGCCGTCGGTAAGCCCAAAACCAATCCGATCCTACTGATGCCTGGGCAGGAAACAAGATGGCCCCTACTCGGCTCTATGTCCTTGGAGGACCAGAGCGATGCCTGACCTCACTTCCACCTCTCGGCCTTAAAGGTTTTTTTTACCCCCATCTTAACCACTTCCATAGCGGGCCTTGGAGGACCAGAGCGACGCCTGACCTCACTTCCACCTCTCGGCCTTAAAGGTTTTTTTTACCCCCATCTTAACCACTTCCATACCGGGCCTATTCTTGTAAAAATCCAAATTTTTTGCTAGAAAATTACTCAGAACCCCCAAACATTCTATATATTTTTTTAGCAGACACCCTAGGGAATAAAATGGCAGTCATTGTAACTTTTTATCTGGCACAGTATTTGCGCAACAATTTTTCAAATGTGTTTTTCTTTCTGAAAACAGTTTCATGATTTAAAAAAATAACAAAACAGTAAAGTTAGCCCAATTTTTTTATATAATGTGAAAGAAGATGTTACGCCGAGTAAATAGATACCCAACATGTCACACTCATGGAATGACGCCAAACTTCAGTACTTAAAAATCTCCATAGGCGACGCTTTAAAATTTTTTACAGGTTACATGTTTAGAGTTACAGAGGAGGTCTAGTGCTAGAATTGTTGCTCGTGCTTTAACGCACGCGGTGATACCTCACATACGTGGTTTTAACAGCGTTTACGTATGTGGGCGGGACTAACGTGTGCGTTTGCTTCCGGGGACAGGGGCATTTTAAATTTTTTTTTTTATTTTACTTTATTTTTTTTATTTTTGGTCCTCTTTACGGAGAGATGCGGGGTCCATAAGACCCAACATCTCTCCTCCAGGCTGAAAAGTATGAGATCGGGAAAAAAAATCCACAAGCTCATGCTTACCAGCCGCAATTGCGGCTTTGTTTACATCCGCGGCCGGACGTGACGTCATAACGTCGCGCCCCGGGCCTCCAACGGTCATAGAGATGACTGGTGACCGTTTGGTCACCGGAAATCTCTATGGTCGTCACCGGTCGATTCTTTCTTCGGGTCCCCGATGGCACAGGAGAGCCCGGAGAAGCACCGGATAGCGACTGGAGGGGGGGATGTCCCCTCCCGTCGCCTGTAAGAATGATCAAGTGGCAGAACTGCCGCTATGATTGTTCTTATGGTGCACAGAATCGCCGGCTGAAAACGAGGATATCTGAATGATGCCTGTAGCTGCACCCGTCATTCAGATATTCCCACTGAAAGTCAAGGACGTCATATGATGTCCTTGGGCGGGAAGTGTTTAAAGTCAAAATTACTTTTTTTTTTTTTGGTAAATGAGAGACCTGGGATCTCTCAATAAAGAGGACCTGTCTGCTTATTTCTATTACAATGGATGTTTAAATTCTTGTAATAGGAATAAAAGTGATCAAAAAAAAAAATTAAGGGACAGTGTAAAAATAAAAAATAAAGCTAAATAAATAGTAAAAAAAAAAATGTAAAGCACTCCATCGCTCCGAGCTCTCGCGCAGAAGCGAATGCATACGTAAGTCATACCAGCATATGTAAACAGTGTTTAAACCACACATGTGAGGTTTCGCCAGGAATGGTAGAGCGAGAGCAATAATTCTAGCCCTAGACCTCCTCTGTAACTCTAAACAGGTAACCAGAAAATTTTTTTTAAAACGTTGCCTATGGACATTTTTAAGTACCGTAGTTTGTCGCCAATCCATAAAGTGTGACATGTTAGGTATCTGTTTACTCAGCGTAACATCATCTTTCACATTTTACAAAAAAAAGTAGGCTAACTTTACGTTTGTTTTTTTAATTCATTAAAATTTATTTTTTTCCCCAAAAAAATGCGTTTAAAAGACTACTGTGCAAATTCAGTGTGACATAAAATATTGCAACGACCACCATTTTATTTTCTAGGGTCTCTGCTTTAAAAATAAATAAATTTATATATATATATATATATATATATATATATATAGATAGATAGATAGATAGATAGATAGATAGATAGATAGATAGATAGATAGATAGATAGATAGATAGATAGATAGATAGATAGATAGATAGATAGATAGATAGATAGATAGATGTTTAGGGTTACATATTTCCCAGGACATTGCCCCCCCCCCCCCCCAAAAAAAAATCTTTTCTATGTTATTTGTCCCATTTTATTTGTTCCAAAAATCTTCCTCCATAAATCTTCTTCCAAAAATCTTCTACACCTTTTTTTAGTTTTCTTGCTGAATTTAATCACATACAGTAATCCCAATGGTTGACAAAAGAGACCAACATAAAAAAAAATAAGGAATATATTATCACTAATTGTAAATAATAAAAATTGTAATAATACATTTTTTTTCTGGCAAATTATAAACAAAAAGATTGCTGTTTGAGCAGTGTTATGCCGAGTTTTATTCATACTTTAGGTATTATGGAAAATAAAGCTTTATTTCAATATCTGAATTTGACTTGCAGATGGAATAGCAAGGGATGTGTCGGTTAAAGGATGCATTACCAAAGGTGGTTGTGCCTATGGGTTTGTAGCAATACCTGGAGGCAAGGAAGTGAATAGGAAACGTTTGGTTTGTACACCTGCAATGCCGAAAGCATAGAATGTGGTACATCACCATACAAGAAATGCACATCAGACCCTGCATCATTTAGGAATAGCAAACCTGTATAAGAGATGAAATGTAGAAAAAATACGCTTTGCATAAGAACGCTGTCAATTAAATCCATCAATGAAAAGAAAATGGTCAATGTGCTTAATAAATATTAACAAAATCTTGGACTCTTTGTGTCATTTTTTTTTCACATGCTTTTGCTCAGTATTGTACACTATATTACCAAAAGTATTGGGACGCCTGCCTTTACACGCACATGAACTTTAATGGTATCCCAGTCTTAGTCCGTAGGGTTCAATATTGAGTTGGCCCACCCTTTACAGCTATAACAGCTTCAACTCTTCTGGGAAGGCTGTCCACAAGGTTCAGCATAGCTCCCAACTGTCCCTGATTTTGAGGGACTGTCCCTGATTTGGAGCAATGTCCCTCTGTCTCTCATTCTTCCTCATTTGTCCCTCATTTTGGTCTGATCTATATAAATGTATATAAAATTCACTTTTTATCTATCAAAAAGTGTTTTCCAGCGCTAAACCTTTCATCTGATTCCTAAATTGCTGCATTTGTAAATTTCAAAAGCCAATATAAAGGAATAGTAGTGGTAATTGGGTGGCACAGTGGTGTAGTGGGTAGCACTCTTGCCTAGCAGTAAAAAGGGTCGCTGGTGTGAATGCCAACCACGACACTACCTGCCTGGAGTTTGCATGTTCTCCCTGTGCCTGCGCGGGTTTCCTCCCACACTCCAAAGACATGCTGGTAGGTTAATTGGCTTCTGTCCAAAATTGACCCCAGTATATGAATGTGAG
The DNA here is from genome assembly GCA_037952925.1 of Lithobates clamitans. NCBI lineage: Eukaryota > Metazoa > Chordata > Amphibia > Anura > Ranidae > Lithobates > Lithobates clamitans. Next base: position 759,680 of record JBBGZY010001740.1, on the reverse strand, counting down.
TTGGAGAACTTGGATTGTGGGCTCCTTGAGGGTAGGGACCGATGTCAGTGTGCGATGTATGTGTGGAGCACTATATGTACCCCATTACATTCCCCCAGGTCAGTCTATCCCCCAGTACATTTCCCCAGGTCAGTCTGTCCCCCCAGTATAATCCCTCCTTTGTCAGTCTGTCCCCCCCTACATCTTCCCCAGTCCATATGTCCCCCAGTATAACCCCCCAGGTCAGTCTGTCCCCCAGTATAACCCCCCAGGTCTGTCTGTCCCTCAGTATAACCCCCAGGTCAGTCTGTCCCCCAGTATAATCCCCCCAGGCCAGTCTGTACCCCAGTATAATCCCCCCAGGCCAGTCTGTACCCCAGTATAATCCCTCAGGCCAGTAAAAAAACGGGAAGCCGATAGGAGGGGAGAGGGAGATAGGAGGACTGGTGCTGCAGGGCTGCCACTGATGTGTTCGGGTTTCAGGGGGACTGAAACTCGAACACAAGGTCTTAAACCCGGACTGTCCGGGTGAATCCCGGACAGGTGGCAACCCCACTCTGCCTGTGGGAGTCATGCTTGTAACTGTCAGCCTTGCAATGCCTCATGGGACTTGTACTTTCGCAACAGCTGGAGGGCCACCAGTTTGAGACCCTTGATTTAGAGGATTCGACCAATCCATCTGAGCTAAATTTTTTATTATAGAGGTGATGTAGGATCTAACTTGCTTAACGACTTCAGCCCCAGAAGATTTTACCCCCTTCCTGACCAGAGCACTTTTTACAATTTGGCACTGCACCACTTTAACTGACAATTGCGCGGTTGTGCACTGCTGTACCCAAACGAAATTTGCGTCCTTTTTTTCCCACAAATAGAGCTTTCTTTTGGTGGTACAATGGGGCAAAAAAGTATTTAGTCAGTCACCAATTGTAAATCAAGGGTTAGTGTGTGGGTGTAGCGCTGTCCTAATTTATAGAAATGCTTTGTAAGTCGTGTGTAGTCAAATCTCATATGTAAAGTTGCATATAAAATATAAACCAGAATCGCATATAACAAATTCAGCGAAAAAAAATATAAACCAAAAATAAAACAGCAAAGTGCCCCCCTTTTGTGGTGTGTGGGTGTAGCACTGTCCTAGTTTATAGGAATACTTGTGTAACCAAATCCCATGTGTAAAGTTGCATAAGAAAAATGTGAACAAAATCGCATATAACAAATAAACCAAAATAAACAGCAAAAGTGACCCCCTTTTGGTAGGGGGGGGGATAACAACTTTAACTAAAATATTCCATCCACATACAGTGATTAATGTAAAAGTCTTTAGCACACATAAAATTGCTGGATAATTGCATAGGTTAAATCATGACTGGTGCTCAGTGCAGCTTAAGTGAAAATCTTGACATCTTTGTGAATCAAGGCAAGTATTTATATTAAAATTAATCTGGGTGACCAGGTGCTCGTGTCTTGTGATCATGCGGCCACTCACCAGCTTCTTTAACCCCTGCAGGGGTAGTGCGCAGTCACAGTATATGCCACTGTGCGGCAATCCACAGGCTGTTTCTGGGTCACAGTGACGTTTTTGGCATAAGAAAAGAAAGAGGAGATTCCATAGCGTAAAACCATAAACACTCTTTATTGAACGCAGATGACAGAATGGTACTCACATTTGAGCAGTTTATAATAGGCAACCAAATGTCATCAAAACAGGAGAGTGTCAGATTCAAATTGATGATCCTCTGGGAGATGATGCAAAAGCGTCAAAATAGGCCACCACCTACGCGTTTCGTCATAGGGACGTCAACTGGAGCGTGCCAGCGACAGCCCCAAAACATCACTGCTCTAGAGATCTGCATGGAGGAATGGGCCAACATACCAGCAACAGTGTGTGACAACCTTGTGAAGACTTACAGAAAACGTTTGACCTCTGTCATGGCCAACAAAGGATATATAACAAAGTATTGAGATGAACTTTTGATATTGGCCAAATACTTATTTTCCACCATAATTTGCAAATAAATTCTTTCAAAAATCAGAAAATGTGATTGTCTGGATTTGTTTCCACATTTTGTCTCTCATAGTTGAGGTATACCTATGATGACAATTACAGGCCTCTCTCATCTTTTTACGTAGCAGAACTTGCACAATTGGTGGCTGACTAAATACTTTTTTGCCCCACTGTATTTGATCACCTCTGCGTTTTTTATTTTTTGCGCTATAAACAAAAAAAGAGAGACGATTGTGGAAAGAAAAAACAATATTTTTTACTTTTTGCTATTATTAATATCCCCAAAAATGTTTTTAAAAAACAAATTTCTTCATCAGTTTAGGCCAATATATTTTCTTCTGCATATTTTTGGCAAAAAAAAATCACAATACGCGTATATTGATTGGTTTGCGCAAAAGTTATAGTGTCTACAAACTATGGTAAAGATTTATGTCATTTTTATTATTATTTTTTTTTTTTTACTAGTAATGGCGGTTTTAGCGGTACTGTGACATTGCAGCGGACAGATCAGATACTTTTGACACATGTTTGGGACCGGTGACATTTATACAGCGATCATTGCTATAAAAATGTACTGATTACTGTGTAAATGTCACTCTCAGGGAAAGGGCTAACACTAGGGGCGATCAAGGGGTTAAATGTGCTCCCTCAGTGTGTGTTCTAACTGTACGGGGATAGGACTGACAAGGAGAGGAGACATATCACCGTTCCTACTTACTAGGAACAAATGTTGTCTCCTCTCCTCTGACCGCCCAGGGATTTGTGTGTTTACATGCAGCAGGCGCACGTGCCTCAAGTGGCTCTTAAAGGGAACAATGTACCTATACGTTGTTTTGCGCAGCTATGCCATTCTGCCAAAGTATATCGGCGTCGGCAAGTGGTTAAAGTCCATTTGAGATAGATTTTTTATTATAAGGTTGATGTAAGATCTTATTTGCTTAAAACGTTCTTATTATTCACCATCTGGAATACATACACTTTATATAGCAGCAGTATAGCACTTTTTACAGCAGTTTGGTAAGGATGCTGGGCTCCAAGTCTGAATGGACACAGGGAGCTGTGACTCGGCTTGGGTGCCCCATAGCAAGCTGTCGGATGGCTGAGATACTTGTGGACATCACTGGACAGAGAGGGACCTCAGATAAGTGTTAAACGGGCTGAGGGGGGCTGCTGCACACAAAAGGCTTTTTATCTTAATGCATAGAATGCATTAAGATAAAAAAAAACCTAAACCCACCAGTGACTCATCGTCTAGGATGCCTGCTCATTTTGGCCCCATTGGAAGAGGTGACCAAAATGGGGCACTGCAATAAGTTGGGGGTAAGACTAAGAGCACACATTGCATGGCCTATTTGATGGGTATACTCATATAGCAAGGTCCCAGGCTCCCTTCACTTTAATGAGAACCTCCAGGGCCATTGATAGCTGACATCTTTCTGTATATGGTGGTAACATGTTGCTAAAGCTGAAGATACTAGCTCACAGCATCATACTCCACATTATACCAAGCTAATCCCCCCCCCCCTCTTTTCAAAGAAATCAACCGTTTATTGACCCATTGGACTGCTCTTCCCCTCTCCCCTCTGGGCCGAATAAACATCCTCAAAATGTCAATACTTCCTTTACTGTTGTATTTATTCGAGACGTTCCCAGTTGCGGTCCCTATGTCACAGCTGAAAGATCTCCAAAGGAAAAGTCTCCGTTTTATATGGAACAACGCCTCCCATCGGGTGGCGGGATCAGTGGTCATGGCTCGTAAAAGAAGAGGAGGTTTAGGAGCCCCTGACTTTATTAAATATTATTACGCCTCACACTTAAGAGTTCTCACTTCCTGGACTTACAGGAAAGCTCCAAATAGATGGGCCGAGATCCACATGAGTGTTACCTCACCGGTGCACCCATGCTACATGATATGGCCATACAGTGACAAACATATGCCCCAGCTGAGAAGTCTATGCCTGGCTCCGATGCTCTTCACCCTATCGATTTGGAAGAGATGCTCTGAACATTATTGTCTATCTTCCCTATGCCCACCACTTACAAATGTCCTCTTTAACCTGGACATCCGAGATAGTTTGTCTTATGAACGTATGCTACATTTGACCCGGGCAGGGATTTTTCAGTTGCGGCAACTAGTCAATCCAGCTACAAGACACCTCTTATCTTTCTCTAACCTGCAAAAACAACACCAAATCCTTAAAACACTTTACTATTCTTACTTGCAGTTCAGACATTTTTTCAACACTAGGTCTCCCTCCCTGTCCCTAGACAAACCATCAGATTTCAAAATGTTATGCCCCAAGGGGCCCTACGAGCCTCAATTATTCTCCACCATATATAAAATTTTACATGAGGGCACCCCCTTAAGGGTGGACAGTCACCATTACATGAGGAGATGGTCTCAGATATTCCAACATGACATCTCCCTGTTAGATTGGGAAAGTATCTGGGAATCCACTTCCAAAATTTCTTGCTGTGTTACACATAAGGAATCCGCGCATAAAATCCTATTATTTTGGTACAGAACCCCAGACGTCTACACGCCTATAACCCGGCAATCTCAAAAATATGCTGGAGATGTAATAAAGTGGTGGGCTCACACTTTCATATTTTCTAGTAATGCCCTCTAGTTATCCACGTTTGGCTTCAGATCCAAACACTTTTGGAGAAGCTGCTAGAGACCCCCATCCCTTTAAACCCCATGCACTATTTACTAGGTCTACCTTTCCCAGGTATCCACAAAACCAAACGCAGACTGATGTCCTTTATATTACTAGCTGCCTAAAAGAGCTATCCCTAGGCTCTGGCTCTCCACTTCTCTCCCCACACTCTTACAAACCCTCTCCATTTTAGCAGATATACGTAGAATGGAACATCTAACTGCCGTTCTTGATGACTCAATACAGAAGTTTTCACAAATATGGCAGACATGGGACGAATCTGTATATAGTCCTGAGATAAACAGTTCCAACTGAATGGTAACTGACATATACATTATGTGACAGAACCTACTGTCACTGTGTGTTTTGGAAGGGACTGTGGGCTGGCCTCCTGCCCACAGACTATGGCCCAGAAGAGACTGAGAGACTTGGGGACAAAATGGCATTGAGATAATGTAATGTAATGTAATGCTACATCCCTTCTCCCCCATCCCCCCCTGTTGCTGTGTTTAATTGTGTTGGGTCATGGCACGTAGACAAAGTTCTGGAGACATCTTCCAGCAGGGGATGTGTAAGGAGGGGCTGCCTGCTTATCATAATCCCTTTATGTGTTTTAACTGTAATTTCTGTTTCCATGTACAAGTGTTGAGTTCCCATTGGTTCTTCCTTGTCCCCTACCCCCTCTATGAGAAGGCTCTATGTCCCTAACTGTGTTTAAAGGTGTATGTTTTTGTATTTAATAAACAGTTTATGCTCTGCATGCTTAACCCTCAACACCTGTGTGGCTTGTCTCATGATTGAGGGGTTAAGGGCTGGTTATGGCGAGTCTGCAGGCTGCGGGTACGTTTGGAGGACAGAGGTCTGGCGGAGGTGCCCAGCAGAGGTATCCGAGATCCGTCACACATTACTTCTCACTTTATTCTTAATGTTATTGCTGACTACATTCACAGATCTCAAGGCTCCCACTCCCCTGTACCTCTGTTTACCCTATAGACATTGAACACATGCCCTGCTGAAATGAAACCATATGTGTATAAAGATTCCACGCTTTTCTAGATTACATTCCCAATTTCATTGTTATCCCAAAGGTTCTTTATATTGCTCTGGTTCTATATGTACTTCAAAGACAGTGTACATCTACATCACCTGTAATGATTGTGATAAATGTGTTACTTTGTATTTCTTTCAAAAATTCTTTAACCACTTGCCGACCGGGCCATAGCTGAAAGACGGCTTTCTGTCCTTCCAGAATGTTGCTCCCGCGTGCCCACGCGCCCCCTGGGGCGTGCACCCGGGAACATCCGTGACCACCGGGTCTGGAGGACCCGGCACATCACGGATCAAGGTAAATAGTGATCTTCCGTCAAATGACGGAGCGATCACTTGTAAACAAACCGGCGTCACGTCATGACGCCGGTTCCTATCTCCCCTCTCTGTACTGATGGGTACAGTGCGAGGGGAGAGGGGGAGAGGGGGAGGGATTGCAGCAGCGCTGTGGGCTGGATATTTAGTTCCTCTGTTTGAGGCACGGTGATCGGAAGACACTTGGAAGGTACATTTTATGGACTGATTTTATGTTCTTTTGATTCTTCACAGTTATAGAATTTTTTTGGTTTAAATATGTTTATTATATGCAAGTAGCGCCATTCCTTGATTTATATATGTTTTTTTATGACGTTCCTTGAACTACAGTTATTTGACTTCCAATTTAATGATGCACGAAGAGTCCCAGGGCCAATGCCACTTGGCAGAAATAGCTACAGGACACCAATGATCTTTTTAGTTGTCTGTAAGGGTGGCATTCTGGCCACCACTGTACATGGGAGTATTATTTACACTGGCCACCAACGTAAGGGGAGTTTTTCCCACTCACTCCCAATGAATTGGTTTTAGCAGGGGTTCCTTGAGACCTACGAAAGAAAAAACCAGAGAAATTCCCAGCTCAACTCACCAACTAGTCTGCTTACCAACCGAATTAACCTGTCACACATTTGCAAACGCATGCATAAGCTGCAAGGCCTCGTCACGGCGCCCTGTATTACCTGCAGTCCTAACTCCTGTAAATTTATGAGAGTCTCCACAGTGGAAGCACATGCATTCTAATGGATAGATAGGGGGCAGGTGGGCCTGGGGGTAGCCCAATCCTCCTTAAAGGAACAGGGGCGCACTAAACACCCAGCATATAGCACAATGGCAGCAAAGATGTCCAGTGTGTCCCCTCACTAATATTACATGAGTAACAAACAAAATGGCCACTGCCCCCACCTATAACTGGCCTTCACACCAAGGGGCATATGGAAGGCCAATGCATGAAAGCCAAAACCAGAGAAATTCCCAACTCAACTCACCAACAAGTCTGCTTACCAACCAAATTAACGGTATGTGTTAAAAACGGGGGTTTAGTTAGAACACATTTGAAAATGTATGCATAAGCTGCAGCGCCTCTTCAAGGCACCCAGTATTACCTGCAGTCCTAACTGCCGTAAATTTATGAGAGTCTCCACAGTGGAAGCACATGCATTCTAATGGATAGATAGGGTGCAGGTGGGCCTGAAGGTAGCCCAATCCTCCTTAAAGGCACAGGGGCGTACTGAACACCCAGCATATAGAACAATGGCAGCAAAGATCAATATTCCTTGAGACATGAACTAATTTCAAGCGTTCCCCCAGGGTAAAAAGGGAAAGGCTACTGAGAAAGGCTACTGCAGGAATTAATTATTGATGACACATCATTGAGGCAATGACATTGTGCAGTGTATTGCATATACTAATTACTGTGTGTAAGTAATAATGACAAATGCAAATTGTCTTTGAAAAAACAAAGTAACACCCATGAGTAGTTAAAGATTTTATTAACATGCATTTAGTGCATCTACTTTTTGATACAGGTCAATGCTTTTTTCAGCTGTCATTGTTTCTAAAGCAAACAAAGCTTATGATATTTTACACATGCATCAATGTCCTAACAAAGACGCAGGCTTGGCTTGCAGCTGCTTTGGTTGGTTAGTTATTTCCAGCAGAATTAACTGGTATTGCAGGGGTACACGTCATCTCCTTTGTTTCTATTTCCTTTGCTCCGGGTACACCTCTAATCCCAATTTTACAACCACCTTCTGTAATGCAGCCTTGAACTGACATTGGTACTATCTTACCATCTGCAAATCAAGATAAGATTAAACTTTTACCAAATAATACTTCTAAATAGGGTACAGTGAATGATGTTGCTAAACTTGATTTTCTCTGAACCTTGTCACCCTTATGCCCCTGTACACATGATCGGAATTTTCCGACAACAAATGTTGGATGTGAACTTGTTGGCTGAAAGTCTGACCGTGTGTATGCTCCATCGAACATTTGATCGAACAACAAATGTTGGCTAGCAGGTTCTCAAATTTTCCACCAACGAATGTTTGTTGTTGGACTTTCCGATCGTGTGTACACAAGTCCGTCGTACAAAAGTCCACGCATGCTCGGAATCAAGTACGAGCCTGAAGCAAAGCGTTTGGTCTTGTAAAACTAGTGTTCGTAATGGAGACATCACGTATGTCTTGTACATCACTATGTTCGTAATTGTTGGCCAACATTTGTGTGACGGTGTGTATGCAAGACAAGTTGAAGCCAACACCCTTCGACCAAAAATCCACGGTTTTATTGCCGGAAAGTCCGATCGTGTGTACGGGGCATAAGACAGAAAATTTATTACTGGAAGCATCCACGGGTAAAAATAAAGAAAAAAAAATGCCTAAAAAAGGCAGATTGGTAAGCTGCAATATTTTTCATCTTTGTTTTTGGATTTGGTTGTTCCAAGCTGGAACTACATTAGGGTGGACAGGGGCAGATCCTGAAATTATAGTAAGGAGATCTGACTGATGGACTCTTCATTGGGTGAAACTATATTGAGTGAATCAACCCACTAGATTTTGCTTCTAATCAAAATATTACTTTGGGGGGGATTTGTACCTAAAACCTGCGGAATTCCTTACATGATTGGACAGTTCAAGTGACTTGGGATAGAAGAGACAGGAGGGATCATGCTCTTTCCCTATCACATACAGTATGTATAGTTCTCAAATTTAGATAGAGATAAAAGAGGATGAAAAGGGAAGGCTCATTTGTTTGATGTTCAATAATAGCAAAAATGTGTTATTTTTGATTGATTTTTATTAAAAAAGAAACAAAAAAAAACAGTTGACTGGTATGCTCTAGTCTCTATGTAAAATATTGTACATATGCTCTAAACTAAATAAAGGGTTCACTTAATATTTATTGCATTTAAATAGGCGAAGGGACTCTGTGTTGCACCTTAAAGTAAAGGGGATCTTTGGAGCCTTATACCATTCTTATGGTCAGTGAACCTCAAAGCGAATCAAAATGTCTTCAAAATGTATGGCAGGGAGTACATCACTCCATATATATTTAGTAATCACAATAGAATTATAAATGAGATAGATACATACCGGACAGCTGAATAAGTGACCTTAACTTCATACACTCAAATTCATTCCCACGACACAATACCATTTCATTGCTTTCGCAGCCATCAGTAGATGTATTCACATAGCAGCTTGGACACATAAAGTTATTGAGTGGCATTTTATCATGACATAGTTCTGAAAAAATAAAATAAATAATACATTTACATCTATCTATCTATCTATCTATCTATCTATCTATCTATCTATCTATCTATCTATCTACATACCTGGGAACGTTCCAAAGTCGGTAAACTCAAGACTGGAGCAGAGTGAGGGTGGAGCATAGATGGAGCAAGGGGAGGGACTAATAATGGCGCATTTTACTTACTGCGGCATAGTGGCAGCAATAGTTTAATAGCAAGCACATAGGACAAGCTATTTGGGATGGCCACGACACATACAATATATTACTAAATGTATTGGGACACCTGCCTTTACATGCACAGGAACTTTAATGGGATCCCAGTCTTAGTCCGTAGGGTTCAATATTGAGTTGGCCCACCCTTTGCCTCTATAACAGCTTCAACTCTTCTGGGAAGGCTGTCCACAAGGTTTAGGAGTGTGTCTATGGGAATGTTTGACCATTCTTCCAGAAGCGCATTTGTGAGGTCAGGCTCCACTCTAATTCATTCCAAAGGTGTTCTATCGGGTTGAGGTCAGAACTGTGCAGGCCAATCAAGTTCCTCCACTCCAAACTAATGCATCCGTGTCTCTAAGGACTTGGTCCAAATCATTTGGTGGAGGGGGATTAGGGTGTGGGGTTGTTTTTCAGGGGTTAGGTTTGACCCCTTAGTTGCAGTGAAGGGAACACTTAAGGCGTCAGCATACGAAGACATTTTGGACAATTTCATGCTCCCAACTTTGTGGGAACAGTTTGGGGATGGCCCCTTCCTGTTCCAACATGACTGCGCACCAGTGCACAAAGCAAGGTCCATAAAGACATGGATGAGTGAGTTTGGGGTGGAGGAACTTGACTGGCTTGCCCGCAACCCAATAGAACACCTTTGGAATGAATTACAGTGGAGACTGCAAGCCAGGCCTTCTTGTCCAACATCTGTGCCTGACCTGACAAATGCGCTTCTGGAAGAATGGTCAAACATTCCCATAGACACACTCCTAAACCTTGTGCACAGCCTTTTTAGAAGACTTGAAGCTGTTATAGCTGCAAAGGGTGGGCCAACTCAATATTGAACCCTACGGACTAAGACTGGGATGCAATTAAAGTTGATGTGCGTGTAAAGGCAGGGTCCCAATACTTTTGGTAATATAGTGTGTATATATATATATATATATATATATATATATATATATATATATATATATATTATATTTTATAGGCAGAACTTCCATGACTTGCCTTGTGCTCACCTTTAACTGCTGTCACTTTCAAACACAGAAGCCAGTAGAGGAAGTTTTCTGCAATAATCACTTCCTCTACTGGCTTCTGTGTTCACAAGTGACAGAGCACCTTTTCTGGTGGTGCACATGGAACCCTCCCTGCCCTGCACATCCATATAATATCAGAGGAGGAGGTGAGGGGATTTACACAGCCAACCATTCTCGCAGAAGTGGATCTCTCCACTCCTTCTCAGCACTAGTTATAGCTGCTCTTCCGCAACAGCCTCTTCCTCTGCCACTCTGTAGGAACAGAAATTTGGGGGTGAGGGGATTCGCTCTGTGGGGAAGGTGATTGTGGTTGTACAGTTGCCTGTGTGTTACCTACTTCCTGTGTGATGCACACCCTTGATAAGAATCTGGTATGTTTTTGGCAGTGCGGGGGTCCACCTCATTTGTTAGCAGATGCAGTTTGCTTGTCTACCACTAGATGGCTCTGTTGCAATTTTGGCATGGTAAGGGAAAATTTATAAGCAGGTGTTAGCTCCCTTTTAGAGAAATCCCTCCCTAGGGATGCCAAGATGTAGACCTACACTGAGATGAGCTAAGGGGCCCTATGCGGGCTGAATTTCCAGGTGAAGTGGTATAGATCAGGGTTTTTCAAATGGGGTGACGTGGACACATCCCAGTCTGATCACTACTCTGTGTTAACTCCTGTGCAGTACAACTCTGCGAGGAGAGAGACTGCTCCTCGACAGTCCAATCTCTGTACCTTTTGCAAAATATCAGTCTGTCCCTGATGTGTTTCCTAGAGAAAAGTGGCTTTTTGCTGCCCTTCTTGACACCAGGCCATCCTCCAATAGTCTTCTCCTCACTGTGCGTGTCGATGTACTCACACCTGCCTGTTGCACTTCCTGAGCAAGCGCTGCACTGGTGGTGCCCCGATCCCGCAGCTGAATCAGCTGTAGGAGATGGTTCTGGCGCTTGCTGGACTTTCTAGGGCACCCTGAAGCCTTCTTCACAAATGTAGTGGAAATGTTTTTTATGGGATCAAGTTCATTTTCATGAAAAAGAAGGACATTGCAAATAATTCTTTGAGAAATTCCCAAATAATTGTGTACCTAAAAGACAGGGTGACACTGTAGGTACACAAGTAGCAATGTGCCAACGCCCCGATATTAAACTTATGAAACCCTATCAACCTGAACAACCACTATGAGCCGCACCTCCTGTTATAGCCCTCCTGAATTTGGCTTTAGGTTCTCACCTCTTCAAGCCATGAATTCATAGCTACTCAGGAAACTCTTTATATGAAAACTTATATACGTTTATCTGTAACTTGAAATATCTGGCTACATATGGTGCCTCCACAGCGTTTTTCTATACTGCTGGTTTTTCACTACAAACAATTAGATTTTTAGCCTACCAGCTGAGACACTATATTTATCTCATGTTTGACTACTACATGCAGAAACTTTCTTAGCTCCTGAAGAAGCGTTTTTCATGCGCGCAACATTTTGAGCTTTTGAGAATACATCTACCCGGACCTACAATCTGACCCACAACCTGCTTAGTCATATCTACAATTGGAACACCTGCTCGGCAATTTGTTCCCCACTTGTTTCTGGATGCGTATTGTATCACATGAAGTGGTGTCCTGGTTGTTTGTAGGGTAGAAAATATTAATTGTATGTTAATATATATTCTTTGTTCTATGTATCTACTTATATCAATTGTTCTTATTTTTTTGTAGACTATACTTAAATAAAACCATTTTACCTTTTATAGTTAACATACCCGTGTGCCTTTAAAGTCCATTTTTTAGTTGATAAGGTTTCATAAATTTGCAAATAATTCATCTGATCACTCTTTATAACATTCTGAAGTATATGCAAATTGCTATCATAAAAACTGAAACTGAATTATTTTGTGTCAGCCTCAAAATTTTTGGCCATGGTTGTACTCAAAAAAATGGGCTTTAAATACGTTAAACCTCACAGTTGCTTACTGAATTACTGCACTTCTAATTTGCTTCAAAAAATAGAACAAAAATAGGACAAAAAAAAAAAAAAACTAAACCATAATTATTTTCACAGACAGAGATAAATAAACTCACCCTTAAACTTCAGTTCGGCGTTACTGTAGTCTCCTTCCCCACATTCACCACTGACAAGAAGACTGAAGCCATGGTTTGTTGAGGCAGAGAAACAAGCATTACACAATTCCTTCACTGCACACATTTTTCTCACAGTATTATAAATCACATTGCCTGAAAAAATATCACAAAGCATGAAAGTGAACGTCTGTCTTACAAGAAATGACCAGATCAAGACATTTGTCTGTACAATGCTTTTTGGGATCCTCACTTTTAATTAAAAGTGTTATTTTTTGCATTAGGACACTGCATAAGGTAAGTTTGCTGCTGCAAGTGCTAAACTGGCCTTTGGGATATAGTCATGGGTTAGGTCAATCTAAAGTTGACCTACACTGTTGGTATTTTTGTCAGCTTTAAAGGCTGAAATAAAGGATGGAATTCCCTTGAAGGAATTCCCCATGTCGGGACATTGTGTTGCTGCCGAAATGCACTGATCAGCTGCTGCAGCCCGAGTTTCCCAGCTTAGTGGTTAGGGTGAAGGTCAAGGTTAGGGTATATGGGGCTAAAATGGTAGATTAAATATTAGGGAGCTGGGTAAATGTTGAGTGTAAGGGTTAGTTAACGCAACGGGATTGTGTTACGAAAACTGGACAGTGCAAAATCTGGGTCAGCTTTCCCCACTATTCCTGTTCTGGTAACAACGTAAATTTTAGTTTTTTTCCCCCACTATGTACCGTTGACATTGGTCATCAAAACATTCAAAACTGGTAGTCTAACACCACATCACTCTAACCAAAGTTGAAACAAAAAGAAAAATTGTCTTTGGATACACTTAAGGTTCTTTCACCATGCTTCTCAAATTTCACTACAGAGGACCATGTCTCTGCCCATGACTTGCTGTGTTCTGCATATGACTGAAGATAGATAGGCAGGTGCCTAGCCTGCATTCACATCTGAGCGTAGCATCTTTGAGAGTTTTTCAGGGTTTTTTTGCGCAATTTTGGCGTGTTTTTATATGCGACTTACACGTTTATATACAACATTCTTGAGCTTTCACATCTTTTTTATTAGCCAATAGGGAAAACTATTATCGGTTGCATCACTTGTTGCTAGGTATTTCAGATTTTTTTTAGCTTTTCTATTAGTTTTTATTTTTCTTTTTATTATCATTTTTTCTTTTTTTTTCTTTTTTTCCGTTAGGGTAAGGGGCTAGAGTAGGGTTAGGGGTAGGAGTAGGAGTTGGAGTTAGTGTTAGGATTAGGGGTAGGGTTATTTATTTATTTATTTTTGTTAGGGTTAGGGCCCAGGTGACAAACTGGCGATCCTCCAGCTGTTTTGGAACTACAAGTCCCATGAGGCATTGCAAGGCTGACAGTTACAAGCATGACTTCCTCAGGCAGAGGCATCATGGGACTTGTAGTTCAGCAACAGCTGGAGGGACACCAGTTTGACACCCCTGGGTTAGGGTGTTAATACTTCTACTACTATTACTACTACTAATACTACTACTACTAATGATAATAATAATAATAATAATAAATGAATAAATAAACGTAAAATAAATACAGAATGTGTAAAAATAATTATAAATAAATAATAAATTCAATATTTTTTTCGTAATAATAAATAAAAGATTAACCCCTAACCCTTCAAATAAATAAATAAAATAATAGTAATAAATAACTAAACACCTTAACCCTAACTTACAATAAATAAATAATTATTAATATTTTTGGGGGGGCTGGGTGTTTATTTATTATTATTATTATTATTATTATTATTATGATTATTCATAATAATAATACTTTATTTAATATTTCTTTAAGGTTATAGGTAAATTATTATTTATTTATGTATTATTACATATTATTAATTTATTTTATTCTTTTATGATGATCTTTAGTTATTTGTGTATTTTTTGTTTTATATTTATTCATTCCTATATTATTACTATTTTAATTTTTAAATGTTTTCATTTACGCAGATAATTGTGCAAAAACGTCAGGTAAAACATGCGAATGTGCACAAAAACACACGAATGGCGCGTTTCCATTTATTCTATGGGGAAAAAAAATTAGCAAAAATTCTGAAATCTGCCCACTTCAATTACAAAGAAATGCCAGAACTTTTTTGAGCTTTGGCGTTTGGCTTCAGACGACTTGGAGTGGAAATGTGAACCATCTCCATAAAGAATACCGGTAATTGATTTTGGTGGGCTCTTGAGCACTGCACTCTGAGCTCACCCAGTTGTGTGACAATAGCAAATTAATATTCACTATTGTCTCCCTGATTCTCCTCCCGACCAATCAGGAAGTGGGTCCTGAGACCCGATTGGCAAGGGAGTCTTAGGACTTACTTCCTGTTCGGTCGGGAGGAGAAGCACCCAGATCCCGAACGTTACAAAACCTTACATGTCTGCAGATCGGCCCCCGGCTCTTCCCTTGTCATCTGCCTCCTAAGGTAAGGAGGCCTCTGATCGTCCCTCTGGGGGGCTTCGATAGTATTATCTGGGGGGGTGGCTTGGTTTGCTGTCCCCCAAAATATTGAGCTATAGCCACCACTGGTGCAGAGAAGATGATCTGTGTAAGGTTGTAGCCAAAGTATTGCAATGGAGTTACAGTACCCTACAGCGGGGCCTTTTTTGGGTTCTGAGGACTGACCTATCAGTGTTACTTTGTGGGGAGGCTATTAAACACTTCAGCCGCTGAAGAATTTACACTCTTCCTGACCTGTGCGTTTTTGCAATTCGACACTGCGTCGATTTAACTGACAATTGCGCGGTCATGCGACGTGGCTCCCAAACA
This sequence comes from Lithobates clamitans, assembly GCA_037952925.1. Classification (NCBI taxonomy): domain Eukaryota; kingdom Metazoa; phylum Chordata; class Amphibia; order Anura; family Ranidae; genus Lithobates; species Lithobates clamitans. The sequence continues at coordinate 744,330 of JBBGZY010001740.1, read as the reverse complement.
AAATGTATGTTCTTTTTTTCCAACAAATAGTGCTTTGTTTTGGTGATATTTGATCACCTCTGCGGTTTTTATTTTTCGCGCTATAAACAAAAAAAAAACGTCATTATTTTTTACTTTTACATCAAAGTAACGCATTATTTTTTACTTTTTGCTATAATAAATATCCCCCCAAAAAAATTTAAAAAAACCTTTTTTTTTCCTCAGTTTAGGCCGATACGTATTCTTCTACATATTTCTGGTAAAAAAAAAAAATTGCAATAAGCGTTTATTGATTGGTTTGCGCAAAAGTTATAGCGTTTACAAAATAGGGGATAGATTTATGGCATTTTTATTATTCATTTTTTTTACTAGTAATGGCGGCAATCAGCAATTTTTATCGTGACTGCGACATTATGACACATCGGACATTTTTGACACATTTTTCGTACCATTGTCATTTATACAGCAATCAGTGCTGTACAAATGCACTGAATCCTGTGTAAATGACACTGGCAGTGAAGGGGTTAACCACTAGGGGGCTAGGGAGGGGTTAAGTGTGTCCTAGGGATGTGTTACTAACTGTGGGGGGGGGGGGGCGTGGCTACATGTGACATGTCACTGATCTCTACTCCCAATCACAGGGAGCAGTGACACTGTTACTAAGGCAGAACGGGGAGAACTAAGAATATCAGATACCGCGTTGGGTACATTAGCTACTTTTTTCTTTCAAATGATGCCACAGAGTACTGCAAACAAAAGCCAGGATGAGCCAGGAGTGCTGGCGGGAGAACCAAGAAGATGAGGATTGGGGCTGCTCTTTGCAAAAACCATTGCATATGACATTTTTGTTATTAAAAAAAAAGAAATAAAAGCTGAACCTTTTAGTATCACTTTAAAGTCCAGTCTGGGTGGCAACCATGGTTCCTTTCATAGATACAGTGAAATGAGTAAGCATAGCACCTATTGACAGAAAGTGTGCAACTCATAGGATTACGAGGGGAAAAGAATGGTAGGAAAAAACGAAAAGATTCTAACTCATGCAACCTTGAAGGTATTGATAGGCCACATGCACATTACATTAGCTAACGCATGTTGCCAGAATTCAAACCAAATCAGCTTTCTAGATAAAGTTCTTAATAAACTGAAAGCCTTCACACATGGATTGATAGTGTTAGGCGGAGGCTTCCACTTGCCACTAGACCTAAATTGGACTTTTCAAATAAAAAGTTCTCTTTGGCTTATAAAACCTTAAACACATCAAGAAACAAGTCCAATCCTTACATCTTATTAATAATTGAAACCTCCACTCTAATGACGGGGCTATAACTTCTATTCTTTTCACCACAATAAGTACAAAAGTTCTGAATACTTTTTTCTTCTCTTAAGGTCTATTAAGTCTTATAAATGCTTCCATTCACCCAAAAACATTTTCTGTTCATATTATTGCAACAATGCTTTTAACCCCGAGAAGACAATATGCCAAATATTAGAACTGGAGACTCGTTATTGCTCTCCTCAGAGGGAGAAATACACTGAACTGACACAACTTCACCAAAACTTACTTGACATTCTGGAAATCCAAACTAGGCGGACAGTCTTCTAAGGTATTTTACATACGTATTTTACATACGTAGCAAAAGCAGCAAATATCTAGCAAGGGACTCAAAAGAAAACATTGCTAAAATCAAATATATTGGAGATCAAAAATCCCCAAGGTTACCTCATTACAGCCCCAAAAGTTACACAATTATTTGTGGATTGCTGAAATAGTGATCAATAAATTGCTACAACATACCCTTTTTTTTTTTATTAGACCTTCGTGAAGCAGACATTAGGGAGCCCTATAAAGACCCTTTTCTTTGTTGATTTCATGAGACGGAAGAATATTGGGGGCATTACTGTCAGAAACCATGAAATCAGATTGAGACAGAAGTACAGTTAAATCACACTTGCTTAATAATAAAAGTAAAACGAACAAACGTAGTCAAAACATAGCCAAAGTTCAGTAACCGGAATGGATAGTCAGTCAAGCCAGATGTCAGGGATCAAAGTAGTGGAACAGCAGCAGGATCTGGAGCCAGAAGTGATGTCAGCAAAGCCAGTCTTTAAACAGGACCGCAGGAGATTTTCTTGTGATGTGACCAAGGCGAAGGCAGAGCTCCTCTGGACTGGACTTAAGTAAGCAGGACTGACTTGCAGGATCATCAACAGCTGAGTAACTGTGGAGAGAGATGGAAGCTGGCAATTAGCCGACAGCTGAGCGGCCAGCTCAGAGAAGGAAGGACTGAGCCCAGCCCTGACAATTACTCTGCCTATGGACATGGAAAAGACCTTTGACAGGGTTGTCTGGAATTTGCTAAACTGCAGGATTTGCCTTCTAGGTCTTCTACCATACATACTCTAAACCTTCTACCAGAATGAAAACAAATTACTTCCTGTTTTAAGAATTTGCTATTATCTTTTGGACATGATGAGGTTTCCCTCTGCCCCTCCTTGTTTTCATTTTAAATAATGAACCTTTCATTAGAACTATCAACTCTACCAGTATAATGCCCCGTACACACGGTCGGATTTTCCGATGGACAATGTCTGATCGGAGCGTGTTGTCGGAAATTCCGACCGTGTGTGGGCGCCATCGGACATTTTCCATCGGATTTTCCAACACACAAAGTTGGAGAGCAGGAGATAAAATTTTCCGACAACAAAATCTGATCGCGCCAATTCCGACCGTGTGTGGCCTGTTCCGACGCACAAAGTGCCACGCATGCTCAGAAGAAATTCCGACACGGGACAGCTCGTTCTGGTAAACTTAGCGTTCGCAATGGATACAGCACTTTCGTCACACTGCAATGTTAAAAATGGTTTAATACAGCGCACTCTCTTCTTCTTTATAATGTGACAAGAATTAAGTAGTTTTGCTGCTCATATTCACACACACTTCTCACAAACTTTTATTTGTGTTTTTTTAGTAGGATTCCCTGAATATATTGTTATTAGTTGTCACATCTGACAGTTTTATATTAGTTTTATTTATTTTTTTTTGGATTTTCAGCCTTTTTTTTTCTTTAATGTTTGGATTTTTTCCAAGGCTGATCTTTGTTCAATGTTATTTTTATTTTTACTCACGAATATTTTTGTCTGTGTTTTGTGTGTCAAGTTACCCCAACACCATTGATATCTTGTATTATTTAATCTCAAGGAGATTGTTTGTTGTTGGTGTCCCTTGTTCATTTCACATTGTATATTTGAAATGTACCTGAATCCTCACAAACCAACTGTCATTTTTGAAGTAAAACACATAGGAGAGTATAATTCAAAACAAAAATCCTTTATTAAGGGATCAGAACCAAACAAAGAGGAAGGCAACACTGGATCAACAGGAGAAATTAGCGAAGCCTGGGACCCCCACGGCAGACATCAATTCTTCAACATCAAAATTGGTGGCCTGAGGAGTCCATATGTAAGGGAGGGCAGTCTGGTCCAGAATTCGCAGAGATCCAGATAGCAGCAGATGACATCTGTGTCCCCAGGCTGTGGTACCACAAGAGGCTGCATCTTTTGGCCGACCAGACTGGATCCAGGGCAATCACTGTGGCTGTGCAGTTGGAGATGTGGCAGGAGGAGGAGTAGGACCTGGAGGAGGAGGAGGACTGGGGGGACCTGGAGGAGAGGGAGGAGGAGGAGGAGGACCTGCAGGAGGAGGAGGAGGACCATCCCAAAGATGTGTGTGAGGTGTAATTTGGCCCCTCATACCTTTCTCCAGAGCCTCCGATATGAGGGCCTCACACATGACTTTTTGGCCCTCCTCCATCCTCTGCATTTTATAGGCTATGAAGGCAGCAATGTTCTCCTCCATGGTGTGGGGTGCTCCCAGGACCTCTGTAGCCCTCCAAAAGAATGCTATAGCAGCCTACTCTAGGGTACTCCTCCTACTGCCACTTTCTATTTTCAGGGGGGGTGGAGGGACCTTGATATCAGCCAGCCGGCTCGGCCCAGCCACCTCCTGGCTGAGACTTCCCTGTGTATGAAAAAGGGACATAGTTGTAATGTTTTGCATCATCAATCACAATCCTAAATTAGTACTCCCAACTAACATCTAGTTAACATCATTGATTGGACAAGCAGAAATATTTAGAGGAATACTATACCTGGCTCAATCTGGGCTCCTCCACATATTGCCTGGAAGGCCCAGGTTGGGCGTCAGAAGCCTCAGCCAGGGGGGAAGGAAGCGTGGAAGGAAGACTGGAGAGGGATGGCCTGGGTTCAGTCTGGCCTGCCAGAAAGTGCAGCCTGTCGTAGTACAACATCCTGGGGACATAGATGTCATCTGCTGCTCCTGATCTCTGTGAATCCTGGACTTTCTTGCGCTTCCTCAGATATGTGCTCCTCAGGCCACCAATGAAAATCTTTAAATAAGTGATGTCTGCCATGGGGATCACCTGCTTCACAATTTCACACAATTGCTCCAGTGCTGCCTTCCTCTTTGCTTGGTTCTTGAAATGGGGGTGGGTAATCTCCCACAGACAGGGCAGCTCACTTAGCATCTCTACGAATAGTGACATGAAGTCATTGTCTTTCATTAAGATATCCATGTTCACTGCAAGACACAACACAAGACAAAGCCTAATGTCAGACAAAACTCTCCTAATCTTGTTACAATATAGGCCTCAATCTAGAAGCAGTATAGGCACAAGTTTGTCTCTTACCTTCGTTCTTATGATCGTCGCGTCCAATGCTCCTCCCTCTGCTCACAGATTGTACGTAATACGCACGCGTGTTACGCTTTATACACACTGCGCATGCGTGTAACTCCGCCCTCCCCTGACGTTCTTTCTAGTCTATTCCCCGCCCCTTTTCATTCGGCGCAGTGGGTGAAGAGCATGATGGCGGAGTTACAGCAGGTGCATGCTAATTCTAGCAACGAGGAGGAGGAGAGGCCGGATCCAGGCACGTCCAGATCCAGAAGGAGACGTTTTAAGGCCACAAATATGTCGTTTGGGGAGATGTTGGAGATGGTCGACATCATGAGGAAGTCCGACTATGACGGAAAATATGGGCCTTACCCCCACCCCAACATCCGAAAGGCCAAGATCATGGCGAAAGTGGTCAGGAGTCTTGAGAGGAATTTCGGGGTACGAAGATCTAAAGATCAGCTCAGGAAGCGGTGGTCGGACCTGAAGTTGAGAGAGCCAGAGCAGTACCGAAAGATCCGGAGAGTGCTGCAAAAAAGTAAGTAGTTGTGCAGTGTTCCTATTCTTTCTGTCTTTATTCCGTTCGTTCTGCTCCATATGCTTTTATTAATTGTAACGTTTAAAAGGGCAACTTTAATGTTCATGGGCCCATTATTCGTTCGTATCAAACATTTTTCTTTCGGCCTCTAGAACACCATTGTTTAGGCCATATGCATTTTCCCACATTTTTTGGGGCCTACTTGGATGCCAAATATTTGTTTGTGTAAATGGGTTTGTTACTAGAATGAAATGCCAACTAGATTGTGTGTAAGGAGAGGACACTGAGCAGCTGTTTTCACATCTGGACACTGGAGCACTAGTGTGGGACACAAGAACACCATTTTTATTAGGGGGGGCACACTGATGCTCCAGTGTATACTATAGGGGGGGCTACATCTGTGAACCTAGTACCCAACAGGTAAAGTATTGCAGCTTGACAAAGGGCAATAAAAAATATACATCTTTTAACTCTGCTAAAATAGACAATTGTACCCCACTTCCAAGCAATGTTTCCTAGTTCTAGTTCTGCCATCAAATATCTGTTTGCTAATTATACCATTTTTGTTTTACATAGGGGAGAAAAGACTTGGAGGACACCCCTCATCCCAGGAAAACACAGACCCCCCACCTCTGGAAGAAGGGGAAATACCGCAAACCCAAGAAGCTGAGCAGGAGGAAGAAGAAGATGTGGTGGAGATTGACACCACAACAGGTGAGTGTCTGCGACCACAGGCTCAGGTAAAAGAGATGGATGGTGGCAGATTTTTGAGACTTTTTTTTGTTCTTTATCTCTTTTTAGGTGATCGTGATGTGAGGGAGAGAGAACGTTTCACATCTGAAAGTGCCCAGATACTGATCGGGGAGATCATGGGGTGTAATCTCGAATTGCAAAACATCCAGCAACAAATCAGTGATGTTATTAAAAAAAATAATAACATCATTGATGTTTTGGGGCGAATTTAAACCCCACAAAATCACCTGTTTTATTGTGGTCCAATCTTCCAAAAATTTTTTCAATGTTTAGAAAAGCCAAATTTGGAGGATGCACACAGTGCGCCAACATGTGCTATCTGCTATCACGGGAGATCAATGGACGCGTTTTGGGGGTGCAACCCCTTCCTCAATTATAAAGTCGCGTTGAGGAAGGGCTTGCTCCCCCAAAACACGTCCCTTGATCCCCCCTGATGGCAGATAGCACATGTTGACATTCGTAAATTGGTGTGCATCTTCCAAATTTGGCTTTTCCAGGGGTGATTTCCCCCCATCTGAACGCTATATCAAACCCAGTTCCTAAATACTGATGTCTGATATAGCCTTCAGGTTTTACCATATGTGAACTTTTTAAGTTCAAGTTTTTTGGCTTTCTTGTTGGTTTTACACAGGCCTGTTTTATCTGAAATGGATATTTCGATTTTTGATAATGCTACTGCAAAAATTGTTATACAACAAACATGTTGGTTTGTTTTAAAAACCTTTCGTAAATGCACATGTGATTGTGCAGGTATAAAAAAGTGCCTTACTCAAGAATGTGTGGATTATTGTCTCAACACTACAACACTTTTGGGGTGATGTAATTGCTGTTTTATGCAAAAATGGGGGTTATTTCCTAAGGGCAAATACACTTTGCACTACAAGTGCAGGTTCAGTGCAGTTGCAAGTGCACTTGTAGTGAAATGTGTTTTTACATTTAGGAAGTACCAGCCAACACTGTTTTTTATAAGGTTACCCAATCACGACATTTTCTGCACTCAACACATTTCTGTCAGGGTCAGCTAAAACAAACACAAGCAGTAAATGTCCACAAAGAATTTATTTTGGTTGTTTTTTATTTGAAAAAGGTTTCACAGATTGTCTGGCATATTGATAGCCCCCCTACCCGCAAAGAACTCCAGGTAGCGTAACCGGACATCACGGGCACTCAGGGAGGGCAAGCCAGGACGGCCACTTTCAAGCGCCGTCAGTGTTGATGGATTTGGGATTCCGGCCTCAGGCCCAACTGAGCCAGCATAGTTGGCTGAATGTTTTCTTAAAAATTATGGAGAACACAGCAGGCAAGTATTATATGGTTCAGTTTATACTCCGCCATATGGATGGATGTCAGAAATAATAAGAAATAATCGGAACCGGCTGGCCAGGATTCCAAATGTGTTCTCCACCACTCTTCGGGCTCTGGCCAGCCGGTAATTAAAAACCCTCTGTTCCGGGGTGAGGTGAATGGCCGCATCAGGTGGTCCCCCAGCGCAAATGCTTCATCACCAACGAACACAAATGGGAGACCTTCAACATTGTCCTCTGGAGGTGGCAAGTCCAAGCTGCCATTCTGAAGACACCTGTGGAACTCCGTCTGGGCGATCACTCCACCATCGGACATCCGGCCATTCTTCCCCACGTCCACATACAAGAACTCGTAATTAGCCGACACCACCGCCAACATCACTATACTATTAAACCCCTTGTAATTATAATAGTACGACCCCGAGTTGGGTGGTGGGACGATGTGGACGTGTTTCCCATCAATTGCCCCTCCGCAGTTAGGAAAGTCCCACCGCTGGGCAAAGTGGGAGGCCACAGTCTGCCATTCCTGTGGCGTTGAAGGAAACTGTTGAGGAAAAAACAATAAACATTACTATTTTTTCACAGAAACATGGCAAGCAGATTAGACACAAACATTATGGGGCAACCTTCAGATAGCATTTATTAAGGGGAATTTAACAACAACAAAGTATAAGGTACACCTATCATATTCCCCCTCCCCCCCTCATGGGTCATTTCTAACATTATAGGGGGGGGAACTCTTGGACAGGTAACCCTCTTCACTTCATTGAGAGATGAATGCCTAAATACAGGGTATTACTTGGAACAGACCCCCCTTAGTTACACTATTGGCAGACCACTGGACAGGTAAGAAGTGTCATAATACAAAGATATAAATACACACTGTACACATTTGAGCACATTTGAACATTCTGCTATTACCTATCAAGATAATAATAGACCAAAACTTTAAACAGTACCATTGGAAAGTATACAGGCAGGCCCTTGCACTACATGCTTTGGGGAATTCATCCATAAATCTGACCAGTAAAGAGGTGGGTATAGTGTGTATGGGTTTGGCAAAGTCAGCAGATAGATGATTGAGGATAGAGAATTGGGATCAGCTGACTTAGCAGTTGGGGGAGGGAGGGTTACAAAAAATTTGGGGACACCACAAAAAAAAGCCTCTGACACTCTGCCTGAATTTAAATAAAAAATAACATTTCAAAACATTTTAGGGAGTGTTTGGGGTAAAGCACTACTATAGAGCTGATAAAACACATTGTTAAGTGACTACATGAGGTGAATATAGGGCAGGAGACACCATGCTGGGGAGGTTATTGAAGGGCAAATATGTATGAAGGACCTAAAATAATAATTACATAAAAATCCAGCATGCATGAGGACAAAGGGGACATTCACATCATATTACAATCATGGTAATTAGGGAATGAGGAAAGAAATACAATATATTATCAAACATTAAATACAATAAAATGTGATATAAAAGGATAAAAATCTTACCTTCATATACTCCTTCTGCAGGACCTGTATGATGGCAGAACAGGTCTCTGGGATAATGATCCCCAGAGCCTGGGGGGAGATGCCTGTCGAGAACTTGAGGTCCTGCAGGCTTCTCCCTGTGGCCAAATACCGCAAGGTAGCGACCAACCTCTGCTCCGGAGTGATGGCTTGCCTCATGCAGGTATCCTGCCTGCTAATATAGGGGATCAGCGAAGCCAACAGACGGTGAAACACGGGGTCTGTCATCCTGAGAAAGTTCCTGAAATCATCAGGATTATTCTAACGGATCTCACGGAGCAAAGGCATATGACAGAACTGGTCACGCTGAAGCAACCAATTCTTGGTCCATGAACTCCTCCTCACCCTGTTCATGGACTGGACTTGTGTCAAGGTCAGGACCCCAACACCAAGCCCCCGCACAGCACGAACTCTACGAGGAGTACGCATACGAAACATGGCTAGAAAACGGTCGGCTGCTCAGAACGAAGTAACAGAACGCACTGAAGAACAGCACGGCCTGTGAAGAGCGACCTGAAAACCAGTAACGAACGAACAAGAATACAATGACTACCTAAAGTCACGCGGAACTTGCTTGCACGCACTGAAGAGCAGATACAAACCCACAAGCACAAACTGAACGGCAGAAAACGATCTGAAAGCCACAAGTCTGAAAAAGCGCAAATCGTCTCTCACCAAACTTTTACTAACACAAGATTAGCAAAAGGAGCCCAAAGGGTGCCGCGCTTGGTTCTGAACCGGCCTTTTCTAGTCTCGTCGTACGTGGTGTACGTGACCGCGTGGTTGTCGATCGGAAACTCCGACAACTTTGTGCGACCGTGTGTAGGCAAAACAAGTTTGAGCCAACATCCGTCGGAAAAAATCCTAGGATTTTGTTGTCGGAAAGTCCGACCGTGTGTACGCCCTATTAGAGTTGTTAGAGTGGGTTTTAATGACTACCATGTAGTCTTCCCAGATGACTTGATTTTCTATATAAAACAACCTTTAACCACTGCCCCTAATCTTCTAAATTTATTTGAAGAATATAGCTGCCTTTCCAATTTCAAAATCAATTTTCTAAGCCAGAGGTCCTGAACATAACAAACCAACTGGCAACACCAGATGCCCTTATATTCTTCCCCTTTCCCTTCAAGTGGACATCCTCGAATTTACAATACAGTATGTAGGTGCAAATATCAAAACCAAACTTTATAATTTGGTGGCAGCTAACTTTATACCATTACTTCAATGTACTGTATTGCCCAAGATCTCAAAAAATTGGACATTACACATTTCGTATGCTTTGGTAGGATGGCAACAATTAAAATTAATGTCTTTCTCTGTTTTTCTATATCTAATGCAAATGCTCCTATCAGCCTACCTTCCTCATCTCCAAAAAGAGCCCAATCTATTATCAGTTGGGTGGCATGGAAGACAGTGAAGACCAAGCCACCTCTTACTTGTCTTACCATATTATACCACTTGATCTCTGCCTAGGTGTTACTCCTCTTTTCCTTTTCATGCATCCTTTTGCATGCATGTCTCATGAAGTGTTGATGTATGTTAAATAAAAATGTAATTTATTAAAATAAAAAATAAATAAATAGGAATGGAATGTCAGACTAAAACCGGATGAAAGAGTCCTAGATAGGGATGAGCTTCGTGTTCGAGTCGAACCCATGTTCGACTCGAACATCGGCTGTTCGACCGTCCGTCGAATTGCGAACGATATGGGCCGTTCGCGCCAAATTCGTGTGGCGCGTCACGGCCCATAATTCACTGCGGCATCGCAGTGCATTGCTGGCTGATGATTGGCCAAGCATGCACTATGACCCGCATGCTTGGCCAATCACAGCGCCGTCAGTAGAGAGAGCTGTAATTGGCCAAAGCCAGGGTGGCTTTGGCCAATTATGGCTCAGGGGATTTAGTACACACCCCACACTATATAAGGCCGCCTGCACGGCGGCCCTGTGTAGTGTGTGTTCCGGTGTGCTGAGAGATAGAGAGAGAGAGAGACAGTGTCATTTGATTTGAGTTAGATAGATTAGGCAGAACAGTCAGTCAGTTAGCTGCACTTACAGTGTATTGTGTATATATATGCATCCCAGGTGTTGCATATATATATATACACTGTATTCAGTTTAGCTAGATCCGTTCCTGTTATCTTCTATCTAGACTATTTACATTTAGTGCAGTGTGTCCTGCTCACAGTGTTCAGCTAGATCCGTTCCTGCTATTTACATTCAGTGCAGTGCGTCCTGCTCACAGTGTTCAGCTAGATCCGTTCCTGCTATTTACATTCAGTGCAGTGCGTCCTGCTCACAGTGTTCAGCTAGATCCGTTCCTGCTATTTACATTCAGTGCAGTGCGTCCTGCTCACAGTGTTCAGCTAGATCCGTTCCTGCTATTTACATTCAGTGCAGTGCGTCCTGCTCACAGTGTTCACCTAGATCCGTTCCTGCTATTTACATTCAGTGCAGTGCGTCCTGCTCACAGTGTTCAGCTAGATCCGTTCCTGGTATTTACATTTAGTGCAGTGCGTCCTGCTCACAGTGTTCAGCTAGATCCGTTCCTGCTATTTACATTCAGTGCAGTGCGTCCTGCTCACAGTGTTCAGCTAGATCCGTTCCTGGTATTTACATTTAGTGCAGTGCGTCCTGCTCACAGTGTTCAGCTACATCCGTTCCTGCTATTTACATTCAGTGCAGTGCGTCCTGCTCACAGTGTTCAGCTAGATCCGTTCCTGCTATTTACATTCAGTGCAGTGCGTCCTGCTCACAGTGTTCAGCTACATCCGTTCCTGCTGTTTACATTCAGTGCAGTGCGTCCTGCTCACAGTGTTCAGCTAGATCCGTTCCTGCTATTTACATTCAGTGCAGTGCGTCCTGCTCACAGTGTTCAGCTAGATCCGTTCCTGCTATTTACATTCAGTGCAGTGCGTCCTGCTCACAGTGTTCAGCTAGATCCGTTCCTGCTATTTACATTCAGTGCAGTGCGTCCTGCTCACAGTGTTCAGCTAGATCCGTTCCTGCTATTTACATTCAGTGCAGTGCGTCCTGCTCACAGTGTTCAGCTAGATCCGTTCCTGCTATATACATTTAGTGCAGTACGTCCTGCTCACAGTGTTCAGCTAGATCCGTTCCTGTTATCTTCCTACTGACAGGCAGGCTTGTCTGGTTACAGTATATAAAGCTACCTGAAGAAAATTACAGGTGTTCTTTTTGATCCTATTAGTACCACGGTCAGGCAGCTAGACTATTTACATTTAGTACAGTGTGTCCTGCTCACAGTGTTCAGCTAGATCCGTTCCTGTTATCTTCCTACTGACAGGCAGGCTTGTCTGGTTACAGTATATAAAGCTACCTTAAGAAAATTACAGGTGTTCTTTTTGATCCTATTAGTACCACGGTCAGGCAGCTAGACTATTTACATTTAGTACAGTGTGTCCTGCTCACAGTGTTCAGCTAGATCCGTTCCTGTTATCTTCCTACTGACAGGCAGGCTTGTCTGGTTACAGTATATAAAGCTACCTTAAGAAAATTACAGGTGTTCTTTTTGATCCTATTAGTACCACGGTCAGGCAGCTAGACTATTTACATTTAGTACAGTGTGTCCTGCTCACAGTGTTCAGCTAGATCCGTTCCTGTTATCTTCCTACTGACAGGCAGGCTTGTCTGGTTACAGTATATAAAGCTACCTTAAGAAAATTACAGGTGTTCTTTTTGATCCTATTAGTACCACGGTCAGGCAGCTAGACTATTTACATTTAGTACAGTGTGTCCTGCTCACAGTGTTCAGCTAGATCCGTTCCTGTTATCTTCCTACTGACAGGCAGGCTTGTCTGGTTACAGTATATAAAGCTACCTTAAGAAAATTACAGGTGTTCTTTTTGATCCTATTAGTACCACGGTCAGGCAGCTAGACTATTTACATTCAGTGCAGTGCGTCCTGCTCACAGTGTTCAGCTAGATCCGTTCCTGCTATTTACATTCAGTGCAGTGCGTCCTGCTCACAGTGTTCAGCTACATCCGTTCCTGCTGTTTACATTCAGTGCAGTGCGTCCTGCTCACAGTGTTCAGCTAGATCCGTTCCTGCTATTTACATTCAGTGCAGTGCGTCCTGCTCACAGTGTTCAGCTAGATCCGTTCCTGCTATTTACATTCAGTGCAGTGCGTCCTGCTCACAGTGTTCAGCTAGATCCGTTCCTGCTATTTACATTTAGTGCAGTGCGTCCTGCTCACAGTGTTCAGCTAGATCCGTTCCTGCTATTTACATTCAGTGCAGTGCGTCCTGCTCACAGTGTTCAGCTAGATCCGTTCCTGCTATATACATTTAGTGCAGTACGTCCTGCTCACAGTGTTCAGCTAGATCCGTTCCTGTTATCTTCCTACTGACAGGCAGGCTTGTCTGGTTACAGTATATAAAGCTACCTGAAGAAAATTACAGGTGTTCTTTTTGATCCTATTAGTACCACGGTCAGGCAGCTAGACTATTTACATTTAGTACAGTGTGTCCTGCTCACAGTGTTCAGCTAGATCCGTTCCTGTTATCTTCCTACTGACAGGCAGGCTTGTCTGGTTACAGTATATAAAGCTACCTTAAGAAAATTACAGGTGTTCTTTTTGATCCTATTAGTACCACGGTCAGGCAGCTAGACTATTTACATTCAGTGCAGTGCGTCCTGCTCACAGTGTTCAGCTAGATCCGTTCTTGCTATTTACATTCAGTGCAGTGCGTCCTGCTCACAGTGTTCAGCTAGATCCGTTCCTGGTATTTACATTCAGTGCAGTGCGTCCTGCTCACAGTGTTCAGCTAGATCCGTTCCTGCTATATACATTTAGTGCAGTACGTCCTGCTCACAGTGTTCAGCTAGATCCGTTCCTGTTATCTTCCTACTGACAGGCAGGCTTGTCTGGTTACAGTATATAAAGCTACCTGAAGAAAATTACAGGTGTTCTATCCCAGCTTAGTGCAGCTACAGGCCATTAGTATGTCTGGAAGGCCAAGAAGGAGAGGCAGACAGTCACAAGCCAATAAGAGAGGGCAAGCAGGCTCTGTGTCTAGTGCTGGTCGTGGAGACGGTGCATCCTCATCAGCACGTGGCCATGGGACACGCTTGGCCTTTTTTTCGGCAGCTGGCCGTGTTGAGCCGCAACATGCGGAAGACTTGGTCGAGTGGATGACCAAGCCGTCCTCATCCTCCTCATCCTCTCTCACCCATGCCCAGGGTGCTTTGTCTGGCAAAGCAGCGGCCTCTTCCCTCAGCTCAATGTCATCAGTGACTCCTTCCCTAGCTCCACCATGTCCTCATGAGGATTCCCTCGAACTGTTTGACCACAGTGTTGGGTACATGCTCCAGGAGGATGCCCAGCGTTTGGAAGGCTCTGATGATGATACTGAGCTCAATGAAGGCAGTAACATGAGCACGGACAGAGGGGGTGCCCAAGAAGGACAGCAATCTGGCAGTCATGCTCCCCCTGCTGCAGCATACTGCCAGGTTTGCTCCAGTGATGAGGAGGGAGGGGATGATGAGGTCACTGACTCAACGTGGGTGCCTGATAGGAGAGAGGAGGAGGAGGAGGAGGAGGAGGAGGAGGTGGCACATCACCAACTAGGCAGGATGCCCTCCAGGGGCCAGCCTAAGGGCAGCACATTGACTGCATCACACCCCAAAGCTCCACATGTGCAGGGCGCTGCAGTCTCTGCGCGTTATTCAAAAAGTTCTTTGGTGTGGGCCTTTTTTGAGACGAGTGCATCAGATCGCACCGCTGCTATTTGCAACATATGTCTCAAGTAGGGATGAGCTTCGAGTTCGAGTCGAACTCATGTTCTACTCGAACATTGGCTGTTCGCAAGTTCGCCGAACAGCGAACAATTTGGGGTGTTCGCGGCAAATTCGAATGCCGCGGAACACCCTTTAAAAGTCTATGGGAGAAATCAAAAGTGCTAATTTTAAAGGCTTATATGCAAGTTATTGTCATAAAAAGTGTTTGGGGACCCGGGTCCTGCCCCAGGGGACATGGATCAATGCAAAAAAAAGTTTTAAAAACGGACATTTTTTCAGGAGCAGTGATTTTATTAATGCTTAAAGTCAAACAATAAAAGTGTAATATCCCTTTAAATTTCGTACCTGGGGGGTGTCTATAGTATGCCTGTAAAGGGGCGCATGTTTCCCGTGTTTAGAACAGTCTGACAGCAAAATGACATTTGGAAGGAAAAAACTCATTTAAAACTACCCGCGGCTATTGCATTGCCGACAATACACATAGAAGTTCATTGATAAAAACGGCATGGGAATTCCCCACAGGGGAACCCCGAACCAAAAAAAAAAAAAAAAAAATGATGTGGGGGTCCCCCTAAATTCCATACAAGGCCCTTCAGGTCTGGTATGGATATTAAGGGGAACCCCAGCCAAAATTAAAAAAAAAAATTGACGTGGGGTTCCCCCTAAATTCCATACCAGACCCTTCAGGTCTGGTATGGATTTTAAGGGGAACCCCGCGCCAAAAAAAAAAAAAAAAACGGCGTGGGGTCCCCCTAAAAATCCATACCAGACCCTTATCCGAGCACGCAACCTGGCAGGCCGCAGGAAAAGAGGGGGGGACGAGAGTGCGGCCCCCCCCCCCTCCTGAACCGTACCAGGCCACATGCCCTCAACATTGGGAGGGTGCTTTGGGGTAGCCCCCCAAAACACCTTGTCCCCATGTTGATGAGGACAAGGGCCTCATCCTCACAACCGTGGCCGGTGGTTGTGAGGGTCTGCGGGCGGGGGGCTTATCGGAATCTGGAAGCCCCCTTTAACAAGGGGACCCCCAGATCCCGGCCCCCCCCCTGTGTGAAATGGTAAGGGGGTACTTACCCCTACCATTTCACTAAAAAACTGTCAAAAATGTTAAAAATGACAAGAGACAGTTTTTGACAATTCCTTTATTTAAATGCTTCTTCTTTCTTCTTTCTTCCTTCATCTTCTTCTTCTTCTGGTTCTTCTGGCTCTTCTGGTTCTTCCTCCGGCGTTCTCGTCCAGCATCTTCTCCGCGGCGTCTTCTATCTTCTTCTCCTCGGGCCGCTCCGCACCCATGGCATGAGGGGAGGCTCCCGCTCTTCTCTTCATCTTCTTCTCTTCTTCATCTTCTTCTTCTTCTTCTTCTTCCTTCTTCTCTTCTTCTCTTCTTCCTGTCTTCTCCGGGCCGCTCCGCAATCCATGCTGTGGCATGGAGGGAGGCTCCCGCTGTGTGACGGCGTCTCTTCGTCTGACGGTTCTTAAATAACGGGGGGCGGGGCCATCCGGTGACCCCGCCCCCCTCTGACGCACGGTGACTTGAGGGACTTCCCTGTGACGTCACGGGGAATGCCACAGGGAAGTCCCGTCATGTCACCGTGCGTCAGAGGGGGGCGGGGTCATCGGGTGGCCCCGCCCCCCGTTATTTAAGAACCGTCAGACGAAGAGACGCCGTCACACAGCGGGAGCCTCCCTCCATGCCACAGCATGGATTGCGGAGCGGCCCGGAGAAGACAGGAAGAAGAGAAGAAGAGAAGAAGGAAGAAGAAGAAGAAGAAGAAGAAGAAGATGAAGAAGAGAAGAAGATGAAGAGAAGAGCGGGAGCCTCCCCCCTCATGCCATGGGTGCGGAGCGGCCCGAGGAGAAGAAGATAGAAGACGCCGCGGAGAAGATGCTGGACAAGAACGCCGGAGGAAGAACCAGAAGAGCCAGAAGAACCAGAAGAAGAAGAAGATGAAGGAAGAAAGAAGAAAGAAGAAGCATTTAAATAAAGGAATTGTCAAAAACTGTCTCTTGTCATTTTTAACATTTTTGACAGTTTTTTAGTGAAATGGTAGGGGTAAGTACCCCCTTACCATTTCACACAGGGGGGGGGCCGGGATCTGGGGGTCCCCTTGTTAAAGGGGGCTTCCAGATTCCGATAAGCCCCCCGCCCGCAGACCCTCACAACCACCGGCCACGGTTGTGAGGATGAGGCCCTTGTCCTCATCAACATGGGGACAAGGTGTTTTGGGGGGCTACCCCAAAGCACCCTCCCAATGTTGAGGGCATGTGGCCTGGTACGGTTCAGGAGGGGGGGGGGCCGCACTCTCGTCCCCCCCTCTTTTCCTGCGGCCTGCCAGGTTGCGTGCTCGGATAAGGGTCTGGTATGGATTTTTAGGGGGACCCCACGCCGTTTTTTTTTTTTTTTTTGGCGCGGGGTTCCCCTTAAAATCCATACCAGACCTGAAGGGTCTGGTATGGAATTTAGGGGGAACCCCACGTCAATTTTTTTTTTAAATTTTGGCTGGGGTTCCCCTTAATATCCATACCAGACCTGAAGGGCCTTGTATGGAATTTAGGGGGACTCCCACATCATTTTTTTTTTTTTAATTTTGGTTCGGGGTTCCCCTGTGGGGAATTCCCATGCCGTTTTTATCAATGAACTTCTATGTGTATTGTCGGCAATGCAATAGCCGCGGTAGTTTTAAATGTGTTTTTTCCTTCAAAATGTCACTTTGCTGTCAGACTGTTCTAAACACGGGAAACATGCGCCCTTTTACAGGCATACTATAGACACCCCCCAGGTATGAAATTTAAAGGGATATTACACTTTTATTGTTTGACTTTAAGCATTATTAAAATCACTGCTCCTGAAAAAACGGCCGTTTTTAAAACTTTTTTTTGCATTGATTCATGTCCCCTGGGGGAGGACCCGGGTCCCCAAACACTTTTTATGACAATAACTTGCATATTAGCCTTTAAAATTAACACTTTTGATTATTCATGTTCGTGTCCCATAGACTTTAACGGCGTTCGCGTGTTCGAACGAATTTTTTTCCTGTTCGCATGTTCTGGTGCGAACCGAACAGGGGGGTGTTCGGCTCATCCCTAGTCTCAAGCGTATCTCGCGTGGCCAAAACATCTCCCGCTTGGGTACCACATGCTTGACCAGACATATGTTGACCTGCCATGCAGTTCGTTGGCAAGCGTATCTAAAAGACCCACACCAAAGAACAAAGACGATCTCTCCTTGCTCCTCATCAGCTGAGATTTCCAACCCCACTAGACCTTCAGTCCTCTCTGCGACCTGCAGTGAGAGGAATGAAGGTGTAGAATTAGGTGTGTCACAGCCAAGTACTTGTGGGCAATCTGCTTTTGGTACACCGACGTCAGATTGTACCAGGCAAATTTCCCTGCCCCAGCTGCTGCACCGCCGAAAGAAGTTTGCTCCCAGCCATCCACATGCCCAGCGGTTGAATGCTAGCTTGGCAAAATTGCTAGCACTTCAACTGCTGCCTTTTCAGTTGGTAGACTCTGCCCCCTTCCGTAAGTTTGTGGAATGTGCGGTTCCTCAGTGGCAGGTACCCAAACGCCACTTTTTCTCACGGAAGGCGATTCCGGCTCTCTACCGGCATGTGGAAGGCAATGTCCATGCCTCGCTGGACAGGGCGGTCAGCGGTAAGGTGCATATTACCGCTGACTCATGGTCCAGCAGGCATGGACAGGGACGTTACTTAAGTTTCACGGCGCATTGGGTGACTCTGCTGGCAGCTGGGAAGGATGCAGGACAAGGTGCAGTAGTGTTGGAGGTTGTTCCGCCACCACGCCTCCAAAATGCTGATTGTGACACACCTCTCTCCTCCACCCCCTCCTCTTCTTCTTCCTCCATGGCCTCTTCCTCGGAACCAGCGGTGCTCCGTAGGCGTTCAAGGGGCTACGCAAGTACGCAGGCCAAAAGATGCCATGCGGTGCTTGAGCTGGTGTGCTTGGGGGACAGGAGCCACACTGGGGCAGAGGTTCTGTCAGCTCTGCAGGGGCAGGTTCAGAGGTGGTTGACGCCACGCCAACTTAAGGCAGGAATGGTGGTTTGCGACAATGGCACCAACCTCCTCTCTGCCCTCCGACAGGGACAACTGACCCATGTGCCCTGTTTGGCTCACGTCCTTAACTTGGTGGTGCAGCGGTTCTTGGGCAGGTACCCGGGCTTACAGGATGTCCTGAGGCAGGCCAGGAAAGTCTCTGTGCATTTCCGCCGGTCATATAATGCCAGTGCTCGGCTGACGGACCTCCAAAAGGAGTTTAACCTGCCCAAGAACCGCCTAATCTGTGACATGCCCACCAGGTGGAACTCGACGTTGGCCATGCTGCAGCGGCTGCACACGCAGCAGAGGGCCATCAATGAGTACCTGTGCGACTATGGCACCAGGACAGGGTCAGGGGACCTTGGTTTTTTTTCCCCACGCCAGTGGGCCATGATCAGGGATGCATGCACTGTCCTGTCACCATTCGAGGAGGCCACGAGGATGGTGAGCACTGACAGTGCATGCATCAGTGACACTGTCCCCCTTGTCCACCTGTTGGAGCACACGCTGCGTGGAATAATGGACAGGGCACTTGAGGCAGAACAGAGGCAGGAAGAGGAGGACTTCCTTAGCTCTCAAGGCCCCCTTTATCCAGACAGTGTTCCTGCGTGCCCGCCGATCACACAGGAAGAGGACGAGGAGGAGGAGGAGGAGGAGGAGGAAGATTGTGTCAGTATGGAGGTGGAGCCTGGCACTCAGCATCAGCAGTCTTTAAGGGATCAGTCCCAAGGAACACATGGACTTGTACGTGGCTGGGAGGAGGTGGCTGCGGACGTTGTTGTCCTTAGTGACCCAGAGGACTCCGGACCGAATGCCTCAGCAAACCTACGCTGCATGGCCTCCCTGATCCTGCAAAGCCTGCGTAAGGATCCTCGTATTCGTGGTATCAAGGAGAAGGACCAATACTGGCTGGCAACCCTCCTTGATCCACGTTACAAGGGTAAGGTTGCGGACCTTATCTTGCCATCGCAGAGGGAGCAGAGGATGAAACATCTTCGGGAGGCCTTGCAGAAAGGTCTGTGCAACGCGTTCCCAGAGACTGGGAGGTTACAAACTCCTGTTTCTGGACAACGTGTTGCTGAGGCTTCGGTCAGTCAAAGAAGGAGCGGTGGAGAAGGTGGCCGTCTGACCGATGCGTTCAGACAATTTTTTGGTCCGCAGCCCCAAGGTATGATCGGTTCCAGCAACCATCGCCAGCGTCTGTTTTACATGGTGCAGGAATACCTAGGGGCAAGATCAGACTTGGACACCTTTCCCACCGAAAATCCTCTGGGTTACTGGGTCTTGAGGATGGATCACTGGCCAGAGCTTGCACAGTATGCAATTGAGCTACTGGCCTGTCCTGCATCCAGCGTTCTTTCGGAACGCACATTCAGTGCTGCTGGAGGCGTGGTAACCGATCACAGGGTGCGTCTGTCCACCGACTCGGTCGATCGGCTGACCTTCATAAAAATGAATCAGTCTTGGATCACCACCAGCTACCAAGCACCTGATGCAGATGTAACCGAATAATTTTTTTTGAAATCTCAGATCCCTTCAAAGACTGCCTATGCTGATGCTGAGTGACTATCCCTGAGTAATTATCCTCTTCCTCCTCAATCATCACGCTGATAGCTTGTAAGAACATTTTTGGTTCTGGGCGCCACCACCAGTGCCTAAGGCACAATTTTTCAGCCCCTGTTTAACAGGGGCGTGTAATTACAATTTTTGATGTAATACTTTGCAGCAGGGCTCGTTCCTGCATTCCAACTAGAGTGTCTGTGAGGGGTTGCAGTGTTGTGGCACCAGCACCAGTGCCTAAGACCCAATTTTTCAGCCCCTGTCTAACAGGGGCGTGTAATTACAATTTTTGATGCAATACTTTGCAGCAGGGCTTGTTCCTGCGTTTCAACTAGAGTGTCTGTGAGGGGTTGCAGTGTTGTGGCACCAGCACCAGTGCCTAAGACCCAATTTTTCTGCCCCTGTCTAACAGGGGCGTGTAATTACAATTTTTGATGCAATACTTTGCAGCAGGGCTCGTTCCTGCGTTCCAACTAGAGTGTCTGTGAGGGGTTGCAGTGTTGTGGCACCAGCACCAGTGCCTAAGGCCTAATTTTTCAGCTCCTGTTCAACAGGGGCATGTAATTACAATTCTTGATCTAATATTTCACAGCAGGGCCCTGTGAGGGCTTACAGTGTTTTGGCCACAGCAACACCTAAGGCCCAAATTTCTGCTGAGTATATAGGGCAGGACCCTACTTTCAAACATCTAACTTACAAACGACTCCTACTTGCAAACGGAAGGAGACAACAGGAAGTGAGATGAAATCTACCCCTAAGGAAGGGAAATTCTCTCCTGTAAGAGTTAATATGGGAAAACAATTTCTCCTTTCCACTGATGCTTTCCAATCCTTGTTCCACAAAAAAACCCAAATTTTCCAAAAACATTTTTCATTGGGACAAAAAAGTGAGGTGAAATCTTCTGAAGAGGAGGAAAGACGCAAAACAAATGTCACAGGGGTGATAACCCTTCCCTATGTTTTCCAAAAAGCTTAGAAAAGATTTTTTGGCTGGAGCTAAACACATTAAAAATGTTCAAAATTACAAACAGATTCTACTTAACAACAAACCTACAGTCCCTGTCTTGTTTGCACCGCCTGAATACTGCTGTTCAGAGTATATAGGGACCTTTCCTTATTTTAATTTGGGTGCGGGGTTCCCCTTAATATCCATACAAGACCCAAAGGGCCTGGTAATGGACTGGGGGGTACCCATGCCGTTTGTCTCACTGATTTTCATCCATATTGCCATGACCCGACATGACATTAAACCCGCAAGCAGTTTTAAATGAGATTTTTTCCTTTAAAAATGACATTTGGTGCAGGGACTGTTCTAAACATGGGAAACACGCGTCACTTTACAGGCATACTATAGACACCCCCCAGGTACGATATTTAAAGGAATATTTCACTTTTTTTTTTTTACTTTAAGCATCATTAAAATCACTGCTCCCGAAAAAACGGCCGTTTTTAAAAGTTTTTTTTGCATTGATACATGTCCCCTGGGGTAGGACCCGGGTCCCCAAACCCTTTTTAGGACAATACCATGCAAATTAGCCTTTAAAATGAGCACTTTTGATTTCGAACGTTCGAGTCCCATAGACGTCAATGGGGTTCTAACGTTCGTGCGAACTTGCGGTCCGTTCGCGGGTTCTGGTGCGAACCGAACCGGGGGGTGTTCGGCTCATCCCTAGTCCTAGATCATTTTAATTGTTGGTAACAACATAAGAACAGCAACAACATAAGTTATTGAGTAGCAATGGTCTCCACTGGTTCTAATACAGATTTGTGAAATCACTGTCCACCCAGGTTTTATCCTGGGTTGAGCTCTGATGTTGCCCCTAAAATATGTTGACTGTATTTTGTATGACTTTTTTTTTTTTTACCAAAAACTAAAATTAACTTGAACTTTGATCCAATTTTGACCTGGTGATCCTTTCTGTATTTATATATTTTGATTTACTGTTTGGTCCCCATCTAGGGAAGTCTTTCTGTGTGGTATCTACCTTGCCAGAAGGTTGGAGTTTGTCTGACATTTTTCCCCATCTGACTACACTTGCGAGTCTAAAAGTTCCCAGCTCATCTTTGAGTATATTTTTCTAGATTTACAGTAGCTACCCATGGCATCCATACTTTAGTGTATTAAGTGTTCCTGTCTGAAAATATGGCGTAAATCTTTTTATGTATCATTGCTTGGGTGATCTTGTTTTTGCTCTTGCTGAGGCAAGAATATGGGGTTTTTCCATGCCTTGGCTATTTTGTTTTTTGGCTGCCATGATTCCTTTTAATTGGAATCTATTCACAAATTATTTCACAAGATTTCACACAGGTGTTTAAATATTTTGGATAATTGGTTGAGTAAACAAGGCTATAAAATGTAATTTAAAGACTACTATAAGGAAGAGGAACTGTTTGCGCCTTGGCATAGTATGACACTCAAAAAAGTATAAAGATCTATCCTTTCAGCTTAACCAATCACTCAAAGCTAGTCTCAGACAAGTGACTACAAGACAGGACTAGCAACTCAACTATCAGCCTTCAAACCTGAATCGGGGCTTCCATAACCATGAATAAAATCTTCATCCTTTTGATCTTGAGCTGTTTGGTAATTACAGGTAAGAAATACTTAAAATTGTATTTTATTATTTATTTTGTGCCAACATACTAAGCAGAGTATCCTTTCACATTAGAGCTTGTCTTTTGTAGGAAAACTTAAGTTTAGGCCCTCCACTTACTCATATGCTCTCTAAAGGCAGCCAGTTATAATAAATGTAGACCTTAACAATTAACTTCGCTTATTTGCTCCTACATTGCCTACATTGGAACTAAACTCTCTCAATCAACATTAACCATTTTAATCCGTATGCTTCTAGCATTGATACATATATAAAAAGGTCATTTATACTTACTTGTTTTAAACTTTTTCATTTTACATTTCTTCAGTTGCTTCCTGGTTTCTGGCCTAGGCCAAAATATTGTCATACATCCCAAGAGCCTCTTTTTCTTTCATCTGAAAGAGGGGCTTTCTCAGCTAAGCACACCCTCCTGTCTGCATGCCTGACCTAAGGGCAGATGGATTCCAAGAAGTAAATGCTAAATGAATCATCTGCCCTTACTCAAGATGGCAGCTGCTAGAAATAATAGGGGGATGTTTTTCAAAGTGATTTCTCAACAAAATAAAGCATGGAGACATGGATGAATGGGCAAGTTTGCTTTGAATACTAAAATAAATGAAATACCATTTTCAGTTTGCGGTGCTCAGACACAGTTAGGTTCCACTTTAAATATACTAAAGTCTCAGTTTTTTTTTCATGTTATACTTACCTACTTTGTGCAGTAGTTTTGTACAGAGCAGCCCCGATCCTCCTCTTTTTGGGTCCCTCACCGGCACTTCTGGCCCCTCCCCCTACCTTCCCCCATTGCAAGCAGCTTGCTATGGGGGCATCTGAGCCGAGCCGCTGCTCTGCCTGTCCATTCAGACACAGAGCCAAGATTCGGCCCTGCCCCCTCTCTCTCCCCATTGGCTCACTGACTTTGATTCACAACAGCGGGAGCCAATGGCGCTGTGCTGCCATCTCAGCCAATGAGGAGGAAGAGTCCCGGGCAGCCGAGTCTCTTGTGCAACATCGCTGGATAGAGATGGGGCTCAGGTAAGTATTACGGGGGGCTGTTGCACACAGAAAGTTAGAATGCATTACGATAAAAAAAAACATCTGACTTTACAACCACTTTAAAGTATAAATAAAGACAAAACTTTAACTTTTGGATAGAGTTGGAGAGGGAGAAGAAAACTTGTCTGTTTTTATTGCTTTCTGTGCCCCCCGTTAGGGAGATTCCCCTTCTCTATGTGTCCTGTTTACCATTATCATTGAAAGTGAATGTAAAAGAAAATCACAAATTTTGGGTTGTCCCCCAGAAAAGTGATAGGGGTAAACTCTTCCAATGGGAACACTAGTTCTGGTGACCTGGGAGAGCCCCAGAAAATTCCCTTAATTTGCAGGGATTTCCTCTCACTTCTTGTTTGGCTATGGAAAGGAAGTGAAGGTAAATCTCCCTAGTGGGAAAAAAAAAATCTGACGGGTTATAACCCTCCCTTACTCCACAATGAAAAAACAAAAAAAACAAAAATCGTTTCATACTTACCGTAATTACAGGGACCCTACATTAACCACCAACGTAACTGGGGACAGTACACTGACCCCTGTGTAATAGGGGACCGACACTCACTGTAACTGGGGACACTTCACTAGACCAAGGTAACTGGTGGTACTACATTGACCACCAATATTATGGGAAGCCTACATTGACCACCAATATTATTGGGGCCCTACATTGACCACCAATATTATTGGGGCCCTACATTGACCACCAATGTAACTGGGGGCAGTACACTGACCCCCAGTATAATAGGGGAACATCACTAGCTGTAACTGGGGATACTCCACTAGACCAATGCAAATGGTTGTACTAAACTAACCACCAATGTAACTGGGGGACAATACTGACCCCAAAAGTGATAGGGGCACTACACTAACTGTAAGCAACAGCAATATTACAGGGACCCTACATTAACCACCAATGTAACTTGGGACAGTACACTCACTGTACACTCACTGTACCGTCACTCACTGTAGCTAGGGACCTTTCACTGGAGCAATGTAACTAGTGGTAGAAAACTCACTGCCAATGTAACTGGGGGGACGATATTGAACCGTAAGGTAAGAGGGACACTACACTAACTGTAAGCAGGGGTACTACAGTGACCATCAATGCATCTGGGGGTACTAACCTGACAATCTATGTACCGGGGCACTACATTGACCACTGATATTATGGGGACCCTACATTGACCACCGATATTATGGGGACCCTACATTGACCACCAATATTATGGGGGCCCTACATTGACCACCAATATTATGGGGACCCTACATTGACCACTAATGTAACTGGGGACAGTACACTGACCCCCAATGTAATGGGGGACCGTCACTCACTGTAACTGGGGACACTTCACTAGACCAATGTAACTGTAAACTGACCACCAATGTAACTGGGGGACTATATTGACCCGTAAAGTAATAGGGTCACTACACTAACTGTAAGGAGAGGTACTACACTGACCATTAATACAATTTGAGGTACTAAACTGACTACCAATTTAACTGGGGCACTATATTGATCACCAATATTACAGGGACACTACATTGACCACCATTGTAACTAGGACACTTCACTGACCCCCAGTGTAATTCGGAAACTGCACTGACTGCAACAGGGTACACTTCACTGTACTAATGTAACTGGTGGCACTAAACTGACCACTAATGTAACTGGAGGGGCTACCCTGACTCCCCCCATGTAATGGGGCAGTACCCTAACCATAGGTGTGTGCAGCCTATTGCATTAGGGTGTGCATCCCAAAGCTCAAACACAAATGTGTGTATATGTAACACAGTTTACTAAGCTTCAGTTATATATGAACACAATGAGTGATCGGTACTGATCAATCACTGTGTTCATTCAGAAAAGTTTAGGGTGTGCCCAGGCACATCCAGCACACCCTGTGCACACGCCTATGACCCTAACTGCCAATGAGTGCACTACACTGACCGTCAATGTAATTGGGGGTACTAAACTAAACCAATGTAACTGGGGCACTACACTGACCAATAACATTACAGCAACACTTATCAGCAATGCAACTGGGGGAATTTGATTGAACATCAATAAATTGGAGTCACTATATTGACCATTTCTTATACAGGTACATAATGGCATTTCTGTTCCTGCTAATTATTTCATATGATTACATTTGGGTTGTTAATCCCTATGTCTTACCTTTTCCAATTTCAGGCCAGCTGACCACCACATGCAATCGGTGCTGGAATATTGGCTCAACCGAATGCTGTGATGAAGAAAAGCTTCAATGTAATAAATCAGGTTGCATGACCTCGTCGGAGCACTGCCATATCAGTAAGTGGGATTGTGTCTTCTCAGCCGTGGCTCTAGAACCAGTAGAAGTCATGGACACATCTTCCCTTGTTTAAAGGGTGAAATGTATTTAAAGGAAAACTATGATGCCATTTGGTCAATTTAGAATTTCTAGAACGTTTTCAAATATATAAATGTACATTCTATTCCATTCTATTACATTTTTTTAAAATTAATTTTATAACATTTATTTTAGCAAAAAAGGGTGCTTTCATGGTGTTTCCATGACAACCAACCATACTAGCCAAGGGGTGAACAAGAAGAAATGAAATAGACTCCTCCATCCATGCTGTTTACATACCTTGGACTGTCTACTTTCCAAAAAGGGGTCATCTGGAGGGTATTTGTACTGTTCTGGCATTTTAGGGGCTCATAAAATGAGGCCATCAGTACATCAGAATCGATTGCTTTTCAAATACACCGTACATCCCATAGTTTTTAGACTTTATAACTTTCCTACAGACTAAATAATAAACACTGAATTGGGTTATTTTCACCAAAGAAATGGAGCAGAATACATTTTGGCATAAATTTATGAAGAAAGATAATTTATTTTCAAAAGTTTATAACAGAATTTTTGGGTCTTTTTAAATGTATTTGTTAAAAAAAAAAAAAAAAAAAAACGCTTTAGCCCCTGGAGATTTGGCTGCTGAATGACCGGGCCATTTTTTGTGATTCGGCACTGCGTCAATTTAACTGATAGGTGCGCGGTCCTGCGGCGCTGTACCCAAACAGAATTGACATCCTTTTTTTACCACAAATAGAGCTTTCTTTTGGTGGTATTTGATCACGTTTTTTATTTTTTGCGCTATTAACAAAAAAGTGCGACAATTTTGAAAAAAAAATATTTTGTACTTTTTGCTATAATAAAGATCCCCATTTTTTAAAAAAAAAAGCTATTTTTTTCCTCAGTTTAGGCCAATATTTATTCTTCTACATATTTTTGGTAAAAAAAATTGCAATAAGCGTATATTGATTGGTTTGCGCAAAACTTTTAGCGTCTACAAAATAGGGGATAGATTTATAGCATTTTTATTATTATTTTTTTACTAGTAATGGCGATGATCTGCGAATTTTATCGGGACTGCGACATTATCAGACACTTTTGACACATTTTTGGGACCATTGTCATTTATACAGCGGTCAGTACTATAAAAATGCACTGATTACTGTATAAATGACACTGGCAGGGAAGGGGTTAACACTAGGGGGCGATCAAGGGGTTAACTGTGTTCCCTAGTGTGTGTTCTAACTGAAGGGGGGAGGGGACTGTATAGGGGAGATAACAGATCACTGTTCATACTTTGTATGAACACACGATCTGTCTCTTCTCCCCTCAGATCCCGGTTCTTGGTGTGTCACGAGTGATCGCGGGAGCCCGGCAATCATCGCGCCCGCCGGGCACTTGCATCGGCTCTGGGGGGCGAGCAGCGGGTGGCCACAGGGTGACGGCCATTCTGCCGCAGTAAAAGTGCAGCGGCTAGTCAGCAAGTGCTTAAATACCACCAAAACAGAGTAATTGTCATTCAAAGCGTGACAACGCTGAAAGCTGAAAATTGACCTGGGCAGAAAGAGGGTGAAAGGGTCTTCTTTTGAAGTGGTTAAGTACAGAAAAATGTTTGTTGATCCTGCCAGAATGTTAGTGTCTTTGTAACGTCCTGTGCACCGAACTGATATCTCAAACAATGATTTCAACCATTCTAGCAAAAGCTCTGCTTTAAACTATGAAACACCACCTCTATCATAGGCGTGTGCAGCCCAAAGCTCAAACACACATGCTTGTGTGATATATATATGTATACTGTATACACACATTTACGCACTTTTTTATGGCAGAGTTGGCACCAAGAAAGAGAAGTATGGTAGCACTTCACTAACCACTTCAGCCCCAGAAGGATTTGCCCCCTTAATGACCAGGCCATTTTTTGTGATACGGCACTGTGTTACTTTAACTGACAATTGCACGGTCATGCAACATTGTACCTGAATAAAATTTATGTCCTTTTTTTCCCCACAAATTGAGCTTTCTTTTGGTGGTATTTGATCACCTCTGCCGTGTTTATTTTTTGAGCTATAAACAAAAAAAGACCAACAATTTTGAAAAAAAAAAAAATATATATATTTTTTTACTTTCTGCTATAAAACGCATCCAAAAAAAACAACCAAAAACAAATTTCTTCGTCAGTTTAGGCCAATATGTATTCTTCTACATATTTTTGGTAAAAAAAATCCCAATAAGCGCATATTGATTGGTTTGCACAGATGTTATAGCGTTTACAAACTACGGAATATATTTATGGACTTTTAATTTATTTTATTTTTTTTACTAGTATTGGCGGTGATCAGCGATTTTTTTAGCAGGACTGTGACATTGCGGCAGACAAATCTGACCCTGAATGACACTTTTTGGGGACCAGTGACACCAATACAGCGATCAGTGCTAAAAAAAAATGCACTGATCACTGTATAAATGACATTGACATAAAGGGCGATCAAAGGGTTAAATATGTTCCCTGTTTGTGCTTTCTTACTGTGTGGGGGAAGTGCTGACAGGAACAACACAGAGATCGCTGTTTCTAATCACTAGGAACAGCAGATCTCCATGTTGTCCCCTGTCAGAAGGGGGATCTGCCTTGTTTACATAGGCAGATCCCCGTTCTTCCTCTCAGTGAAGCGATCGCGGGTGGCGCCCATGGGCTCCTCCTCCGTGCTGTGGGGCGCACGCGCCCACACTATCTATTGCGTGAAACGATGTACAGGTACAGTACGTTGATTCGCACAATAGCGCCGCCCTGCCGTAGTATATATGTGGTGGGTGGTTTTTAAGTGGTTAATGGCAGAACTGGTCAGAGGGCGATATTTCCCATCTCCCCGCTGACACACTAATGCTAATGTGCACAGGGTGATTAGGGTGTGCCCAGGCACACCTGGCACACCTGGCACACCCCCCCTGCGCACGCCTATAACCTCTATGTAATGAAGATGCGTGGAGGATAAGGTGTGTGTAGTCTGAATCAGGAGTAATCTGCTTACGGTGACAATGAGGCTCCTCCATAGACACAGTACACCGAAGGACAACAACTGTGTTACTGGCAGGACCAGAACCATCAGGTAAAAATAAAAAAATAAAAAAACAGAAAAAAAATATATATAAAGGCTGGTAAGCTGATATATACATTTTTTGTTTTCAGGTTTAAGTACATTTTAATGTTTATTTTCTTTCTTTTTTTTCCTTCCATCAGGCGGTGTGGACTATCATACAATAAAGAAAGGCTGTTCATATCCACAAATATGTAATCAATGCTTTTCTGTAACAACCAATGACAACTTTCTAGTCCGTGTGAGCAATAAATGTGGGGAAGGAGATGACAGCAATGCAGAACTGAACTATGACAGTAAGTTAATGTATCCTGTTCTATGAAAATAATAAAAATGATATAATAGAAAAATGACTTTGACATACTTATCCAAACCAAACATGCCAATAAAGTCAGAATTCCTGATTGGAAATTTTTGAAAGGTGTGCCAGACCTAACAACTGCTGTCAAGTGGTTAGTTCAATACTGGTTCTAATATACTGTAGATCGGTGAAGTCCATCCAGGTTCTATCCTTGAGCCCTGATGAAGGGGGTTTGTGGCTACAAAACATGTTCGGTGTTTTTTATAACTTCCTTTTACCGACCATAAAAATTATTTTGGACTCTTTTGTCTGGTTTTAGTCTGGTGCTTTTTTTATGTAATTTTATTGTTTGAGCTAGTTTTGGATTCCTATCAGGGAAGCCTCGTTGTGCGGGAACTACCTCTCCAGAGCTATTGATCTTGTTTGAAATCTTCCTTCATCTGACTACACAGTCTAATGCCGCCTACACATAACCGGTCTCTCTGTCGGACCGAAGTCTGACGGTCTTTCCAACGGAGTTCCGACAGACTTCAGATGAAACGGACTTGCCTACACACGATCACACCAAAGTCCGTTCGTTTAGAACGTGATGACGTACAACGGGACTAGAAAAAAGAAGTTCAATAGCCAGTAGCCAATAGCGGCCCTTGTATCGTTCTTGGTCCGTCGGACTAGCATACAGACCTATTTCCCGATAGGAGTTGAGTCCATCGGAAAGATTTGAAACTTGTTCTATTTCTAGGTCCGTCAGAATTTTCGAGAAAGAAAGGTTTGATGAAGCCCACACACGATCGGAATGTCCGACGGAATGGTTCCGTCGGACCTTTTCTGCCGGAAAGTCTGGTCTTGTGTACGCGGCATAAGGCCCCTTTCACACGGGCGCCTCCGTTTGCTGGACTCCGCTTGCTCAGTGGGGGATCGCTCTACTGATCCCCGCTAAGCAGGTGGATGACAGGTTCATCTCTGCTTACTGAGCAGAGTGGAGACGGACCCAGCCTTTCTATGGGAAGATCGGATGAAAATGGACCGCCTGTCCGTTTTCATCCAATCATATCCGATCCGATCTGCCAGATGGATGGAAAATAGGACCACCAACCATTTGGATTTTGTGGACAGGATCGGATTGGATAATGGCGGATGTCAGTGGACATGTCGCACTCGCCACTGACACCCTCCGCTCCATAGGAGTGGAAGAAGTGTCCGATCAGATCCACCTGAAAATCTGACAGGTTAACCTGATCGGGCAACCCGTTTGAAAGGGGCCTAACAGTTTCCCAGGGTCTCTTTGAATATGTTGTTTTCTTATCCTCTGTTGAACCCTGATGAAGGGGGCGTGTTGCCCCGAAATGACTTGGGTGTTACATTACTTTTTTTTTTTTACAAAGCGTTAAAATAATTTTGATCCTACTAATCCCTAATTGCGGCGCACATGTAAGATATTGTGGCAAACCTTGGAGTGAAAGCAATAATTCTAGGGACACTAGTTGGTTAACTCTAAACCAGCCTTTTTCAACTGGGCATCCTGGTGTTATGGAAATGATTAAGAGCTCCAATCGAGCCCAAGGTTATCTTCTGCTGTTTCTAATTGGAAAGTGTGGCTATGCATGCATATAAAAGTAAACACTCTGAGACACGCTTAGCACCGTTTTTTTACACTTCTAATTTATTCAAGGCGGTGCTAATGTTTTATACACAAAAATACGTCATTGCTATGTTAGTCTAATAGGTACATCTCATTGGTTAAGATAGAAAAGAAGATGGAGAATCTTCATAACAAGGTTTGGCTGTCCTTGGTTTTATCTTCAGTTCCGCGTTCTTCTGATGTGTGGGATGTAGGGCGTACCCGCCATTTTGAGAAAAATATAGGAACAGAGCAAACCTGTATACTTATATAATGAGTATGGAGAAAAATATGTATGCACATAAGAAAATAGACATTTTCAGATTATTATTATTATTATCTACATCACATTCCTTCACAGTCCCCCCTAAAATGACTATTTTCTCTTTTCTGTCCCTAATACTAAAGGTCTTACTTTGGCCTGGCCTTCTCCTCAGCAACTCTTTTAGGCTGTATATAGAATTGGGCAGCAACTGTTCACTACCCTCCTCAATACAGCTGGAGAGGTGCAGTCAGACGCTATCTATCCCTATAACCCTATAGGATTGTGAGATTATGGACAGGGAGTGACTGTAGAGGAGTGAAGGGTTTGTCATCTTCCATCATAAGGAGGTCCTCTTCTTCTTGGTGGAGAAATGTAGGTGTACTATTGTCTACAGCCTTGCTCATTAACTTTTTACGAAAGGTAGAATACAGCATACAATCAGGGCTAAAAGAACCAGGATTATTAATACCGTTACCCGTATCTGGGCGAGCACCTTCTGCCACCCACTCATCCAGCTAAAGTATTGATCCCATGGGTCTGTGATACCTGAGTTCTTCAACTCCAATGACAGATCTTCTAATTTCTTTATAGCTAAAGTAACCTTACCATTTGGGCCAGTACTATCAGGAATGTATGTACAACAGGTTCCTGTTTTTTCTTATGATTTTACAAACACCTCCTTTCCCAGCTAGCACCATGTCTAAGGCCATCCGGTCCTGGAATGTCATGTAGGAAGTGGGGGCTAACTGGTCAGCAATTCCCTGGAGGGCATCTTTAGTGTAATTTACAAATCTCTGTTGGTTATAATATGTGTAGTGTCAGGTCACCTAGAGGCTGGGTGACAGATGCACCCCGTTGGGATGAGGAGTGCACCACAAGGTAGTGGACCCTACGGCTGACTGCTGCAGATTGAACCCTGGGAGTTTCAGGAAGCAGGTCTACTGGATCACTGACACAGATCCCACTGGGAGCTAGAGCATAGATTCCACAGGGCGCGGAGTCTAAGAGCCAGCAGGTGTTCACCAGAGCCTTTAATGGTAAGGATGGACTGCTCTGCAGTCTGGCTCCAGGTCGTGGCCCCCAGGGTCTCACAGCTCACGGTAGACTACAGGAGAAGAGGAAGGAGGCAGCAGGCTGGAACAACTAGGAAAGTAAGGGACAAGCCAAGGTCGGGGCCACAAGCAGACAAGGACAACAGAGTACACGCCAAGGTTCAGGGTCACAGGCAAACAGGGATGGTCGGGAACACGCCAAAGTCGGTAACAGGAATCAGATGTAGGAAACACAGCGAGTACACATAGAAGCTAACACACAATGGTTGATCAGCACTGCTGGCTTGCAGTGCACAGGTTAATATAGGGTTCCCTGATAGGGCCTGGGGTGGGGCCATGCTTAGAGGAGAGGTTACAAAAGTAGTCAGGTGAGGGTCAGCTGGTCTCTAGAGATGAACACATGGAGACAGGTATGCTGATCGTCAAACTCTATTGCATAACCATGACATGTATTTAATCCAATCTACATTCTTGTTGACAGTTGTTATGGGGATCAAAGACTCAAAACCAGCTTTTACCTGGTCCCTGGCTTTAAACTCATCAGGGACCCCCCTTGTAACCCCTATGGCATCTTTGTACACATGAGGGTCAAAGCTTCCGGAGAGAGCTGCTCGCTTCCTCCTCTGACTGTGTGCTGGGTAAGTGTATGTATCAGGGGTATCTTCGGTTAGGATATGGGGGGGCATAATGACCTTTGCAAGGGTACATTCACTGGTCCAGATTCCCTCTAGATCAAACAGAAAAAGGATATACAGCACCCGAAAACACGCTCTCCTGCAGTGATAAGCGTGCATTCAGGTGTTCTTCCTGGCCAACTTGACAGAGGTTTCTGTGGTCAGCAAAACTTGGAATGGACCATCATATCTTGGCTCAAGGATCTCCAGACAGTAGTTGGTGTGTTCCTGTATCTAATTCAGGATCTGGAATGGAAGAAAACACCTGGACATGGATTCAGGTTAATTCTCGTGATAATGTGGTTACATAATTAGTCAACACTTCAGACTGCAACTGTAATGCCCCGTACACACGGTCGGATTTTCCGATGGACAATGTCCGATCGGAGCGTGTTGTCGGAAATTCCGACCGTGTGTGGGCGCCATCGGACATTTTCCATCGGATTTTCCGACACACAAAGTTGGACAGCAGGAGATAAAATTTTCCGACAACAAAATCCGATCGCGTCAATTCCGACCGTGTGTGGCCTGTTCCGACACACAAAGTGCCACGCATGCTCTGAAGAAATTCCGACACGGGACAGCTCGTTCTGGTAAACTTAGCGTTCGCAATGGATACACCACTTTCGTCACGCTGCAATGTAAAAAATGGTTTAATACAGCGCACTCTCTTCTTCTTTATAATGTGACAAGAATTAAGTGGTTTTGCTGCTCATATTCACACACACTTCTCACAAAGTTTGATTTGTGTTTTTTTTAGTGGGATTCCCTCAATATATTGTTATTAGTTGTCACATCTGACAGTTTTATATTTTTTTTATATTTTTTTTTTTGGTTTTTAAGCCTTTTTTTTTCTTTAATGTTTGGATTTTTTCCAAGGCTGATCTTTGTTCAATGTTATTTTTACTCCAGAATATTTTTGTGTGTGTTTTGTGTGGCAAGTTACCCCAACACCATTGATATCTTTTATTATTTAATCTCCATGAGATTTTTTGTTGTTGGTGTCCCTTGTTCATTTCACATTGTATATTTGCAATGTACCTGAATCCTCACAAACCAACTGTCATTTTTAAAGTAAAACACATAGGAGAGTATAATTCAAAACAAAAATCCTTTATTAAGGTATCAGAACCAAACAAAGAGGAAGGCAACACTGGATCAACAGCAGAAATTAGTGAAGCCTGGGACCCCCACGGCAGACATCAATTCTTAAACCTCAAAATTGGTGGCCTGAGGAGTCCATATATAAGGGAGGGCAGTCTGGTCCGGGATTCACAGAGACTCGGATAGCAGCAGATGACATCTGTGTCCCCAGGCTGTGGTACCACAAGAGGCTGCATCTTTTGGCCGACCAGACTGGATCCAGGGTCCTCACTCTCTGGTCTTCCTTTCACACTTCCTTCCGGGCTGTGGCTGTGCAGTAGGAGATGTGGCAGGAGGAGGAGTAGGACCTGGAGGAGGAGGAGGACTGGGAGGACCTGGAGGAGGAGGAGGACTGGGAGGACCTGGAGGAGGAGGAGGACTAGGAGGACCTGGAGGAGGACTGGGAGGACCTGGAGGAGGACTGGGAGGACCTGGAGGAGAGGGAGGAGGAGGAGGAGGACCATCCCAAAGCTGTGTGTGAGGTGTAAGTTGTCCCCTCACACCTTTCTCCAGAGCCTCTGAAATGAGGGCCTGACACCTGGCTTGTTGGCCCTCCTCCATCCTCTGCATTCTATAGGCAATGAATGCCGCAAGGTTCTCCTGCCTGGTGTGTGGTGCTCCCAGGACCTCTGTAGCCCTCCAAAAAAATCTGATAGCCGCCTCCTCTAGGCTACTCCTCCTGCTGCCACTTTCTGTTTTCAGGGTGGGTGGAGGGACCTGCAGATCATCCACCTCCTGGCTGAGACTTCCCTGTGTATGAAAAAGGGACATGGTTTTAGTTTTTGCATCATCAATCACAATCATAAATTAGTACTCCCAACTAACATCTAGGTAACATCATTGATAGTACAAGCAGAAATATTTAGAGGAATGCTATACCTGGCTCAATCTGGGCTCCTCCACATATGGCCTGGAAGGCCCAGGTTGGGCGTCAGAAGCCTCAGCCGGGGGGGAAGGAAGTGTGGAAGGAAGACTGGAGAGGGATGGCCTGGGTTCAGTCTGGCCTGCCAGAAAGTGCAGCCTGTCGTAGTACAACATCCTGGGGACATAGATGTCATCTGCTGCTCCGGATCTCTGTGAATCCAGGACTTTCTTGCGCTCCCTCAGATATGTGCTCCTCAGGCAACCAATTAAGATCTTTAAATAGGTGATGTCTGCCGTGGGGATCACCTGCTTCACAATTTCACACAATTGCTCCAGTGCTGCCTTCCTCTTTGCTTGGTTTTTGAAATGGGGGTGGGTAATCTCCCACAGACAGGGCAGCTCCCTTAGCATATCAATGAATAGTGACATGAAGTCAGTATCTCTCATTAAGATATCCATGTTCACTGCAAGACACAACACAAGACAAAGCCTAATGTCAGACAAAACTCTCCTAATCTTGTTACAATATAGTCCTCAATCTAGAAGCAGTATAGGCCCAAGTTTGTCTCTTACCTTCGTTCTTACGATCGGCGCGTCCAATGCTCCTTCCTCCGCTCACAGATCGTACGTAATACGCACGCGTGTTACGCTTTATAGACACTGCGCATGTGTGTAACTCCGCCCGCCCCTGACGTTCTTTCTATTCTATTCCCCGCCCCTTTTCGTTCGGCGCAGTGGGGGAAGAGCATGATGGCGGAGTCACACCAGGTGCGTGCTAATTGTAGCAACGAGGAGGAGGAGGAAAGCCCGGATCCAGGCACGTCCCGATCCAGAAGGAGACGTTTTAAGGCCACAAATATGTCGTTTGGGGAGATGTTGGAGATGGTCAACATCATGAAGAAGTCCGACTATGATGGCAAATATGGGCCTTACCCCAACCCGAACATCCGAAAGGCCAAGATCATGGCGAAAGTGGTCAGGAGTCTCGAGCGGAATTTCGGGGTCCGAAGATCAAAAGATCAGCTCAGGAAGCGGTGGTCGGACCTGAAGTTGAGAGAGCCGGAGCAGTACCGAAAGATCCGGAGAGTGCTGCAAAAAAGTAAGTAGTTGTGCTGTGTTTATATTCTTTCTGGCTTTATTCCGTTCGTTCTGCTCCATATGCTTTTATTAATTGTAACGTTTAAAAAGGTCAACTTTAATGTTCATGGGCCCATTATTCGTTCGTATCAAACATTTTTCGTTCGGCCTCTAGAACACCATTGTTTAGGCCATATGCATTTTCCCACATTTTTTTGGGGCCTACTTGGATGCCAAATATTTGTTTAGGTAGATGGGTTTGTTACTAGAATGAAATGCAAACTAGATTGTGTGTAAGGAGAGGACACTGAGCAGCTGTTTTCACATCTGGACACTGGAGCACTAGTGTGGGACACAAGAACACCATTTTTATTAGGGGGGGCACACAGATGCTCCAGTGTATACTATAGGGGGGGTTACATGTGTGAAGCTTGTACCAAACAGGTAAAGTATTGCAGCTTGACAAAGGGCAATAAAAAAAAGACATCTTTGAACTCGGCTAAAATAGACAATTGTACCCCACTTCCAAGCAATGTTTCCTATTTCTATAGTTCTGCCATCAAATATCTGTGTGCTAAGTATACCATTTTTGTTTTACATAGGGGAGAAAAGACTCGGACACCCCTCATCCCAGGAGAACACAGACCCCCCCCCCTCTGGAAGAAGGGGAACTACCCCAAACCCAAGATGCTGAGCAGGAGGAAGAAGAAGATGTAGTGGAGATTGGCACCACAAGAGGTGAGTGTCTGCGACCACAGACTCAGGTAAAAGAGATGGCTGGTGGCAGATTTTTGAGACCTTTTTTTTTGTTCTTTATCTCTTTTTAGGTGATCGTGATGTTGTGGATCCAGAACGCTTTACTTCTGAAAGTGCCCAGATACTGATAGGGGAGATCATGGGGTGTAATCTCCAATTGCAAAACATCCAGCAACAAATACGTGATGTTATTACAAAAAATAATAACATCATTGATGTTTTGGGGCGAATTTAAACCCCACAAAATGACCGGTTTTCAGTATTTTCAATTTTTACAATGTTTTGAAAAGCCAAATTTGGAGGATGCACACAGTGTGCCAACATGTGCTATCTGCCATCACGGGAGATCAATGGACGCGTTTTGGGGGGGCAACCCCTTCCTCAAATATAAAGTAGCGTTGAGGAAGGGCTTGCTCCCCCAAAACACGTCCCTTGATCCCCCCCGATGGCAGATAGCACATGTTGACATTCGTAAATTAGTGTGCATCTTCCAAATTTGGCTTTTCCAGGGGTGATTTCCCCCCATCTGAACGCTATATCAAACCCAGTTCCTAAATACTGATGTCTGATATAGCCTTCAGGTTTTACCTAATGTGAACTTTGTAAGTTCTAGTTTTTTGGCTTTCTTGTTGGTTTTACACAGGCCTGTTTTATCTGAAATGGATATTTTGATTATTCATAATGCTACTGCAAACATTTTATACTACAAACATGTTGGTTTGTTTTAAAAACCTTTGGTAAATGCACATTTTGATTGTGCAGGTATAAAAAAGTGCCTTACTCAAGAATGTGTGGATTATTGTCTCAACACTACAACAACACTTTTGGGGTGATGTAATTGTTGTTTTATGCACAAATGGGGGTTATTTCCTAAGGGCAAATACACTTTGCACTACAAGTGCAGGTTCAGTGCAGTTGCAAGTGCACTTGTAGTGAAATGTGTTTTTGCATTTAGGAAGTACCAGCCAACACTGTTTTTTATAAGGTTACCCAATCACGACATTTTCTGCACTCAACACATTTCTGTCAGGGTCAGCTAAAACAAACACAAGCAGTAAATGTCCACCAAGAATTGCTTTTGGTTGTTTTTTATTTAAAAAAGGTGTCACATATTGTCTGGCATATTGATAGCCCCTCTACCCACAAAGAACTCCAGGTATCGTAACCGGACATCACGGGCATTCAGGGAGGGCAAGCCAGGACGGCCGCTTTCAAGTGCCGTCATTGTGGAAGTATTTGGGATTCCGGCCTCAGGCCCAACTGAGCCAGCATAGTTGGCTGAATGTTTTCTTAAAAAATTATGGAGAACACAGCACGCCAGTATAATATGGTTCAGTTTATACTCCGCCATATGGATGGGTGTCAGAAATAGTCGGAACCGGCTGGCCAGGATTCCAAATGTGTTCTCCACCACTCTTCGGGCTCTGGCCAGCCGGTAATTAAAAACCCTCTGTTCCGGGGTGAGGGTCCTCATCGGGAATGGCCGCATCAGGTGGTCCCCCAGCGCAAATGCTTCATCAGCAACAAACACAAATGGGAGACCTTCAACATTGTCCTCTGGAGGTGGCAAGTCCAAACTGCCATTCTGGAGACGCCTGTAGAACTCCGTCTGGGCGATGACTCCACCATCGGACATCCGGCCATTCTTCCCCACGTCCACATACAAGAACTCGTAATTAGCCGACACCACCGCCAACATCACTATACTATTAAACCCCTTGTAGTTATAATAGTACGACCCCGAGTTGGGTGGTGGGACGATGTGGACGTGTTTCCCATCAATTGCCCCTCCGCAGTTAGGAAAGTCCCACCGCTGGGCAAAGTGGGAGGCCACAGTCTGCCATTCCTGTGGCGTGGAAGGAAACTGTTGAGGAAAAAAAAAAAAACATTACTATTTTTTCACAGAAACCTGGCAAGCAGATTAGACACAAACATTATGGGTCAACCTCCAGATAGCATTTATTAAGGGGAATTTAACAACAACAAAGTATAAGGTACACCTATCATATTCCCCCTCCCCCCCTCTCATGGGCCATTTCTAACATTATAAGGGGGGGGGGGACTCTTGGACAGGTAACCCTCTTCACTTCATTGAGAGATGAATGCCTAAATACAGGGTATTACTTGGAACAGCCCCTCCTTTGTTACACTATTGGCAGCCCACTGGACAGGTAAGAAGTGTCATAATACAAAGATATAAATACACACTGTACACATTTGAGCACATTTGGACATTCTGCTATTACCTATCAAGATCATAATAGGATACAAGAACTTTAAACAGTACCATTGGAAAGTATACAGGCAGGCCCTTGCACTACATGCTTTGGGGAATTCATCCATAAATCTGACCAGTAAAGAGATGGGTATAGTGTGTATGGGTTTGGCAAAGTCAGCAGATAGATGATTGAGGATAGAGAATTGGGATCAGCTGACTTAGCAGTTGGGGGGAGGGAGGGTTACCAAAAATTTGGGGACACCACAAAAAAAAGCCTCTGGCACTCTGCCTGAATTTAAATCCAAAATAACATTTCCAAACATTTTAGGGGGTGTTTGGGGTAAATCACTACTATGGAGCTGATAAAATACATTGTTAAGTGACTACATGAGGTGAATAT
Source organism: Lithobates clamitans (assembly GCA_037952925.1). Lineage (NCBI taxonomy): Eukaryota > Metazoa > Chordata > Amphibia > Anura > Ranidae > Lithobates > Lithobates clamitans. Next base: position 704,720 of record JBBGZY010001740.1, on the reverse strand, counting down.
AGGGGCAGGAGACACCATGCTGGAGAGGTTATTGAAGGGGAAATATGTATGAAGGACATAAAATAATAATTACATAAAAATCCAGCATGCATGAGGACAAAGGGGACATTCACAGCATAATACAATCATGGTAATTAGGGAATGAGGAAAGAAATACAATATATTAGCAAACATTCAATACAATAAAATGTGATATAAAAGGAAAAAAATCTTACCTTCATATACTCCTTCTGCAGGACCTGTATGATGGCAGAACAGGTCTCTGGGATAATGATCCCCAGAGCCTGGGGGGAGATGCCTGTCGAGAACTTGAGGTCCTGCAGGCTTCTCCCTGTGGCCAAATACCGCAAGGTAGCGACCAACCTCTGCTCCGGAGTGATGGCTTGCCTCATGCAGGTATCCTGCCTGCTGATATAGGGGGTCAGCGAAGCCAACAAACAGTGAAACACGGGGTCCGTCATCCGGAGAAAGTTCCTGAAATCATCAGGATTATTCTCACGGATCTCACGGAGCAAAGGCATATGACAGAACTGGTCACGCTGAAGCAACCAATTCTTGGTCCATGAACTCCTCCCCACCCTGTTCATGGACTGGACTTGTGTCAAGGTCAGGACCCCAACACCAAGCCCCCGCACAGCACAAACTCTACGAGAAGTACGCATACGAAACATGGCTATAAAACGGTCGGCTGCTCAGAACGTAGTAACAGAACGCACTGAAGAACAGCAAGGCCTGTGAAGAGCGACCTGAAAACCAGTAACGAACGAACAAGAATACAGTGACTAAAGTCACGCGGAACTTGCTTGCACGCACTGAAGAGCAGATACAAACCCACAAGCACAAACTGAACGGCAGAAAACGATCTGAAAGCCACGAGTCTGAAAAAGCGCGAATCGTCTCTCACCAAACTTTTACTAACACGAGATTAGCAAAAGGAGCCCAAAGGGTGCTGCGCTTGGTTCTGAACCGGCCTTTTATAGTCTCGTCGTACGTGCTTCACGTCACCGCGTTCTTGGCGATCGGAAATTCCGACAACTTTGTGCGACCGTGTGTAGGCAAAACAAGTTTGAGCCAACATCCGTAGGAAAAAATCCGAGGATTTTGTTGTCGGAATGTCCGATCAATGTCCGACCGTGTGTACGGGGCATAACTGTTGTGGAAAGTAACAACCAAGTCTGGGAGCTGAACCAAACAAAATTTCATAAGGGGATAGGGCATGTTTCCCCTGGGGGTGTGTCTGACACTGAACAGGGCAATCGGCAAACTATCTGGCCAACTCATGTTAGTCTCTTGGGCCATCTTTAACATCCTTTTTTTTTTTTTGTGTCCCATTCATCCTTCATACCTTCCCGCTACTTTGAGGGTGGTATGTGGTGTGTAGTGCCAACTGAACCCCCAGTGCTGCCCAAATCTCTTTAGTAAGGGTTGCTGTTAAGGCTGGGCCCTGATCTCTCAACATCACCTCTGGGACCCCAAATCTACATACTATCTCACTTAGTAGTTTCTTAGCTGTGGTCCTGGCAGTTATGACCACTTCCACTAGGGCGTTTTTGAATCTGCCACTTCTTGGCACTTGAGAATGATCAATTTGCATCCTCTGGAATGGGGTATAGGGCTTTTGCCAGGTGCTTCTTCTGTGTTTTTTTCTGTGCGTCCTGGGTTACATTTGGTGCAGATAATGCATTATCTGCAGAAGTTGTCCGTCAGTGGAGTAACTCTTGGTGCAACACTTGTTGATAAGAGAGTTCATGAAAGTCTTTGTCAAGTGGGCAGCTCCATGTGCCCATTGCACCACGGCTGGGTACATACTCCTGGGTAGACAAGGCTTCTTGTTGCACTCGAATAGTCCATTTCTGAGAGGAGTTTCCAGCTTTCCTTCTTATCCGGACTTGTTGTTTCCTGTAGTTCTTTTAAATAAACTCTGTCCACTGGGAGAGTCTGTAAGGTAAGCACAGGGTGGTCTTCTTCTACCACCCTGCTGTCCACTTCCCGTGGACCACCAGCTCTGTTTGACAGCTGAATTGGCTAGATGATTGCCTCGAGCTTTCTTTGAGTTCAGTTTGTCGTGTGCTTTTACTCATAATAGTCACTTGGGTTGTGAGAAGCAAGGCATCAATCAAGTTTTCACAGGTGTTCCTGCAGCTGTCAGGAATCCTCTTTCCTAGATAACACCATAATCATGGGCAATGCTGAAAGCATATCTTGAGCCAATATGAATGTTGGCTCGATTCCCTCTGCCCATTTACATGCTGTAGTAAGTGCTTACAGCTCTGTCTCCTGTGCAGACATCACCGGTGGTAAGGCTTCAGCTTGTAGAACAGTGTTTTCAGTGGTGACCGCGTGTCCTGTGTGGTCATGGGGTGACAAGTCAAGACTCTACTCCTCCTCCTCCTTTCCCCCCTCGAGAAGTGGAAGAAGGGTGGTAGGGTTCAGTGTTTGACAACTTAATAGAGTAATGCTGTCCAGTAGGAGGGAACACAGGAGTCTCAAGTGTCTGGTAGTGGACAAATGTTTCGGCTGGATCTTGGTTGAATATGGCAACAACGTCATGGGGAGCAAGCAGAACGAGGCAGTGTCCGAGGACCAAGTTCAAAGTTTTGTCAAGCAAGGCTTGTGTAGCAAAGCCAGCTCACAGACACAATAGGCCTCCTCTTGCTACCGCATCCAGCCGACAGGAATAATATCCTATGGGGTGTAGGCTGATGCCGTGTGATTGGGTGAGTACACCTACAGCATGTCCCAGACGTTTGGATACAAAGAGCTTGAGCGTTTTGTCGTAGTCTGGGAGCTCTAGCACCCGAGATGGCACACTTGAGGGCCTCAAACTTAGATATTTCTTCAGGAGACATCTGGAAGGGTCTGATTGCAGAGCATCAGTAGGAAGGCTTCTGGAATCCATGCTCTGCACTAGGAAATTAGTCCAAGGAAGGCATGAAGGGATTTCTGACCTTGTGGCAGTGAGATATCAGAGATTACTTGCACCCGGTCTTCAGTGGGGTGTCTTGTCCCATGGGACAAACAGTGTCCAAGCAAAATGACAGGTGTTGAGCACCACTGCAATTTGGGCTTTGAGGCTCTGCACCCCTGGTTGGCAAGATAGCACAACAGGCTTTCTGAGGTGACTTCAACAGGGGGTAAGTCAGCTGCACAAAGGAGAAGGTCATCAACATGTTGGAAGAGAATCACTTCCGGGTGTTCCTCTTGTCATGTGTCAAGGATGATAGCCATAGCTTTTGCAAACTGGCTTGGAAAGTTCTGTGCCCCTTGTGGCACAACTGTTTAGGTATGTTGCCGTTTCTTTCCGTGAATGAATGCAAAAAGGTACCATCAGGAGGGGTGAGGGTGGACACTGAAGAAAGCGTTTGTAAGGTCCACCTCTGTGAGGTACTTTGCAGTCAAAGGCATCCACAGCAGGTACCTGGTTCTCTTTTAGGATTCTCTTCTTGGGGTTATTGTGGTTTCCGGGGCAATGATGCACCCTCTTTTAGCTTGACTGAAACTGGTGGCACCTTTAAGTGACCATTGTCTTCCGGTCCTGTGGACCTTAGGCATGCAGGGATTCTGTCAAGTACTTCCTGCAGTATTAAGCTTGAAGTTTTTGCTTCATGAAGTGTCGTCAGGAGAGGCAGAGAACACAAAGCAGATGAGTCTTCTAAAGATAGGGGAATATGTAACTTCATCCCCCCTTCAGGCGTGTCCTGATTGAGGCCTGTAGTCCGGACAACACATCAGCTCCTAGCAGATTCAAGGGACATGTAGAGGACACCACAAATCTGGCAAGCAAATCAGGAAATGTCCCCACTTGGAGTGGCTCAACAAATGCACTGGAGTGGGGCACCCCATCCACTCCCACGCAGGAAACGTGTGTGTCTCTTTTCAAAGTGGGAGAAACTCAGATCATCAAAGGCCTGTACGAGTCTAGCATGATACTTCTTCAGACTCCCCTTTATCTTGGGTAATATCTTGGATTGTGGTGGTCTGATCCGTCAACTTCTCCTTTGCCCAGTCGTGGAGTTGTGCACAGAACTCCACGCCTGAGGTGTAGGAAGTGGCACTTGTCAGGCAGGCATCATTGAAGGCTGTCTGCATGACCAGCCAAAAGACATGTCCTGCTTTGATTTGGCATAGGCTGATCAAGTCTCTCCAGGCAGCTGAGTAAGTTTCTTGTATCTGCACTATCCTGTGGTAGAAGGGAATTGGCTGCTTCTCTGGGTCAGGCAGACTTGTCACTAAGGCCGCTGCTTGTGATGGAGTAAAAGCGACATACATCACTGGTGCCCCTTCTGGTAACCGAGACTGTTGTTGGGGCGGGGGCTGGCAAGGGGCACTGTTCTTTACGGTTGCCAGCATGTGTTTGAGATCCTCTCAGAACTGAGAGTCTGGAGCCGGATTGGGGGTTAAATCAGTGGGTGGCCTTGCTGCCTGCTGTTGGGCTTCCCACTCAGATGCTTCTTCATCATTAACATATCCGGCCTGGGAATGTGATGCTCCCGTATTGGGGAAGACAGATGTGTGGTATGAACCATCCTGGTTTAAAACAGGGAGGGCTGGGTACAGGCTGTTTAAGCTTACTGGGTGTACCAAGATGGCCGTCGGCAGGAAGTGCACTGGGCTGGGTAGAAAGTGAAGGCATGGGTGCACTAATATGGCCGCCGGGCTGAGTTGTCACAGTGGGTTGTGCTTGGGTGGTGAGAAAGGAGTGGTTGTTAGACGGAGGGCAGTGCTGTCCCTCCCCTCCTTTTGTTTCAAATTCCAACATAGCGTGGTAATTTCACATACTGTATCATCAACTCTGTGATACACATACATAATACAATCGCCATCTTTCTTAACTTCCTTTATCCAATTTTCTTTATCACACAGGATTTTTCTCCCTGTTTCTTTAGCAACATAACTTTCGCCACTTCGTTCAACTTTGTTAACTATTTCAACATCTTCTTCTCTCCACTTCACAATATCACATTCTTCACAATTTCACATTCTTCACAATATCACATTCTTTTCTCTTTCTGTTTCTCGGCTAATGGCTTGAGAGGAGAATACGTACAACTAAGAGGTTAATATTCTTCTCACTGCTCCTTATCAACAAATTCCTTGGGTGGTAGCACATAAGGCTGCGCTCCTAGCTGCTACTGTCTGCTATAACCTTGTAATGTACGGTTAAACTCAGAACAAGAACAAACACGTCAGGGGTAGTGGGGAGCAACGGCCCGCGACCCAACAGATCCCCCGGGCAGCCCCCCTCCGACCTTAACCAGTCCCCACCCCAACCCCTCTCGTGTATAGCAAACAGTAAACCACAAATACACTCACGACAGGACATTACACCTGCCACTCTTCAAACTGCAAAATTTCAGCAGGCTAAGATAACCTCAGAGGCAGACAACTCCTCTTAAACCCAGTTAATAGTCGTCATTACAGTTACTCCCAGAGGCTGACAGCTCTTCTGGGGGTGAGACATCTGTAACACTTTCAGACTGCGGGGGGCTCCAGCAGCTGAGATAACCCTCAAAGGTCCGACAAACCTTGAGTAACTCGTCCTATAACCGTCTGCTACAACCTCATCCCAGAGGCCGACAGCTCATCTGGGGATGAGAACACACATACACTCATGTAGCACTTTTAGACTGCTGAGTTTCGTAGCCCAAAGAATGGCAGACAGTGAACAAATACAGACAGCAGAAACCCATCGGCAGGTTCGTTAAAACAGCCTCAGGCGAGGAAATACCTGCCTCTAAAACAGTCTCAGCATACCGACAGAATCCAGCGGTCAACCGAAAGATAAGAAAGTCGTACAGTGGTAAGAATATAAATCCACTTACCGTACTGTTAGGGATGCGCAAACCCCCCTCTTATCTTTCAATTAACGCCCGAATCCTTATCAGGGTATGGCTTCGACTGTAGCCTGAGAGGTCCCGGGTTTTGGCACCAGCTGTTATGGAAATGATTAAGAGCTCCAATCGAGCCCAAGGTTATCTGCTGCTGTTTCTAATTGGAAAGTGTGGCTATGCATGCATATAAAAGTAAACACTCTGAGACACGCTCAGCACTGTTACTTTTTACACTTCTAATTTATTCAAGGCAGTGCTAATGTTTTATACACAAAAATACATCATTGCTTTGTTAGTCTAATAGGTACATCTCATTGGTTAAGATAGAAAAGAAGATGGAGAATCTTCATAACGAGGTTTGGCTGTCCTTGGTTTTATCTTTAGTTCCGCGTTCTTCTGATGTGTGGGATGTAGGGGGTACCCGCCATTTTGAGAAAAATATAGGAACAGAGCAAACCTGTATACTTATATATAATGAGTAAGGAGAAAAATATGTATGCACATAAGAAAATAGACATTTTCAGATTATTATTATTATTATTATTATCTACATCACATTCCTTCACACTGGGGTGCCTTGAGGTTTCTTCAAGGGTGCCTTGGCTAAATGCCTTAAAACTGCCCAAAAATTGTATACAAGCTGACATGTGGATGAAGCCTGCCTTTCAGTTACACAAAGCCACAGGTTTTCATTGTGCACCATTACAACCTTCTAGCCGAAGGTGTATTTGCTTTGCATTCATAAATCACCTGTAATGTTGGGTGTCCTACTTGGTGTGGCTGTTGCTGCATTATGTAGAACTATTGGGATGGTTTTTACATTTTAGAATGGAGTGCCTCGAGACTGCCCATAAAGGGTGCCTTGAGATTGTCCATAATTTGTAAAGGGTTCCTTGACTAAAAAAAGGTTAATAAAACTGCTCTAAACTGATAACCTATAAAGAATTTTTAAGCCTCGCCTTTCAAATTTTGGGTACCAGAGTTTTTTTTGCGATGTGCACAATTGCCCAGCCAGGACAGAGGCTTTTGGAGGCCTGCAAGGTGGCCTCTTCCCCACTGAGTATGGGCCCTGGCATTTAAGGGAACATTACTCTTTGGGAGGTGTTCTTGTTTTTGATTCAAGTCCATGTCTCCACAAAATACACAGGCTCTGGGAATCTAGGCCCGGGATCCATGTTTAGGGCCTAGATACCCGATTACCAACAATGACTGCTTCAGACCGTGAGACTCAAAACAGATGTTAATATCATCAGCTCAAAGTAAACTGATTCTGCGGTATCCTGATATAATCTGTTTAAGGTGTTATGTGTCAAGTGTATTTCTCCCATTGTTAACCGAGTCACCTATTGTGTCTGTCAGTCTGCTATTATTGTATGCACTCCATCTAGGCTGATTTAAGTGACTAGTTAATTAGCTCAAGTTAATGATATCATGGTCAGCTATTAGTTGCTAGAGGTGGATTAGCATATAGTATATGTTGGTTGTTCCATAGTTATGCTAATTATATTCCTGTATTCAGTTTCCTTTGCATACAATGATGTGATCAGGCTCACCTGACCTGGTGTACTATAAATTCTGTATGAGTTTTCAATAAACAGTTCCAGTTCTCATACAAGCTTTGGTCTGCTAGTCTTGTATGCTCAGCTATAATAACTGGTTCCAGACTGGAGAATGCTATATCTTGACGGAAGCACGCAAGCTGGGTGCTGAACGTTTCCATCACAGTATCTACTTACTTGAAACAACCCAACTTTTATATATTAACAAAAAATAGCTTAGAATACTGTGTTTGCACTAAAATTCATTTTAGTGGATTTTTTTCCTGAAAATGTGGTTGACAACTGGGCAGATATCATGCATCTACCATTATTTTATTCCCCAGGATCTTGCCTTTCAGATTTTTTTTTTTGGGGGGGTATAGTAATTCCTATATGTCACATGATGTGCAGGGCCACTAGGCCAACAATTCCTTATGGTGGTGACATAATCTACTGGCTCTCTTTGCTCTAGGTGTTGTTGGAGGGGAAGACAGTCTCCTCCCCCTCTCTTCAAGCAAAAAAGCACCTTATACCTGGGGGGGGGGGCAGTGGGGGTATCTGCATTTAAAAGATAGAGCTTAATCTTTGTCACTAACACTTAAGGTATAACCAGGGCTTTTTTTTCTCAGAGAATAGGTGCAGGAACTCCCTCCTTCCGAGTCACCTCTTGTGTCCACCTCCGAGCGCCATTCTTTGGTTCCACCGCCTACCACCATTCCTTGGTTCCACTCCCTAGGCACCTCCGAGCACCATTACTTGGTTCCACTCCCTACTCACCTCCGAGCACCATTCCTTGGTTCCACTCCCTACCCATCTCCGAGCACCATTCCTTGGTTCCACTCCCTACCCACCTCCGAGCACCATTCCTTGGTTCCATTCCCTACCAACCTCCGAGCACCATTCCTTGGTTTCACCCCCTACCCACCTCCGAGCACCATTCCTTGGTTCCAGTCCCTACCCACCTCCGAGCACCATTCCTTGGTTCCACCCCCTACCCACCTCCGAGCACCATTCCTTGGTTCCACCCCCTACCCACCTCCGAGCACCATTCCTTGGTTCCACCCCCTACCCACCTCCGAGCACCATTCCTTGGTTCCACCCCCTACCCACCTCCGAGCACCATTCCTTGGTTCCACTCCCTACCCACCTCCGGGCACCATTCTTTGGTTCCACTCTCTACCCACCTCTGTGAACTATTCCTTGGTTCCACTCTCTACCCACCTCTGAGCATCGTTCTTTGGTTCCACCCCCTACCCACCTCTCAGTAATGGATACAGAACCAAGTATCAATTTGTGGGGCTAAGTAATTTGTATGTAATTTGTTAATGATAGGACATAAAATAGATCCCCTGTAGCCAGCAACAATGGAGCACCCCCAGCAACAATAGACTCTGAACAGCTAGCAACAATAGACCTCTCCCTCAACAGTAGATGTCTTCCAGAAACGATTGTCTCCTAGTAGCATAAGAGCCCCCCCCCTCCCCCCAGCAACAATAGATCCCCCACCAGTGACAACTGACCTCCCCAGTAATAATAGACTCTCCCCTGTACAAATAGATCCCCTCCAGCAACAATAGATCCCCCAGCAGCCAGCATCAATAGACCTTCCAGTAAACCCCAGCAACCCTTGCCATTACATACATTCAGAGCTAGAGGTGCCGGAACTGCGTTCCCCCGCGTTCCTGCTGAAAAAAAGCCCTGGGTATAACTAAAGGGAAACTTTTTTTTTAGTTTTGGATAGAGTAGAGATGAATTAGAATGCTTCTCGGTTTTTATTGCTGTCTGTGCCCCCTATTGGTGAGATTCACCCTCTCTATTTGTCTTGTTTACCATTATCATTGAAAGTGAAAGAAAATCCAAAATTTTGGGTTGTCCCCAGAAAAGGAAAAGAGGGGAAATCTTCGGATGGTGACACTAGTTCTGGTGACCTGGGGGGGCCCAGGGAATTCCCTTAATTCACAGGGATTTCCTCTCACTTCCTGTTTGGCTATGGGACAGGAAGAGATGGGAAATCTCTGCAATGGAACACAGGTGGCAAAAAAAAAGTCTGGCATGGGTTATAACCCTCCCATGCTCTATCCAAAATGAAAAAAAAAAAAAAGTTTTGCCTATAGTTCTACTTTAACTCTTAATGGAACTCTGCCATAAGAAAATAATGAAGGCATTGCTGAACTTTCCTTTTAAGAATGCTTGGTCCCTGGCTGGAGATTTCCTCCGGTGTGTTCTGAGATTACAACCCAGAAAAAGTACAAGAAAATTCTGACTCTTTTCTGGAACCCATTTATATCACATAGAACACTTTTCTCACGACAGGGTCACTTTATATGCAACACACTTAAATTAGTCATCAACCAAATACTTACGGGTCTTTAAGGTATATAAAACATCCCTTGAATGTCAAAAACATTAGTGCAAGCTGAATGAAATGTCACCATATATTTTCTAATAGATGAATTCTTGTATCATCAGCTCCATCTAGTGGTCAATATGCGGTATAGTTTTCTGAAATAATTCAATAAGAATTTATACCACATTCTGGCCACTAGTTGGATCTGATGATATAGGGATTATTCTATTAAAAAAACATAAAGTGAAATTTTGTTCTGCTTGCAAATGTTTTTTTTAAATAGGCTCGTTAATTATGAATAGTTAATTATTTTCCATTTTTTTTCCCCTCTAGCCAACATTTGTGACCTTCAGTTAAAACCAAACAAATATCAGTGTCCAAGCTGCTTCATAGTTGGCAGCACTGATGTCTGCGTTAGCACAGGATTTGTGGACTGCCTTGGATTTGAAACAGAATGTGTGGATTTTGGTGCACGTTTTATTTTTTCTGGTAAGTACCTATTCCTACCATCAATGTTTGCTAAAAGTCATATTAAACCCTCAGTTTTATGCATCCTTAGCAGCTAAATATGCAGCTTCTTTATCTTTTAATCCTGATATACACTATATTGTCAAAAGTATTGGGACACCTTCCTTTACACATACATGAACTTTAATGACATCCCAGTCTTAGTCCGCAGGGTTCAGTATTGAGTTGGCCCACCCTTTGCAGCCATAACAGCTTCAACTCTTCTGGGAAGACCGTCCACAAGGTTTAGGAGTGTGTCTATGAGAATGTTTGACCGTTCTTCCAGAAGCGCATTTGTGGGGTCAGACACTGATGTTGGACGAGAAGGCCTGGCTCGCAGTCTCTGAGCTAATTCATCCCAAAGGTGTTCTATCGGGTTGGGGTCAGGAGTCAGTATAAGCCAGTCAAGTTCCTCCCCCCCAAACTCACTCATCCATGTCTTTATGGACCTTGCTTTGTACACTGGTGTGCAGTCATGTTGGAACAGGAAAGGGATTAGGGGCAGGGGCGAGTCCTTATGGGTTGTGGTGGTCCATTAGTCCTGGATGATACCCCTTGTTGCACACCGAATAGGGCAAAAAACAAAATAAGTGTAGCGCTAAGGAAGGGGATAAAAAATGTGGCCTAAGAACTGACAGTTCAAAGTTCATATGCTGACAAAAACATCCTTGGAGAAAAGATGGAAATATGGAGTCCTCTGGAACAAATCTCAACTTCGGTATAAATCCTCTGTAGAGGGAGCCCGCACACCACCAATGATAATAAAGAGGCTTACCAGACTTGGTGGACCCAACAAGGCATACGCCAGGTGAGGTCAGTCAGGCTTAAGTGGTGCTGGGCTGGAATGAGTGCAGAAGAGCAGGGATGGTGGAATGACTTCCACGTGACTGTATTCCTCCAACGTGGTCCGGCTCAAAGGTCTTGTCACTCGAATCCGTGTTGGGATGAATGAAGGAAAAAAGGATGGGCCAAATAGTGTGAATCCGTATAAATGAAAATTTATTAAAATATAAAGCATACACTCACTGGGAAGTGTCTAAAAAACAGCGCTGTGAAGAAGTGGCGACAGTGGGGTCCTACCCGACGCGTTTCGTCTGCATAGACGTCATCTGGGGGGATCCCCCCACTGTAGCCACCCAAATATATATAGAGAAATCTTAAAAATAATGTAAAACAGCTCCACGGATGCTAAAAACGTCACTTCCGGTATTAGGGGAAGATGGCCGAACGGCGTGCGTTCCACGTCGGCCCACATGCGTTCCACGCCTCATAGTGATGGGCGCCGGAAGTGGAACGAAACTAAGTAAATTGAGGTGAATGAAATACAAGACCCTGTATGATTAATACAGAAAAGCTCAAACCCTGTTATCGAAAGTGAATATAGAAATGAATGTCGAAAAGTGAGGATATAATGTGCGCACGCTCTGGGAGGTAATAATGTGCACTGCGCATGCGCCGGGAGGGCGAACGACGGAATGACGTGCGTACACTCCGAGAGGAAGTAATGTGTATTGCGCATGCGCCAGGAAGGCGAACGATGAATTGACGTCCAAAATCTGAACGTCATGTGAAAAAAAGTGTAGGACGTGTGTATAATGTGGGCCTCCCATAGGGGCGGGCAAAATGCAAATGTCTAGATAGTCATGATGAAAAGCCGAAGCACCAGGAAGGCCAGGAGAACGTCCAAAATATAAAAAACCGTGCGTGAAATGATACGAGCCTCCTGCGGAGGCAGACTATGTGAAATTACCAAGATGTTGGAGTGACAGGCCATAACTCCATCATTATGTGACAGGCCATAACCCCATCATTGTCTAAAGGGATAGCGCAGTATAAGGATACCCATGTTTTGTGTAACTGACAACTGTGTGTCTTATATGTGCAGCCAGGGTAGACTGGAAGAGTGATGTGTAGGCAATGAAGCCAAGTGTGCAAATCCAAAAAATTGTGTGAGTAATAATGTGAAAATAAAATATAATGTAATATAGGGGGGCGAAAATTCTCATGGAGACGAATTGAAGGGATAAATTTGTAAAAGGGGGTTGGAAATAACCAATAAAAATAACCAATAAAAATACACACTCGTGGAGCTGATTTCCATACAAGATAACTGGCATAGTTGACATATAGCTATCAATGATAAGCACAGTGATGTACTTCCATATGTGAAAGGCATCATCTGTGTATATATGGTACATATATAACCTAAGTGGTATGAGTAAATAGAAGGGAGCATTCATATACACAAGGTTATATAATTGTGGCTAAAATCAGGTAAACAGAAGGACAAAGAGAGAAGAAGGGAATGCAATATAGATGGGACTATTTATACGAATGGAATGATGTATAAACAATTGAAAATATATAGAAAATAGAAAAAATAGAAAAAATAGAAAAAATTCAAAAAATTCCTATTATGTTATTTGTGATCAGGAAAGAAAACGTATGTGGGCGGGGCAAAATTGAGATTAAGGTGACAACCTCAGGCCTTGTTAATAAAAGCGTTGAGATCAATTTCAACATTCATGCCCAGTGGGTGGAGGGTACGGAGCTCATGGATCCAGTAGGTCTCCAAATGAGACACACCCCTGGTCTTGGCCCCACCCCTCCAAGGAGGGACATATCTATCAATGACCACAAATTGCGTGCCATCAATCACCCGATTATGTTGTAACTTGTAGTGGCGAGGGACAGTATGTTTAGTGTCCCCCCCTTTAATGAGTGCAATGTGTTCCGCAATGTGTTCCGCCACTCTTATGGCGAAGGAACGGATGGTGCGGCCCACATATTGTTTACCACAGTGACATGTAATCAGGTACACAATGTGGCTGGTGGTACACATGCAAAATTGTCTGATTGGGTATGTCCTGTGGATAACTGATGACCTAAATGATACCGTCTTCCTACCTATGCCTGAATTGTGTTGGCAAACATTACATCTCCTACAAGAGTAAAATCCCTCCATCTCCTCTTTTATGAGATGGAGGGAGGCATAGGTAGGAAGAAGGTATCATTTAGGTCATCAGTTACCCACAGAACATACCCAATCAGACAATTTTGCACGTGTACCACCAGCCACATTGTGTACCTGATTACATGTCACTGTGGTAAACAATATGTGGGCCGCACAATCCGTTCCTTCGCCATAAGAGTGGCGGAACACATTGCACTCATTAAAGGGGGGGACACTAAACATACTGTCCCTTGCCACTACAAGTTACAACATAATCGGGTGATTGATGGCACGCAATTTGTGGTCATTGATAGATATGTCCCTCCTTGGAGGGGTGGGGCCAAGACCAGGGGTGTGTCTCGTTTGGAGACCTACTGGATCCATGAGCTCCGTACCCTCCACCCACTGGGCATGAATGTTGAAATTGATCTCAACGCTTTTATTAACAAGGCCTGAGGTTGTCACCCTAATCTCAATTTCGCCCCGCCCACATACGTTTTCTTTCCTGATCACAAATAACATAATAGGAATTTTTTGAATTTTTTGAATTTTTTCTATTTTTTCTATGTATTTTCCATTGTTTATACATCATTCCATTCGTATAAATAGTCCCATCTATATTGCATTCCCTTCTTCTCTCTTTGTCCTTCTGTTTACCTGATTTTAGCCACAATTATATAACCTTGTGTATATGAATGCTCCCTTCTATTTACTCATACCACTTAGGTTATATATGTACCATATATACACAGATGATGCCTTTCACATATGGAAGTACATCACTGTGCTTATCATTGATAGCTATATGTCAACTATGCCAGTTATCTTATATGGAAATCAGCTCCACGAGTGTGTATTTTTATTGGTTATTTTTATTGGTTATTTCCAACCCCTTTTTACAAATTTATCCCTTCAATTCGTCTCCATGAGAATTTTCGCCCCCCTATATTACATAATATTTTATTTTCACATTATTACTCACACAATTTTTTGGATTTGCACACTTGGCTTCATTGCCTACACATCACTCTTCCAGTCTACCCTGGCTGCACATATAAGACACACAGTTGTCAGTTACACAAAACATGGGTATTCTTATACTGCGCTATCCCTTTAGACAATGATGGGGTTATGGCCTGTCACATAATGATGGAGTTATGGCCTGTCACTTCAACATCTTGGTAATTTCACATAGTCTGCCTCCGCAGGAGGCTCGTATCATTTCACGCACGGTATTTTATATTTTGGACGTTCTCCTGGCCTTCCTGGTGCTTTGGCTTTTCATCATGACTATCTAGACTTTTGCATTTTGCCCGCCCCTATGGGAGACCCACATTATACACACGTCCTACAATTTTTTTCACATGACGTTCAGATTTTGGACGTCATTCCGTCGTTCGCCTTACTGGCGCATGCGCAATACACATTATTTTCTCTCGGAGTGTACGCACGTCATTCCGTCGTTCGCCCCCCCGGCGCATGCGCAGTGCACATTATTACCTCCCGGAGCGTGCGCACATTACATCCTCGCTTTTCGACATTCATTTCTATATTCACTTTCGATAACAGGGTTTGAGCTTTTCTGTATTAATCATACAGGGTCTTGTATTTCATTCACCTCAATTTACTTAGTTTCGTTCCACTTCCGGCGCCCATCACTATGAGGCGTGGAACGCATGTGGGCCGACGTGGAACGCACGCCGTTCGGCCATCTTCCCCTAATACCGGAAGTGACGTTTTTAGCATCCGTGGAGCTGTTTTACATTATTTTTAAGATTTCTCTATATATATTTGGGTGGCTACAGTGGGGGGATCCCCCCAGATGACGTCTATGCAGACGAAACGCGTCGGGTAGGACCCCACTGTCGCCACTTCTTCACAGCGCTGTTTTTTAGACACTTCCCAGTGAGTGTATGCTTTATATTTTAATAAATTTTCATTTATACGGATTCACACTATTTGGCCCATCCTTTTTTCCTTCATTCATCCCAACACGGATTCGAGTGACAAGACCTTTGAGCCGGACCACGTTGGAGGAATACAGTCACGTGGAAGTCATTCCACCATCCCTGCTCTTCTGCACTCGTTCCAGCCCAGCACCACTTAAGCCTGACTGACCTCACCTGGCGTATGCCTTGTTGGGTCCACCAAGTCTGGTAAGCCTCTTTATTATCATTGGTGGTGTGCGGGCTCCCTCTACAGAGGATTTATACCGAAGTTGAGATTTGTTCCAATAACTCCATATTTCCATCTTTTCTCCAAGGATGTTTTTGTCAGCATATGAACTTTGAACTGTCAGTTCTTAGGCCACATTTTTTATCCCCTTCCTTAGCGCTACACTTATTTTGTTTTTTGTCTGTTTTCCACATTTGTTGGTTGTGTTAGCTGCTTTCCATTCCCCCCTTCAGGTAGCGCAGAATTATTGTATATACACACCGAATAGGGCAGCCTGTTGAAGAGTAGAAGGACTCTGTGTGTAAAGAAAAGGAGAGAGGAGCAGCGCCGATCTGAGTGTAGCAGTAAAACAATCAGCTTTTAATGACAGGTAATGCACTTACTAGAAGGCAGGTAAGTGTAGGCACAGCAGTGGTTGACAGCCAAGTGGGGAGCAGAGGTCGGTGATATCAGTTGGGAAGCGCGGTGTCATCATGCCCAATGGCGCTGTTGGTTTCCAGGGTCTCGGGCTGGATGGTGGAGGTGCAGGAGGAAGCTGTCACTGGTCTTCTGATGTTTATCTGGCACGGTATTTGTGCAACAATTTTTCAAACGTGTTTTTTTTCTTAAAACGGTTTCATGATTTAAAAAATAACAAAACAGTAAAGTTAGCCCAATTTTTTTATATAATGTGAAAGATGATGTTACGCCGAGTAAATAGATACCCAACATGTCACACTTTAAAATTGCGCACACTCATGGAATGACGCCAAACTTCAGTACTCCATAGGTGTCGCTTTAAATTTTTTTACAGGTTACATGTTTAGAGTTACAGAGGAGGTCTAGTGCTAGAATTGTTGCTCGCGCTTTAACGCACGCGGTGATACCTCACATACGTAGTTTTAACGGCGTTTACGTATGTGGGCGGGACTAACGTGTGCGTTTGCTTCCGGGGACAGGGGCATTTTAAATTTTTTAATTAATTTTTTTTTTACTTTACTTTTTTTTTTTGGTCCTCTTTATGGAGAGATGCGGAATCAATAAGATCGGGCAAAAAATCCACAATCTCATGCTTACCAGCCGCAATTGCGGCTTTGTTTATATCCGCGGCCGGACGTGACGTCATAACGTCGTGCCCGGGCCTCCAACGGTCATAGAGATGACTGGTGACCGTCTGGTCACCGGAAATCTCTATGGTCGTCATCCGTCGGCGGTCGATTCTTTCTTCGGGTCCCAGATGGCACGAGAGAGCCCAGAGAAGCACGGCATGGCGACAGGAGGGGGGGATGTCCCCTCCCGTCGCCTGTAAGAATGATCATGTGGTGGATCTGCCGCTATGATCGTTCTTATGGTGCACAGAATCGCCGGCTGAAAACGAGGGCATCTGAATAATGCCTGTAGCTGCACCCATCATTCAGATATTCCCACTGAAAGTCAAGGACGTCATATGATGTCCTTGGGCGGGAAGTGGTTAAAGTCAAAATTCCTTTTTTTTTTTTGGTAAATGAGAGATCTGGGATCTCTCAATAAAGAGGACCTGTCTGCTTATTTCTATTACAATGGATGTTTCAATTCTTGTAATAGGAATAAAAGTGGTTAAAAAAAAAATTAAGTGACAGTGTAAAAATAAAAAATAAAGCTAAATAAATAAGAAAAAAAAAAAGTAAAGCACTCCATCGCTCCGAGCTCTCGTGCAGAAGCAAACACATATGTAAGTCACGCCAGCCTATGTAAACAGTGTTTAAACCACACATGTGAGGTATCGCCAGGAATGGTAGAGCAAGAGCAATAATACAGACCTCCTCTGTAACTCTAAACAGGTAACCAGAAAAAAAATTTAAAACGTTGCCTATGGACATCTAATGTTTAGGGTTTCTAAGTCATTTTCTAGCAAAAAAAATATACAGATTCCTACTTCTTACTAATTCTTAATTGCTGCTCACTATCAAACTAATTTTTTTTCACTTTTTTTTCTTTTGTTTTGCTACATATTTCCCAGGACATTGCACAAACCCCCCCCCCCCCCCCCAAAAAAAAAAAAAAAATCTTTTTTATGTTATTTGTCCCATTTTATTTGTTCCAAAAATCTTCCATAAATCTTCCTCCAAAAATCTTCTACACCTTTTTCTAGTTTTCTTGCTGAATTTAATCACATACAGTAATCTCAATGGTTGACAAAAGAGACCAACATAAAAAAAATAAGGAATATATTATCACTAATTGTAAATAATAAAAATTGTAATAATACATTTTTTTCTGGCAAATTATAAACAAAAAGATTGCTGTTTGAGCAGTGTTATGCCGAGTTTTATTCATACTTTAGGTATTATGGAAAATAAAGCTTTATTTCAATATCTGAAATTTGACTTGCAGATGGAATAGCAAGGGATGTGTCGGTTAAAGGATGCGTTACCAAGGCTGGTTGTGCCTATGGGTTTACAGCAATACCTGGAGGCAAGGAAGTGGATAGGAAACGTTTGGTTTGTACATCTGCAATACCAAAAGTATAGAATGTGGTACATCACCATACAAGAAATGCACATCAGACCCTGCATCATGAAGGAATAGCAAACCTGCATAAGAGATGAAATGTAGAAAAAATACGCTGTCAATTAAATCCATCACTGAAAAGGAAATGGTCAATGTGCTTAATAAATATTAACAAAATCTTGGACTCTTTTTGTCATTTTTTTTCACATGTTTTTGCTCAGTATTGTACACTATATTACCAAAAGTATTGGGACGCCTACTTTACACGCACATGAACTTTAATGGTATCCCAGTCTTAGTCCGTAGGGTTCAATATTGAGTTGGCCCACCCTTTGCAGCTATAACAGCTTCAACTCTTCTGGGAAGACTGTCCACAAGGTTCAGCATAGCTACCAACTGTCCCTGATTTCGAGGGACTGTCCCTGATTTGGAGCAATGTCCCTCTGTCCCTCATTCTTCCTCATTTGTCCCTCATTTTGGTCTGATCTATATAGATGTATATAAAATTCACTTTTTATCTATCAAAAAGTGTTTTCCAGCGCTAAACCTTTCATATGATTCCTAAATTGCTGTATTTGTAAATTCCAAAAGCCAATATAAAGGAATAGTAGTGGTAATTGGGTGGCACAGTGGTGTAGTGCCTAGCAGTAAAATGGGTCGCTGGTGTGAATGCCAACCAAGACATTACCTGCCTGGAGTTTGCATGTTCTCCCTGTGCCTGCGCGGGTTTCCTCCCACACTCCAAAGACATGCTTGTAGGTTAATTGGCTTCTGTCCAAAATTGACCCCAGTATATGAATGTGAGTTGGAGACCTTGGATTGTGGGCTCCTTGAGGGTAGGGACCGATGTCAGTGTGCGATGTATGTGTGGAGCGCTATATGGGTACCTTAAATAAATAATAATACAATAAATGAGCATCTTAATGAGATACAATGTTCAGGGATAGGGACAATTGTAGACATGCACCCACACTCACACTAGATGGACTGGTGTCTTTATTCAACCTTACTAACTATGTAAAAAAGCACTTGGGTTTAACCAATCTTGTTTTATTTGTAAAATTCTCCTTTAAGGGGGTGTGGCCAGGGGTGTGTCCTATGCCTGTATACTTTGGCTGATAGGTGTCCCTCATTCCCATCTCAAAAAGTTGGGAGGTATGGTTTAGCAGTGTGTCTATGGGAATGTTTGACCATTCTTCCAGAAGCTCATTTGTGAGGTCAGACACTAATGATGGACAAGAAGGCCTGGCTCACAGTCTGCACTCTAATTCATCCCAAAGGAGCCGGCCACAATAGTGGCTTATGTATGACAGTCACCGGGATTATGGAGGACTGGAAATCATGCGGTAGAGTGGTGTGCATCTGAAGGAGGCTGTGTGGGTTGGAAATAGTTTGAGGTTATGGCAACATTTGGTCCGCAGGCCTTGGGTTAAGCATGCCTGCCATAAGAATGATATGGAGATAAAGGGCTTGATTTACTAAAGGCAAATAGATTGTGCACTTTTCAAAGTGCAGTTGCTCCAGAGCTTAGTAAATGGGGTAAAGCTTCCCTATGCAAAGAATACCCAATCACATGCAAGGAAAAAAAACCTGCATTTTTTGTTTGCACGTGATTGGATAATGGAAGCCAACAGAGCTTCTGCTCATTTACTAAGCTCTGGAGCAACTCTTTGCAAAGTGCACATTCTCTTTGCCTTTAGTAAATCAACCCCACAGTATCCAAGAGTGATGAAAAACCATAGCATTGATTCTCGATACATCGTGGCTTTGATTTTTTACCAGGATAGTCGCAGTTAATTCAAAAATGTATCAGTGGAAATATTGGGGACGGAGTGAATCCATCCATCCATCCAACTACTGGCTGAGACTAAACCACAGGTGTCCTATTAAAGTTGCAAACATTTGAACTGGCTCGCTGTTCAGGATTAGGATGCTGTAAAAGGCTATTTAGAGTACGGGTCTCAAACTGGCGGCCCTCCAGCTGTTGCAAAACTACAAGTGCCATCATGCCTCTGCCTTTGGGTTGCCACTTTTTCATCAAGCCAAACCCGAACACTTTAGTGATGCGCACAGGAATTTTTTTTTTGCAGTTTACACTATAGGATTGTAAAAGACCTGGGACACCTTTGGGTGCCCCAATAAGAGTAGTATTGCTGCGCATGTAGCGTCCTGTGATGAACAATGGGTGTGGCCAGATTGTGTCACTAATGGAAGAAGCTTAAGGAGCGTAGTTAAATCAAACAAGGTCGGTCTGTCCCCCAATACAGTCGTCTCCCCCAGGTCAGTTTGTACCCCAGTACATTCCCCCAGGTCAGTCTGTCCTCCAGTATAATCCCTCCTTGATCAGTCTGCCCCCCAGTACATTCCCCCAGGTCCGTCTGTACCCCAGTACATTCCCCCAGGTCAGTCTGTCCTCCAGTATAATCCCTCTTTGGTCAGTCTGTCCCCCAGTACATCCCCCCAGGTCCATCTGTCCCCCAGTATAATCCCTCCTTGATCAGTCTGCCCCCCCGTACATCCCCCCCGGTCCATCTGTACCCCAGTACATTCCCCCAGGTCAGTCTGTCCTCCAGTATAATTCCTCCTTGATCAGTCTGCCCCCCCGTACATCCCCCCCGGTCCATCTGTACCCCAGTACATTCCCCCAGGTCAGTCTGTCCTCCAGTATAATCCCTCTTTGATCAGTCTGTCCCCCAGTACATCCCCCCAGGTCCGTCTGTCCCCCAGTATAATCCCTCCTTGATCAGTCTGCCCCCCCATACATCCCCCCGGTCCATCTGTCCCCCAGTACATCCCCCCAGGTCCGTCTGTCCCCCAGTATAATCCCTCCTTGATCAGTCTGCCCCCCCGTACATCCCCCCCGGTCCATCTGTACCCCAGTACATTCCCCCAGGTCAGTCTGTCCTCCAGTATAATCCCTCCTTTGTCAGTCTGTCCCCCAGTACATCTCCCCCGGTCCATCTGTCCACCAGTATAACCCCCCAGGTCTGTCTGTCCCTCAGTATAACCCCCCAGGTCAGTCTGTCCCCCAGTACATCTCCCCCGGTCCATCTGTCCACCAGTATAACCCCCCAGGTCTGTCTGTCCCTCAGTATAACCCCCAGATCAGTCTGTCCCCCAGTATAATCCCCCCAGGCCAGTCTGTACCACAGTATAATCCCTCAGGCCAGTAAAAAAAATGGGAAGCCGATAGGAGGGGAGAGGGAGATAGGAGGACTGGTGCTGCAGGGCTGCCACTGATGTATCCGGGTTTCAGGTGGACTGAAACCCAGACACAAGGTCTAAAACCCGGACTGTCCGGGTGAATCCCGGACAGGTGGCAACCCTACTCTGTCTGTGGGAGCCATGCTTGTAACCGTCAGCCTTGCAATGCCTCATGGGACTTGTACTTTCGCAACAGCTGGAGGGCCACCAGTTTGAGGTGCCTGATTTAGAGGATTCAACCAATCCATCTGAGCTAAATTTTTTATTATAGAGGTGATGTAGGATCTAACTTGCTTAACAACTTCAGCCCAAGAAGATTTCACCCCCTTCCTGACCAGAGCACTTTTTACAATTTGGCACTGCATCGCTTTAACTGACAATAGCGCGGTTGTGCACTGCTGTACCCAAATGAAATGTGCATCCTTTTTTTCCCACATATAAACCTTTCTTTTGGTGGTATTTGATCACCTCTGTGTTTCCTATTTTTTTGCGCTATAAACAAAAAAAGAGCGACGATTATAAATAAACAATATTTTTTACTTTTTGCTATAAATAATATCCCCAAAAATGTTTTTAAAAACCAAATTTCTTCATCACTTTAGGCCAATATATTCTTCTACATATTTTTGGCAAAAAGAAAATCGCACTACGCGTATATTGATTGGTTTACACAAAAGTTATAGCGTCTACAAACTATGGGAAAGATTTATGCCATTTTTATTGTTATTATTTTTTTAACTAGTAATGGTGGTGATCTGCAATTTTTAGCGGTACTGCGACATTGCGGCAGACAGATTGGATCTTTTTGACACATGTTTGGGACCATTGACATTTATACAGTGATAATGGCTATAAAAATGCACTGATTACTGTTTAAATGTCACTGGCAGGGAAAGGGCTAACAATAGGGGGAGATTAAGGGGTTAAATGTGTTCCCTAGTTAGTGTTTCTAACTGTATGGGGATAGGACTGACTGGGGGAGGAGAGAGATTACTGTTACTACTTACTAGGAACAAACGATATGTCTCCTCTCCCCTGACACTGGCTCTCGTGCCCGCGATCGTGGGTGGCCCGCCATGCAGCAGGCTCGCGCACCTCCTTAGGCTCTTAAATGGAACAATGTACCTATACGTTGTTTTCTGCAGCTGTGCCATTCTGCCGAAGTATAGCGGCCGGTCGGCAAGTGGTTAAAGTCCATTTGAGATTTTTTTTATTACAAGGTTGATGTAAGATCTTATTTGCTTAAAACATTCTTATTATTTACCATCTGGAATACATACACTTTATATAGCAGCAGTATAGCACTTTTTACAGCAGTTTGGTAAGGATGCTGGGCTCCGTGTCTGAATGGACAGACGGAGCTGTGACTCGGCTCGGGTGCCCCCATAGCAAGCTGCTTACTGTGGGGGCACTCAACAGGGAGGGGCCAGGAGCACAGAAGAGGGACCCGAGAAGAGGAGGATCCGGGCATCTCTGTGCAAATCCACCGCAACAGAGCAAGTAAGTATAACATGTTTGTTATTTTTATAGGAAAAAAAACAAGACTTTACAATAACTTTAGTTGAAACACAAAGGAGCTTCCAGCAGCAAAACAAAACTTCAGGAAATGCTTGCTTATCCTCAGCACAACTTAAACTGTTAAACATGTTAAAGGCAATTAAAGGCTTTTACCCCGGGGTTAGCAGCATCCATCTTCAGATAGTTGTCAGTTCAGCACACGTGCAACACACAGCCAGAACTCCTCTTAAAGTGATTGTAAAATCTCATTTTTACTCCTGTAAAAATAACAAACATGTTATACTTACCTGCTTTGTTGCAGTGCATTTGCACAGAGCAGCCCGGATCCTCCTCTTCTCGGGTCCCTCTTCTGTGATCCTCACTCCTGTTCAGTGCCTCTGCAGCAAGCAGCTTTCTATGGGGGTACCCGAGCTAAGTCACAGCTCCCTGTGTCCATTCAGACAAGGAGCCCCAGCCCCACCCCCTCTCTCCCCTGATTGGCTAGTTAACTTTGATCGACAGCAGCGGAAGCCAATGGCGCAGCTGCTGTGTCTCAGCCAATCAGGAAGGAGAAAATCGAATGGCTGAGATACTCGTGGACATAGCTGGACAGAGAGGGACCTCTGATAAGTGTTAAAGGGGCTGAGGGGGGCTACTGCACACAAAAGGCTTTTTATCTTAACGCATAGAATGCATTGAGATAAAAAAAAACCTTCTGCCTTTACAACCGCTTCAACTCCTACTCCACCTAGCAACATTTGGTGTGTCCTGCCTTATGTGCTGCTTCCTGAGGGCTGCTTACCCCTTTAGGGACCGGAGTCCCTGTAGTCAGGAGTGGAGGCCCTTTTCCCACCCGGATGTCACTCAGGGCCTCCAAAATTCCAGGTCCTAAATAAGCCACAACTAATGCAGAGAGGACTGTGTGTACAACCATCCTGGAATCCCTCACCCTATACGGATGAGACCCCTGAGTGCACCAACCTATCCCCCTTAAAGGGACAAGAACCAGAATATCGGTGCCACATAGCACCAGTCCAGGATCCACCCTTGGTATCCTGTACAATATTTATTTAATTGTAGTCAGGTCGCTGAAGGCATATCTGCAAGGGGAAAACATAAATCCATAGGCTGACCACCTTTTCACATCATAGGGGGATGGCAGGTAGCAGCAAATAGAAGAGGGGAATCGTAGAGCTGGGAAGGGCAGGCAGTAACCCTATACTATACTTCTCCATTTCTTCTGTCAGTTCTTCCTCCTCCAACGTTTCCACATTCTTTGTGATTATGGCACAAGGAAATTCTCTGGGCATCCAGGTTTTTCTAAACCCACCAGTGGCTCATCGTCTAGGATACCTGCTCATTTTGGCCCCTTTGGAAGAGGTGACCAAAATGGTGCACTGCAATAAGATGGGGGTAAGATTTATGCCCCGTATATACAAGCGGAATTTCCGTCGGAAAAAACTTGGATGTTTTTTCCGACGGAATTCCGCTCAAGCTTGGCTTGCATACACACGGTCACACAAAAGTTCTCTGAACTTTCGACCGTCAAGAACACGGTGACGTACAACACTACAACGAGCCGAGAAAATTAAGTTCAATGCTTCCAAGCATGCGTCGAATTGTTTCCGAGCATGCGTAGGAATTTTGCCCGTCGGAATTTGTACAGACGATCGCATTTTCGGATAGGAACTTTTTCCGACCGAAAAATAGAGAACATGCTCTGACACGTGGCTGGAATTCCACCAGCAAAAGACCGATGGAGCATACACACCGTCGCATTTTCCAACAAAAAGCTCTCATCGGAGTTTTGCTGGCAGAATTTCCGATCGTGTGTACGTGGCATAAGAGCACACATTGCATGGCCTATTTGATGGGTATACTCATAGAGCAAGGTCCCAGGCTCCCTTCACTCTAATGAGAACCTTCAGGGCCAGAGATAGCTGACATCTTTCTGTATATGGTGGTAACATGTTGCTAAAGCTGAAGATAACCTTTACATATATAGCCAGAAATAACTAAGGGGAATGTACCTAGGAAGAAGGACAAAACCTGCATACCCACACTGCTATCCCTGAAGAGTATGATCGGTGCCCTAAGAAACACTCAGAGGCACTGGTTTGATAGTAGAATTGAACATTTGTTGCAAAATGCCACATAAAAAATATGTAAACCAAAAAATAAAAAAAGGTAACATATTGCAGCTTAGTAGTTCTCCCTGGCTCCATGATTTAAAAATTTCAGGCTTCATTTTTCTTTATTTTCACATGCAAATTCTGTGAATAACAAACTTTTTCTCCCCTGGTTGTTCACACTCACTTTCTCCATTGTACCAAATGTGAAATTGCTGCAATCAGAAGTGACGGGGATCGTATCAGAGTACCAGGAAGTAATCTACTTCAATACCCATTATTCTTTTTTGACGCCATTTGAAGCTCTGGATGCCAAAACACTTATTTGGCTCTTTCTTGTCATGTGACAGCCTCTTCCACCCCCTCTGGGCTTTACAACCTTTGGGCAGCATCAGTGGCTTGTTTTCATTGGTTGGGGTCCAAGGGGTGTGTTACCATCAATTTAGGAGAGCAGTGGAGCTGATGTTATGGTGTTCTTTTCAATAATGAAGTGAGATCTCTAAACTTTTATAGTTTTAATTATATATTCACAAATATATTTACACATTTTTGGGGGATCCATACTAATTGCATGTCACAATACACCTTATAGCATATTATATCTTGGAGGACACTTAGCAAACCTTGTGTCTCATCCCTATATCCTGATAGGATTTGTGGTAACCTTTTGGACCTCCTTGTTTTAATGGCAGGCTGACAACATACTGCATGTGATACACTGTGCTATTTACTATAAGTTCTTTGTGCAATTTTTGCATAATGCAAAATTATGTATACTATTTATTGTTGTTAACATCTATCTTTACATACAGTGCCTTGAAAAAGTATTCATGCCCCTTGACATTTTCCACATTTTGGCATGTTACAACCAAAAATGTAAATGTATTTTATTGGGATTTTATGTGATAGACCAACACAAAGTGGCACATAATTGTGAAGTGGAAGGAAAAACTGATAAATGGATTTCAATTTTTTTTACAAAGAAGTATCTGGCAGCACTCATACGTCTATTTCCCAAAGACAACCTCTGGATATGACGCTGAGCACAAGCACTCATCTTCTTTGGGCGACCATGGCGAGGCCTGATCTGAGTGGAACCTGTCCTGTTAAACCACTGTATGGTCTTGGCCACCGTGCTGCAGGTCAGTTTCAGGGTCTTGGCAATCTTCTTGAAGCCTAGGCCATCTTTATGTAGAGCAACAATTCTTTTTTTCAGATCCTCAGAGAGTTCTTTGCCATGAGGTGCCATGTTGAACTTCCAGTGACCAGTATGAGAGAGTGAGAGAGATAACACCAAATTTAACACACCTGCTTCCCATTCACACCTGAGACCTTGTAACACTAACGAGTCACATGACACAGGGGAGGGAAAATGGCTAATTGGGCCCAATTGGGACATTTTCACTTAGGGGTTGTGACGGGAGTCACTTTTGGGCACAGGGTGACTGAGAAAATATATCTTGGATTACTTAAAATGGGACAGTAATATTTATACACAATATCTCCCAGGATATATGTAAAGACTATTCTTGGTTTGTTTGATTCTGAACTCAGCATGTTAATTGAAAGAGCTGATCACATTGGTCTCTGTACAATGTAGGAGACAGGCCAACTCCTAGTGGAGCTCCTGCTGTTGTGAGAATGTCCTATGTTTAAACTTATGATAATGTATCATCTACTGTGTAAAGCTCTGTGACAACAAGTCTGACCTGTAGTGATATCCTGCTTAATCATACAATGACCAGGCTGCTTAAAGGGATTAGTTAATGAGCTCATTTTAATTAGGTTTCTGGTCACAGGTGTATTTTCAGAGTAATATGAGCAGGAGGTATACACCTTCTTTTTTTTTACTGTATATAAGACTTGTATTCCTTTCAATAAAAGTTAATTCCTGTTTGACCCTCAACACAGAGCCTCATCTCGTACATGGGGGGGGGTATTCTATGGGTTGGAGTGTTCGGTAGCTGCCTTTGTGTTCGGGAATGGAATGTCCTAAACGACTTTAACCCCTTTCATACTCGGGGTGTCGTTACAGGGGTGTACTCACTTTTGTTGCCAGCAGTTTAGACATTAATGGCTGTGTGTTGAGTTATTTTGAGGGGACAGCAAATTTACACGGTTATACAAGCTGTACACTCACTACTTTACATTGCAGCAAAGTGTCATTTCTTCAGTGTTGTCACATGAAAAGATAGAATAACATTTTTACAAAAATGTGAGGGATGTACTTACTTTTGTGATATACTGTATATAATATTTGGGAGTTCTGAGTAATTTTCTAGGAAAAAAATTATGATTTTTACATGTAGGAGAGAAGTGTCAGAATTGGCCTGGGTGGTGGTTAATTACCATAAGTAAGTAATATACAAATAATTCTTATTTATTGTTTTTAAGGTAATTTACTATATTTTCAAAAACTGTACTCAAGCAGGTGGCTTAATGGACAAATTACTAAAGTTCTAACTTCAAACCAGTAATTTCACAGAAAATAGATAAATAATTAATTATTATAACATATAGCATAATAATATATGATTTAGCTTGATTAAAACAGTATCTTTTCAACAGCTGCAGATTCTCATTCTCTATCTTAACTGTATGAGAAAAACATGGGATTATGGGTAAATATTATACCCATAAACCCTTGTTTTCTTTCTTCTAGTTAAGAGGGCTGGGCTGGAAGAGAGTATGTATTTTAGACACATGCCCCTTTCTATGACACTGCAGTGAGAGGCGTGCCTCCACTGCAGAATTTTTATTGGACAGCTGGGGCCAATGGTACATTACCATTGGTCCAAGGCTCCAAGCTGTCCATTGAGCTCAGTGCTTCTGATAAGAAGTGAGGAGAGACACTGTGATCCTCTCAGTCTACTGCAAACAGAGTGTGCCAGCTTGAATTGAAACTGGCCACTAGTATGTAGCTTCTGGCAGGCTGCACAAGGAGCCCCATATCTCCGGAACCATAGGTCCTAGGAGCCCCAGTGGTGGGGTAGGACTTTGGGGTCACTTCGACCCCAGGTCGCCGAGCTACGACCCTCGAAGCTTGATCGGTTTTTTTATGTTCATGGCTCTGCCTCACCTATCTCCCCTGACTGCACACCCCTGCTTTATAACCTACTAGCTGTGGGAAAGTGTTGAGAGGAGACATCTTTGGAGTAAAAACCAAAAGCGAGTGAGGCCATTGTGCCCATTATAAGTTGGTGAGTGAGAATTTTTGTCCTCACAGTGGTGGAGCACAATTTAAGTTATAGATTTTTTTTTGGGTTGATATTTTTTATTATATGCAAGTAGCGCCATTCCTTCACTTATACATGTTTTTTATGACGTTCCTTGAACTATGGCTATTTGACCTTCAATTTGATGATGCACGAATAGTCCCAGGGCCAATGCCACTTGGCAGAAATAGCTACAGGACACCAATGATCTTTTTAGTTGTCTGTAAGGGTGGCATTCTGGCCACCACTGTACATGGGAGCATTATTTACACTGGCCACCAATGTAAGGGGAGTTTTTCCCACTCACTCCCAATGAATTGGTTTTAGAAGGGGTTCCTTGAGACCTACGAAAGACAAAACCAGAGAAATTCCCAGCTCAACTCAACTAGTCTGCTTACCAACCAAATTAACCTGTCACACTTTTGCAAACGCATGCATAAGCTGCAAGCAGGGCAGGACTTAGGGTGGTGGGGGCCCCTGGGCTTGAGTCACTTTCGGGCCCTAGCTTCTATACATTACTTTAAATAGAACAAAATGTTGACTGGTACCGTAGACAGTGTTACATGTTAAAAAAACGTAATGACCTATTTATATGACTACTGATTGAAGCTTGAAAAACTTTTTTTACAATAAATAAATAATATTTAAAAAAGTTCAAAGTGATCATAGGTTTATTGCAATGCACAAATGTCTTGGTCAGAATGAGAATAAAACACTTATTTACCTGGAAAACATAACAAGTCAAGACTAAAGGGGCATTTTTTTTTCATACGTAATGGCACACATGTATTTTGCTTTTTGACTTGACACACGAATTCATTCTTTTTTTTTTGTCTTTACTCACTTTTAGTCAATTAATTCCTTGCTCTGGTGGGGGGAGGGGCTCCCATGCAGGAGCAATGGAGTTCAGTTGGTTGGGTCCAGTAATTTCACTGTCAGTGTCCGCAGCCTTCTACTTCTTGTATCCACGCCGCTCTGCAGACTGCAAGGTGGACAAGATGGAGGGAGGAGGTGGGTGGAGCCAACACTCACCAGGGGCGGAATCCTGCAGTCAGTGTGAGTGACTGTATGGACAAGATGGAGGAGGTGCTTCCGGTGGGAGGGCCAATACACTCATGGGCGGCGCGGAGAAGGAAGATTGCTGGCCTCTGCCACACAGTGCCAGACTGCAGCAACAACTGCCTATCAGCCCGGGAAAGACAGATACACTTAGGCAGGCTCTTCCACTCCAGGCAGCTCCTGTCACGGTCACGAGTCTGAGACTCCGAGTCCGACGTGACTGACTTAATGATGTCACTCGTTGCTAGACGCCAGACAGCCCAGGCGCTAGCAATGAGTGCAGGGTTGCCAAGCCAAAGGCGCAGCTCCACCCACCTCCAGTGCTCCTCCTGGTCCGTCGTGCGTAATTACTCATTAGAGTCTCTCTCTCTGCGCCGCTGATCACCTGATGAAACAGAGAGAGAAACTCGGGCAGAGCAGCGCTGCAGCCAAGCGAGGACCAGTGTGAGTCACCGCTGTTTCATCCGATCTAGCTGAAGATATATGAAGATATTTAAACCTTAAACGGGCGGGGCCCGCGGGTACCCCTATTGGGCAGGGCCCATGGGCTTGAGCCCAGTCAAGCCCAATGGTAAGTCCGGCCCTGGCTGCAAGGCCTCGTCATGGCACCCTGTATTATCTGCAGTCCTAACTCCTGTAAATTTATGAGAGTCTCCACAGTGGAAGCACATGCATTCTAATGGATAGATACAGGGCAGGTGGGCCTGGGGGTAGCCCAATCCTCCTTAAAGGAACAGGGGCGCACTTTACACCCAGCATATAGCACAATGGCAGCAAAGATGTCCAGTGTGTCCCCTAATCAATATTACATGAGTAACAAAAAAATGGCCACTGCCCCCACCTATAACTGGCCTTCACAGCAAGGAGCACATGGAGCACATGGAAGGTCAATGCATGAAAATCAAAACCAGAGAAATTCCCAGCTCAACTCACCAACTAGTCTGCTTACCAACCGAATTAACCTGTCCAACAGTATGCGTTAAAAACAAGGGTTTAGTTATCACACATTTGCAAATGCATGCATCACGGTGTTCTGCCAAGAAAGTTCCCCTCGGCGGATAAGGACCCCCCTGCGCAGTAGGAACAACAAGGGAGCCGCCAAAAAGAGCCGAAGCTGAACACCTGAGTCAGCTGTACACGGCGCCTGCGTGCGAAGACTATTTTAATAAAAAAGAGTTGGTAACAGGCCCCTCGCGGGCTCGCTACGCTCGCCACGCTTCGGGCACGGCCTTGCTACGCTCGCCACGCTTCGGGCACGGCCTTGCTACGCTCGCCACGCTTCGGGCACGGCCTTGCTACGCTCGCCACGCTTCGGGCACGGCCTCGCTGCGTTCGGCATATTATTATTCTAACTCTATGTCCACTTGGATGGTGGGGCTTTAACGTGGACATAGGGTAGAATGTAGTGCACAGGCGCTGTGTACAGCTGACTTAGGTGTTCAGCTTTGGCTCTTTTCGGCGGCTCCCTTGTTGTTCCTACTGTGCAAGCGCTGCGCCTGCGCAGTAGAGGGGGGGGGTCCTTATCCACCGGGGGAACTTTCTCGGCAAGACAACGGCACCCTGTATTACCTGCAGTCCTAACTGCTGTAAATTTATGAGAGTCTCCACAGTGGAAGCACATACATTCTAATTGATTGATAGGGAGCAGGTGGGCCTGGAAGTAGCCCAATCCTCCTTAAAGGCACAGGGCTGCACTGAACACCCAGCATATAGCACAATGGCAGCAAAGATCAATATTCCTTCAGACATAAACTGATTTCAAGGGTTCCTCCAGGGTAAAAAGGTTGAGAAAGTCTACTGCAGGAATTAATTCTTGATGACACATTGAGGCAATGACATTGTGCAGTGTATTGCATATACTAATTACTGTGTGTAAGTAATAATGACAAATGCAAATTGTCTTTGAAAAAACAAAGTAACACGGATGAGTAGTTAAAGATTTATTAACATGCATTTAGCGCATCTACTATTTGATACAACTCAATGCTGTTTTCAGCTTTCATTGTTTCTAAAGCAACCAAAGCTTATGACATTTTATACATGTATCAATGTCCTAACAAAGACGCAGGCTTGGCTTGCAGCTGCTTTGGTTGGTTAGTTATTTCCAGCAGAATTAACTGGTATTGCAGGGGTACACGTCATCTCCTTTGTTTCTATTTCCTTTGCTCCGGGTACACCTCTAATCCCAATTTTACAACCACCTTCTGTAATGCAGCCTTGAACTGACATTGGTACTATCTTACCATCTGCAAATCAAGATAAGATTTTATTTTTACCAAATCATACTTCTAAATAGGGTAAAGTGAATAATGTTGCTAAACTTGATTTGCTCTGAACCTTGTCATCCTAAAGTGCCGGTTCACACTACAGCAACTTGGGATCTGACTTGTCAGACCTCAAATCGCCCCAAGTCGCTGGACATAAGAAATTCCATTGAAGTGAATGAGAGCTGTCTTAATGTACACTACTGAAGTCGCTCTGACTTCAGAAAAGGTTCCTATACTACTTCAAGGCGGCTTCTTGCCGACTTGTTCCCATAGATTTTAATGGAAGTTGCCTCCAAGTCGGATCCTTATCCTAATTGAGGTGATTTGGATTCGACATTACAGGAAGATTACCCAGGAATTCCCTGAAGTTCCTTCGAAGTTGCCTCAAAGTTGTCTCAAAGTTGCCTCAAAGTTGCCTGGCAAAGTCGTGCCGACTTTCAGGTCACTGTAGTGTGAATCGGCACTAAAATAGAAAATGTGTTACTGGAAGCATCCCCGGGTAAAAATAAAGGAAACAAAATGCTTAAAAAAGGCAGAATAATGCATACACCACATCTAAAAATTGGTAAGCTGCAATAGTTTTCATTTTTGTTTTTGGATTTGGTTGTTCCAAGCTGGAACTACATTAGGGTGGACAGGGGCAGATCCTGAAATTATAATAAGGAGATCTGACTGATGGACTCTTCATTGGGTGAAACGATATTGAGTGAATCAATCCACTAGATTTTGCTTCTAATCAAAATATTACTTTAGGGGGATTTGTACCTAAAACATGCGGAATTCCTTACATGATTGGACAGTTCGAGTGAGTGACTTAGGACAGAAGAGACAGGAGGGATCATTACCTTTCCCTATCACATACAGTATGTATAGTTCTCAAATTTACTATTTTCAATAGTAGCAAAAATGTGTTATTATTGATTGATTTTTATTAAAAAAGAGACAAAAAAGAAACAAACAAAAAAAAAAAAAAACGGTGGACTGTTATGCTGTAGTTTCTATGTAAAATATTGTAAATATGCTCTAAACTATATGAAGGGTTCACTTTATATTTATTTCAGTTAAATAGGCAAAGGAACTCTGTGTTGCACCTTAAAGTAAAGGGGATCTTTGGAGCCTTATACCATTCTTATGGTCAGTGAACCTTAAAGTGAATCAAAATGTCTTCAAAATGTATGGCAGGGACATATATATGCAGTAATCACAGTAGAATTATAATTGAGATAGATACATACCGGCCAGCTGAATAATTGACCTTAGCTTCAAACACTCAAATTCATTCCTACGGCACAATACTATTTCATTGCTTTCGCAGCCATCAGTAGATGTATTCATATAGCAGCTTGGACACATAAAGTTGTTAAGTGGCATTTTATCATGACATAGTTCTGAAAAAAATAAAATAAAAAAAATAATACATTTGCTCTCTATCTATCTATCTATCTATCTATCTATCTATCTATCTATCTATCTATCTATCTATCTATCTATCTATCTATCTATCTACATACCTGGGATGGAACGTTCCAAAGTCAGTAAACCCAAGACTGGGTCAAAGGGAGGGACTAATAATGGCGCATTTTACTTGCTGAGGCATAGTGGGAGCAACAGTTTAATAGCAAGCACATAGGACAAGCTACTTGGGATGGCCACAGCACATACAATATATTACTAAAAGTATTGGGACGCCTGCCTTTACATGCACATGAACTTTATTGGCATCCCAGTCTTAGTTCGTAGGGTTCAATATTTAGTCGGCCCACCCTTTGCAGCTATAACAGCTTTAACTTTTCTGAGAAGGCCGTCCACAAGGTTTAGGAGTGTCTATGGGAATGTTTGACCATTCTTCCAGAATCGCATTTGTGAGGTCAGGCTCCACTCTAATTCATTCCAAAGGTGTTCTATCGGGTTGAGGTCAGGACTCTGTGCAGGCCAGTCAAGTTCCTCCACCCCAAACTCACTCATCCGTGTCTCTAAGGACCTTGCTTTGTGCACTGGTCCAAATCATTTCGTGGAGGGGGGATTATGGTGTGGGGTTGTTTTTCAGGGGGTGAGCTTGGCCCCTTAGTTTCAGTGAAGAGAACACTTAAGGCGTCAGCATACCAAGACATCTTGGACAATTTCATGCTCCCAACTTTGTGGGAACAGTTTGGGGATGGCCCCTTCCTGTTCCAACATGACTGCGCACCAGTGCACAAAGCAAGGTCCATAAAGACATGGGTGAGTGAGTCTGGGGTGGAGGAACTTGACTGGCCTGCACAGTCCTGACCTCAACCCAATAGAACTCCTTTGGAATGAATTAGAGTGGCGAGCCAGGCCATCTCATCCAACATCAGTGCCTGGCCTCAAAAATGCGCTTCTGGAAGAATGGTCAAACATTCCCATAGACACACTCCTAAACCTTGTGGACAGCCTTCCCAGAAGATTTGAAGCTGTTATAGCTGCAAAGGGTGGACCAACTCAATATTGAACCCTACGGACTAAGACTGGGTTGCAATTAAAGTTGATGTGCGTGTAAAGGCAGGCGTCCCAATACTTTTGGTTATATATATATATATATATATATATATATATATATATATATATATATATATATATATAATATTTTATAGGCAGAACTTGCCTTGACTTGCCTTGTGCTCACCTTTAACTGCTGCCACTCAAATACAGAAGACAGTTGAGAAAGTTTTCTGCAATAATCACTTCCTCTACCGGCTTCTGTGTTCACAAGTGACAGAGCACCTTTTTTGGTGGTGCGCACAGAACCCTCTTTGCCCTGCACATCCATATAATATCAGAGGAGGAGGTGAGGAGATTTACACAGTGTCAAGAGACTAGTAGACCAGACTGTGTGGACTGCACAGAGATAACCCAAACGCATGTAAATGAATAAATAATATTTATTAAAAAAATAAGTGATAACTCAGAAATTACAAACAGTGCAAAACCAACACAACAAACCCACAGCAAACAATAGTATATACAGCAAGGGGCAATACCGGAATCACAGATGTCAGCCAGGCCAGGGTCATACACAGCAGGTAAGCAGGAACAAGGGATAAACCAGAAGCATAAACGTTAGCCAAGCCAGGGTCATACACAGGAGATCAGCAGATGGGTAAGGACAGGAAACCAGCAGGAAGGGGAGAGGATGGATGGTAAAGCTGCAGGGTAGGGATCCAAGGGAATCAGGTGGGACAAGAACAGGATGGGCCTGGGATAGGGATCGGATCGGATCAGAGCGGGACAGAACAGGTTCACAATTAGGATACAGGCAGCAAGGTCAAGGCACAGGGAGAAAGATACCAAGGCGAGCATGTGAGGGCTTGCCGGGTATTTATAGTGCTGACTATAATTGGCTTCAAGTCACACCTGAGCGCAGGGAGTGTTGTCTGCTCCATACTGCCAGGATCCATCCGCTGGTGGCCATCAGTACTGCGGCCAAAAGATGAAATGACACCAGCAGAGAAATATTCTCCTGACAGTTCAACACTGCCAGGAGACACCTGCTGGTGGACCCCAGTACTGCATGCCAAACGAAATATCTTACCAGCGGATGGACCCTTTCCTGACAGTACCCCTCCCTAAAGGAGCGGCCTCCGGACGCTCCAACTGGTCTTAATTGTCCATGGTCTATGGCATCAGGCAGAATGGTGGAAGAAGGCATTTCAGGCTGGTCATCAGGCACATCCGGGCAGACGGCTGGCATGTCAGAGTCATTGAGCTGGGCAGCAGACAGGAACAAGCCGAGCTGGGCAGCAGACAGGAACAAGCCGAGCTGGGCAGCAGACAGGAACAAGCCGAGCTGGGCAGCAGACAGGAACAAGCCGAGCTGGGCAGCAGACAGGAACAAGCCGAGCTGGGCAGCAGACAGGAACAAGCCGAGCTGGGCAGCAGACAGGAACAAGCCGAGCTGGGCAGCAGACAGGAACAAGCCGAGCTGGACAGCAGACAGGAACAAGCCGAGCTGGACAGCAGACAGGAACAAGCCGAGCTGGACAGCAGACAGGAACAAGCCGAGCTGGGCAGCAGACAGGAACAAGCCGAGCTGGGCAGCAGACAGGAACAAGCCGAGCTGGGCAGCAGGCTCCGGGTCATCGAGCTGGGCAGCAGGCTCCGGGTCATCGAGCTGGGCAGCAGGCTCCGGGTCATCGAGCTGGGCAGCAGGCTCCGGATCATCGAGCTGGGCAGCAGGCTCCGGGTCATCGAGCTGGGCAGCAGGCTCCGGGTCATCGAGCTGGGCAGCAGGCTCCGGGTCATCGAGCTGGGCAGCAGGCTCCGGGTCATCGAGCTGGGCAGCAGGCTCCGGGTCATCGAGCTGGGCAGCAGGCTCCGGGTCATCGAGCTGGGCAGCAGGCTTCGGGTCATCGAGCTGGGCAGCAGGCTCCGGGTCATCGAGCTGGGCAGCAGGCTCCGGGTCATCGAGCTGGGCAGCAGGCTCCGGGTCATCGAGCTGGGCAGCAGGCTCCGGGTCATCGAGCTGGGCAGCAGGCTCCGGGTCATCGAGCTGGGCAGCAGGCTGCGG
Source organism: Lithobates clamitans (assembly GCA_037952925.1). NCBI lineage: Eukaryota > Metazoa > Chordata > Amphibia > Anura > Ranidae > Lithobates > Lithobates clamitans. The sequence continues at coordinate 669,004 of JBBGZY010001740.1, read as the reverse complement.
GTCATCGAGCTGGGCAGCAGGCTCCGGGTCATCGAGATAGACAGCAGGCTCTGGAACATTGGGCCGAACAGCGAGCACCGTAAGGGCAGGCCGGATTACAGGCACCAGCTCAGCAAGCTGGGTAATGGACCCCGGCCCAGCGGGCTGGGTAACAGGCCCCGACTCAGCGAGCTGGACACCAGACACTGGTTCGGCAAGCCGGATAACGGATACTGGCTTGACAGGCAAAGTGACGGACTTCGGTTTAGCAGACTGGGTAACGGGCACCAGTTCAGCAGACCGGGTAACGGGCACCGATTCAACAGACTGGGTAACGGGCACCGATTCAACAGACTGAGACACGGGCACCGAAACTCCAGGCTGAAACACGGGCACCGAAACTTCAGGCTGAGACACGGGCACCGAAACTTCAGGCTGAGACACGGGCACCGAAACCTCAGGCTGGGATACCAACATCACGACATCAGGCTGGAAGACAGGTACCAGGATATCAGGCTGGAGGATGGACACATCAAACCGGAAAGCAGGCTCATCAGGCTGAACAGTGGGCACATCAGGCAGAACAGCAGGTACTGGCACAACAGGCTGAACAGGTACATCGGACTGGTCAATAGTCGCTGGAGCGTCAGACTGGAACATGGACACTGGGATTTCGGGCTGGAAGGCAAGCTTCAAGACATCCGGCTGGAAGGCAGGCATATAAGACTGGATAGCAGGTGCATTAGACTGGAAGGTGGGCACATCAGACTGGAAGGTGGGCACACCAGACTGGAAGGCAGGGACATCAAGCTGCAAGGCAGGGACATCAAGCTGGAAGGCAGGGACATCAAGCTGGAAGGCAGGGACATCAAGCTGGAAGGCAGGGACATCAAGCTGGAAGGCAGGGACATCAAGTTGGAAGGCAGGGACATCAAGTTGGAAGGCAGGCATCGGAACATCAGGTAGAAATGCAGAAACCAAGACATCAGGCTGAAAAGCAATCTTCGGGACATCAGGCTGGGAGGCAGGCATGAAGACATCAGACTGGGGAGCGGGCACTGGAACTTTAGACTGGGCAGCAGACACAGGCGCTGGCACATCGGGCAGAACAGCAGGTGCTGGCATACCAGGCTGAACAATAGGTACATCGGACTGGACAGTAGTCACTGAAGCGTCAGACTGGAACATGGGCACTGAGATGTCAGGCTGAGCAGCAGGCACTGGGACCTCAAACTGGACAGCGGGCACAGGCATTGGCACAACAGGTTGAGTAGAAGACACTGGCGCATCAGGCTCGGTAGCAGGCACTGGACTGTCAGGCTGGGTAGCAGGCAGAGGTTTGACAGAATCAGGTGGGTTAGTTGGTGTGGAAGCAAGTTGGGTTACTGGTAGGATCGTATGGGTAGGAAAGAATTTTTGTTTCTTTTTTGGTTTAGCCCGTGCAGTTTTGTATGTAGGTGCAGGGCTGAAAGAAAAGAAAGTAGCTGGATCGAAGGAAGACCAAGGAACTGTAGCTAGAGAGGGGTTTTGTGGGACTGTTACAGGTGGAGGAGAAGAGACAGGTGGATTGAAGGCGGGATAGGTGCTACACTTGGAGACTGGGTAGTAGTATTTGGTAGGGGGTTGAGTAAACTGGGCTGTAGCTGAGGTTGCCATAGGCGACGGGGAGATACATTTTTGGAAAGACAGATGATTAATGGCAGGGCTGGAATATTGTGGCTTAGCTAAAAACAGGAGATCTGACCATGCCTGCAGCACAGGTTGAACAAACGCTGATTCACACACAGCCTGACTAATCAAGGATTGCACCGACTGGATGCAATTAGACAACACTTGCTGTGAACAAGAGGAATAATGTTCCAAAAAATAGGCTGGATCATCCTCTAACAACCCTACCAGGGAATCAACCTGGTCACAACTGAAAGGAGGGGAGAAATCGTCACTACCTTCGGGAATGCATGACAAGGCTGACTTTGTACATAATTGGATCAAAGGCTGAACATCCTCAAATAACGCATGACCCTGATCTACTAGTAAATGGGCTGTTTGGATCATTTCCAGCAGTTGGTCACGGGTCCAATCTTTAAGAGTCTGACGGCAATATTCATTATCCTCTGCCACCAGCAGAGAATAATAGACAATTTCATCAAAGTCCATTTTTGCGCGCCCACCGTAACAGGACGGTTTCTCAGTGCAGCCACGTCTGGTCAGGGATGGCCTTGGTATACTGTCAAGAGACTAGTAGACCAGATTGTGTGGACTGCACAGAGATAACCCAAACGCATGTAAATGAATAAATAATATTTATTAAAAAAATAAGTGATAACTCAGAAAATACAAACAGTGCAAAACCAACACAACAAACCCACAGCAAACAATAGTATATACAGCAAGGGGCAATACCGGAATCACAGATGTCAGCCAGGCCAGGGTCATACACAGCAGGTAAGCAGGAACAAGGGATAAACCAGAAGCATAAACGTTAGCCAAGCCAGGGTCATACACAGGAGATCAGCAGATGGGTAAGGACAGGAAACCAGCAGGAAGGGGAGAGGATGGATGGTAAAGCTGCAGGGTAGGGATCCAAGGGAATCAGGAGGGACAAGAACAGGATGGGCCTGGGATAGGGATCGGATCGGATCGGATCAGAGCAGAGCAGAGCGGGACAGAACAGGTTCACAATCAGGATACAGGCAGCAAGGTCAAGGCACAGGGAGAAAGATACCAAGGCGAGCATGTGAGGGCTTGCCGGGTATTTATAGTGCTGACTATAATTGGCTTCAAGTCACACCTGAGCGCAGGGAGTGTTGTCTGCTCCATACTGCCAGGATCCATCCGCTGGTGGCCATCAGTACTGCGGCCAAAAGATGAAATGACACCAGCAGAGAAATATTCTCCTGACAGTTCAACACTGCCAGGAGACACCTGCTGGTGGACCCCAGTACTGCATGCCAAACGAAATATCTTACCAGCGGATGGACCCTTTCCTGACACACAGCCATACCATTCTCGCGGAAGTGAATCTCTCCACTCCTTCTCAGCTCTAGTTATAGCTGCTCTTCTGCAACAGCCTCTTTCTCTGCCACTCTGTAGGAACAGAAATTTGAGGGTGAGGGGATTCGCTCTGTGGGGGGAAGGTGATTGTGGTTGTACAGTTGACTGTGTGTCACCTGCTTCCTGTATGATGCACACCCTTGATAAGAATCTGGTATGTATTTGGCAGTGCGGGGGCCCACCTCATTTGTTAGCAGATGCAGTTTGCTTGTCTACCACTAGATGGCTCTGTTGCAATTTTGGCATGGTAAGGGAAAAGTTATAAGCAGGTGTTAGCTCCCTTTTAGAGAAGTTCCTCCATAGGGATGCCAAGATGTAGACCTACACTGAGATGAGCTAAGGGGCCCTATGCGGGCTGAATTTCCAAGCGAGGTGGTATAGATCAGGGTTTCTCAAATGGGATGCCGTGGACACATCCCAGTCTGATCACTACTCTGTGTTAACTCCCATGCAGTACGACTCTGCAAGGAGAGAGACTGCTCCTCGGCAGTCCAATCTCTGTACCTTTTGCAAAATATCAGTCTGTCCCTGATGTGTTTCCTAGAGAAAAGTGGCTTTTTGCTGCCCTTCTTGACACCAGGCCATCCTCCAAAAGTCTTCTCCTCACTGTGAGTGCCGATGTACTCACACCTGCCTGTTGCACTTCCTGAGCAAGCTCTGCACTGGTGGTGCCCCGATCCCGCAGCTGAATCAGCTGTAGAAGATGGTTCTGGCGCTTGCTGGACTTTCTAGGGCACCCTGAAGCCTTCTTCACAAATGCAGTGAAAATGTTTTTTATGGGATGAAGTTCATTTTCATGAAAAAGAAGGACATTGCAAATAATTCTTTGAGAAATTCCCAAATAAATGTGTACCTAAAAGACAGAGTGACACTGTAGGTACACAAGTAGCAATGTGCCATGTCCCGATATTAAACTTATGAAACCTTGCTGATTGCTTCTGGAGCGGAGACCATCCCTATGGGTCTTGCGGCTCAGCTGTTTGCGAAATCCAATAAAAAGGCCCCAACCCTGTCACTTGTACAGAAAATATGGAATAAGGTCAGACAAATCCAGGGGGTGCAAGGGTTCACAGATTTCAGTCCAATATGGGACAATCGCTCCTATAGTGAACTGGGAAAACTACAGCAAAGGTCTAGATGGAGTAAGCATGGGGTAAAACTACTTTCTCATATATTTAGGGACGGTAAACTGCTCTCATTTACAGAACTGTCAATTTTAACCTACCGAATAATATGTTTTACTCGTACCTTCAATTGCGACATGCTGTCGCTGCGCAGGGGGATGCCGTTGAGTGGATATTGTCATCCACTCCGGTATTTCATGTGTTGCAGTCTAGTAGTGAAACCAAAGGAATCATATCCCAATGCTACCAGATGCTGCTAGCAAGACTCCTGCGGGCTTATCCATGCAAAGCGGCCTCTGCCTGGGAGAGGGACCTTGGCCAGATCACAGATGAACAGTGGGAGGAGGCTCTTCAGTCTATATCTACCTGCTCCCTTAATGTTGCACAAAAGGTTTCCCAACTGTTTATAGTATTGAGAGTACATTACACCCCAAAAAAGTTGCACAAGATGGGCAGGGCGGCAGACCCTTTATGTTCCCGCTGTCAACAGCATGACGGGGACCTTATTCACCTTCTATGGCGCTGCCCGAAGCTCCATCGGTACTGGAATGAGGTGATGGGCACGCTCAATGGAGTATTTCAGACAAAGGTTCCCACCGATCCTAAGTGTTGCTTGCTGGGAGTCCTGGAGGAGGAGATCTCGGAGGAAATGGATAGGGTTGCTTTTTCCAGGGCTCTATTTCAGGCCAGGAAACTTATCCTAATGGGGTGGAAATCCAAACTGCCACCCACCAGGGGCTCCTGGGTGGAACACATGGGACAAACCCTTATCAGGGAAAAATATATATACCAACATAGGGGATGCCCAAGTAGGTTTGAGCGTATCTGGTCAAAATGGCTAGACACACCGGGATTGAGCCCGAGAGAGCTGGTGATGTCTAGACTCCTGCAATCTCTTTAAACAAGATGAGGGGGGGGCGAAACAGATTCTATATTAATAACAATGTGGGCGGTGATGGTCAAAACAGGGAGAGTTGTATTGTAGATGTCTGGAGAAATGCAACGGATTGACAAATTAGCTGGAAAAATTACTGTATACATGTACGTGAACCTAATTGGTATTAATGATGTAACTGTAAATGCAACCTGAACACTGATTATTGTTGGAAAACATGTGAATGTTCAATAAAACCTTTTTTGATTTAAAAAAAAAAAACTTATGAAACCTTATTAACCTGACCAACCACTATGAGCTGCACCTCATGTTATAGCCCTCCTGAATTAGGCTTTAGGTTCTCACCTCTTCAAGCCATTAATTCATTGCTACTCAGGAAACTCTTTACATGAAAACTTATATACGTTTATCTGTAACTTGAGATATCTGGCTACATATGGTGCCTCCACAGCGTTTTTCTATACTGCTGGTTTTTCCCTACAAACAATTAGATTTTTGCCTACCAGCTGAGACACTATATTTATCTCATGTTTGACTACTACATGCAGAAACTTTCTTAGCTCCTGAAGAAGTGTTTTTCATACGCGCAACATTTTGAGCTTTTGAGAATACATCTACCCGGACCTACAATCCGACCCACAACCTGCTTAGTCATATCTACAATTGGAACACCTGCTCGGGAATTTGTTCCCCACTTGTTTCTGAATGCGTATTGTATCACATGAAGTGGTGTCCTGGTTGTTTGTAGGGTAGAATATATTAATTGTATGTTAATATATATTCTTTGTTCTATGTATCTACTTATATCAATTGTTCTTATTTTTTTGTAGACTATACTTAAATAAAACCATTTTACCTTTTATAGTTAACATAATCGTGTGCCTTTAAAGTCCATTTTTTAGTTGATAAGGTTTCATAAATTTGCAAATAATTCATCTGATCACTCTTTATAACATTCTGACGTATATGCAAATTGCTATCATAAAAACTGAAACTGAATTATTTTGTGTCAGTCTCAAAACTTTTGGCCATGGTTGTACTCTACCAAACGCTCCAAAAAATGGGCTTTAAATACGTTAAACCTCACAGTTGCTTACTGAATTACTGCACTTCTAATTTGCTTCAAAAAATAGAACAAAAATAGGACAAAAAAAAAAAACTAAACCATAATTATTTTCACAGACGGAGATAAATAAACTCACCCTTAAACTTCAGTTCGGCATTACTGTAGTCTTTTTCCTCACATTCACCACTGACAAGAAGACTGAAGCCATGGTTTGTTGAGGCAGAGAAACAAGCATTACACAATATCTCCACTGCACACATTTTTCTCACGGTATTATAAATCACAGACATTTGTCTGTACAATGCTTTTTGGGATCCTCACTTTTAATTAAAAGTGTTATTTTTTGCATTAGGACACTGCATAAGGTAAGTTTGCTGCTGCAAGTGCTAAACCGGCCTTTGGGATATAGTCACGGGTTAGGTCAATCTAAAGTTGACCGTACACTGTTGGTATTTTTGTCAGCTTGAAAGGCTGAAATAAAGGATGGAATTCCCCTGAAGGAATTCCCCATGTTGGGACATTGTGTTGCTGCCGAAATACACTGATCAGCTGCTGCATCCCGAGTTTCCCAGCTTAGTGGTTAGGGTGAAGGTCAAGGTTAGGGTATATGGGGCTAAAATGGTAGATTAAATATTAGGGAGCCGGGTAAATGTTGAGTGTAAGGGTTAGTTAACGCAACGGGATTGTGTTACGAAAACTGGACAGTGCAAAATCTGGGTCAGCTTTCCCCACTATTCCTGTTCTGGTAACAACGTAAATTTTTGTTTTTTTCCCCACTATGTACCGTTGACATTGGTCATCAAAACATTTAAAACTGGTAGTCTAACACCGCATAACTCTAACCAAAGTTGAAACAAAAAGAAAAATTGTCTTTGGATACACTTAAGGTTCTTTCACCATGCTTCTCAGATTTCACTACAGAGGACCATGTCTCTGCCCATGACTTGCTGTGTTCTGCATATGACTGAAGATAGATAGGCAGGTGCCTAGCCTGCATTCACATCTGAGCGTAGCATCTTTGAGAGTTTTTTAGGGTTTTTTTGCGCAATTTTGGCGTGTTTTTATATGCAACTTACACGTTTTTATACAACATTCTTGAGCTTTGACATCTTTTTTTATTAGCCAATAGGGAAAACTATTATCGGTTGCATCACTTGTTGCTAGGTATTTCAGATTTTTTTTAGCTTTTCTATTAGTTTTTCTTCTTCTTTTTATTATCATTTTTTTCTTTTTTTCCGTTAGGGTAAGGGGCTAGAGTAGGGTTAGGGGTAGGAGTAGGAGTTGGAGTTAGGGTTAGGATTAGGGGTCAGGGTTATTTATTTATTTATTTTTGTTAGGGTTAGGGCCCAGGTGTCAAACTGGTGACCCTCCAGCTGTTTTGGAACTGCAAGTCCCATGAGGCATTGCAAGGCTGACAGTTACAAGCATGACTTCCTCAGGCAGAGGCATCATGGGACTTGTAGTTCAGCAACAGCTGGAGGGACGCCAGTTTGACACCCCTGGGTTAGGGTGTTAATACTTCTACTACTATTACTACTACTAATACTACTACTACTACTACTACTAATAATAATAATAATAATAATACATGAATAAATAAACGTAAAATAAATACAGAATGTGTAAAAATAATTATAAATAAATAATAAATTCAATATTTTTTTCGTAATAATAAATAAATGATTAACCCCTAACCCTTCAAATAAATAAATAAAATAATAGTAATAAATAACGAAACACCTTAACCCTAACTTACAATAAATAAATAATTATTAATATTTTTTGGGGGGTTGGGTGTTTATTTATTATTATTATTATTATTATTATTATTATTATTATTATTATTATTATTATTATTATTCATAATAATAATACTTTATTTAATATTTTTTAAGGTTATAGGTAAATTATTATTTATTTATGTATTATTACATATTATTAATTTATTTTATTCTTTTATGATGATCTTTAGTTATTTGTGTATTTTTTGTTTTACATTTATTCATTCCTATATTATTACTATTTTAATTTTCAAATGTTTTCATTTGAGCAGATAATTGTGCAAAAATGTCAGGTAAAACATGCGAATGCGCACAAAAACACACGAATGACGCGTTTCCATTCATTCTATGGGGAAAAAAATTTACAAAAATGCTGAAATCTGCCCGCTTCAAGCTACAAAGAAACGCCAGAACTTTTTTGAGCTTTAGGCGTTTGGCTTCAGACAACTTGGAGTGGAAATGTGAACCATCTCCATAAAGAATACCGGTAATTGATTTTGGTAGGCTCTTGAGCACTGCACTCTGAGCTCACCCAGTTGTGTGACAATAGCAAATTAATATTCACTATTGTCTCCCTGATTCTCCTCCCGACCAATCAGGAAGTGGGTCCTGAGACCCGATTGGCAAGGGAGTCTTAAGACTTACTTCCTGTTCGCCGGGATGAGAAGCACCCAGATCCCGAATGTTACAAAACCTGCAGATTGGCCCCCGGCTCTTCCCTTGTCATCTGCCTCCTAAGGTAAGGAGGCCTCTGATCTGGGGGGCTTCGATAGTATTATCCGGGGGGGTGGCTTGGTTGGCTGCCCCCCAAAATATTGAGCTATAGCCACCACTGGTGCAGAGAAGATGATCTGTGTAAGTATTGCAATGGAGTTACAGTACCCTACAGCGGGGCCTTTTTTGGGTTCTGAGGACTGACCTATCAGTGTTACTTTGTGGGGAGGCTATTAAACACTTCAGCCGCTGAAGATTTTACCCCCTTCCTGACCAGTGCGTTTTTGCAATTCGGCACTGCGTCGCTTTAACTGACAATTGCGCGGTCATGCGACGTGGCTCCCAAACAAAATATATATCCTTTTTTTCCCACAAATAGTGCTTTGTTTTGGTGATATTTGATCACCTCTGCGGTTTTTATTTTTCACGCTATAAACAAAAAAATAACGTCAATTTTGAAAAAAACGCATTATTTTTTACTTTTTGCTATAATAAATATCCCCAAAAAAATATTTTAAAAAACTTTTTTTTCCTCAGTTTAGGCCGATATGTATTCTTCTACATGTTTTTGGTAAAAAAAAAAAAAATTGCAATAAGTGTTTATTGATTGGTTTGCGCAAAAGTTATAGCGTTTACAAAATAGGGGATAGATTTATGGCATTTTTATTATTAATTTTTTTTTACTAGTAATGGCGGCGATCAGCAATTTTTATTGTGACTGCGACATTATGACACATCGGACATTTTTGACACATTTTTGGTACCATTGTCATTTATACAGCAATCAGTGCTGTACAAATGCACTGAATCCTGTGTAAATGACACTGGCAGTGAAGGGGTTAACCACTAGGGGGCTAGGGAGGGGTTAAGTGTGTCCTAGGGATGTGTTACTAACTGTGGGGGGGGCGTGGCTACATGTGACATGTCACTGATCTCTGCTCCCAATCACAGGGAGCAGTGACACTGTTACTAAGGCAGAACGGGGAGATGCTTGTTTACATTAGCATCTCCCCATTCGTCCTCTCCGAGAGGCGATCGTGGGGATCCCTGCAGCGATCGAGTCCACGGGACCTGCGACACGACTCACGGAGCTCCCGGCCCGCACACACGCAATGGCTCGGCAGCAAAAACAAAGGGACATACGGGTACGCCCATTTGCCCAGCCGCGCCATTCTGCCGACGTACATCAGCCGGAAAACGGTTAACCCCTTGGAGCCGGTGCCTGCTGGCCACTTAAGGGGTTTTACATTCCGAGGGGCGGGGCTTAAGGTTATCTGACCACCGTGATAGGTTGCCATGGCGGTTTATTAGCGGTCTGGTGGGGTATTCTAGGGAAACCTCTTCGATGTGGACCCATAATGGGCGTTCCGATAGCAACCACCAGTGTTTAGTTTGACTAAGGAGAGTGGCTTTGTAGTACTTCTTAACATCTGGTACACCCAATCTAGCTTTTGATGTTGCTGTGCTGATGATTTTTTTTTTTATTGGGATATTTATTATAGCAAGAAGTTCAAAAAAAAAAGTTTTCTTAAAAATTGTCTCTTCTTTTGTTTATATTGAAAAAAATAAAAATCGCAGCAGTGACCAAATACCACTAAAAGAAAGCTCTATTTGTGTGGGAAAAAAGGACATAAATTTTGTTTGGGTACAACGTTGCATAACCACGCAATTGTCAGTTAAAGCGACACAGTGCCATATCGCAAAAAATGGCCTGGTCAGGAAGGGGGGCTTAAGTGGTTAATGGAACCAAACCAACAGTCAAAGTTTTACAGAGCACACCATGCTCCTAGCTGTTTTGTTGCAAACATTTTTCTATTTCAAATATTAAAAGTATTTTGGACTCCTTTATGAATTTGGTCTAGTGCTCCTTCTGTTGGTTACGAAAAGTCCAATGTTACGAGTGACGTTACTGGGTACCCAGACTAGACTTGTTTTCTAGAGAGCTGCTTAATCAGAGCCAATGATATCTCCAAATGACTGTTTTTACCTTAACCGCTCTGCAAGAATAAACATTACAGTCCCAGCACCTTCTGGATGTATCCCATTAGAAGCTTCATACTTTTGAGATTTTTATTACTGTCTATCTGTCCGGTTGGCCATTGGTACAAGCACTAAAAGTCAGTCAAAATCCAACATCTTTAGTTGTCACTAGAACAAAAAGTGAGAACAAATCTTCCAATGTGGACACTCGCTGCAGTGACAATTGTCTTATGCCACGTACACATGATCGGAATTTCCGACGGGAAATGTTCGATGTGAGCATGTTGTCGGAAAGTCCGACCATGTGTATGCTCTATCGAACATTTGCTGTCAGAATTTCCGCACACAAATGTTTGAGAGCAGGTTCTCAAATTTTCGGAGAACAAAACTTGTTGTCGGAAAGTCCGATCGTGTGTACACAAGTCCGTCGCACAAATGTTCACATATGCTCTGAATCATGCAGAAGGCTATTGAACTGGCTATTGAACTTCCTTTTTCTCGGAACGTCATACGTGTTGTACGTCACCGCGTTCTTGACGCTCGGAATTTCTGACAACATTTGTGTGACCGTGTGTATGCAAGACAGGTTTGAGCCAACATCCTTCGGAATAAAATCCATGGTTTTGTTGAAGGAAAATCCGATCGTGTGTACAGGGCATAAGAGTAGATTCATCTCACTTTGGAGACTCTTCATTTTCTGTTTTGTCAACGGGATAGGAAATGAGGGGCAAGCTCTCAAATGGGACACACAATACCAACTCTATGCAAAACGTAAAAAAAAAAATGGGTTTTAGATATACTTAATTGAAATGTCCGTGAGTCAAGCTGGATACACTGATAAAAAAAAAAATCTGATTCCTTCAATCTTTTTGTACTACATGGCCAGAAGAATCTCACAATGAGGTTATTATATACTGGGTTATTAATAAATGGTTTATTAAAAGATATTTTACTACAATAAAAAAGATATTTTACTACATTAAAAAAGATATTTTACTACAATAATTAAGAAACCGCAGAAAACATAGCAGTGTAACAATTTTAACGAGCAAGGCTAGTCCCAAGTTTATTACAGATAAAGAGCACTGGTTACTACAAAATATCAGATACCGCGTTGGGTACATTAGCTACTTTTTTCTTTCAAATGATGTACAGAGTACTGCAAACAAAAGCCAGGATGAGCCAGGAGTGCTGGCGGGAGACCCAAGAAGATGAGGATTGGGGCTGCTCTGTGCAAAAACCATTGCATATGACATTTTTGTTATTAAAAAAATGAAATAAAAGCTGAACCTTTTAGTATCACTTTAAAGTTCAGTCTGGGTGGCAACCATGGTTCCTTTCATAGATACAGTGAAATGAGTAAGCATAGCACCTATTGACAGAAAGTGTGCTACTCATAGGATTACGAGGGGAAAAAAAATGGGAGGAAAAAGCGAAAAGATTCTAACTCATGCAACCTTGAAGGTATTGATAGGTCACATGCACATTACATTAGCTAACGCATGTTGCCAGAATTCAAACCAAATCAGCTTTCTAGATAAAGTTCTTAATAAACTGAAAGCCTTCACACATGGATTGATAGTGTTAGGCGGAGGCTTCAACTTGCCACTAGACTTAAATTGGACTTTTCAAATAGAAAGTTCTCTTTGTCTTTTAAAACCTTAAACACATCAAGAAACAAGTCCAATCCTTACATCTTATTAATAATTGAAACCTCCACTCTAATGACGGGGCTATAACTTCTATTCTTTTCACCACAATAAGTACAAAAGTTCTGAATACTTTTTTCTTCTCTTAAGGTCTATTAAGTCTTATAAATGCTTCCATTCACCCAAAAACATTTTCTGTTCATATTATTGCATCAATGCTTTTAACCCCGAGAAGACAACATGCCAAATATTAGAACTGGAGACTCGTTATTGCTCTCCTCAGAGGGAAAAATACACTGAACTGACACAACTTCACCGAAACTTACTTGACATTCTGGAAATCCAAACTAGGCGGACAGTCTTCTAAGGTATTTTACAAAGTAGCAAAAGCAGCAAATATCTAGCAAGGGACTCAAAAGAAAACATTGCTAAAATCAAATATATTGGAGATCAAAAATCCCCAAGGTTACCTTATTACAGCCCCAAAAATTACACAATTATTTGTGGATTGCTGAAATAGTGATCAATAAATTGCTACAACATACCCTTTTTTTATTAGACCTTCGTGAAGCAGACATTACACCTGGCAGAGAGGCGAGAGAGACCTCTATAAAGACCCTTTTCATTGTTGATTTCATGAGACGGAAGAATATTGGGGGCATTACTGTCAGAAACCATGAAATCAGACTGGGACAGAAGTACAGTAAAATCACACTTGCTTAATAATAAAAGTAAAACGAACAAACGTAGTCAAAACATAGCCAAAGTTCAGTAACCGGAATGAATAGTCAGTCAAGCCAGATGTCAGGGATCAAAGTAGTGGAACAGCAGCAGGAACTGGAGCCAGAAGGGATGTCAGCAAAGCCAGTCTTTAAACAGGACCGCAGGAGATTTTCTTGTGATGTGACCAAGGCGAAGGCAGAGCTCCTCTGGACTGGACTTAAGTAAGCAGGACTGACTTGCAGGATCATCAACAGCTGAGTAACTGTGGAGAGAGATGGAAGCTGGCAATTAGAAGGAAGGGCTGAGCCCAGCCCTGACAATTACTCTGCCTTTGGACATGGAAAAGACCTTTGACAGGGTTGTCTGGAATTTGCTAAACTGCAGGATTTACCTTCTAGGTCTTCTACCATACATACTCTAAACCTTCTACCAGAATGAAAACAAATTACTTCCTGTTTTAAGAATTTGAACTATTAACTCTACCAGTATTAGAGTTGTTAGAGTGGGCTTTAATGACTACCATGTAGTATTCCCAGATGACTTGATTTTCTATATAAAACAACCTTTAACCACTGCCCCTAATCTTCTAAAGTTATTTGAAGAATATGGCTGCCTTTCCAATTTCAAAATCAATTTTCTAAGCCAGAGGTCCTGAACATAACAAACCAACTGGCAACACCAGATACACTTATATTCTTCCCCTTTCCCTTCAAGTGGACATCCTCCAATTTACAATATATAGGTGCAAATATCAAAACCAAACTTTACAATTTGGTGGCAGCTAACTTTATACCATTACTTCAATGTACTGTATTGCCCAAGATCTCAAAAAATTGGACATTACACATTTCGTATGCCTTGGTAGGATGGCAACAATTAAAATAAATGTCTTTCTCTGTTTTTCTATATCTAATGCAAATGCTCCTATCAGCCTACCTTCCTCATCTCCAAAAAGAGCCCAATCCATTATCAGTTGGGTTGCATGGAAGACAGTGAAGACCAAGCCAACTCTTACTTGTCTTACCAAACTATACCACTTGATCTTTGTCTATGTGATACTCCTCTTTTCCTTTTCATGCATCCTTTTGCATGCATGTCTCATGAAGTGTTGATGTATGTTAAATAAAAATGGAATTTATTAAAATAAAAAGTAAATAAAAACGAATGGAATGTCAGACTAAAACCGGATGAAAGAGTTCTAGATCATTTTAATTGTTGGTAACAACATAAGAACAGCAACAACATAAGTTATTGAGTAGCTATGGTCTCCACTGGTTCTAATACAGATTTGTGAAGTCACTGTCCACCCAGGTTTTATCCTGGGTTGAGTTCTGATGTTGCCCCTAAAATATGTTGACTGTATTTTGTATGACTTTTTTTTTTTTTTTTACCAAAAACTGAAATTAACTTGAACTTTGATCCAATTTTGGTCTGGTGATCCTTTCTGTATTTATATATTTTGATTTACCGTTTGGTCCCCATCTAGGGAAGCCTTTCTGTGTAGTGTCTACCTTGCCAGAAGGTTGGAGTTTGTCTGACATTTTTCCCCATCTGACTACACTTGCCAGTCTAAAAGTTCCCAGCTCATCCTTGAGTATATTTTTCTAGATTTACAGTAGCTACCCATGGCATCCATACTTTAGTATATTAAGTATATTAAGCGTTCCTGTCTGAAAATATGGCGTAAATCTTTTTATGTATCATTGCTTGGGTGATCTTGTTTTTGCTCTTGCTGAGGCAAGAATATGGGGTTTTTCCATGCCTTGGCTATTTTGTTTTTTGGCTGCCATGATTCCTTTTAATTGGAATCTATTCACAAATTATTTCATAAGATTTTGCACAGGTGTTTAAATATTTTGGATAATTGGTTGAGTAAACAAGGCTATAAAATGTAATTTAAAGACTACTAAAAGGAAGAGGAACTGTTTGCGCCTTGGCATAGTAAGACACTCAAAAAAGTATAAAGATCTATCCTTTCAGCTTAACTAATCACTCAAAGCTAGTCTCAGACAAGTGACTACAAGACAGGACTAGCAACTCAACTATCAGCCTTCAAACCTGAATCGGGGCTTCCATAACCATGAATAAAATCTTCATCCTTTTGATCTTGAGCTGTTTGGTAATTAAAGGTAAGAAATACTTAAAATTGTATTTTATTATGTATTTTGTGCCAACATACTACCCTGTTTCCCCGAAAATAAGACCTAGCGTGATTGTCGGTGATGGCTGCAATATAAGCCCTACCCACCAAATAAGCCCCAGTTAAAGTCCTTGTAGGTCTTATTTTTAGGGTAGGGCTTATTTTTGGGGAAACAGGGTAGGGCTTATTCGGGGGGTAGGGCTTATATTGCAGCCATCACCGACAATCACGCTAGGTCTTATTTTCGGGGAAACAGGGTAAGCAGAGTATCCTTTCACATAAGAGCTTGTCTTTTGTAGGAAAACTTAAGTTTAGGCCCTCCACTTACTCATATGCTCTCTAAAGGCAGCCAGTTATAGTACATGTAGACCCCAACAATTTACTTCTCTTATTTGCTCCTACATTGCCTGTTAAAGTGGAACTAAACTCTCTCAATCAACATTAACTATTTTAATCCGTATGCTTCTAGCATTCATAAATATATAGAAAGGTCATTTATACTTACTTGTTTTAAACTTTTTCATTTTTCATTTCTTCAGTTGCTTCCTGGTTTCTGGCCTAGGCCAAAATATTGTCATACATCCCAAGAGCCTCTTTTTCCTTCATCTGAAAGAGGGGCTTTCTCAGCTAAGCACACCCTCCTGTCTGCATGCCTGACCTAAGGGCATATGGATTCCAAGAAGTAAATGCTAAATGAATCATCTGCCCTTACTCAAGATGGCAGCTGCTAGAAATAATTGGGGGATGTTTTTCAAAGTGATTTCTCAACAAAATAAAGCATGGAGACATGGATGAATGGGCAAGCTTGCTTTGAATATTAAATAGCGTTTTCAGTTTGTGGTGCTCAGACAGTTAGGTTCCACTTTAAATATACTAAAGTCTCAGTTTTTTTCCACATTATACTAACCTATTCTGTGCAGTGGTTTTGTACAGAGCAGCCCCGATCCTCCTCTTCTCGGGTCCCTCACTGGCACTTCTGGCCCTTCCCCCCTACTGAGTGCCCCCATTGCAAGCAGCTTGCTATGAGGGCACCTGAGCCGAGCCGCTGCTCTGCCTGTCCATTCAGAAGACACAAAGCCACGGTTCGGCCCTGCCCCCTCTCTCTCTCCTCATTGGTTCATTGACCTTGATTCATAACAGCGGGAGCCAATGGCACTGTGCTGCCATCTCAGCCAATGAAAAGGAAGAGTCCCGGGTAGCCGAGTCTCTTGTGCAACATCGCTGGATATAAATGGGGCTCAGGTAGGTATTAGGGGGGCTGTTGCACACAGAAAATTAGAATGCATTACGCTAAAAAAAATCTGCCTTTACAACCACTTTAAAGTATAACTAAAGACTTAACTTTTGGATAGAGTTGGAGAGGGACTAGAAAACAGTTTTTATTGCTTTCTGTGCCCCCCGTTAGGGAGATTCCCCTTCTCTATTTGTCCTGTTTACCATTATCATTGAAAGTGAATGTAAAAGAAAATCACAAATTTTGGGTTTTCCCCTAGAAAAGTGATAGGGGGAAACTCTTCCAATAGGGATAGTAGTTCTGGTGACCTGGGAGGGCCCCAGAAAATTCCCTTAATTTGCAGGGATTTCCTTTCACTTCCTGTTTGGCTATGGAAAGGAAATGAAGGTAAATCTCCCCAGTGGTAAAAAAAAAATCTGACGTGTTATAACCCTCCCTTACTTAAAAAAAAAACCCAAAAATTGTTTCATACTTACCGTAATTACAGGGACCCTACATTAACCACCAACGTAACTGGGGACAGTACACTGACCCCCTGTGTAATAGGGGACGTCACTCACTGTAACTCGGGACACTTCACTAGACCAATGTAACAGGTGGTATTACATTGACCACCAATATTTTGGGGACCCTACATTGACCACCAATATTATAAGGGCCCTACATTGACCACCAATGTACCTGGGGGCAGTACACTGACCCCCAGTATAATAGGGGAACATCACTAGCTGTAACTAGGGATACTCCACTAGACCAATGCAAATGGTGGTACTAAACTAACCACCAATGTAACTGGGGGACAATACTGACCCCAAAAGTGATAGGTGCATTACACTAACTGTAAGCAACAGCAATATTACAGGGACCCTACATTAACCACCAATGTAACTTGGGACAGTACTCTGACCCCCAGTGTAATAGTGGACCGTCACTCACTGTAGCTAGGGACCTTTCACTAGAGCAATGTAACTAGTGGTAGAAAACTCACTGCCAATGTAACTGGGGGGACGATATTGAACCGTAAAGTAATAGGGACACTACACTAACTGTAAGCAGGGGTACTACAGTGACCATCAATGCATCTGGGGGTACTAACCTGACAATCAATGTACCGGGGCACTACATTGACCACCGATATTATGGGGACCCTACATTGACCACCGATATTATGGGGACCCTACATTGACCACCGATATTATGGGGACCCTACATTGACCACCAATATTATGGGGACCCTACATTGACCACCAATGTAACTGGGGACAGTACACTGACCCCCAATGTAATAGGGGACCGACACTCACTGTAACTGGGGACACTTCACTAGACCAATGTAACTGTAAACTGACCACCAATGTAACTGGGGGGACTATATTGACCCGTAAAGTAATAGGGGCACTACACTAACTTCAAGGAGAGGTACTACACTGACCATCAATACAATTTGAGGTACTAAACTGACTACCAATTTAACTGGGGCACTAGATTGATCACCAATATTACAGGGACACTACATTCGGAAACTGCACTGACTGCAACAGGGTACACTTCACTGTACTAATGTAACTGGTGGCACTAAACTGACCGCTAATGTAACTGGAGGGGCTATCCTGACTCCCCCCATGTAATGGGGCAGTACCCTAACCATAGGTGTGTGCAGCCTATTGCATTAGGGTGTGCATCCCAAAGCTCCAACACACATGCGTGTATATACACAATGAGTGATCGCTACTGATCAATCACTGTGTTCATTCAGAAAAGTTTAGGGTGTGCCCAGGCACATCCAGCACACCCTGTGCACACTTCTATGACCCTAACTGTAATTGAGGGCACTACACTGACCGTCGATGTAATTGGGGGTACTAAACTAAATCAATGTAACTGGGGCGCTACACTGACCAATAACATTACAGCAACACTTATCAGCAATGCAACTGGGGGAATTTGACTGAACATCAATAAATTGGAGTCACTACATTGACCATTTTCTTATACATGTACATAATGGTATTTCTGTTCCTGCTAATTATTTCATATGATTACATTTGGGTTGTTAATCCCTATGTCTTACCTTTTCCAATTTCAGGCCAGCTGACCACCACATGCAATCGGTGCTTAAATATTGGCTCAACCAAATGCTGTGACGAAGACAAGCTTCAATGTAATAGATCAGGTTGCATGACCTCGTCGGAGCACTGCCATATCAGTAAGTGGGATTGTGTCTTCTCAGCCGTGGCTCTAGAACCAGTAGAAGTCATGGACACATCTTCCCTTGTTTAAAGGGTGAAATGTATTTAAAGGAAAACTATGCTGGCATTTGGTCAATTTAGAATTTCTAGAACGTTTCAAATATATAAATGTACATTCTATTCCATTCTATTACATTTTTTTAAAATTAATTTTATAACATTTATTTTAGCAAAAAAGGGTGCTTTCATGGTGTTTCCATGACAACCAACCATACTAGCCAAGGGGTGAACAAGAAGAAATGAAATAGACTCCTCCATCCATGCTGTTTACATACCTTGGACTGTCTACTTTCCAAAAAGGGGTCATTTGGGGGGTATTTGTACTGTTCTGGCATTTTAGGGGGTCATGAAATGAGGCCATCAGTACATCAGAATCGATTGCTTTTCAAATACACCGTACATCCCATAGTTTTTAGACTTTATAACTTTCCTACAGACTAAATAATAAACACTGAATTGGGTTATTTTCACCAAAGAAATAGAGCAGAATACATTTTGGCATAAATTTATGAAGAAAGATTATTTATTTTCAAAAGTTTATAACAGAATTTTTGGGTCTTTTTAAATGTATTTTAAAAAAAAATGCTTCAGCCCCGGAAGATTTGGCTGCTGAATGACCGGGCTATTTTTGGCGATTCGGCACTGCGTCAATTTAACTGATAGGTGCGCGGTCCTGCGGCGCTGTACCCAAACAGAATTGACATCCTTTTTTTCCCACAAATAGAGCTTTCTTTTGGTGGTATTTGATCACCTCTGCGTTTTTTGTTTTTTGCGCTATTAACAAAAAAGTGCGACAATTTTGAAAAAAAAAAACACAATATTTTGTACTTTTTGCTATAATAAATATCCCCATTTTTTTTAAAAAAGCTATTTTTTTCCTCAGTTTAGGCCAATATGTATTCTTCTAAATATTTTTGGTAAAAAAAATTGCAATAAGCGTATATTGATTGGTTTGTGCAAAACTTTTAGCGTCTACAAAATAGGGGATAGATTTATAGCATTTTTATTATTATTTTTTTTTACTAGTAATGGCGGTGATCTGTGAATTTTATCGGAACTGCGACATTATGGCAGACACATCAGACACTTTTGACACATTTTTGGGACCATTGTCATTTATACAGCGATCAGTACTATAAAAATGCACTGATTACTGTATAAATGACACTGGCAGGTAAGGGGTTAACACTAGGGGGCGATCAAGGGGTTAACTGTGTTCCCTAGTGTGTGTTCTAACTAAAGGGGGAAGGGGACTGTATAGGGGAGATGACAGATCGCTGTTCATACTTTGTATGAACAACGATCTGTCTCTTCTCCCCTCAGAGAACCAGGATCTGTGTGTTTACACACACAGATCCCGGTTCTTGGTGTGTCACGAGCGATCACGGGAGTCCGGCAATCATCGCGCCCGCTGGCCACTTGCATTGGCTCTGGGGGGCGAGCAGCGGGTGGCCACAGGGTGAAGCGACGTTACATAAGGTCGTTTCGCCCAGCCGTGCCATTCTGCCACAGTGGAAGTGCAGCGGCTAGTCAGCAAGTGGTTAAATACCACCAAAACAGAGTAATTGTCATTCAAAGCGTGACAACGCTGAAAGCTGAAAATTGACCTGGGCAGAAAGAGGGTGAAAGTGTCTTATATTGAAGTGGTTAAGTACAGAAAAATGTTTGTTGATCCTGCCAGAATGTTAGTGTCTTTGTAAAGTCCTGTGCACCGAACTGATATCTCAAACAATGGTTTCAACCATTCTAGCAAAAGCTCTGCTTTAAACCAGGCTATTTTTTGCGATATGGCACTGTGTTACTTTAACTGTCAATTGCGTGCAACGCTGTACCTGAATAAAATTTATGTCCTTTTTTTCCCACAAATTGAGCTTTCTTTTGGTGGTATTTGATCACCTCTGCGGTTTATATTTTTTGCGCTATAAACAAAAAAGACCGACAATTTTGAAAAAAAAAAAAAAACAATATTTTTTTACTTTCTGCTATAAAACACATCCAAAAAAAAAACAAAAACAAATTTCTTCATCAATTTAGGCCAATATGTATTCTTCTACATATTTTTGGTAAAAAAAATTCCCAATAAGCGCATATTGATTGGTTTGCACAAATGTTATAGCGTTTACAAACTGCGGGATATATTTATGGACTTTTAATTCATTTTTTACTAGTAATGGCGGTGATCAGCGATTTTTTAGCGGGACTGCGACATTGCGGCAGACAAATCTGACCCTGAGTGACACTTTTTGGGGACCAGTGACATCAATACAGTGATCAGTGCTAAAAAAAAATGCACTGATCACTGTATAAATGACACAGACATAAAGGGCGATCAAAGGGTTAAATGTGTTCCCTGTTTGTGCTTTCTTACTGTGTGGGGGAAGTGCTGACAGGAACAACACAGAGATCGCTGTTTCTAATCACTAGGAACAGCAGATCTCCATGTTGTCCCCTGTCAGAACGGGGTTCTGCCTTGTTTACATAGGCAGATCCCCGTTCTTCCTCTCTGTGAAGCGATCGCGGGTGGCGCGCATGGGCTCCTCCTCCGTGCAGTGGGGCGCACGCGCCCACACTATCTATTGCATGAAACGATGTACAGGTACAGTACCTTGATTCGCACAATAGCGCCGCCCTGCCGCAGTATATATGCGGTGGGCGGTTTTTAAGTGGTTAATGGCAGAACTTGTCAGAGGGCGATATTTCCCATCTCCCCGCCAACACACAGAGCGATAATGCTAATGTGCACCATCAGGTAAAAATTAAAAAATTAAAAAACAGGAAAAAAATAGATATAAAGGCTGGTAAGCTGATATATACATTTTTTGTTTTCAGGTTTAAGTACATTTTAATGTTTATTTTCTTTCTTTTTTTTTCCTTCCATCAGGCGGTGTGGACTATCATACAATACAGAAAGGCTGTTCATATCCACAATTATGTGATCAATGCTTTTCTGTAACAACCAATGACAACTTTCTAGCCCGTGTGAGCAATAAATGTGGGGAAGGAGATGACAGCAATGCAGAACTGAACTATGACAGTAAGTTAATGTATCCTGTTCTATGAAAATAATAAAAATGTTATAATAGAAAAATGACTTTGACATACTTATCCAAACCAAACATGCCAATAAAGTCAGAGGGATAGTCAGAATTCCTGATTGGAAATTTTTGAAAGGTGTGCCAGACCTAACAACTGCTGTCAATGGTTAGTTCAATACTGGTTCTAATATACTGTAGATCGGTGAAGTCCATCCAGGTTTTATCCTTGAGGCCTGATGAAGAGGGTTTGTGGCTACAAAACATGTTCGGTGTTTTTATATAACTTCTTTTTACCGACCATAAAAATTATTTTGGACTCTTTCGTCTGGTTTTAGTCTGGTGCTTTTTTTCTGTAATTTTATGGTTTGAGCTAGTTTTGGATTCCTATCAGGGAAGCCTCGTT
Organism: Lithobates clamitans; assembly: GCA_037952925.1. Taxonomy (NCBI): domain Eukaryota; kingdom Metazoa; phylum Chordata; class Amphibia; order Anura; family Ranidae; genus Lithobates; species Lithobates clamitans. The sequence continues at coordinate 646,978 of JBBGZY010001740.1, read as the reverse complement.
GTGCGGGAACTACCTCTCCAGAGCTATTGATCTTGTTTGAAGTCTTCCTTCATCTGACTACACAGTCTAATGCGCCGTACACACGGTCGGATTTTCCGATGGACAATGTCCGATCGGAGCGTGTTGTCGGACATTCCGACCGTGTGTGGGCTCCATCGGACATTTTCCATCGGATTTTCCGACACACAAAGTTTGAGAGCAGGCTAAAAAATTTTCCGACAACAAAATCCGATCCCGTCAATTCCGACCATGTGTGGCCTGTTCCGACGCACAAAGTGCCACGCATGCTCAGAAGAAATTCTGAGACGGAACAGCTCGGTCGGGTAAAATTAGCGTTCGGAATGGATGCAGCACTTTCGTCACGCTGCAATGTTAAAAATGGTTTAATACAGCGCACTCTCTTCTTCTTTATAATGTGAGAAGAATGAAGTAGTTTTGCTACTCATATTCACACAGACTTCTCACAAACTTATTTCTTTACTATTTATCGGGATTCCCTCAATATATTTGGATTTGTCACATCTGACAAAAATATATATATATTTTTTTTAAAGGCATTTTTTTTTTTTAGATTTTAGGTTTGTATTTTTTCCAAGGCTGATTTTTGTTTTATTTTATTTTTAGTTTTACTCCAGAATATTTTTGTGTGTTTTTTGTGTGTCAAGTTACCACAACACCATTATTATCTTGTATTATTTAATCTCAAGGAGATTGTTTGGTGTTGGTGTCCCTTGTTAATTTCACATTGTATTTTTGAAATGTACCTGAATCCTCAACAAAAAAATGTCCTTTTTGAAGGAAAAAAAACACATAGGCAAGTATAATTGAAAACAAAAATCCTTTATTAAGGGCTCAGAACCAAACAAAGAGGGAGGCAACACTGGATAAACAGCAGAAATTAGCGAAGCCTTGGACCCCCAGGGACATCAATTCTTTAACATCAAAATTGGTGGCCTGAGGAGTCCATATGTAAGGAAGTGCAGTCTGGTCCAGAAGTCCCAGAGATCTGGAAAGCAGCAGATGACATCTGTGTCCCCAGGCTGTGGTACCACAAGAGGCTGCATCTTTTGCCAGACCAAACTGGATCCAGGGTCATCACTTTCTGGTCTTCCTTCCACGCTTCATTTCCGGCTGTGGCTCTGCTGTTGGAGATGTGGCAGGAGGAGGAGTAGGACCTGGAGGAGGAGGAGGACTAGTAGGACCTGGAGGAGGAGGAGGAGGAGGAGAAGTAGAAGGACCTGGAGGAAGAGGAGGAGGACCATGTGTGAGGTCACAAATGTGGGTATCAGATGTTAGTTGGGCCCTCAACCCCTTATTAAGAGCTTCCAACATTAATGACTCACACATGAGTTGTTGGCCCTCCTCCATCCGCTGCATTTTACAGGCAATTATGGCAGCAAAGTCCTCCTCCACAGTGTGTGGTGCTCCCAGGGCCTCTGTAGCCTTCCAAAAGAGGCTTATGGCAGCCTCCTCTAGGGTACTCCTCTTCCTGCCACTTTCTCTTTGCAGGTGTAGGGGAGGGACCTGCATATCAGGCAGCCTGCTCGGCCTGGCCACCTCCTGGCTGAGACTTCCCTGTGTATGAAAAAGGGACATGGTTTTAGTTTTTGCATCATCAATCACAATCAAAAATTAGTACTCCAAACTAACATCTAGTTAACATCATTGATTGGACAACCTGAACTATTTAGAGGAATGCTATACCTGGCTCAAGCTGGGCTCCTCCACATGTTGCTGCCTGGAAGGCCCAGGTTGGGCGTCAGAAGCCTCAGCTGGGGGGGAAGGAAGTGTGGAAGGAAGACTGGAGAGTGATTACCTGGGTTCAGTCTGACCTGCCAGAAAATGCAGCCTGTCATAGTACCACATCCTGGGGACATAGATGTCATTTGCTGCTCCGGATCTCTGCGAATCCTGGACTTTCTTGCGCTCCCTTAGATATGTACTCCTCAGGCCACCAATTAGGATCCTCAAATAGGTGATGTCTGCCGTGGGGATCACCTGCTTCACAATTTCCAACAATTGATCCAGTGCTGCCTTCCTCTTTGTTTGGTTCTTATAATGTGGGTGGTTGATCTCCCACAGACAAGGCAGCTCCCTGAACATGTCAATGAAGATTGCCATGAAGTCGGTATCATTCAAGATATCCATTTTCACTGCAAGACACAAGACAAACCCTAATGTCAGGCAAAACTCTCCTAATCTTGTTACAATATAGGCCTCAATGTAGAAGCAGTATAGGCCCAAGTTTGGCTCTTACCTTCGTTATCATGATCGGCGCCTCCAATACTCCTTCGTCCACTCACAGATCGTACGTACTACGCACGCGTGTTACGCTTTATACACACTACGCATGCGTGTAACTCCGCCCGCCCCTGATGTTCTTTCTAGTCTATTCCCCGCCCCTTTTCATTCGGCCTAGTGGGTAAGGAGCACATGGCGGAGTCAGAGCAGGTGCAAGCTAATTATAGCAACGAGGAGGAGGAAAGCCCGGATCCGGAAATGTCCCGATCCAGAAGGAGACGATTTAAGGCCACAAATATGTCCTTTGGGGAGATGTTGGAGATGGTCGACATCCTGAAGAAGGCCGACTATGATGGAAAGTATGGACCTTACCCCAACCCCAATATCAGAAAGGCCAAGATCATGGCGAAAGTGGTCAAAAGTCTGGACCGGAATTTCGGGGTACGGCGATTGAAAGATCAGCTCAGGAAGCGGTGGTCAGACCTGAAATGAAGAGAGCCCGAGCAGTACAGAAAGATCCGGAGAGTGCTGAAAAAAATTAAGTAGTTGTGCTGTGTTCCTATTCTTTTTGTCTTTATTACGTTTGTGCTGCTCCATATGCTTTTCTTAAGTGTTGTACAGTTTAAAATGGCAACTTTAATGTTCATGGGCCCATTATTCGTTCGTATCAAACATTTTTCTTTCGGCCTATAAAACACCATTGTTTAGGCCATATACATTTTCCTACATATTTTAGGGCCTACTTGTATGAAAAATATTTGGTTGTGTAGATGGGTTTGTTACTAGAATGAAATGCAAACTAGATTCTGTGTAAGGAGAGGACACTCAGCAGCTGTTTTCACATCTGGACGCTGGAGCACTAGTGTGGGACACAGGAACACCCTTTTATTAGGGGGCCCACACAGGTGCTCCAGTGTATACTATAGGGGGGTCTCCATCTGTGAAGCTTGTACAAAACAGGTAAAGTCTTGAAGCTTGACAAAGGACAATAAAAATGCTACATCTTGGAACTCTGCCCAAATAGACAATTGTACCCCACTTCCAAGCAATGTTTCACCTTTAGATTTCGGCCATCAAATATCTGTTTGCTAATTATACCATTTTTGTTTTACATAGGGGAGAAAAGACTCGGAGGATACCCCTCATCCGAGGAGACCACAGACCCCCCATCTCTGGAAGAAGGGGAAATACCCCAAACCCAAGCTGAGCAGGAGGAGGAAGAAGGCGTGGTGGAAATTGACACCACAACAGGTGAGTGTCCGTGACCACAGACTCAGGTAAGAGATGGATGCCAGCAGATTTTTGATACCTGTTTTTGTTTGGTTTCTCTCTTTTTAGGCAATCGTGATGTTGTGGATCCAGATCCTTTCACATCAGAAAGTGCCCAGATCCTGATCGGGGAGATCATGGGGTGTAATTTCGAATTGGAAAACCTCAAGAAAAAAATCAATGATGTTATTCAAAAAAATAATAACATCATTGATGTTTTGGGGAGAATTTAAAACCCCTCAAAATCACTTTGTTTTTTTGTGTGCTACAATCTTAAAAATGTTTTAGCGATGTTTAGAAAAGCCAAGTTTGGAGGATGCACACAGTGTGCCAACATGTGCTATCTGCCATCACGGGAGATCAATGGACGCGTTTTGGGGGTGCAACCTCTTCCTCAATAATAAAGTAGCTGTGAGGAAGGGGTTGCTCCCCCAAAACACGTCCCTTGATCCCCCGTGATGGCAGCTAGCACATGTTGACATTCGTAAATTGGTGTGCATCTTCCAAATTTGGCTTTTCAAGGGGTAACTTCACCCCATCTGAACGCAATATCAAACACAGTTCCTAAATACTCATGTCTGATATTGCCTTCAAGTTTTACCATATGTGAACTTTGTAAGTTCAAGGTTTTTGTCTTTCTTGTTGGTTTTACACATGCCTGTTTTAACTTAAATGGACATTTCTATTTTTGATAATGCCACCCCAAAAATTGTTATACAACAAACATGTTGGTTTGTTTTAAAAACCTTTTCTAAATGCACATGTGATTGTGCAGGTATTAAAAAGATTGTTATCAAGAATGTGTGGATTATTGTCTCAACGCTACAACACTTTTGTGGTGATGTAATTGCTGTTTTCTGTGGAAATGGGGGTTATTTCCTAAGGGCAAATCCTCTTTGCACTACAAGTGCAGTTTCAGTGCAGTTTCAAGTGCACTTGTAGTGCAAAGTGTCTACGCCTTTAGTAAATAACACCCAACAGTGCTTTGTATAGGGTTACACAATCACACCATTTTCAGGACTACCCACATTGCTGTCACTGTCAGCTAAAACAAACACAAGCAGTAAATGTCACCAAAGATTAGCTTTTTTTTAATTTTGATAAAGGCTTCACAAATTGTCTGGCATATTGATGGCCCCCCTACCCGCAAAGAACTCAAGGTATCTTAATCGGACATCACGGGCACTCAGGGAGGGCAAGCCAGGACGGCCACTTTCAAGCGCCATCAGAGTTGTTTCATGTAGAATTCCGGCCTCAGGCCCAACTGAGCCAGCATAGTTGGCAGAATGTTGGCGTAAAAAGTTATGTAGAACACAGCACGCCAGGATTATATGATTAAGTTTATACTCCGCCATATCGATGGGTGTCAGAAATAGGCGGAACCGGCTGGCCATGATTCCATATGTGTTCTCTACCACCCTTCTGGCTCTGGCCAACCGGTAATTAAAAACCCTCTGTTCCGGGGTGAGGGTCCTCATCGGGAATGGCCACATAAGATGGTCCCCCAGCGCAAATGCTTCATCCGCAACGAAGACGAATGGGAGTCCTTCCACATTGTCTTCTGGAGGTGGCAAGTCCAAGCTGCCATTCTGGAGACACCTGTAAAACTCCATCTGGGCGATGACTCCACCATCGGACATCCGGCCATTCTTCCCCACGTCCACATACAGGAAGTCGTAATTAGCCGACACCACCGCCAACATCACAATACTATTGAACCCCTTGTAATTATAATAGTACGACCCCGAGTTGGGTGGTGGGACGATGTGGACGTGTTTCCCATCAATTGCCCCTCCGCAGTTAGGAAAGTCCCACCGCTGGGCAAAGTGGGAGGCCACAGTCTGCCATTCCTGTGGCGTGGAAGGAAACTGTTGAGGAAAACAAAAAAAATTACTATTTTTGCACATAAACATGGCAAGCAGATTAGACACAAACATTCTTGGCCAACCTCCAGATAACATTTATTAAGGGGAATTTTACAACACCAAAGTATAAAGTACACCTATCATATTCCCCCTCCCCCCTCTCATGGGCCATTTCTAACATTATAGGGGGGGGGGGAATCTTGGACAGGTAACCCTCTCCACTTCATTGAGAGATGAATGCCTAAATACAGGGTATTACTTGGAACAGCCCCTCCTTAGTTACACTATTGGCAGCCCACTGGACAGGTAAGAAGTGTCCTAATACAAAGATATAAATACACATTGTACACATTTGAGCACATTTGGACATTTTGCTATTACCTAGCAAGATAATAAAAGTATCCAAAAACTTGAAACAGTACCATTTGAAAGTATACAAGCAGGCCCTTGCACTACATGCTTTGGGGAATTCATCCATACATCTGACCACAAAAGAGATGGGTATAGTGTGTATGGGTTTGTCAAAGTCAGCAAATTGATGATTGAGGATAGATAGAGAATTGGGATCAGCTGACTTAGCAGTTGGGAGGAGGGAGGGTTAATAAAAATTATTTGGGGACACCACAAAAAAAGCCTCTGGCACTCTGCCTGAATTTAAAGCACAAATCACATTTCAAAACATTTTAGGGGGTGTTTGGGGTAAAGCACTACTATGAAGCTGATAAAATACATTGTTAAGTGACTACATGAGGTGAATATAGGGGCAGGAGAACATGCTGGGGAGGTAAGTGAAGGAAAATATGTATGAAGGACTAAAAAAATAATTACTTAAAAATCCAGCATGCATGAGAACAAAAGGGACATTCACAGCATATTACAATCATGGTAATTTGGGAATGAGGAGAGAAATACAATATATTAGCAAACATTCAATACAATAAAATGTGATATTAAAGGATAAAAATCTTACCTTAATATACTCCTTCTGCAGGACCTGGATGATGGCAGAACAGGTCTCTGGGATAATGATACCCAGAGCCTGGGGGGAGATGCCTGTCGAGAACTTCAAGTCCTGCAGGCTTCTCCCTGTCGACAAGTACCGCAGGGTAGCGATGAGCCTCTGCTCCGGAGTGATGGCTTGCCTCATGCAGGTATCCTGCCTGCTGATATAGGGGGTCAGCAAAGCCAGCAGACGGTGAAACACGGGGTCCGTCATCCGGAGAAAGTTCCTGAAATCATCAGGATTATTCTCACGGATCTCACGGAGCAAAGGCATATGAGAGAACTGGTCACGCTGAAGCAACCAATTCTTGGTAATGAACTCCTCCCCACCCTGTTCATGGACTGGACTTGTGTCAAGGTCAGGACCCCAACACCAAGCCCCCACACAGCACGAACTCTACGAGGAGTACGTATACACAACATGGCTAGAAAGCGGTCGGCTGCTCAGAACGAAGTAACAGAACGTACTGAAGAACAGCAAGGCCTGTGAAGAGCGACCTGAAAAACAGCAACGAGCGGGCAAGATCGCACAGAACACTCCGATACGAACTGACTGCACGCACTGAAGAGCAAATACAAACCCACAAGCACAAACTGAACCGCAGAAAACAATCTGAAAGCCACGAGTCTGAAAAAGTGTGAATTGTCTCTCACCAAACTTTACTAACACGAGATTAGCAAAAGGAGCCCAAAGGGTGCCGCGCTTGGTTCTGAACTGGCCTTTTATAGTCTCCTTGTACGTGGTTGACGTCACCGCGTTGTTGGCGATCGAAAATTCCGACAACTTTTTGCGACCGTGTGTACGCAAAACAAGTTTAAGCCAACATCCGTCGGAAAAAATCCTAGGATTTTCTTGTCGGAATGTCCGATCAATGTCTGACCGTGTGTACGGGGCATAATGCCGCGTACACACGACCAGTCTTTCTGTCGAACCGAAGTCTGACGGTCTTTCCAACGGAGTTCCGACAGACTTCAGCTGAAACGGACTTGCCTACACACGATCACACCAAAGTCTGTTCGTCTAGAACGTGATGACGTACAACGGGACTAGAAAAAGGAAGTTCAATAGCCATTAGCCAATAGCGGCCCTTGCATCGTTCTTGGTCCGTCGAACTAGCATACAGATCTATTTCCCGATAGGAATTGAGTCCATCGGAAAGATTTGAAACTTGTTCTATTTCTAGGTCTGTCAGAATTTTCGAGAAAAAAAGGTCTGATGAAGGTCTGATGGCATAAGGCCCCTTTTGCGCCTCCGTTTGCTGGACTCCGCTTGCTCAGTGGGGGATCGCTCTACTGATCCCTGCTAAGCAGGTGGATGACAGGTTCAACTTTTTCAACTGGGCATCCTGGGGTGCCTTGAGGTTTCTTCAAGGGTGCCTTGGCTAAATGCCTTAAAACTGCCCAAAAATTGTATACAAGCTGACATGTGGATGAAGCCTGCCTTTTAGTTACACAAAGCCACAGGTTTTCATTGTGCACCATTACAACCTCCTAGCTGTCGGTGTCCTAATGACCAATGGTATCTGCATTTAAAAGATAGAGCTTAATCTTTGTCACTAACACTTAAGGTATAACCAGGGCTTTTTTTCTCAGAGAATAGGTGCAGGAACTCCCTCCTTCCGAGTCACCTCTTGTGTCCACCTCCGAGCGCCATTCCTTGGTTCCACCGCCTACCACCATTCCTTGGTTCCACTCCCTAGGCACCTCCGAGCACCATTCCTTGGTTCCACTCCCTACTCACCTCCGAGCACCATTCCTTGGTTCCACTCCCTTAACCACCTCCGAGCACCATTCCTTGGTTCCACTCCTTACCCACCTACGAGCACCATTCCTTGGTTCCACTCCCTACCCACCTCCGAGCACCATTCCTTGGTTCCACCCCCTACCCACCTCCGAGCACCATTCCTTGGTTCCATTCCCTACCCACCTCCGAGCACCATTCCTTGGTTCCACCCCCTACCCACCTCCGAGCACCATTCCTTGGTTCCATTCCCTACCCACCTCCGAGCACCATTCCTTGGTTCCACCCCCTACCCACCTCCGAGCACCATTCCTTGGTTCCACCCCCTACCCACCTCCGAGCACCATTCCTTGGTTCCACTCCCTACCCACCTCCGGGCACCATTCTTTGGTTCCACTCTCTACCCACCTCTGAGAACTATTCCTTGGTTCCACTCTCTACCCACCTCTGAGCATCGTTCTTTGGTTCCACCCCCTACCCACCTCTCAGTAATGGATACAGAACCAAGTATCAATTTGTGGGGCTAAGTAATTTGTATGTAATTTGTTAATGATAGGACATAAAATAGATCCCCTGTAGCCAGCAACAATGGAGCACCCCCAGCAACAATAGACTCTGAACAGCTAGCAACAATAGACCTCTCCCTCAACAGTAGATGTCTTCCAGAAACGATTGTCTCCTAGTAGCATAAGAGCCCCCCAGCAACAATAGATCCCCCACCAGTGACAACTGACCTCCCCAGTAATAATAGACTCTCCCCTGTACAAATAGATCCCCTCCAGCAACAATAGATTCCCCAGCAGCCAGCATCAATAGACCTTCCAGTAAACCCCAGCACCCCTTGCCATTACATACATTCAGAGCTAGAGGTGCCGGAACTGCGTTCCCCCGCGTTCCTGCTGAAAAAAAGCCCTGGGTATAACTAAAGGGAAACTTTTTTTTTAGTTTTGGATAGAGTAGAGATGAATTAGAATGCTACTCAGTTTTTATTGTTGTCTGTGCCCCCTATTGGTGAGATTCACCCTCTCTATTTGTCTTGTTTACCATTATCATTGAAAGTGAAAGAAAATCAAAAATTTTGGGTTGTCCCCAGAAAAGGAAAAGAGGGGAAATCTTCGGATTGTGACACTAGTTCTGGTGACCTGGGGGGCCCCAGGGAATTCCCCTAATTCACAGGGATTTCCTCTCACTTCCTGCTTGGCTATGGGACAGGAAGAGATGGGAAATCTCTGCAATGGAACACAGGTGGCAAAAAAAGTCTGGCATGGGTTATAACCCTCCCATGCTCTATCCAAAATGAAAAAAAAAAAAAGTTTTGCCTATAGTTTTACTTTAACTCTTAATGGAACTCTGCCATAAGAAAATAATGAAGGCATTGCTGAACTTTCCTTTTAAGAATGCTTGGTCCCTGGCTGGAGATTTCCTCCGGTGTGTTCTGAGATTACGACCCAGAAAAAGTACAAGAAGATTCTGACTCTTTTCTGGAACCCATTTATATCACATAGAACACTTTTCTAATGACAGGGTCACTTTATATGTAACACACCTAAATTAGTCATCAACCAAATACTTACGGGTCTTTAAGGTATATAAAACATCCCTTGAATGTCAGAAACATTAGTGCAAGCTGAATGAAATGTCACCATATGTTTTCTAATAGATGAATTCTTGTATCATCAGCTCCATCTAGTGGTCAATATGCGGTATCGTTTTCTGAAATAATTCAATAAGAATTTATACCACATTCTGGCCACTAGTTGGATCTGATGATATAGGGATTATTCTATTAAAAAAACATAAAGTGAAATTTTGTTCTGCTTGCAAATGTTTTTTAAATAGGCCCGTTAATTATGAATAGTTTATTATTTCAAATTTTTCCCCCACTAGCCAACATTTGTGACAAGTTACAACCAAACAAATATCACTGTCCAAGCTGCTTCATAGATGGCAGCACCGATGTCTGCATGAGCACAGGATTTGTGGACTGCCTTGGATTGGAAACGGAATGTTTGGATTTTAGTGGACGTTTTATTTTTTATGGTAAGTACCTATTCCTACTATCAATGTTTGCTAAAAGTCAAATTAAATCCTCAGTTTTATGCATCCTTAGCAGCTAATTCAACTTACTGAATATGCAGCTTCTTTATCTTTTAATGCTGATATACACTATATTGTCAAAAGTATTGGGACACCTGCCTTTACACATACATGAGCTTTAATGACATCCCAGTCTTAGTCCGTAGGGTTCAATATTGAGTTGGCCCACCCTTTGCAGCTATAACAGCTTCAACTCTTCTGGGAAGACCGTCCACAAGGTTGTTAGACTGATGTTAGACGAGAAGGCCTGGCTCGCAGTCTCCGCTCTAATTCATCCCAAAGGTGTTCTATTGGGTTGGGGTCAGGAGTCTGTATAGGCCAGTCAAGTTCCTACCCCCCAAACTCACTCATCCATGTCTTTATGGACCTTGCTTTGTACACTGGTGTGCAGTCATGTTGGAACAGGAAAGGGATGAGGGGCAGGGGCGAGTCCTTATGGGTTGTGGTGGTCCATTAGTTCTGGATGATACCCCTTGTTGCTCACTGAGTAGGGCAGCCTGTTGAAGAGTAGAAGGACTCTGTGTGTAAAGAAAAGGAGAGAGGAGCAGCGCTGATCTGAGTGTAGCAGTAAAACAATCAGCTTTTAATGACAGGTAATGCACTTACTAGAAGGCAGGTAAGTGTAGGCACAGCAGTGGTTGACAGTCAAGTGGGGAGCAGAGGTCAGTGATATCAACTGGGAAGCGCGGTGTCATCATGCCCAATGGTGCCAGTGGTTTCCAGGGTCTCGGGCTGGATGGTGGAGGTGCAGGAGGAAGCTGTCACTGGTCTTCTGATGTTTCACAGACCTGATGAAGGAGCATGCATGCTCTGAACGCGTGCATCGACACAGCCTGTTAAACACCAGAAGACCAGTGACAGCTTCCTCCTACGCCTCCACCATACAACCCGAGACCCCGGAAACCACTGGCGCCATCGGGCGTGATGACACTGTGCTTTCCATCTTATATCACGGACCTCTGCTCCCCACTTGGCTGTCAACCATTGCTGTGACTACACTTACCTGCCTTCTAGTAAGTGCATTACCTGTCATTAAAAGCTCATTGTTTTATGGCCTCAAATAGACTCTGCTTGACCCAAGATGACTGCCAGTCATATGGGGCTGCAACATCCAATCAGATAGCTTTCCTAGTGACCAAGGAAACCATAGAAGAACCAAGTTCCCCCTGACTTCCCCTCCAACTGCAATGTTGCAGCAGTCGAGCGCCACCTATAGTGGAAAAAATAGATTGAACCTGCCTACGCACATGCTTGCCTCCTCGCTCTTTCCTTGCCTGCCAGGCTTCATGTTCAGGTAAGGGTCTAGTATGGAATTTAGGGGCACTCCAGGAAAAAATAAATTGTAATGTCCCCTTTACAATTCATACCAAACCTAAAGGGCCTGGAATGAACTGTGGGGGGGGGGGACACAATTTTAATTTTATTTTTTGTGAGGTCCACAAATAACTTCTAGGTAAGGGTCTGGTATAGATGAAGGAAGCAGCTGAAGCTGTCATAAGCTGCATTTTTTTCTTTGTAAATGCCAGGTTTTTGTTAGTAGGTTGTATGCATTGTACAGATGTGCAACTTCACAGGCAGGTTAAGGGCATCCCTTTGCATGTTTTTGAAAGGAACCTTTAATGTTGCCCTTTTCTTGCCGACCGCCTAACTGTAAATGTACGTCATTACTTTGATGTTAAATACCGGGGTAATAGCAGCAGCTAGCTGCCATAATCCAGGTATCTTTTTTTCAGTCAGGCGGTCGGCTTTTATATAAAAGTGGTCCCAGCAACGGATCCACCACAGGATCACTTTTATAGGCAGTGGCAGAGGTGACCCCCTACCTTCCCGCAGCTTCCTGGTTGTCTCCGAGCTTACTGGAGCCGTCGGTAAGCCCAAAACCAATCTGATCCTACTGATGCCTGGGCAGGAAACAAGATGGCAGTTACTCGGCTCTATGTCCTTGGAGACCAGAGCGATGCCTGACCTCACTTCCACCTCTCGGCCTTAAAGGTTTTTTTTACCCCCATCTTAACCACTTCCATAGCGGGCCTATTCTGGTAAAAATCATAATTTTTTGCTAGAAAATTACTCAGAACCCCCAAACATTCTATATATTTTTTAGCAGACACCCTAGGGAATAAAATGGCGGTCATTGTAACTTTTTATCTGGCACGGTATTTGCGCAACAAATTTTCAAACGTGCTTTTTTTCTGAAAACAGTTTCACGATTTAAAAAATAACAAAACAGTAAAGTTAGCCCAATTTTTTTATATAATGTGAAAGATGATGTTACGCCGAGTAAATAGATACCCAACATGTCACACTTTAAAATTGCGCACACTCATGGAATGACGCCAAACTTCAGTACTTAAAAATCTCCATAGGTGTCGCTTAAAATTTTTTTACAGGTTACATGTTTAGAGTTACAGAGGAGGTCTAGTGCTAGAATTGTTGCTCGCGCTTTAACGCACGTGGTGATATCTCACATACGTGGTTTTAACGACGTTTACATATGTGGGCGGGACTAACGTGTGCATTTGCTTCCGGGGACAGGGGCATTTTAAATTTTTTTTTTTTTTTTTTATTTTACGTTATTTTTTTTATTTTTGGTCCTCTTTATGGAGAGATGCAGGGTCCATAAGACCCAACATCTCTCCTCCAGGCTGGAAAGTATGAGATCGGGAAAAAAAATCCACAATCTCATGCTTACCAGCCGCAATTGCGGCTTTGTTTACATTTGCGGCCGGAGGTGACATCATAATGTCTCGCCCGGGCCTCCAACAGTCATAAAGATGGTTTGGTCACCGGAAATCTCTATGGTCGTCACCGGCCGATTCTTTCTTCGGGTCCCAGATGGCACAGGAGAGCCCGGAGAAGCACTGGATGGTGACTGGAGGGGGGACTGTCCCCTCCCGTCGCCTGTAAGAATGATCAAGTGGCAGAACTGCCACTATGATTGTTCTTATGGTGCACAGAATCGCCAGCTGAAAACGAGGATATCTGAATGTTGCCTGTAGCTGCACCCGTCATTCAGATATTCCCACTGAAAGTCAAGGACGTCATATGATGTCCTTGGGCGGGAAGTGGTTAAAGTCAAAATTACTTTTTTTTTTTTGGTAAATGAGAGATCTGGGATCTCTCAATAAAGAGGACCTGTCTGCTTATTTCTATTACAATGGATGTTTAAATTCTTGTAATAGGAATAAAAGTGATCAAAAAAAAATTAAGGGACAGTGTAAAAATAAAAAATAAAGCTAAATAAATAGTAAAAAAAAATGTAAAGCACTCCATCGCTCCGAGCTCTCGTAAGTCGTGCCAGCCTATGTAAACAGTGTTTAAACCACACATGTGAGGTATCGCCAGGAATGGTAGAGCGAGAGCAATAATAATTCTAGCCCTAGACCTCCTCTGTAACTCTAAACAGGTAACCAGAAAAAAAAAATTAAAACGTTGCCTATGGACATTTTTAAGTACCGTAGTTTGTCGCCAATCCACAAGCGTGCGCAATTTTAAAGCGTGACATGTTAGGTATCTGTTTACTCAGCCTAACATCATCTTTCACATTTTACAAAAAAATTAGGCTAACTTTAGGGTTATTTTTTAAATTCATTAAAATTGATTTTTTCCCAAAAAAATGTGTTTAAAAGACTTCTGTGCAAATTCAGTGTGACATAAAATATTGCAACGACCACCATTTTATGTTCTAGGGTCTCTGCTATAAAAAATAAATAAATAAATAAATAAATAAATAAATAAATATATATATCTATATATAGATCTAAATAAATAAAAAAGGGGGAAGTTTGGGACTTTATATGAAGCAATTGAGTAGTGGAGGTAGATTGCAATAAAAGCATATTTATTAAGTAGCATGAGTTTGCATACAAAGAAATATAGATAAAAGAATGTTTTCATATCCATATACATGAAAGACGTGCACAAAGGCTGAATATGCAAGAATGGGAAAATACATGCATAACATCATGTAGTCAAACCAAATAAAAAACATATATGCATTAGAATAACATGTACATGCCACTAGCAGCAGGCCTACCACCGGCACATGCACCCACATGGTACATCTGTGTACACCAGATGGTATAAAAAATCATATATTAAAAATAAGTAAAGTAAATCGCAGTCCATATGGAGTAAGTGGCTGCGGCATCATATAAGGCTCGACGCGTTTCGTGGGCATTCCCCACTCATCAGGAACTGATGCACATGGGTTTCCTATGGGATGTATATATAAAAGTATAATGAACCTCATAGTCCATATAAAGAAATAAAAAATATTAATAAATGAATATAAAGTATATGTAGTTAATTTATGCCGAACAGACTCACCAAATCAGGCAGCAAGTGCAAATGCGCAGAGATGGGCGCACGGTAGGCCACGGATATAAACTCTCCACGGGAGCCGAGGCGGCATACATATAGATGCGACATCGGACAGGATGAAGGGGATAGAAAGAGGCAGAGTGTGTTCACGAAAAAGAGTGTGTTATCATGGGAACAAGCGAATCTGGGAACAAAATAGTGGTATTATATTAAATATATATAGTATGAAGTGTTTTATTCATTGAAAATTAGATAATGAGCCCAGTGAGTTCCAAAGTTGGTGAGGGTCTAGGTAAATAGATGTGTGAAGAAATGCCTACAAATAGGCGACATGGGGGTGAATATAGGGATTAGGGATGAGCCGAACACCCCCCGGTTCGGTTCGCACCAGAACCCGCGAACGGACCGCAAGTTCGCACGAACGTTAGAACCCCATTGACGTCTATGGGACTCGAACGTTCGAAATCAAAAGTGCTCATTTTAAAGGCTAATTTGCATGGTATTGTCCTAAAAAGGGTGTGGGGACCCGGGTCCTACCCCAGGGGACATGTATCAATGCAAAAAAACTTTTAAAAACGGCCGTTTTTTCGGGAGCAGTGATTTTAATGATGCTTAAAGTAAAAAAAAAAAAGTGAAATATTCCTTTAAATATCGTACCTGGGGGGTGTCTATAGTATGCCTGTAAAGTGACGCGTGTTTCCCATGTTTAGAACAGTTCCTGCACCAAATGTCATTTTTAAAGGAAAAAATCTCATTTAAAACTGCTTGCGGGTTTAATGTCATGTCGGGTCATGGCAATATGGATGAAAATCAGTGAGACAAACGGCATGGGTACCCCCCAGTCCATTACCAGGCCCTTTGGGTCTTGTATGGATATTAAGGGGAACCCTGCACCCAAATTAAAATAAGGAAAGGTCCCTATATACTCTGAACAGCAGTATACAGGCGGTGCAAACAAGACAGGGACTGTAGGTTTGTTGTTAAGTAGAATCTGTTTGTAATTTTGAACGGGTACATTTTTAACGTGTTTAGCTCCAGCCAAAAAATCTTTTTTAAGCTTTTTGGAAAACATAGGGAAGGGTTATCACCCCTGTGACATTTGTTTTGCGTCTTTCCTCCTCTTCAGAAGATTTCACCTCACTTTTTTGTCCCAATGAAAAATGTTTTTTGAAAATTTGGGTTTTTTTGTGGAACAAGGATTGGAAAGCATCAGTGGAAAGGAGAAATTGTTTTCCCATATTAACTCTTACAGGAGAGAATTTCCCTTCCTAGGGGTAGATTTCATCTCACTTCCTGTTGTCTCCTTCCGTTTGCAAGTAGGAGTCGTTTGTAAGTTAGATGTTTGAAAGTAGGGTCCTGCCCTATATACTCAGCAGAAATTTGGGCCTTAGGTGTTGCTGTGGCCAAAACACTGTAAGCCCTCACAGGGCCCTGCTGTGAAATATTAGATCAAGAATTGTAATTACATGCCCCTGTTGAACAGGAGCTGAAAAATTAGGCCTTAGGCACTGGTGCTGGTGCCACAACACTGCAACCCCTCACAGACACTCTAGTTGGAACGCAGGAACGAGCCCTGCTGCAAAGTATTGCATCAAAAATTGTAATTACACGCCCCTGTTAGACAGGGGCAGAAAAATTGGGCCTTAGGCACTGGTGCTGGTGCCACAACACTGCAACCCCTCACAGACACTCTAGTTGGAATGCAGGAACGAGCCCTGCTGCAAAGTATTACATCAAAAATTGTAATTACACGCCCCTGTTAAACAGGGGCTGAAAAATTGTGCCTTAGGCACTGGTGGTGGCGCCCAGAACCAAAAATGTTCTTACAAGCTATCAGCGTGATGATTGAGGAGGAAGAGGATAATTACTCAGGGATAGTCACTCAGCATCAGCATAGGCAGTCTTTGAAGGGATCTGAAATAAATTATTCAGTTACATCAGCATCAGGTGCTTGGTAGCTGGTGGTGATCCAAGACTGATTCATTTTTATGAAGGTCAGCCGATCGACCGAGTCAGTGGACAGACGCACCCTGTGATCGGTTACCACGCCTCCAGCAGCACTGAATGTGCGTTCCGAAAGAACGCTGGATGCAGGACAGGCCAGTAGCTCAATTGCATACTGTGCAAGCTCTGGCCAGTGATCCATCCTCAAGACCCAGTAACCCAGAGGATTTTCGGTGGGAAAGGTGTCCAAGTCTGATCTTGCCCCTAGGTATTCCTGCACCATGTAAAACAGACGCTGGCGATGGTTGCTGGAACCGATCATACCTTGGGGCTGCGGACCAAAAAATTGTCTGAACGCATCGGTCAGACGGCCACCTTCTCCACCGCTCCTTCTTTGACTGACCGAAGCCTCAGCAACACGTTGTCCAGAAACAGGAGTTTGTAACCTCCCAGTCTCTGGGAACGCGTTGCACAGACCTTTCTGCAAGGCATCCCGAAGATGTTTCATCCTCTGCTCCCTCTGCGATGGCAAGATAAGGTCCGCAACCTTACCCTTGTAACGTGGATCAAGGAGGGTTGCCAGCCAGTATTGGTCCTTCTCCTTGATACCACGAATACGAGGATCCTTACGCAGGCTTTGCAGGATCAGGGAGGCCATGCAGCGTAGGTTTGCTGAGGCATTCGGTCCGGAGTCCTCTGGGTCACTAAGGACAACAACGTCCGCAGCCACCTCCTCCCAGCCACGTACAAGCCCATGTGTTCCTTGGGACTGATCCCTTAAAGACTGCTGATGCTGAGTGCCAGGCTCCACCTCCATACTGACACAATCTTCCTCCTCCTCCTCCTCCTCCTCCTCCTCGTCCTCTTCCTGTGTGATCGGCGGGCACGCAGGAACACTGTCTGGATAAAGGGGGCCTTGAGAGCTAAGGAAGTCCTCCTCTTCCTGCCTCTGTTCTGCCTCAAGTGCCCTGTCCATTATTCCACGCAGCGTGTGCTCCAACAGGTGGACAAGGGGGACAGTGTCACTGATGCATGCACTGTCAGTGCTCACCATCCTCGTGGCCTCCTCGAATGGTGACAGGACAGTGCATGCATCCCTGATCATGGCCCACTGGCGTGGGGAAAAAAAACCAAGGTCCCCTGACCCTGTCCTGGTGCCATAGTCGCACAGGTACTCATTGATGGCCCTCTGCTGCGTGTGCAGCCGCTGCAGCATGGCCAATGTCGAGTTCCACCTGGTGGGCATGTCACAGATTAGGCGGTTCTTGGGCAGGTTAAACTCCTTTTGGAGGTCCGTCAGCCGAGCACTGGCATTATATGACCGGCGGAAATGCACACAGACTTTCCTGGCCTGCCTCAGGACATCCTGTAAGCCCGGGTACCTGCCCAAGAACCGCTGCACCACCAAGTTAAGGACGTGAGCCAAACAGGGCACATGGGTCAGTTGTCCCTGTCGGAGGGCAGAGAGGAGGTTGGTGCCATTGTCGCAAACCACCATTCCTGCCTTAAGTTGGCGTGGCGTCAACCACCTCTGAACCTGCCCCTGCAGAGCTGACAGAACCTCTGCCCCAGTGTGGCTCCTGTCCCCCAAGCACACCAGCTCAAGCACCGCATGGCATCTTTTGGCCTGCGTACTTGCGTAGCCCCTTGAACGCCTATGGAGCACCGCTGGTTCCGAGGAAGAGGCCATGGAGGAAGAAGAGGAGGGGGTGGAGGAGAGAGGTGTGTCACAATCAGCATTTTGGAGGCGTGGTGGCGGAACAACCTCCAACACTACTGCACCTTGTCCTGCATCCTTCCCAGCTGCCAGCAGAGTCACCCAATGCGCCGTGAAACTTAAGTAACGTCCCTGTCCATGCCTGCTGGACCATGAGTCAGCGGTAATATGCACCTTACCGCTGACCGCCCTGTCCAGCGAGGCATGGACATTGCCTTCCACATGCCGGTAGAGAGCCGGAATCGCCTTCCGTGAGAAAAAGTGGCGTTTGGGTACCTGCCACTGAGGAACCGCACATTCCACAAACTCACAGAAGGGGGAAGAGTCTACCAACTGAAAAGGCAGCAGTTGAAGTGCTAGCAATTTTGCCAAGCTAGCATTCAACCGCTGGGCATGTTAATGGCTGGGAGCAAACTTCTTTCGGCGGTGCAGCAGCTGGGGCAGGGAAATTTGCCTGGTACAATCTGACGTCGGTGTACCAAAAGCAGATTGCCCACAAGTACTTGGCTGTGACACACCTAATTCTACACCTTCATTCCTCTCACTGCAGGTCTCAGAGGGGACTGAAGGTCTAGTGGGGTTGGAAATCTCAGCTGATGAGGAGCAAGGAGAGATCCTCTTTGTTCTTTGGTGTGGGTCTTTTAGATATGCTTGCCAACGAACTGCATGGCAGGTCAACATATGTCTGGTCAAGCATGTGGTACCCAAGCGGGAGATGTTTTGGCCACGCGAGATACGCTTGAGACATATGTTGCAAATAGCAGCGGTGCGATCTGATGCACTCGTCTCAAAAAAGGCCCACACCAAAGAACTTTTTGAATAACGCGCAGAGACTGCAGCGCCCTGCACATGTGGAGCTTTGGGGTGTGATGCAGTCAATGTGCTGCCCTTAGGCTGGCCCCTGGAGGGCATCCTGCCTCGTTGGTGATGTGCCGCCTCCTCCTCCTCCTCCTCCTCCTCTCTCCTATCAGGCACCCACGTTGAGTCAGTGACCTCATCATCCCCTCCCTCCTCATCACTGGAGCAAACCTGGCAGTATGCTGCAGCAGGGGGAGCATGACTGCCAGATTGCTGTCCTTCTTGGGCACCCCCTCTGTCCGTGCTCATGTTACTGCCTTCATCGAGCTCAGTATCATCATCAGAGCCTTCCAAACGCTGGGCATCCTCCTGGAGCATGTACCCAACACTGTGGTCAAACAGTTCGAGGGAATCCTCAGGAGGACATGGTGGAGCTAGGGAAGGAGTCACTGATGACATTGAGCTGAGGGAAGAGGCCGCTGCTTTGCCAGACAAAGCACCCTGGGCATGGGTGAGAGAGGATGAGGAGGATGAGGACGGCTTGGTCATCCACTCGACCAAGTTTTCTGCATGTTGGGGCTCAACACGGCCAGCTGCCGAAAAAAAGGCCAAGCGTGTCCCATGGCCACGGGCTGATGAGGATGCACCGTCTCCACGACCAGCACTAGACACAGAGCCTGCTTGCCCTCTCTTATTGGCTTGTGACTGTCTGCCTCTCCTTCTTGGCCTTCCAGACATACTAATGGCCTGTAGCTGCACTAAGCTGGGATAGAACACCTGTAATTTTCTTCAGGTAGCTTTATATACTGTAACCAGACAAGCCTGCCTGTCAGTAGGAAGATAACAGGAACGGATCTAGCTGAACACTGTGAGCAGGACGCACTGACTGCACTAAATGTAAATAGCAGGAACAGATCTAGCTGAACACTGTGAGCAGGACGCACTGACTGCACTAAATGTAAATAGCAGGAACGGATCTAGCTGAACACTGTGAGCAGGACGCACTGACTGCACTAAATGTAAATAGCAGGAACGGATCTAGCTGAACACTGTGAGCAGGACGCACTGCACTAAATGTAAATAGCAGGAACAGATCTAGCTGAACACTGTGAGCAGGACGCACTGCACTAAATGTAAATAGCAGGAACGGATCTAGCTGAACACTGTGAGCAGGACGCACTGCACTAAATGTAAATAGCAGGAACAGATCTAGCTGAACACTGTGAGCAGGACGCACTGCACTAAATGTAAATAGCAGGAACGGATCTAGCTGAACACTGTGAGCAGGACGCACTGCACTAAATGTAAATAGCAGGAACAGATCTAGCTGAACACTGTGAGCAGGACGCACTGCACTAAATGTAAATAGCAGGAACGGATCTAGCTGAACACTGTGAGCAGGACGCACTGCACTAAATGTAAATAGCAGGAACGGATCTAGCTGAACACTGTGAGCAGGACGCACTGCACTAAATGTAAATAGCAGGAACAGATCTAGCTGAACACTGTGAGCAGGACGCACTGCACTAAATGTAAATAGCAGGAACGGATCTAGCTGAACACTGTGAGCAGGACGCACTGACTGCACTAAATGTAAATAGCAGGAACAGATCTAGCTGAACACTGTGAGCAGGACGCACTGACTGCACTAAATGTAAATAGCAGGAACAGATATAGCTGAACACTGTGAGCAGGACGCACTGCACTCAATGTAAATAGCAGGAACGGATCTAGCTGAACACTGTGAGCAGGACGAACTGCACTAAATGTAAATAGCAGGAACAGATGTAGCTGAACACTGTGAGCAGGACGCACTGCACTAAATGTAAATAGCAGGAACGGATCTAGCTGAACACTGTGAGCAGGACGCACTGACTGCACTAAATGTAAATAGCAGGAACGGATCTAGCTGAACACTGTGAGCAGGACGCACTGCATTAAATGTAAATAGCAGGAACAGATCTAGCCTAATCTAGCTAACTCAAATCAAATGACACTGTCTGTCCCTCTCTCTATCAGCACACCGGAACACACTACACAGGGCCGCCGTGCAGGCGGCCTTATATAGTGTGGGGCGTGTACTAAATCCCCTGAGCCATAATTGGCCAAAGCCACCCTGGCTTTGGCCAATTACAGCTCTCTCTACTGACGGCGCTGTGATTGGCCAAGCATGCGGGTCATAGTGCATGCTTGGCCAATCATCAGCCAGCAATGCACTGCGATGCCGCAGTGAATTATGGGCCGTGACGCGCCACACGAATTTGGCGCGAACGGCCTATAACGTTCGCAATTCGACGGACGGTCGAACAGCCGATGTTCGAGTCGAACATGGGTTCGACTCGAACACGAAGCTCATCCCTAATAGGGATAAACCAAATGGATGGGAGTGAGGTAGTAACCAGTGCATGGAAAATTACAGGTGTAAGATAATAGGAGAGTATAGGGAAACAAGTTCACCAAAAAAGTATGCATAAACCAAGAAGAAACAAACCACAATGGGTGAAGAGAAAAAAACGAAAGAGGAGAGGAAGAAAACCTACCCGTATGAGGCATCAAGAAGCACTGGCAGCCAAACGGCAGGTAAGGCTGGTGTGCAGAGACCCCAGAGAGAGACTGGTCGTGTGAACAGTCAGCTCTAAGTGGGGAATATAAGTATGCCGCCAACGCCACGTGGGTGACGTAGAGGAGAAACCACCGCACCCGAACTGAGTTATCACTCAGCTGTCAGCGCGAGAAGGCTCCTCCCTGGAGACACCGAGTATGGGAAACACTGGACGTCAGCGCTGTGACGCCGGGAAATGACGTCACACGCATGGCGTCGGGTACGTGGCGCCGATGCGCAGAGGGGCGTCCGCCCGATCCCCCAATCACGTGATAGATGGGGAGAAGGGGCGGACCCACTGGCGCATCGCGGCTCCCGCAGAGACAGAAACCCATAACCGCCCAGGCGCCCAATCAACGCACACAGAGCATGATTGCTTGCCAGGTGGAGAGTGTGTCTGGGGCATCGGTTAAAGAAAAAGCCAAGGGGCATGAAGTCAGTAACCAAGATGCTGCCAATCAAAAAGTTGAAGATATCAATTGGTTAAATGGAAAATATGTTGGAGTGTCCATAGCTAAAAGATGTGTGTATATAAGGAGGATACTATCTTATACATGGTACTACCCTATAGGTAAGGGCAAACCTCACACAGGGAGGGCAGGGGAACACTGCCGATCCCATATACCCAAATGCTTCCATCCCGGTAACTGTATAAAATATGTAGAGGTGGAGCCCAGCCATGTCCGAACATCAACCCATCCACCTACATCAGACCATGAGCAGGCAGAGGGAGTGTGCATGGAACATGTGATTGGGAGCAGTCCATGTGGGTACATGAAACTTGGTGGAGAAATTGCTGCCTATGAAGAATGACATATGCAGAAACATGAAGACATGAATGTTAAATAAACGATCTGAATAAATATTTGTATTGACAGAATTTAAACCTTAATGAAGGTACCCTATGAATGAGGGTGGGCCTCACACTGGGATGGCAGGGGAGCACTGCCACTCCAATTACTCAATTGCTTTCATCCCGGTATCTGTATGAGAAAATGGGGGGAGTTTGGGACTTTATATGAAGCACCAAAAGTGCCTCCATCCCGCGGGACTTTGAATGAAGCACCCTAAGGTGCCTCCATCCCTGTAATAAATAAAAAAGGGGGAAGTTTGGGACTTTATATGAAGCAATTGAGTAGTGGAGGTAGATTGCAATAAAAGCATATTTATTAAGTAGCATGAGTTTGCATACAAAGAAATATAGATTTCTTCACACATCTATTTACCTAGACCCTCACCAACTTTGGAACTCACTGGGCTCATTATCTAATTTTCAATGAATAAAACAGCGGCATACATATAGATGCGACATCGGACAGGATGAAGGGGATAGAAAGAGGCAGAGTGTGTTCACGAAAAAGAGTGTGTTATCATGGGAACAAGCGAATCTGGGAACAAAATAGTGGTATTATATTAAATATATATAGTATGTAGTGTTTTATTCATTGAAAATTAGATAATGAGCCCAGTGAGTTCCAAAGTTGGTGAGGGTCTAGGTAAATAGATGTGTGAAGAAATCTATATTTCTTTGTATGCAAACTCATGCTACTTAATAAATATGCTTTTATTGCAATCTACCTCCACTACTCAATTGCTTCATATAAAGTCCCAAACTTCCCCCTTTTTTATTCATTACAGGGATGGAGGCACCTTAGGGTGCTTCATTCAAAGTCCCGCGGGATGAAGGCACTTTTGGTGCTTCATATAAAGTCCCAAACTCCCCCCATTTTCTCATACAGATACCGGGATGGAAGCAATTGAGTAATTGGAGTGGCAGTGCTCCCCTGCCATCCCAGTGTGAGGCCCACCCTCATTCATAGGGTACCTTCATTAAGGTTTAAATTCTGTCAATACAAATATTTATTCAGATCGTTTATTTAACATTCATGTCTTCATGTTTCTGCATATGTCATTCTTCATAGGCAGCAATTTCTCCACCAAGTTTCATGTACCCACATGGACTGCTCCCAATCACATGTTCCATGCACACTCCCTCTGCCTGCTCATGGTCTGATGTAGGTGGATGGGTTGATGTTCGGACATGGCTGGGCTCCACCTCTACATATTTTATACAGTTACCGGGATGGAAGCATTTGGGTATATGGGATTGGCAGTGTTCCCCTGCCCTCCCTGTGCGAGGTTTGCCCTTACCTATAGGGTAGTACCATGTATAAGATAGTATCCTCCTTATATACACACATCTTTTAGCTATGGACACACCAACATATTTTCCATTTAACCAATTGATATCTTCAACTTTTTGATTGGCAGCATCTTGGTTACTGACTTCATGCCCCTTGGCTTTTTCTTTAACCGATGCCCCAGACACACTCTCCACCTGGCAAGCAATCATGCTCTGTGTGCGTTGATTGGGCGCCTGGGCGGTTATGGGTTTCTGTCTCTGCGGGAGCCGCGATGCGCCAGTGGGTCCGCCCCTTCTCCCCATCTATCACGTGATTGGGGGATCGGGCGGACGCCCCTCTGCGCATCGGCGCCACGTACCCGACGCCATGCGTGTGACGTCATTTCCCGGCGTCACAGCGCTGACGTCCAGTGTTTCCCATACTCGGTGTCTCCAGGGAGGAGCCTTCTCGCGCTGACAGCTGAGTGATAACTCAGTTCGGGTGCGGTGGTTTCTCCTCTACGTCACCCACGTGGCGTTGGCGGCATACTTATATTCCCCACTTAGAGCTGACTGTTCACACGA
Source organism: Lithobates clamitans (assembly GCA_037952925.1). Classification (NCBI taxonomy): domain Eukaryota; kingdom Metazoa; phylum Chordata; class Amphibia; order Anura; family Ranidae; genus Lithobates; species Lithobates clamitans. Next base: position 622,672 of record JBBGZY010001740.1, on the reverse strand, counting down.
CCAGTCTCTCTCTGGGGTCTCTGCACACCAGCCTTACCTGCCGTTTGGCTGCCAGTGCTTCTTGATGCCTCATACGGGTAGGTTTTCTTCCTCTCCTCTTTCGTTTCTTTCTCTTCACCCATTGTGGTTTGTTTCTTCTTGGTTTATGCATACTTTTTTGGTGAACTTGTTTCCCTATACTCTCCTATTATCTTACACCTGTAATTTTCCATGCACTGGTTACTACCTCACTCCCATCCATTTGGTTTATCCCTATATTCACCCCCATGTCGCCTATTTGTAGGCATTTCTTCACACATCTATTTACCTAGACCCTCACCAACTTTGGAACTCACTGGGCTCATTATCTAATTTTCAATGAATAAAACACTACATACTATATATATTTAATATAATACCACTATTTTGTTCCCAGATTCGCTTGTTCCCATGATAACACACTCTTTTTCGTGAACACACTCTGCCTCTTTCTATCCCCTTCATCCTGTCCGATGTCGCATCTATATGTATGCCGCCTCGGCTCCCGTGGAGAGTTTATATCCGTGGCCTACCATGCGCCCATCTCTGCGCATTTGCACTTGCTGCCTGATTTGGTGAGTCTGTTCGGCATAAATTAACTACATATACTTTATGTTCATTTATTAATATTTTTTATTTCTTTATATGGACTATGAGGTTCATTATACTTTTATATATACATCCCATAGGAAACACATGTGCATCAGCTCCTGATGAGTGGGGAATGCCCACGAAACGCGTCGAGCCTTATATGATGCCGCAGCCACTTACTCCATATGGACTGCGATTTACTTTACTTATTTTTAATATGTGATTTTTTATACCATCTGGTGTACACCGATGTACCATGTGGGTGCATGTGCCGGTGGTAGGCCTGCTGCTAGTGGCATGTACATGTTATTCTAATGCATATATGTTTTTTATTTGGTTTGACTACATGATGTTATGCATGTATTTTCCCATTCTTGCATATTCAGCCTTTGTGCACGTCTTTCATGTATATGGATATGAAAACATTCTTTTATCTATAGTTCTTTGTATGCAAACTCATGCTACTTAATAAATATGCTTTTATTGCAATCTACCTCCACTACTCAATTGCTTCATATAAAGTCCCAAACTTCCCCCTTTTTTATTCATTACAGGGATGGAGGCACCTTAGGGTGCTTCATTCAAAGTCCCGCGGGATGGAGGCACTTTTGGTGCTTCATATAAAGTCCCAAACTCCCCCCATTTTCTCATATATATAGATCTATCTATCTATCTATCTATCTATCTATCTATCTATCTATCTATCTATCTATCTATCTATCTATCTATCTATCTATCTATCTATCTATCTATCTATCTATCTATCTATCTATCTATCTATCTATCGAGATAGATATATATATCTATATATATCTTTATATCTATATGTATATAGATATATATCTATATATAATGTTTAGGGTTTCTAAGTCATTTTCTAGCAAAAAAAAATATACAGATTCTTACTAATTCTCAATTGCTGCTCACTATCAAACTAATTTTTTTTTTCACTTTTTTTTTTCCTTTGCTTTGCTACATATTTCCCGGGATATTGATCAACCCCCCCCCCCCCAAAAAAAAAATATTTTCTATGCTATTTGTCCCATTTTATTTGTTCCAAAAATCTTACTCCATAAATCTTCCTCCAAAAATCTTTTACACCTTTTTCTAGTTTTCTTGCTGAATTTAATCACATACAGTAATCCCAATGGTTGACAAAAGAGACCAACAAAAAAAAAAATAAGGAATATATTATCACTAATTGTAAATAATAAAAATTGTAATAATACATTTTTTTCTGGCAAATTATAAACAAAAAGATTGCTGTTTGAGCAGTGTTATGCCGAGACAAGTAGTTTTATTCATACTTTAGGTATTATGGAAAATAAACCTTTATTTCAATATCTGAAATTTGACTTGCAGATGGAATAGCAAGGGATATGGCAGTTAAAGGATGCGTTACCAGCGGTGGTTGTGGCACTGAGTTTACAGCAATACCTGGAGGCAAGGAAGTGGATAGGAAACGTTTGGTTTGTACACCTGCAATACCAAAAGTATAGAATGTGGTACATCACCATACAAGAAATGCACATCAGACCCTGCATCATGAAGGAATAGCAAACCTGTACAAGAGATGAAATGGAGAAAAAATACGCTTTGCATAAGAACGCTGTCAATTAAATCCATCACTGAAAAGGAAATGGTCAATGTGCTTAATAAATATTAACAAAATCTTGGACTCTTTTTGTCATTTTCTTTCACATGTTTTTGCTCAGTATTGTACACTATATTACAAAAAGTATTGGGACGCCTGCCTTTACATGCACATGAACTTTAATGGTATCCCAGTCTTAGTCCGTAGGGTTCAATATTGAGTTGGCCGACCCTTTGCAGCTATAACAGCTTCCACTCTTATACCCCGTACACACGGTCGGATTTTCCGATGGAAAATGTCCGATCGGAGCGTGTTGTTGGAAATTCCGACCGTGTCTGGGCTCCATCGGACATTTTCCATCGGATTTTCCGACACACAAAGTTGGAGAGCAGGAGATAAAATTTTCCGACAACAAAATCCGTTGTCGGAAATTCCGATCGTGTGTACACAAATCCGACACACAAAGTGCCACGCATGCTCAGAATAAATAAAGAGATGAAAGCTTTTGGCCACTGCCCCGTTTATAGTCTCGACGTACGTGTTTTACGTCACCGCGTTCAGAACGATCGGATTTTCAGACAACTTTGTGTGACCGTGTGTATGCAAGACAAGTTTGAGCCAACATCCGTCGGAAAAAATCCTAGGATTTTGTTGTCGGAATGTCCGAACAAAGTCCGACCGTGTGTACGGGGCATTCTGGGAAGGCTGTCTACAAGGTTTAGCATAGCTCCCAACTGTCCCTGATTTCGAAGGACTGTCCCTGATTTGGAGCAATGTCCCTCTGTCCCTCATTCTTCCTCATTTGTCCCTCATTTTGGTCTGATCTATATAAATGTATATAAAATTCACTTTTTATTTATCAAAAAGTGTTTTCCAGCACTAAACCTTTCATCTGTTTTCTAAATTGCTGCATTTGTAAATTCCAAAAGCCAATATAAAGGAATAGTAGTGGTAATTGGGTGGCACAGTGGTGTAGTGGGTAGCACTCTTGCCTAGCAGTAAAAAGGGTCGCTGGTTTGAATGCCAACCAAGACATTACCTGCCTGGAGTTTGCATGTTCTCCCTGTGCCTGCGCGGGTTTCCTCCCACACTCCAAAGACATGCTGGTAGGTTAATTGGCTTCTGTCCAAATTTGACCCCAGTATATGAATGTGAGTTGGAGACCTTGGATTGTGGGCTCCTTGAGGGTAGGGACCGATGTCAGTGTGCGATGTATGTGTGGAGCACTATATGGGTACCTTAAATAAATAATAATACAATAAATGAGCATCTTAATGAGATACAATGTTCAGGGATAGGGACAATTGTAGACATGCACCCACACTCACACTGGATGGACTGGTGTCTTTATTCAACCTTACTAACTATGTAAAAAAGCACTTGGGTTTAACCAATCTTGTTTTATTTGTAAAATTCTCCTTTAAGGGGGTGTGGCCAGGGGTGTGTCCTATGCCTGTATACTTTGGCTGACAGGTATCCCTCATTCCCATCTCAAAAAGTTGGGAGGTATGGTTTAGCAGTGTGCCTATGGGAATGTTTGACCATTCTTCCAGAAGCTCATTTGTGAGGTCAGGCGCTAATGATGGACAAGAAGGCCTGGCTCACAGTCTGCACTCTAATTCATCCCAAAGGAGCCAGCCACAATAGTGGCTTATGTATGACAGTCACCGGGATTATGAAGGACTGGAAATCATGCAGTAGAGTGGTGTGCATCTGAAGGAGACTGTGTGGGTTGGAAATAGTTTGAGGTTATGGCAACATTTGGTCCGCAGGCCATGGGTTAAGCATGCCTGCCATAAGAATGATGTGGAGATAAAGGGCTTGATTTACTAAAGGCAAATAGATTGTGCACTTTGCAAAGTGCAGTTGCTCCAGAACTTAGTAAATGGGGTAAAGCTTCCCTATGCAAAGAATAACCAATCACATGCAAGGAAAAAAAACCTGCATTTTTTGTTTGCACGTGATTGGATAATGGAAGCCAACAGAGCTTCTGCTCATTTACTAAGCTCTGGAGCAACTCTTTGCAAAGTGCACATTCTCTTTTCCTTTAGTAAATCAACCCCACAGTATCCAAGAGTGATGAAAAACCATAGCATTGATTCTCGATACATCGTGGCTTTGATTGTTCCCCAGGATAGTCGCAGTTAATTCAAAAATGTATCAGTGGAAATACTGGGGACGGAGTGAATCCATTTTCTGAGGCCAACTACTGGCTGAGACTAAACCACAGGTGTCCTATTAAAGTTGCAAACATTTGAACTGGCTCGCTGTTCAGGATTAGGATGCTGTAAAAGGCTATTTAGAGTACGGGTCTCAAACTGGCGGCCCTCCAGCTGTTGCAAAACTACAAGTGCCATCATGCCTCTGCCTTTGGGTTGCCATTTTTTCATCAAGCCAAACCCGAACACTTTAGTGATGCGCACTGGAATTTTTTTTTTTGCAGTTTACACTATAGGATTGTAAAAGACCTGGGGCACCTTTGGGTGCCCCAATAAGAGTAGTATTGCTGCACATGAAGAGTCCTGTGATGAACAATGGGTGTGACCAGATTGTGTCACTAATGGAAGAAGCTTAAGGAGCGTAGTTAAATCAAACAAGGTCGGTCTGTCTCTCCAGTACAGTCGTCTCCCCCAGGTCAGTCTATACCCCAGTACATTCCCCCAGGTCAGTCTGTCCCCCAGTTTAACCCCCCAGGTCAGTCTGTCCTCCAGTATAATCCCTCCTTGATCAGTCTGTCCCCCAGTACATTCCCCCAGGTCAGTCTGTCCTCCAGTATAATCCCTCCTTGATCAGTCTGCCCCCCAGTACATTCCCCCAGGTCCGTCTGTACCCCAGTACATTCCCCCAGGTCAGTCTGTCCTCCAGTATAATCCCTCTTTGATCAGTCTGTCCCCCAGTACATCCCCCCAGGTCCGTCTGTCCCCCAGTATAACCCCCCAGGTCAGTCTGTCCTCCAGTATAATCCCTCCTTGATCAGTCTGCCCCCCCGTACATCCCCCCTGGTCCATCTGTACCCCAGTGCATTCCCCCAGGTCAGTCTGTCCTCCAGTATAATCCCTCCTTGATCAGTCTGCCCCCCCGTACATCCCCCCCTGGTCCATCTGTACCCCAGTACATTCCCCCAGGTCAGTCTGTCCTCCAGTATAATCCCTCCTTGATCAGTCTGCCCCCCAGTACATTCCCCCAGGTCAGTCTGTACCCCAGTACATTCCCCCAGGTCAGTCTGTCCTCCAGTATAATCCCTCCTTGATCAATCTGCCCCCCCGTACATCCCTCCCGGTCCATCTGTACCCCAGTACATTCCCCCAGGTCAGTCTGTCCTCCAGTATAATCCCTCCTTTATCAGTCTGTCCCCAGTACATCCCCCCAGGTCCGTCTGTACCCCATTACATTCCCCCAGGTCAGTCTATCCCCCAGTACATTCCCCAGGTCAGTCTGTCCCCCCAGTATAATCCCTCCTTTGTCAGTCTGTCCCCCAGTACATCTTCCCCAGTCCATCTGTCCCCCAGTATAACCCCCCAGGTCAGTCTGTCCCCCAGTATAACCCCCCAGGTCTGTCTGTCCCTCAGTATAACCCCCAGGTCAGTCTGTCCCCCAGTATAATCCCCCCAGGCCAGTCTGTACCCCAGTATAATCCCCCCAGGCCAGTCTGTACCCCAGTATAATCCCTCAGGCCAGTAAAAAAAAACGGGAAGCCGATAGGAGGGGAGAGGGAGATAGGAGGACTGGTGCTGCAGGGCTGCCACTGATGTGTTCGGGTTTCAGGAGGACTGAAACTCGAACACAAGGTCTTAAACCCGGACTGTCCGGGTGAATCCCTGACAGGTGGCAACCCCACTCTGCCTGTAGGAGTCATGCTTATAACTATCAGCCTTGCAATGCCTCATGGGACTTGTACTTTCGCAACAGCTGGAGTGGCCACCAGTTTGAGACCCCTGATTTAGAGGATTCAACCAATTCATCTGAGCTAAATTTTTTATTATAGAGGTGATGTAGGATCTAACTTGCTTAACGACTTCAGCCGCAGAAGATTTTACCACCTTCCTGACCAGAGCACTTTTTACAATTTGGCACTGCACCAATTTAACTGACAATTGCGCGGTTGTGCACTGCTGTACCCAAACGAAATTTGCGTCCTTTTTTTCCCACAAATAGAGCTTTCTTTTGGTGGTACAATGGGGCAAAAAAGTATTTAGTCAGTCACCAATTGTAAATGAAGGGTTAGTGTGTGGGTGTGGCGCTGTCCTAATTCATAGAAATGCTTTGTAAGTCGTTTGTAGTCAAATCTCATATGTAAAGTCGCATATAAAATATAAACCAGAATCGCATATAACAAATTCAGCGAAAAAAATATAAACCTAAAATAAAAAAACAGCAAAGTGCCCCCCTTTTGTGGTGTGTGGGTGTAGCACTGTCCTAGTTTATATTAATATTAATCTTGGTGACCAGGTGCTCGTGTCTTGTGATCATGCGGCCACTCACCAGCTTCTTTAACCCCTGCGGAGGTAGTGCGCAGACACAGTATATGCCACTGTGCGGCAATCCACAGGCTCTTTCTGGGTCACAGTGACGTTTTGGGCATAAGAAAAGAAAGAGGAGATACCATAGCGTAAAACCATAAACACTCTTTATTGAACGCAGATGACAGAATGGTACTCACATTTGAGCAGTTTATAATAGGCAACCAAATGTCATCAAAACAGAAGAGCGTCAGATTCAAATTGGTGATCCACTGGGAGATGATGCAAAAGCGTCAAAATAGGCCACACCCTACGCGTTTCGTCATAGGGACGTCAACTGGAGCGTGCCAGCGACAGCCCCAAAACATCACTGCTCTAGAGATCTGCATGGATGAATGGCCCAACATACCAGCAACAGTGTGTGACAACCTTGTGAAGACTTACAGAAAACATTTGACCTCTGTCATGGCAAACAAAGGATATATAACAAAGTATTGAGATGAACTTTTGATATTGACCAAATACTTATTTTCCACCATAATTTGCAAATAAACTCTTTCAAAAATCAGACAATGTGATTGTCTGGATTTGTTTCCACATTTTGTCTCTCATAGTTGAGGTATACCTATGATGACAATTACAGGCCTCTATCATCTTTTTAAGTGGGAGAACTTGCACAATTGGTGGCTGACTAAATACTTTTTTGCCCCACTGTATTTGATCACCTCTGCGTTTTTTATTTTTTGCGCTATAAACAAAAAAAGAGAGACGATTGTGGAAAGAAAAAACAATATTTTTTACTTTTTGCTATTATTAATATCCCCAAAAATGTTTTTAAAAAACAAATTTCTTTATCAGTTTAGGCCAATATATTTTCTTCTGCATATTTTTGGCAAAAAAAATCACAATACGCGTATATTGATTGGTTTGCACAAAAGTTATAGTGTCTACAAACTATGGTAAAGATTTATGTCATTATTTTTTTTTTTTTTTCCACAAAAAAGATTTTATTGAGAAATAATCACAATTACATGTATAAACAGTTGAACAGATTTTGACAGATGCTCCATGACATTTTATACAATAGTGTTACAATAAGTGTTAATGCCATTAAAGTCATGGGAAATACAAGCATATGGTAGGATAATAAGAATGTATAAAAGAAGAACCAGCTGAATATGTTACTACGAGACATTTTCTGTATACAAGTACTATAGGAATCAGGAGTACTTTGTGTGGTCAGTTTTCACCAGGATCAGTCACGAAGTAAGTAGGAGCATGAGACTTGTGTGGAACTAAAACGGGAATGTCTGTCTCTATTAGGTTTTAGACTGTGTTGTGTTGTCACAGGCTGATATTGCGAAGAGGTTATGTATAGGTATGGATAAGATGGGTATATACCTTGGGTGAAATGGGAGTAATAGAAAGATTTAGAATGGGAAACTGTAGGGATAGGGAAAAACAGTGGGGGGAAAGGGAAAAAGAGGAAGAACAAAGAAGAAGGATATACGTAGAGTATTAGGGTAAAGAAGGGGGGATAGGGGGCCGCCCCTTCTCCCCAGCTAATCCACTCTGCTATAAGGAGCTTCCGAAGCCTTTCTCGTCCCTCAAGAGAGGGAAAATATTATATTGGGAAGTACGACTTATAGCAATTAGTGCTTTTGAAATGTGTCCAGCAAGCCCATAGATTGGTCAATTTTTGTATGCGGTCTTGTGAGATATAGATCAATTCCTCCATCTCCTCTATCTTAGCAATCTTTGTCAACCATTCTCTGATTGTTGGGGGGCTGGTTGATCGCCATTTTACAGGAATGCATAATCTGGCTGCATTTACCATATGCATGGCCAGCGATCTGTGGTAGGATCTTTTAGGTAAGGTTGTATGATGGAGGAGATATTGTGCTGGTTCGAAATCCAGGGTGTATGTAGTGACTCGTTGTATTATGTCGTGAACCTCCCTCCAGAAAACCTGAAGGATCGGGCATTCCCACCATATGTGGATCATAGAGCCCACTTCTTTATTACACCTCCAGCACGTATTTGGGATTGAGGGCGAGAATTTATGTATGCGAGACGGTGTTCTGTACCATTTGGTAAGTATTTTGTATCCATTCTCTTGGATAGCAACATTTAGTGAACCTTTGTGGGTATGAACATGAATGGTTTCCCAATCTTCCTCAGTGAGGTCTATGTGTAGGTCTTTATTCCAGGATGAGCGAAGGGTTTCGGTTTGTGAGTGGTGTGGCGTTTCTTGGAGGGGAGAATAGATGGTGGATATTAGGTGTCTTTGAAGTCTTCTGGGTACATAGGGTTTCAAATGGAGTTAGTTTTCTTGACCATGTATTATTGGAGATTGCAGAGGAGAGAAAGTGTGTCAGCTGTCTATATGTCCAAAAAGGAAAGTTTTTTGTGAGGGATATGGATTTGAGATTATCATATGATCGTAGCCGGTCTGCATGGAAGAAGTGGTGAGCTTGGACTTCTCCATGTGGCCATTCTTGTTTTAAGAATGTGTCTGATAACCCCGGGGGGAAGTCTGGATTTCCCCTCAGGGAGGTCAAAGGCCCTGGTCGTGAAGATAGTTGAGAGGCTGTCATAGCAGAAGTAAAGGCGAGTAGTGACGGGTAAATGAGTGGATGTTTCTTGATTGGTTGTGTCCAATGTTTGGGTGAGAGCCAGGGGAGGTTGTGTAGATGGCCAGGTATAAAGGAGTTTTCTAGAGTCACCCAGGGTTTCCCTGTTCTGTTGGTACACCAGTCGACCACCCTAGTTAAATGGCAGGCCATGTAATACTTGTGGAGATCTGGAAGTGCAATCCCACCCTTGACCTTGCTGCAGGTCAGACGTGAGTATTTGATTCTTGGAGGACTGCTCTTCCAAATAAAGGTCGTACAAGCCTTTTTATATGAACAAAAGAATGCAGGGGGTAAATGTATTGGAATGGTCTGCATTAAGTACAGGAGGCGAGGGAGGACAATCATTTTGATCAGGGCCGAGCGTCCGAACCATGATACGTTAAGGGAGGCCCACTCCTTTAGGACCGTCTGAATATTCAAAAGGGCATGAAGGAAATTCTGGTCATATAGGTCTGTAAGTCGCTTAGTGATTTGGATGCCTAAGTAAGTAATGGCGGCGCCTTTCCACTGAAAGGGAAAGGAGTCTTGGCAGTGAGTGACCACCTGCGGGGGGAGGGATATGTTCAGAGCGTGTGATTTAGGATAGTTTATCCTAAAATTTGATAAGACCCCAAAGTGGTTGATGTCTTTCAGCAAGCTAGGCAGAGTAATGTGAGGTGATTGGAGTGTTAGCAGGATATCGTCTGCGAAAGCTGCTACCTTAAATTCCCTCCAATTTATAGTTATTCCTTGAATATCCATATTCGCTCGCAATCTATTTCAAAGGGGTTCTAAAGTTAAGATAAAAATGAGAGGGGATAGAGGGCATCCCTGGCGGGTACCATTGGTTATTGGGAAGGCATTTGACAGGAGGCCGTTTGCTTTACTCTTGCCGAAGGATTGTCATATAGAGCGTTGATGTGGGTACACATGCGTGGTAGTAAACCAATGCCCTTCAGCACTTCCCGCATATAGTCCCAGGCCACCCTGTCAAACGCCTTCTCGGCATCGAGTGACAGCAGGAATCCCTTCACTTCCGAGGAAGTAAGCCAATGGTGTATGTTTAAGGTGCGGATGGTATTCTCTCTGGCTTCCCTCCCCGGGACAAAGCCCACTTGGTCTGCTGAGACCAGGCCAGGAATTAGGGGCAGTAATCTATTTGCTAGCACTTTTGCATATAGTTTGATATCTACGTTGAGTAATGAGATGGGTCTGTAATTGGACGTCAGGGATGGATCTTTATCTGCTTTCGGTATGACTGCTATATGGGCTTCAAGCAGGTTGCCTGATGGGGTAGAAGGGTCCGACAGGGAGTTGAAGGCGTTGAGCATTTGCGGTGAAAGAGTTTCCAAGAAGCTTTTGTAGTAAATTAGTGGTAGGCCATCTGGGCCTGGGCTCTTGCCTACTTTCATTTGTTTTATTGCCAAACACAACTCCTCTGTGGTCATAGGGCATTCTAGGGCAGCAGCCTGTTGTGGAGTTATCGGTTTAGGGCAATATTGGGCTAGAAAGTCATGTATTTGAGATTGGCGAAGTGAGATGTTGGGTGAGTCTGTGTTATGGGATGGCAGGTTATATAGTTTAGAGTAAAAGCTTTCGAAATGGGCTGCAATGTCCTCATTTTTAGAGAGCACCGCACCCCCATCGGTATGAAGGTGATGAATTATGGAAGAGGTCTTGGCAGCTTGTATAGTGCGTGCAAGCAGTCTCCCACTTTTGTTACCGTGTTCATAGAACACTTTTTGTCTGAGCACATATTGTCGCCTTGTGCGTTTCCCTAGTTCCTCCAATAGAATGGATCTAGCATAAAGGAGGTCCTGTAGTATGGAGTGAGAGGTGGATTGTTTGTGTGTTTTTTCAAGTCTATTGATAGTTTCGAGGAGGGATGCAATATGGGCCTGTCTGCTTTTTTTCTCTTTTGTTGCTAGGGCTATGAGATTCCCTCTAATGACACATTTGTGGGCTTCCCAAAGTGTGACCGGGGTTATATCTGGGGAGGAGTTTTCTTGAAAGTACTGTTGGAGTCGGGTGTTTATTTGTCTCACTACGTCAGGGTCTTTAAGGAGGGAGGGGTTCAGTCTCCAGGTCTTGGTTCTGTTATTGTAGTCTGGGAATGTTAAAGTGATCGTGATGGGATGATGGTCTGATAGGAACATAGGTTCTATTGTGGCATGGGAGAGAAGTGTTAAGTCTGTTTGGGATAAAAATATGTAATCAATTCTCGAGTATTTTTGGTGTGGGGAGGAGAAGAATGTATAATCTTTGTCAGTCGGGTACATGGTGCGCCATGAGTCGTGGAGTGTCAAGTTCTGTAATTGGAGTTTAATTTGTCGTAATGCCCGATAGGGGAGTGCAGAAGTCCCCGTAGAAGAATCTAAGGTTGGGTTTAGTGGGACATTGAAAACACCACCAAGAAGTGTTATACCCTCTTGAAATGTGGAGAGAAGGTCACAAATTCGTCTGAAGAAAGTTACTTGGTGCTCATTTGGGCAGTACACATTTGCAATTGTGATTGGTTTTGATGCGTAAGTGCCTTTAATAAAAATGTATCTACCCTCTTGATCAACCAGGGAATCCTTCAGATGAAAGTCAGGGTGTTTGGAGATAAGGATAGATACTCCTTTCGTTTTTGATGTTGGGTTCGTAGAGTGGAGTGCGTGTTTATATATATGATTCGACAGTTTGGGGACATGTTTTGCACAGAAGTGTGTTTCCTGTAACAGGAGGAAGTGGGCTTTGTGTTTAGTCAGTGCCGATAATACTTGCGACCTTTTTTCTGGAATATTTAAACCTTTTACATTTAGTGATAGGCATTTGAGTGAGAGCTGTTGTGTAGAGATTGCAGCTCCCCTCGACATTGTGGTTATCCAAAAGTTCAAAGGGTGTTAAGTTGCGCTAGCTGGTGTCGTCCTCTACATGTGCTGTAAAATGGATCAGTGGATAGTTGAAGCAGAGGAAGGAAGGACGGCCCCCGCCCTATAGAGTAGATGTGATATAAAGAAGGTGCAGAAAGGGCAAGAAGGGTTAGACCCAGTAGAGATAATAGGGTAAAAGGGGAGTGAGAGGACAGAAAAAGGAGGGAGCGGGAGGGGGAAGGGGAGGGGGATAAAAGATGAGGGGAAGAAAAGTCAAAGTAGGTAGACTTAAAGTCTGGGGAATTAGGGGACGTACCTCAAAGATACAACGGGTACGTAAATAGGACGTACCGGAGGTGGGCGTAGGCTTGCCTATCCACCTATGGGAGAGATGTCCGGTTTAGTAGCTCTAGTCCGTATGGACAGCTGTGTGGGGTATGCGAGCTGTGGTAGGAATGAGTACTGCAGCACTATGGAGGACGAATCATGCTAAATAATAGTGGTTGGGGGCTCGGAGATATGTGCAGTAGACTGCATTATGGGAAGCTGTGTGTGGGTGATAAGGGACCATATGAATGTTAGTTCAGTCTTGTGAATAGTAAAATTTTTCGGTACCTTATATGTTAGTTCTGGTAATAATAATGGTATCCTAGGATCCTTGTCATTGATCTATGTTTCTGCACATTAAGTCATTATACAGAAAAAAAAAAAAAAAGAAAAAGAAAAAAAAAAAGAAAAAAGGAAATAAGGGGGAAAAAAGAAAAACTCCCCTCACAAACCATAATAAACATGTATAAAGTAAGCGAGAACAACAACCTATGGTAGCCTGACCTCTTGGGGGCTTATCCATTAGGGAAGGCAGGAAAAACTTCTACACATATTCTTCTGTGTCTTACTGTAACTAAGTTTTCCTAATATTTCTCTACATTTTTGTATTTCCTGCCCCCCCTTTTTAGGAACATGCCTGTTAGTGTGGGAATCTGGATCTCTGCTCTGGGTTCATGAAAATGCTTGGGTGATGAAGAGTTAAAGGGGCGATAGTGTTGGTAGGGATTTACTGTTAGTGGGATGGGTTGGCATCATTTCCTTACTTGCTAATGGTAGCGTAGGGTTGCAGAGAGCTTGATACAAGTGCATAAGTCATGGGTGGGGTATGATGTACCGTTGGAAGGGAGAGTTAACTGCAAGTCTGGCGAATATAGGTCGCCCAGACAATAGATTGAATAGGAACTAAGAGTTTAAGGATCCAGGCTCCCACCATTTTGTCTTTCAAGAAAAGTCTTAACCATTTAAAACAAGCAAAACAAGCGTAACATAACTAAGAATAGAAATAAAGCCCTTTGCTTTGGGCAAGAGAGAACGGCCCATTTGGATAGCTAATGTTGCAACCAAGGTGAGTGTAAACCTGGCATTGGTGTTAGGGATGTGAGTGAAAAGGATAACAGATCGGCCACATCTGGCCAAAGCGTACTCACAAGTCCAGATGAGGTAATGGTACTTCTGCCAGGGTTATGTATATGCGTCTCTTAACTAGGTGAAGAGTTTCCAATACTAGTCCTTGAGAAGACTGGTGTTGCTCCTTCGGCTAAACGAAAAGGGGGAGAAAAACATAGGGAGAAAGAAAACAAAAAGAGAACCGAGGGAGGGGATAGGCAATATGCTAGAAGGGAGGAAAAGTTAGATTTACTGTGTAAAAACAGTATGGTCAGTAAAAAGGAGGGTGATGTCCTCTAGTAGTTCTGACGAGGAGTGTCTGCCAGGCCTGAGCTGCGGGCTGGGAGGTCTCGGCGGGATTGGCAATCTCCAGGTGATGTAGGGTCCAGTCTGCGGCGTCTGGAGCGTTGTCTTTGGGCCTTGGGTGATGAGTTGTATGAGACTGGCTTCCATGGATCCGTAGGGAAGTAGAAAGCATACCACTCAGGTATGTCCATCTGAGGAATGTCCATTTGTTCGCAGAAGGTGGGTAGATCTTCCGGGGTTCTAAGAAAAGCTGTGCGACCCCTAGTGGATGCCGACAGGCAGAACGGAAACTTCCATCTATATTGGATGTTGTGCGTACGAAGAACTTCCAGCAGGGGGCGCAGGGTGCGTCTGTTCTGTAGAGTGATTTGAGATAAGTCCTGAAACAATTTCACTTCAGTACCATTGAGTAGTATGCGGCCTCTGTCTCTTGATTTTTTAAGAATCTCCTCTTTCAAGGGGAAGTTGACAATACAACAGACAATGTCCCTGGGTGGTTCATTATCGCGAGGAGGGGGTCCTAATGCACGATATATGCGTTCCATTTCTATGGGGGAGTCTGCTGGTCGGCCCATTAAGTCATTAAAGATGGAAAAGACTGTGTGTTGTAGTGCGTCCTGGTCGACTCCTTCCGGGACCCTCCTCACCCTCACGTTATGCCTGCGTTCCCTATTGTCCAGGTCCTCCACTTGTCTATGGAGCTCAAATAAGTGTGGCAAATGTGAATCATATGTTTTCTGTACTTGCCTGATAGCGGTGGCTTGTGTACGAGCGTTTTCCTCCACCTCTGCGATTCGATCGTTCATGGAGTGAATGTCCGCCTTGAGATCTGAGATCGCCGACATCATGGCATGTTTGATGTCTAGGGCGACTCTTTGGAGATCTCTTTGCAGGTCAAGTAGGCTTGGGAGAGGAACTCCGGAGCCGTCTTCGTCCATAATCGGGTCCATGCTGCTCCTAATTGAGTCCGGGGATGAGGCCTGTAGGGTGTGTGAGGCCTGCGCGGCCTGTGAAGCCTCGAGTTGCGCCGCTTGTCTGGTCCGGAATATCTCCGGAATGTTACCCCTGATCTGCGTGCCTGGATCTTTTTGTGTGTGGGGTGTCGAGGTGCTTCTGTTGGGCTTTCCCATCATGGGTAAGTGATTTTAAAGCCCCAAATAAGGCGTTTGTCGTCGTACGAGTGCGGGAGCCTCCTGTTTAAGCAGCCATCTCAGTTCCCGTCCAGGCCACGCCCAAGATTTATGTCATTTTTATTATTATTATTTTTTTTTTTACTAGTAATGGCGGTTTTAGCGGTACTGTGACATTGCGGCGGACAGATCAGATACTTTTGACACATGTTTGGGACCGTTGACATTTATACAGCGATCATTGCTATAAAGATGTACTGATTACCGTGTAAATGTCACTCTCAGGTAAAGGGCTAACACTAGGGGCGATCAAGGGGTTAAATGTGTTCCCTCAGTGTGTGTTCTAACTGTACGGGGATAGGACTGACAAGGAGAGGAGACATATCACTGTTCCTACTTACTAGGAACAAATGACGTCTCCTCTCCTCTGACCGCCCAGGGATTTGTGTGTTTACACACATAAATCCCAGTGCTGGCTCTCGTGCCCGCGATCGTAGGTGGCCCGCCATGCAGCAGGCGCACGTGCCTCAAGTAGCTCTTAAAGGGAACAACGTACCTATATGTTGTTTTGCGCAGCTGTTCCATTCTGCCAAAGTATATCGGCGTCGGCAAGTGGTTAAAGTCCATTTGAAATAGATTTTTTATTATAAGGTTGATGTAAGATCTTATTTGCTTAAAACGTTCTTATTATTCACCATCTGGAATACATACACTTTATATAGCAGCAGTATAGCACTTTTTACAGCAGTTTGGTAAGGATGCTGGGCTCCGTGTCTGAATGGACACAGGGAGCTGTGACTCGGCTTGGGTGCCCCCATAGCAAGCTGTCGGATGGCTGAGATACTGAGATACTTGTGGACATCACTGGACAGAGAGGGACCTCAGATAAGTGTTAAACGGGCTGAGGGGGGCTGCTGCACACAAAAGGCTTTTTATCTTAACGCATAGAATGCATTAAGATAAAAAAAACCTAAACCCACCAGTGGCTCATCGTCTAGGATGCCTGCTCATTTTGGCCCATTTGGAAGAGGTGACCAAAATGGGCACTGCAATAAGATGGGGGTAAGACTAAGAGCACACATTGCATAGCCTAGTTGATGGTTATACTCATATAGCAAGGTCCCAGGCTCCCTTCACTTTAATGAGAACCTCCAGGGCCATTGATAGCTGACATCTTTCTGTATATGGTGGTAACATGTTGCTAAAGCTGAAGATACTAGCTCACAGCATCATACTCCACATTATACCAAGCTAATTCCCCCCCCCCCCTTTTCAAAGAAATCAACCGTTTATTGACCCATTGGACCGCTCATCCCCTCTGCCTTCTGAATAAACATCCTCAAAATGTGAATACTTCTTATACTGTTGTATTTATTCGAGACATTCCCAGTTGCGGTCCCTATGTCACAGCTGAAAGCTCTCCAAAGGAAAAGTCTCCGTTTTATATAGAACAACGCCTCCCATCGCCGCTTCATTGGACCAATGTAACTGGTGGTACTAAAAAGACCACCAATGTAACTGGTTGTAGAAAACTGACCAGTAATTAATGTACCTGGGGAGACTACACTGACCCCCAATGTAATGGTGACACAACACTAATGCCCCGTACACACGGTCAGACATTGATCGGACATTCCGACAACAAAATCCTAGGACTTTTTCTGACGGATGTTGGCGCAAACTTGTCTTGCATACACACGGTCACACAAAGTTGTCGGAAAATCTGATCATTCTGAACATGGTGATGTAAAACACGTACGTCGGGACTATAAACGGGGCAGTAGCCAATAGCTTTCATCTCTTTATTTATTCTGAGCATGCGTAGCACTTTGTGCGTCGGATTTGTGTACACACGATCGGAATTTAACTGATTGGATTTTGTTGTCAGAAAATTTTATATCCTGCTCTCAAACTTTGTGTGTCGGAAAATCCGATGGAAAATGTGTGATGGAGCCTACACACGGTTGGAATATCCGACAACAAGGTCCTATCACACATTTTCTGTTGGAAAGTCCGACCGTGTGTACGGGGCATAACTGTAACTAGGGGCGCTACACTGCTCTTAATTGTGTGTACTAAACCGACTACAACATAATTGTTCCACTACACTGAAGAAGATCACCAATGTAACTGGGTGCACTTCACGCAGTGCCGGGACAAGGTCATCTGGTGCCCAGGGAGAAGATGAAAAACTGTGCTCCCCCCCCCCCGTGAAAAGCTACAGCGTCTACAGACGATGGGTTCTATACTAATGCATCAGTGACAGTGCATTAACCCCCTTCCTGCTGCATATTACCAATACCATTGCTAGTTAAGCAAACTCCTCTCAGGGACTGAAGACATGATACAAGAGATCAATGCAGTCTCACCAGTGCCCATCAAATGCAGCCTACCGCTGTGCCCATCAATGCCGCCTCACTATGCCCATAATTGAAGCCTCAATGTGCCCATAATCGCAGCCTCTGTGACCATAATCGCAGCCTCTCTGTGCCCATAGTTTCAGCCTCTCTCTTTGTGCCCATAATCGCAGCCTCTGTGCCCATAATTGCAGCCTCTCTGTGACCATAATCGCAGCCTGTGTGACCATAATCGCAGCCTCTGTGACCATAATCGCAGCCTCTCTGTGCCCATAATCGCAGCCTCTCTGTGCCCATAATCGCAGCCTCTGTGCCCATAATTGCAGCCTCTCTGTGACCATAATTGCAGCCTCTGTGACCATAATTGCAGCCTCTGTGACCATAATTGCAGCCTCTCTGTGCCCATAATTGCAGCCTCTCTGTGACCATAATTGCAGCCTGTGTGACCATAATTGCAGCCTGTGTGACCATAATTGCAGCCTGTGTGACCATAATTGCAGCCTCTCTGTGACCATAATTGCAAAATGTGACCATAATCGCAGCCTCTGTGACCATAATTGCAGCCTCTGTGACCATAATCGCAGCCTCTGTGCCATAATTGCAGCCTCTCTGTGCCCATAATTGCAGCCTCTCTGTGACCATAATCGCAGCCTCTGTGACCATAATCGCAGCCTCTGTAACCATAATCGCAGCCTCTGTGCCCATAATTGCAGCCTCTCTGTGCCCATAATCGCAGCCTCTTTCCCTGTGACCATAATCGCAACCTCTCTCTCTGTGACCATAATCGCAGCCTGTGTGACCATAATCGCAGCCTCTCTCTCTCTGTGAACATATTTTCAGCCTCACTTTGCCTATGAATGCAGACTCCCCATAGCCTGCCCTGCATGGATCACACAGCCGACATCTCCTGCAGCGCTGTATGTCACACAGCTGGGTCTGTGTGTGTGTTCGGCGGCATGACAAGGTCCCACCCCCCTAGACTGGCTCGTGTGATAGGCGGAACACTGATTCAATCTGCTACCACATGAGCCAGTCTAGGGGGGCGGGTCCTTTTTACGGCGCCACCGAACACACATACAGACCCAGCTGTGTGAAACACAGAGCTCCCGGCGCTGTGTGTCAAACAAGAGGAGGAGGTGGGAGGGGAGCGCTGCAGCCACAGATCAAAGCGGTCTGTAGCGTGGCCTCTACTGAACCCCCCTTCCTCCAGTAAATGGTCCCGCCCAGGGCATCCGCCCCTTCTGCCCACCCCTTGCACCGGCCCTGACTTCACGGACCCCCAGTGTAATAGGGGAACTGCATTGACTGTAACTACATACACTTCACTGGACCAATGTAACTTGTGATACTAAATTGACCACCACCATAAACTAGTGGTACTAAACTGACCACCAATGTACCAGGGGGGATTATGCCAACCATCAATATAATTGGGGGCAATAAACTGACCACTAATGTAAGTGAAGCACTGCACTGATCAATAATATTACAGGGACACTTCATTGACCACCAATGTAACTGGGGGGACTTAAATGAACATCAAAAAAATTGGAAGCACCACACTGACCATTTGTTATAGATATCCATAATTTCTGTGCCGCAAATAATTTCATATGATTAAATGTTGTAGGTTATTAATACCTGTGTCTTAACTTTTCCTATTTCAGGCCAGCTGACCACCACATGCAATTGGTGCTGGAATATTGGCTCAACCGAATGCTGTGATGAAAGAGAGCTTCAATGTGATGGATCAGGTTATATGACGGTGTCAGAGTACAGCCTTACCGGTAACTGGGATTGTGTTTTTCAACCATGACTTTAGTGCCAATAGAAGCCATGGACACATCTTCCCTTGCGTGTGGGGGGGGGGGGGGGGTTAAGATGTATTTAAAAAGAAAAATATGAGGGTATCTGGTCAATTTAATTAGACTTTCTAGAATTTTTTTCAAGTCTATAAAATGCCCATTGTATTTAAAAGTCGGTCTTTTTTTTGTTTAGCAAAAAAATAAAAACCGCAGAGGTGATCAAATACCACCAAAAGAAAGCTCTATTTGTGGGAAGAAAATTATAAAAACTTAGCTTGTATATAGTATAGCATGATCGTGCAATTGTCATTCAAATTGTGACAGCGCTAAAAGCTGGCCTGGGCAGGAAGAGGAGGGGGGGAGTGCCAGGTATTGAAGTGGTTAAAGGTCATGTGCGTGTAGAGGCACATATATATGTGTGTGTGTATATAATACACACACATACACACACACACATTTGTTTTGGGGTTTAAATACACTATAATGGTTATTTTCTTTTTTTTTTTTCTTCCATCAGGTACTGAGGAATATCCTACAATACAGAAAGGCTGTTCTGTGCCACTATTATGCGGTAAATGCTTTTCTGTAACAACCAAAGATAACTTCCTTGTCCGAGTGAGCGGTCAATGTGGGGAAGGAGATGGCAGCAATGAAAACCTAAACTATAAGGATGAGTTTTTGCATCCATATCTGTGAAAATAAAAAAAATAAAAAAATGTTATAATATAATAGTTACTTTGTGGCATAATTGCCCAAACCAAATATGCAGATAAAGTCAGAGGAATAGTCAAAATTTCTAAATGGAAAATTGGCTCCCAGTGCTGTCAAGCAAAGCCAGCCAATTAACCTTTACAATCACTTTGTGGTCTATTTATAAAACACTCCTCCAGAAACATTCATACAAGCTAAACAAAATTTCATCACAGTTTGTAATAGATACTCCTGTGAGGTTTTAATTACCGTATTTATCGGCATATAACACGCACTTTTTTCCCCTGAAAATCAGGGGAAAATCGTGGGTGCGTGTTATAGGCCGATCCCCCCCCCAATTGTGTGTGATCGGAGCGATCACGGCAATTGCCGCGATCGCCGCCGACATACACAGCCGTGTGGAAATTCAAATACGGCGCCGAGACTGCAGGGACTCTTCGGAGCGGAGCTACACATAGCCGAGAGTCCTCGGGTTTTCTCTGCGCCGCTTACAGTCCCGCCCATAGGGCGGAACTGGGCGGGACTGTAAGCGGCGCCGAGGAAACCCGAGGACTCTCGGCTATGTGTATCAGCGCTCCGCCGAGTCCCTGCAGTCTCGGCGCCATATTTAAAATTTACACAGGGCTGTGTATGACGGCAGAGATCGCGGCGATCCCACAAAGCTACACGGGGGGGCAAGGCTGCACTGGGGCAATGCTGCATGGGGGCAAAGCTGCACTGGGGACAAGGCTGCATGGGGGCAAGGCTGCACTGGAGAAAAGCTGCACTGACATGGCTGCACTGACATTGCTGCACTGACAAGGCTGCACTGACATGGCTGCACTGGGGCAAAGCTGCACTGACAAGGCTGCAATGGACACTGGGGCAAGGCTGCATGGGGGCAAGGCTGCACTGGAGAAAAGCTGCACTGACAATGGCTGCACTGACATTGCTGCACTGACATGGCTGCACTGGGGCAAAGCTGCACTGACAAGGCTGCAATGGACACTGGGGCAAGGCTGCACTGACACTGACAAGGCTGCAGATGGACACCGATAACGCTGCATTGATGGGCATTTTAATGTAAGTTTTTCTTCCTTAAACTTTACTCCTAAAAGTTTTTTTCCTTAAAATTCCCTCCTTAACTTGGGTGCGTGTTATACACCGGCGCTAGGGTTGCCACATCATCCCTTTAATCCAGGACACATATGAATTCCACTGGTTCTGAGGCTGATTTAATGCAGATAAGGCACCAAGTGAGTTTAATTACCACCTTAATCAGCCACAGAAGCTGTGTAATTAATACGTGTCCTGGATTAAAGGGATGATGTGGCAACCCTAACCGGCGCGTGTTATACGCCGATAAATACGGTACCCAAAGCATAACTTAACAGAAGGAACACCATAAAGGAGTCAAAAACAACTCTAGGCCTCTGTCATATGAGGGGGGGTGGCTGATGCTTCTCCAAAAAACAATCTATGGTGGATTGTTTTTGCAGGTGACTGGAAGGCCACTGTAGTGAGGCCCGGAGCGATGAAAGAAATGAAGTTAGTGCAGGGCCGGGCATGACAGTGTGTCTAGTGACACACATAGGGTTAAGTTTTGGGAAAGGTAGGGGGAGGAGAGAAAAGGAAAGTTGGGGGGAGTGGCTAGTTAAAAGGAGGGGGCGGAGCCAGAACGGGCAGTGCGTGGGGGAAGAAGACACAAGGAGGCAGAATCTCTCTGCTCCTCAACTATGGCCGGTGTGGAGGACTTGTTGGCACGTTTGAAGCAGGCAGCGGAGGTGAGAGGGTCGGATTGGCTGCATAGACAGGTGGCAGAGATGCTCGGCGGGGAGGCAAGTGGATCGGCGAGGGTTGAGGAGACGGCGGCGCGTGCGCGGAGATCGAGGCCTCCGAGGCCTGCACGCAGACTGGGAAGAGCTGAGAGGAGTCCAGGCGGAGAACGATCGCTTCCGCCAGCAAAACGGAGCAGCAAGGAGGCAAGGGTGAGGCCGGGACGCGCTACAGGTGAGTTCAGAGTTAACCGGGTGGGGCCACGGGCCAACATGGCGCCGCTTCCCTGCGCACGGTTACCAGAGGGAGACACCAGACTGGCACCCCAGCAGCTCTAAACGAGCATGGGGGGGCGGATGGAAGGGACAGAGCAGAGGCTGAAGCGGTAAGCAGAGGGTCAAGATACGCTGCGAGGGGGCGGAGCTCACTTGGCAGCGCGGAGGTGTCGCAAGATGGTGGACGGAATCGTGAGCAGGCTGGCCCGGTTGCAGGGACGTCAGGGCAGCGTGTTATACCATCCGATCGCAGCAGGGCACAAGCTCCACAGCATGCAGATTGCCGGGGGGCTCCAGGAGGGATTCGCCTGTGGCGTCAGTTCCAGCGCACAGGGCACAATCGGATGAGGAAATGTCGGATGAAGCAGAAGAGCCAAGGCAGCAAGCACCGGCAAGAGAAGGTGGCACAGCGGCTGTTGGGAGGTCTCCTGGTCAGCCCGGTAAGTCCAGTGACAATTTATCATTCACCAATGCATTGCAGGGTTTGTTGGGGGTGGTGGCAACAAGTGCAGGGGGGGTGGCGACACCTTCGCCACGGGCGGTTAGACAGGCTCAGGACCAACAAGTGGCGGGTACAGTATCCGCCAGTTCGGGGTCCACGGGACAGCTCCAGGAGCTATTGCAGGGTTTACGGGTGCTGGTAGGGCGTTTTGGCAATGCACAAGGGGATACACAAGGGGGGGCCCAGGGTGCGGAACAGGCTGCGGGGAGTGTGAACTCAGGGGGTGGGCCTGGGGAACAGCCGGCTACGGTGGGACAAGCTGAACAGACGTCGGAGCCGGTGACAGGTAAAGAAACATCAGGTGAGAAAGGGGTCCCGGAAGCTAAGGGTAGGACCGATGTGGTTAGGCTGGCCGATGCAGCAAAATGTAAGATATATGTCTGTTTCGAGGGCCCGGTGGGAGCTCATCTGAAACAGGAAGTGAGAGAAAAAATCTATAAAGGGGAATATGTCGAGATATTCTCCTTGATGCCATTGGAAAAGTTTAACCTGGATAGGGTTAAGCCCAACGATTCCAAGAAGGAGGATGAGGAGAAGAGGAAATATAGATTGATACCGCAGACGTTTGTAAATTGGTTACAAGCGTTTGCTATCATGGCCAGCGTCATTGGCGAAAAGAATCCAGAACATTGTTCCGGGTTGTTTTGTTATATGGATGCTATAGGGGAAGCACACAGAGTTTATGGTGGTACGGCTTGGTTACGGTATGACGAGCAGTTTCGTCAACGCAGAGCGATGCGTCCGGAACTGCGTTGGGACCATAAGGACATTAGCTTATGGATGAGACTGATGGCGTCAGCTAGGGCCCCGCCTCAGTTATTTCAGGGGGGGCAGGGGTACCCACTCCTCAGGACTACCGGCCAGCAGAAAATGGGGAGTGTGCTGGCAGTATAATGAGGAGTCATGTTAGTTTGGTGGATCTTGCAAGTTTAAACACGAGTGTTCAGGGTGTGGGGGAACCCATAACCTGGCGCGGTGTTTCAAAAAAGGAAAGCGTACCGGGGATGCTGTTAATAAGAGGGATGACGCCAGTGATGGCGGAAAGGATGCAGCCTTTCCTAAGTAAGTATCCGGATAAGGAGGCAGCGCGGTTGTTGTTTAAGGGTTTTACTGAGGGGTTTAAAATACCGTGCTCATTGGAGGTGGTGCCTCCGGTGGCTCAGAATCTGAGATCCGCAGTACAACACCCGGGGGTGGTAGGGGAAAAATTGGCAAAAGAGGTGAAATTAGGACGCATGGGTGGGCCGTTTGGGGAACAGCCGTTCAAGGCGTTAGTGGTGTCTCCATTGGGTGTGGTACCGAAGAAGAAACCGAACAAGTTTCGGTTGATTCACCACTTATCATTCCCAAAAGGGGGTTCGGTTAACGATTTCATTGACCCGGAGGCATGTACCATGTCGTACACTTCGTTCGATGCGGCAGTTCGATGGGTCAGGCGATATGGGAAAGGGGCATTGATGGCAAAATCGGATATAGAGGCGGCGTTTAGGCTACTTCCAGTTCACCCGGATAGTTTTTGGCTGCTAGGTTGCCACTGGCAAGGACAATTCTACGTGGACAAGTGCTTGCCCATGGGTTTTTCTATTTCCTGCGCCATGTTTGAGGTTTTCAGTTCCTTCTTGTTGTGGGTGGTAAGGGATATGTCGGGGCTGGAATCGGTGATCCATTATTTGGATGACTTCCTATGCATAGGTCCCCCTTCATCCAATGTGTGTGCGATCTTAATGTCAACGTTGCTACACATTGCGGAACGATTTGGTGTGCCCCTGGCAGCGGAAAAAACAGAAGGCCCCAAGACAGAGATTAGCTTCTTGGGGATTGTTATTGATTCCATGGCAATGGAATGCAGGTTACCGCAGGACAAATTGGGGGATCTGCAAAAAGAAATCAGGGAGATACATGGAATGAAGAAAGTACAGCTGCGGGTACTTCAATCATTGCTAGGAAAATTGAACTTTGCTTGTAGGATAATACCTATGGGCAGAGTTTTTTGCCGCTGGCTGTCAGCGGCTACAGCGGGGGTAAAAGCACCGACACATTTCGTTAGGCTTACGAAAGAGCATCGAGAGGACCTAAAGGTATGGTATCATTTTCTGATGGAGTACAATGGGAAGTCGGTGTGGATGGAGGGCCCGGTAAGTAATTTCGACGTGGAGTTGGTTACAGACGGGGCGGGATCAACTGGTTATGGGGCATTTTTTCAAGGGCAATGGAGTGCGGAGCCTTGGCCAAAATCCTGGGTGGCAGCGGGATTCCTTCATAACCTGGTATTGCTGGAATTGTTTCCGGTGGTATTGGCTATAGAGTTGTGGGGAAAGTCTTGTCAGAACCTAAAGTTGCGATTGAATTGCGATAATATGGGAGTGGTGCAGGTAGTCAATCGCATGTCAGCGTCTTCCCAACCTGTCATAAGGTTATTACGGCAGTTGGTTTTGCGATGCTTGCAATTGAATATTTTCATATATGCTGTCCACATACCAGGGATTGATAACACACTGGCTGATTCACTGTCTCGCTTTCAGTGGGACAAGTTCAGGGCATTAGCTCCGGCTGCAGAGTTGGAAGGAATTCCTTGCCCGGAGTGGATCTGGGAGCTGGCATTGGAGTCGTCGCGGGATGGATACAACAGTCTGTGAGTTAGTCCACTTGGGCGGCGTATGTGAAGGTATGGAGAGAATGCTCAGGACTTATCCGTTAAGCTGGGGTTGCTGAGGCCGGCGGGGAGGTGAGAGTAATGGTACTATATTTTGTTGCAAGGAATATGGAATGTGGGGGTGGCGGTTTCGTCTATTGAAAAAAAGTTGGCAGCATTGTCATCCCTCTTTAAGCTACAAGGAAAGGAGGATTGGACAAAAGAGTTTTGGGTGAGGCAGGCATTAAAAGGGTACCGGAAAGGTCACAAAAGAAGGGATAACCGCAGGCCTGTCACTTTTGAAAACTTGGTATTAATTTGTGCGCAGTTAAGGTTCGTTTGTGAATCAAGTTATGAGTGTTTATTGTTTACAGCAGCTTTTTCGTTAGCCTTTTTTGGGGCTTTTCGGGTGGGGGAGTTGGTTAGTCCGTCCAGGCGGGAGGCAGGTGGTATCTTGGTTCAGGATGTAAGTACTCACGCTGATAGGGTGGGTTTACGGCTGAGGAGAACTAAAACAGATCAACTGGGAAGGGGCGTAGATGTGTGGTTGTTCGCCCTGCCAGGATCAACAGTGTGTCCGGTAAGAACTGTTAGCGCTTTCCAAAAAGTTAGACCGTTGGGCGAGGGGCCATTTTTGTGTCATGCAGACGGGTCGCATTTATCAAGATTTCAATTTGTGGCAGTGTTTAGGAAATGCTTGTATGAGGTAGGTTTGGATGGTAAGGCTTACGCCTCACACTCCTTCCGCATTGGGGCGGCTACAGAAGCTGCCAGATGTGGGTTGAATGAGGCGGCGGTGAAGAGGATCGGGCGATGGGAATCGAAGAGATTCCGCACTTACATTCGTCCTCAACTGGTAGTGGAATAAAAAAAAAAAAAAATAGAGTTTGGATGTTACACGCATGGGGCGGGGTAGTCTTAGTTTACTGGTGTCACCGTTTCCTTGTTGTCTTTTCGTTTCAGATGGAGTGTCTCCACGCCTCGTCTGGATACTGGGACACTCGTATGTTTGTTGGGGGGCAAGGAGAGGTGATGCGAGACCCGATGGAAGGCAGTTGGGCATATCAAGGAAGTAGGCTTTTATCAGGTGGCTGGGGAGACAAGGCATGTTGTGGGGTAGAGTGGTGCCAGAGGTGGAGAGATATGCATGGCTCGATAGGCCACCGGATGTGTTGGTTATTCACGCCGGTGGTAACGATTTTGGTGTAAGTACAGTCAGGGAGCTGATAGCGGATGTGAAGGCGGATCTGTTACACATCCGTTCCAAATTTCCGCAGACACTGCTGTTATGGTCTGATATTGTGGCACGTACGACGTGGCGCAATGCCAGGTCGGTTGAGCGAATCAACAAGGCTCGTATAAGAGTTAATAAGGTGGTTGGAAGGTTTTTAGTGCAACAAGGGGGCATGGTGATTCGGCACAGAGAGCTAGAGATAAACGTAGGCCTCTATTTGAGAAAGGATGGGGTTCACCTCACGGATGTGGGGACTGACCTTTGGTCCATGGGATTGCAGGACGGAATTCAAAAGGCTTTGCAGGTGTGGAGGGGCCCTCAAGGATAAGGTTTCATCCTTTCGGGCTGTGGCTGGTTTTTTGATGTTGGTCGGTGACGGTAGCGGTAAATGAAAGGTTAAAAAGGGGTGGGGGGTCATCAATAATATGGCCCCTCCTGTGTATTCTGAAATGGAATACCGGTATGTTGCACTGCGGGTAGGGGTTGTCTCCGAGCGGTACAGCTGGAGGCCTTATCAGTTTAAATCATGGTGCTCGCAGTGTACTGTTTTTTGATGGGTGGTAAAAAGGGTGTAGCTCCGTCACTGACCAATAGATTGTTGATCTTTATCTGAGGTTATATATATATGTTATATATATATGTTATTTATATATTTAAAGTTTGATATTGGAGTTAATTTTATACGGTTTTAATAAAGAGGCTGTCGTGGCCATTTTATACTCCAGAAGCATGGTGTGGTCTCATTCTTTAGGAAGGTAAAGGGGTTGGAGTATGGGTGGCCTTTTAGTATTTATAAGATGGGGGAAAATCTGGACTACACTGGTCAAGCCTCCTTCCTGAATGCCTGTTTTTTTTTCCCAACCTATGCATTAAGTTAAAAAAACCTTCTGTGCTGCAGGATCCCCCTATACTTACCTGAGCTCAATCGTGATCGTGGTGTGCATGGGAGCAGTTCTCTCTGTTGTCACCCTCCTAACTGGGCAGATTGGTAGCAGTGGGAGCTATTAGCATAGTTACATAGCTAGTCTGGTTGAAAAAACGAGAGAACAAAATGAGAGAACAAATCTTCCAATGTGGATACTTGCTGCACTGTCTACTGTCTAAGAATAGATTCAGCTAATTTTGGAAAAGTTTCACATTTTCTGTCGTGTCAATGGGACAGGTAATGAAGGGAAAGCGCTCAAATGGGGCACACATTACCTATTGCATTAAAAAAAAAAAAAAACACAATGCACTGATAAAGAATCTGATTCCTCAAACCTGATGTAGCACACTATAGTTTAGGCAGGGAACTCCTCGCAAATTTACTTGCCAGTAGTTATCCTGGTTGTTTGATAGAAATCTATTGATTTCTCCCTAAGTTTGGCCTTGTTGCACTTTTCTCTTCTACCACTAGGTGGTTGGGTACTTGGTGGTACTAGATATGAGAAGGGCAACCCAAGGTCAGGTTATGGGGTATATGGGATATCTCAGCCAATGGGCAGGGATTTTCTTGGACCCCTTGGTCTGCTGGGAGAGCCTATATATTGGAGTGAGGTCAGGTGGTCTGTGGTCTGTGCCACCTGGACGGCTGTCTGGGTGGACGTGTGTTGTATTGCCCGGGCTGCTAGGCCAGAGATTGGGCCTATCCTGGGCACATCTGGCTGCTAGGCTGTCTGAGGGCCTATCCAGAAGCAAGAGAGCAGTGCAGGGTTGGGACTGCGGCTTGCAGTCCAACCATAAGTGACGGTTCTGCCAGCCCGGAGAACCTGTCGTGGTCAGAGGTGGAGGGGAAGCTGTCGCCAGTAAGGGACTATCCACCTTATTACCAGGGACCACAGTGAGTAACTGAAGCAAGTAACGGAGCAGCATTCTCACCAACCTGGGACGGTGAAGAATTGGGAAACTTCAGTGGGAACCAAGCCAGGGACCCAGCCAGTGGAGGTGACGCTTGCAGAGCAGCCTTGGGTGTCAAGCTAGGGACCAAGCGGGCCAGCGTGGATGAAGCTTGAGAGGTATCTAGAGTGCCTAGCTAGGGACCCAGCAGAGAAGCGGGGGTGACGCATGAGGAAGATACCACTGTGAAGATTGAAGGAGCTCAAGGGATTGAGTGACAGTGAATCAGTGGGTCTAGTAAGAGACCGGGAGCTCAGTGTATAGAAGAGCTGCAAAGAGAAGTTGTGGTGAAGCTGTAAGAACTGTTACGCTTTGTGTTAGGAACTGTTAAAAACTGTTTCCATAGGAGACAGCATACCTGCACGTGCAGAAGTGGCTTCTTGCTGGAGGCATTCCCTGCACGGCTGTTTCCTATTGAAGTCTCGGAGTCTGCTAATTGAATTTGCAACTACGTAAGGGTGTCCTGACCCTAACCCTCTTTCCCCCAAAAATATAAAAGGGACTGTTAAGAGAAATAAAACCTCTTTTACATCCAAGAAGTGTCTGGCGCCCAATGACTTTCATCATCCTTGCACCCACTATGCCTCACAACACACTACATACAGAAGGATGTCAGCTATCTCTGGCCCTAGAGGTCTTTATTAGACCGAAGGAGGCCGTAGACCTTGCTACACTTGTTATCCAGTTGCAGACTCTGGGCGTGCTAGACACACCCCCAAAAATGTCATCAGTGTACACAGTTGAGAAGAATGGGTGTAGATCGCGCTGGACTGACTCTATCAGTCAGTGTTGTAGATTCGTAGGGTGAGGGCAGAGGGAAAGAATTTGTTTCCAGAGGTCCGTGCCCAGTTTGGAAAAAGGTTCGGGCTTGGGCTGCTACCTCGGTGTGCATCCTTTCGGTCGACTCCGCGTGTAAAGTAGAATATATATATTTGCTTTTATCCTTGTTTTTTATTACACTTTTCCAAACAGCCCTGATGAAGGGGGAGTCTTTAGTCCCCCGAAACGCGTTGGCCTCTTTTTATTGCTGAAACTTCAAATAAAATACAAATTACTTACCTCTTTGATCACCGGGTGCTCCTTTATCCTCATTTCTTCTACATCAGTGTACACAGGGCGTATCTAGTACATCCAGTCCTTCTGCCCTGCTGCCTGGATCCCCTGTGTGTACATGGCAATTCAGCTCTGATTAATCGCTGAATTACTATACATAAATATTACTGAATATTCAGTTTAACCCTGTCCACACTGCAGAAGGATAATACAACAGCAGCAAAGGAAGATTTTCTGCAGCAATTATGAGCAACGGTCCAGGTTCCATGTATATCTTTATATTTCTTGCTTTTTTGTTTATTTGATTGTTAATTGTGTACTATAAAGAATAAAATGAGTGCAGTGCAATAAAACAAGGTAAGTCCATAAACAAATATAAAAGAACTACAAGTCCCAGAGTGGAAGATGAAGACACCTCATGGGAAGAAAAATTCCAATCCACGGAATGTTCTGAGTTCCACCAGCAAGTCAATACTCTTACCCAATATGGTGGACTCCGAGCTAAAAAGAAAGTCAAACACGCTTATATCCACAGTGGGATAGAGATGATTCGCCGGCACAGAAGTGGTACCAGATCATCAATGACGAGTATGCGGATAAAATAAACACGTTCTAAGTGCTCTGTGTAAAGTTCATTTATTAAGATCATCCACAAGTAAAACTCTTGTAACAATGACATTAAATAACGCTACATATAGCGATCATAAAGCCAGTATACCAAAGATGGCAGCGGGTGACGTCCGCAAGATAGCTCCTCCCCCATGCGCGTTACGTTCTACGGGAGTTAGTCAGCAAGGGCGGGGCTATCACATCACCCGGATGTTTAAATAGACACCTGGTCTCCATGGAGAGTGCGGAGGACTGGAAATCCAAGAACTGAAAGTCCAAGAACCGGAAGTCCCAGTCAGCCCCAGCGATCTCAATATCCTATGGGGACATAGGCTGGCAAAATAAAACATATATAGGAAATATAAAAATTCCTATATGCAAAGGCTGTAAGGGGGTGAAGGTTGACAAATGCAAAACTCCACCTTAACTATAACAACCTACAGCAATAATTAAAAACACAAAATGGACGAATAAAAGCCGCGGCCATCTCTTCACATTAAGAACACATAAATATAACAAAGCACATATAAAATACTTAAAAAACACCTACACTCTTATCTATTTGTCTGATATAAAGCAGTTCAAGTCAAACTCGATGTTTGACCCTCCCGAGACCAAAACCTGTGTTTCTTGGATCCAGAGGGATTCCTGCTGACTTAATTGGCGTATGAAATTTCCTCCCCGCCAGTGTTTATTTACCCTCTCCAATCCCCAAAATCTAAGACATTTGGGATCCCTATTGTGAAAATTTCTAAAATGTTTAGAAACAGTATGTGTTCTCAAGCCTTTTTTGATGTTGTTAACGTGTTCAGCAATGCAAACACCCAGGGGTCTAGAAGTCCTGCCTACATACTGGAGTCCACAATCGCACTCCAGCATGTACACAACCCCCATTGTGTTACATGTAATAAGGTATTTTATATGGTATGTTCTGTTGGTAGCAAAGGAAACAAAATCCTTACGTCTTTACAAATTATGCTTACATTGCCTGCATGCAGGACATTTTCCACAAGCGTAAAAGCCAGACAAAAAGAGAATAATCTATTATCCTTGGTCATGGGGGGGGGGGTCTACAACACTTGGGGCTAGAACCTCTCTGAGAGTTGGAGCCCGTCTGTAGATAAATCTCGGGCGTGGAGATAATCCAATTGTGTGACCGTAGCAAACAGGAGGCCCGTTAGTGAGACCTGTTTCCGAATGGCAAAAGTGCCAGGCGATCCTATTGGATGCCTAGTGCTCTGGAAGAGGAGACATGCTGGAGCCAGAGCCGCCACTGACATCACACCACAGCAGCCCGTACAGAACCAGGGAAGAGGAGAGCACACCGCCACTGCCACTAAGTGACGGACCTCCTGCGGGAGGGGAGTGGGGTAAAGGCCGCAATCCGAGCGCCGTGGCTGGGGGGGATAAGTGCTGCAATCCCCATGCCAGGGGTTGGGGGGTATAAGTGCTGCGATACCCGCACTGGGGGTGGGGGGTGCTGTCAGTGCCGCAAGCCCTGCGCCGGGGGCTCTATATACACTTATCTGGGATACTGGGCTGTACATCCTATCTGTGCTGATCTATATACCATACCTGTGATGCTGGGCAATATACCCTATCTGTGCTGACCTATATACACCTATCTGTGATGCTGGGCTGTATACTGTATCTGTGCTGACCTATATACCCTATCTGTGATGCTGGGCTGTATAACCTATCTGTGCTGACCTATATACCCTATCTGTGATGCTGACCTATATACCCTATCTGTGATGCTGGGCTATATACTCCTGACACTATGGGTGGAATACAGGGAAGTGGGTGGTTTCTATAAGGGGTGGGGCTTATGAGAATTGAGATGGGTCAAAAAGGAAGGGCGGAGTCTGGCGGCCCCCATTTGAAAACTTCACCAGCCGCCACTGATGTTCCATAACCCTGTAAAGCAACTTAAAGCCCACTGCACGTTTAAAAAGCACAAAAACAGCTTTAATCTCACTCTACCTAAAAATTACAAAGCATTAAGCCATAATGGTGACATTTTTCTGTATTTTGATTGGTGAAATTACAATTCTCAATCTCACTCATCCCTGATTGAGGAATAAGGCTACCCGTGTGGGAGATGGACATTGGGAAATCTGATACAGTGTGAATGAGCAAAGGGCATGTTCAGCTTTAGAAATTCTGTAATTTTCTAATTCTGTAAGTCTGTAATTTTTAGTTTATTAGCACTTGTATGCAAAAGGAACATTGGCTTGGCCATCTGAGTTAGAGCAGAAGGTGTGCAATGAACTAATTTTGAAATATCCAAAGATTTCATGACAAGTCAATAAACAGTGACGTTCTTTGGCAGTGGATCTGTAGAACACTTTAGGAGCCCTGGGCAAAATCTAATCCCGGAAGAAAATGCAATGTATACAATATTCAGCAAAGTGAATTTTGAGGTGATGCAAAGTTTTCTTTCCTTCCTTGTGCTTCTGCAAAAATGGTGAAGTCTGAAATTATTGTTTACCTTTGTAAACAATGGAAAGGAACCAACCTCAGGGATGAGAGGTTCAGCAGACTAAAATTGAGACATTTGTTTTCAGCTTGGCACATTGAGAGCAAGTGTTAATTTCCAAAGAAAAGAACATTGTAACTTTAAACATCAACGCGGGTCCAAGTTTCTAGGAGGTTTGTTCAACAGGCTTCATTAATCACCAGAAAATTTCATACAGGTGACAGAAACTGTCCTTGTCATGGGTCAGATAACTGGCCAAACAGGCAAAAAAGTAGGGAATTAAATATTAAGGGGTGTAGTATACGATGAAAATGTATATCATTGCTCTTTGGACATCATATGAAACATGACTTCTCTCTAGGAGCACACTGCAAAAGGACATTTACACATCTAGCCAACTTCAAAGAGGGCTAGGCCTTAGATAAATGCATGAGTTCATTAACTCTTGACTAGTAGGACACCTGCTCCAAACCTCGACAGTATGGGTTACTGAAGGGGGAGGGACGAGATGGACATTCTCAATACCAGGACCCCTGCAGGGGTTTCCTGCCCAGATCTGGATAAAATGACAGCTTACCTTCTGGGCTGAGAGATTATGTGGACAGCTGATGTGGTGATCAAGAAGTCAACTGTAAGCCTGGGACAGGAATGCACTTTTATAACCTTTTGTTTAAGATATCTTCACTGACTTGGATGTCACCTGTTGAAATGTTTACAGAGTGATAAGTCCCACAATGCCTGGTTGACCTCTATGTATTCAGGAGGTCCAGGTGCTCTGGTAAGAGTACATCTTTTTTGGGTGTCGCTGTCGGCTTTCATGGTGGAGGGAAGGATTTCACTTAATTGGATTGGTTGAGAATCACTCATATTTTTCACCTAAACGTTAATGGATTAATTCACTTTGGACACTTGCACCAGTATTTGAATATATTCAACTATATGGACACTAAGAATTATAATTGAATTCATTTTTGTTTTTTGCACATATATGGACATTTGATGATTTTTTGAGCGCGACACGTTGTATTGATTATAATGTTGGGTGAAATATTATCTCACTTTAGTGTTCACAGCTTTGAGTCACACACAAGCGCAGTTTTTTTCTTGGTTTACCATCTTCACTAACAGCAATTACCAACCTCCCAAGTGGATGGTATGAATGCGTGTATGCGTATGTTAGATTAGTGGAGATCCCCTTCCCCTATTACCTCATCCCCTTTTCCCCTCTCCTTATTTATAACTGTAATGTATTTGTATTCCTATTGTAAGAAAATCCAAGTCTTATATTAAGAATTAGTCATCCTTTATTGAAAGCCAGACACCCCAAACAGAGCACATTTTACAGGAGTCATGGCCATAACATGGTCATACTGATGCTTTAAAAAGTTTTATTAAAGTGAAGGAGATTTTCCAGGTCACGGAAGCACCCCTTGGACTGAGTGATCCCTGATGTAGGGCTTATGAAGTTTGCTTTGCTGGGTTGCTTTGCTATTTATTATACAGGATTTATATAGCGCCAACAGTTTGCGCAGCGCTTTACAACATGAGGACAGACAGTACACTTACAATACAAATCAATACAGGAGGGATCAGAGGGCCCTGCTTGTTAGAGCTTACAATCTAGAAGGGAGGGTCAAGTGGAAACAAAAAGGTAATAACTGTAGGGAATAAGCTGATGGAAAAAATGAAAATAGAGTTGTTAGGTGTGGGTAGGGTAGGCTTCTCTGAAGAGAAGTGTTTTCAGGGATCGTCTAAAAGCTAATAAAGTAGGAGACAAGCGGACAGATTGGGGTAGGGCATTCCATAGGTTTGGAGAGGCTTTGGAAAAGTCCTGGAGGCGAGCATGGGAGGAGGTGACGAGGGAGCTAGAGAGCAGGAGGTCTTGAGAGGAACGACGAGAACGAGTAGGTTAGTATTTAGAGACTAAGCTAGTGATGTAGCTGGGCGTGAAATTGTGGATGGCTTTGTACGTAGTTGTTAGAATTTTGAATTTAATTCTTTGGCCGAGCGGAAGCTAGTGGAGGGATTGACAGAGAGGAGTGGCAGACACAGAGCGATTGGTAATGTGGATGAGTCTGGCAGCAGCATTCATGATGGATTGAAGAGGTGACAGACTATGTAGAGGTAAGCCAATGAGAAGGGAGTTGCAGTAGTTGAGGCGAGAGATGACCAGCGAGTGAATTAAGAGCTTTGTTGTGTCAATGGTTAATAAGGGGTGTATTTTGGTGATGTTGCAGAGGTTGAGGCAGCAGGATTTGGACAGTGATTGGATGTGTTGCTTGAAGGAGAGTTCAGAGTCCAGAACTACACCTAGAACCTTGGCATGTGGGGATGGGCTTATAGTTGTGCCATCGATTTTGCCAGAGAGATCAGGGGAAGGGGCATATGGGGGAGGAAAAATTATAAGTTCAGTTTTGGATAGATTGAGTTTGAGGAAGTGGTGTGACATCCAGACTGATATATTTGATAGTAAATTAGTGATACGTGAGGAGACAGAGGGCGTGAGCTGAGGGGTAGAGAAATAGATTTGGGTGTCGTCAGCATAGAGGTGGTATTGGAAGCCATGGGAGGCTATCAGTTGACCCAGGGATGCAGTGTAGATTGAAAATAGGAGAACAGAACCCTGGGGGACCCCAACAGAGAAAGGAAGAGGGGAGGAGGAAGTAGAGTTGTAAGAAATGCTAAAGGTGCAGTTGGATAAGAAGAAAGAGAACCAGTGAAGAGTACAGTCACAGAGACCAAAGGCGTGGAGTTTTTTGAGGAGGAGGGGGTGGTCAACCGTATCAAAGGCAGCAGAGAGGTTCAGGAGTAGGAGTACAGAATAGTGTCGATTGGTTTTGGCCGTTAGTAGATCATTTGTTAGTTTTAGGAGAGCAGTTTCTGTGGAGTGCAACTTTGTCTGTAGTGGTGGGGTTGAAAGAGGGAAGTAATTATTGTGCCTGTGGGCATGAAGTGTAAAGCGTGAAGGGTATCGGAACAGTAGAGATCTCTGCGCGAATTGTATCAATCTTCTGTTTGAAGTGATTGGTGATCTCCTGGGCAGTGAGTGAGTTGGCGGGTGGAGGCGGTGGAGGACGAAGTAGAGAGTTGAAGGTGGAGAAGAGTTCATGGGGACAGGATGATAAGTTGCTAATGAGAGTGGTAAAATAGGCAGAGAGGAGGCTGGAATTGTATTTTTGGAGGGAAGATTTATATTGGTTGAAATCTCTCTGAGACTTGATCTTACGCCACAGGCGCTCAAGAGCACGACTACGTTTTTTCAGACTTCTAGTATCATCTGTTTGCCAAGGTTGAAGGGGCTTGATTCTGTGTGTAGTGAGGGGGGCCAGTGAGTCCAGTGAGGCTAGAAGTGAAGCGTTGTAGACAGAACTGGCTAGGTTGATGCAGGATAGGGGTGAGATTTGTTGTAGAGGTTGTTGATAGCAGAGTAGAGAAGAGAAGGGTTGAGATGACATAGGTTTCTGCGGGTAACTTTAAGGCGGTTGGAGGGAGAGGAGGTGAAAGAGAAGGAGAGAGTGAAACTAATAAGGTGGTGATCAGAGAGAGGGAATGGATAGTTAGAGAGGTTGCATGGACTGCAAAGGTGAGAGAAAACAAGGTCAAGGATATTGCCTTCAGAGTGAGTAGGAGCATGTATCCACTGCTTCAGGTCAAAGGAGGAGGTTAGGCTGAGAAGTTTGGAAGGGGCAGGAGCAGGGGCGGACTGACAACTCATGGGGCCCCCGGGCAATAGGAGATCCTGGGGCCCCCTGTCCCCGCTCATGTGTTCCCACCCACACTCAAGCCACACCCACACAAATTCCTACCTACATTTTGCACTGCCCACACTGCATGCGTTCTTCACAGAATTACATTAAAGAAAGTGCAACAACGGTACATTTCCAAAATTAAAGTGATTGTAAAGGCTCTTTTTTTTTTAAATAACAAACATATCATACTTCCCTCCACTGTGCAGCTCATTTTGCACAGAGTGGCCCCGAACCTGGTCTTCTGGGGGTGGCTCTCGCGGCTCCTCCCCACATCAGATAACTCCCTAGGAGAAGCGCTCTCCCGGGGGGGGTTAACTTTCAGGTGCGCTCCCATGTCCAGCATTTGCGTCTATAGACACATGTTTACATACATGTGCTCATCCTACATAAAGCTTTTCATATAGAGCATGTGCGGGGATCATGGGGGTGCTTTACATTTTTTTTTAATTATTATTAT
The DNA here is from genome assembly GCA_037952925.1 of Lithobates clamitans. Classification (NCBI taxonomy): domain Eukaryota; kingdom Metazoa; phylum Chordata; class Amphibia; order Anura; family Ranidae; genus Lithobates; species Lithobates clamitans. The sequence continues at coordinate 586,176 of JBBGZY010001740.1, read as the reverse complement.
TTACTTTATATAATTTTCACTGACCACCAATGTAAGGAACATTCTTCCCACTGATCACCAATGTAAGGAACATTCTTCTCACTGATCACCAATGTAAGGAACATTCTTCTCACTGATCACCAATGTAAGGAACATTCTTCTCACTGATCACCAATGTAAGGAACATTCTTCTCACTGACCACCAATGTAAGGAACATTCTTCCCACTGACCACCAATGTAAGGAACATTCTTCCCACTGACCACCAATGTAAGGAACATTCTTCCCACTGATCACCAATGTAAGGAACATTCTTCTCACTGATCACCAATGTAAGGGACATTCTTCTCACTGATCACCAATGTAAGGGACATTCTTCCCACTGATCACCAATGTAAGGAACATTCTTCTCACTGACCACCAATGTAAGGAACATTCTTCCCACTGACCACCAATGTAAGGAACATTCTTCTCACTGATCACCAATGTAAGGAACATTCTTCTCACTGACCACCAATGTAAGGGACATTCTTCTCACTGATCACCAATGTAAGGAACATTCTTCCCACTGACCACCAATGTAAGGAACATTCTTCTCACTGATCACCAATGTAAGGAACATTCTTCCCACTGACCACCAATGGAAGGAAAAATCTTCCCACTATTTATTGAATCCATATTGAGCACTATATTTGATTGGCTGCTTCTGCTTGGCACACACGCATAATCACAATCACGCACATAATGATGAAGTCATCATCATGTGCGATTGTGCGTGTGTGCCAGGCCTAAGCAGAAGCAATCAAATATAGTGCTCAATATGGATTCAATAAATATGCATAGCCATAGATATCATAAATGACTACAGGAGATAACCAGAGACTGCGAATGCAACTACAGGACTGTGAATGCGACTATAGGAGATGACCAGACTGTGAATGCGACTACAGGAAATAACCAGACTGCGAATGCGACTACAGGAGACAACCAGACTGCGAATGCAACTACAGGACTGCAAATGCGACTATAGGAGATGACCAGACTGTTAATGCGACTAAAGGAAGTAACCAGAGACTGCAAATGCGACTACAGGAAATAACCAGACTGCGAATGCGACTACAGGAAATAACCAGAGACTGCGAATGCAACTACAGGAGATAACCAGACTGCGAATGCAACTACAGGACTGCAAATGCGACTATAGGAGATGACCAGACGGTGAATGCGACTAAAGGAAGTAACCAGAGACTGCGAATGCGACTACAGGAAATAACCAGACTGCGAATGCGACTACAGGAAATAACCAGAGACTGCGAATGCAACTACAGGACTGCGAATGCGACTATAGGAGATGACCAGACTGTGAATGCGACTAAAGGAAGTAACCAGAGACTGCGAATGCGACTATAGGAAATAATCAGAGACTGGGGATGCGACTACAGGAAATAACCAGAGACTGCGAATGCGACTACAGGAAATAACCAGACTGCGAATGCGACTACAGGAAATAACCAGACTGCGAATGCGACTACAGGAGATAACCAGAGACTGCGAATGCGACTACAGGAAATAACCAGACTGCGAATGCGACTACAGAAGATAACCAGAGACTGCGAATGCAACTACAGGAAATAACCAGACTGCGAATGCGACTACAGGAGATAACCAGAGACTGCGAATGCAACTACAGGAAATAACCAGATTGCGAATGCGACTACAGAAGATAACCAGAGACTGCGAATGCGACTACAGGAAGTAACCAGAGACTGTGAATGCGACTACAGGAAATAACCGGACTGCGAATGCGACTACAGGAAGTAACCAGAGACTGGGGATGCGACTACAGGAAATAACCAGACTGCGAATGCGACTACAGGAGATAACCAGAGACTGCGAATGCAACTACAGGACTGTGAATGCGACTATAGGAGATGACCAGACTGTGAATGCGACTAAAGGAAGTAACCAGAGACTGCGAATGCGACTACAGGAAATAACCAGACTGCGAATGCGACTACAGGAAATAACCAGAGACTGCGAATGCAACTACAGGAGATAACCAGACTGCGAATGCAACTACAGGACTGCAAATGCGACTATAGGAGATGACCAGACTGTGAATGCGACTAAAGGAAGTAACCAGAGACTGCGAATGCGACTACAGGAAATAACCAGACTGCGAATGCGACTACAGGAAATAACCAGAGACTGCGAATGCAACTACAGGACTGCGAATGCGACTATAGGAGATGACCAGACTGTGAATGCGACTAAAGGAAGTAACCAGAGACTGCGAATGCGACTACAGGAAATAATCAGAGACTGCGAATGCGACTACAGGAACTAACCAGACTGCGAATGCGACTACAGGAAATAACCAGACTGCGAATGCGACTACAGGAAATAACCAGAGACTGCGAATGCGACTACAGGAAGTAACCAGACTGCGAATGCGACTACAGGAAATAACCAGAGACTGCGAATGCAACTACAGGACTGCGAATGCGACTATAGGAGATGACCAGACTGTGAATGCGACTAAAGGAAGTAACCAGAGACTGCGAATGCGACTACAGGAAATAATCAGAGACTGCGAATGCGACTACAGGAACTAACCAGACTGCGAATGCGACTACAGGAAATAACAAGAGACTGCGAATGCGACTACAGGAAATAATCAGAGACTGGGGATGCGACTATAGGAAATAACCAGGTAGCCAGTTTTAAATTTTAAACTTTCAGCAATGCACAGCTTTACAGGGGGGTAAACAACATTTCCAGGGATGGTTTAGCAAAAAAAAGGGGTCTACAGTCCAGGTATATACGGTAGGCAGAAGGACCTACCTGACCAGTCGGGCTCACCTCCCGCTCTCAGAGGTCCGGGGGCGGGGCTTTCGGCGGTAGGGGGCGGAGCTTTCGGCGGTAGGGGGCGGAGCTTTCGGCGGTAGGGGGCGGAGCTTTTGATGTTAAGGGGGCGGGGCTTTTTGTGGTCCAGAGCGGAGCTCTCAAAAGTGCAGGAGAGACGCTCTAATTAGATACAGACTACTACATGGGGAGGGGCGTGGCAGGGCAGGGTCAGAGCGTCAGTGGAGCTCCCTGCCCCGCCCCTCCCTGCTGACAGAGCCTCTCTCAGCCTAAGCCGAGCCCTGCTCGGCAGCGGCGCTGGGAGCAGTAATAATCCAGGACAGGAGAACGGGGTTTTCGTGCGGTGCGGCAGGCGGCTTTTTTCTGCTGCTGACTGAGCTACTCATGGGGCCCCTCCTGACGGCGGGCCCTCGGTCGGCGACCGAGTGACCGAATGGTCAGTCCGCCCCTGGGCAGGAGTGTTAGTATTAATAGGGATGTTGAAGTCCCCGAGAATGATTGTGGGGATTTCAGAGGAAAGAAAGTAGGGTAGCCAGGCAGAGAAGTCATCAAGAAAGGTTGATACTGGTTCAGGGGGCCTGTAGATCACGGCTATCCTTAGAGAAATTGGAGTGAAAAGACAAATACAGTGTGCTTCGAAAGAGGAGAGTGACAGAGAGGGAGGTGGCTGAAGTACCTGAAATGTGAGGCTAGAAGGATTCCGACACCTCCTCCCTTTACGTCCACTGGATCTGGGGGAGTGAGTCCAGAGAAGACCACCATGGGATAGGGCAGCAGAAGACTTAGTGTCAGATTTGTGGATCCAGGTTTTGGTAATAGCGAGTAGGTTAAATGAGTTGGCGATAAAGAGGTCATGGAGAGAGGTGAGTTTGTTGCAGACAGAGCGGGAGTTCCAAAGGGCACAAGACAAAGGGAGTCTGGTCTTGGGAAGAATGGAAATGGGAACTAAATTGTGTTGATTGCGGCTGCTGCCAGAGGGTGCAGGGTGATGGGTGCATGGGGTAAAGTTAAATGATGGAGGCCCAGGGTTTGGGGATCTCCAGATCTCCAGAGGTTAGAAGAAGCAAGAGGGTGAGTGAGGTAATATGGGAGTGGGATTTATATGAAGGGACATGGCCCAGGGTCTTGGAGATTTTTAGTGTGTGTGGATTTAGAATTAGCAGGAGTTGATGGGTGCAGTAATAAGGAGAGGACAGAAGTGAAGGTGATATATATATGCTGTGGGGGGGGGGAGAAGAGGGGTGAAGGAGAGATAGTTTTAGGATAGAGGACAGACATGTCAAAAGGAGTGGTAGAGTATGCATGTTACAAGGAGAAAGAGCTAAAGGGGTAAACTAGGTCACCTGATGTCTGTGTGGTGTTGTCTTGTGTTCCTTCGTTTTGTGCATTCGCTGAAGTGCAGAGTCAGAAGTGCTTCCACTTATAGAAATCACCACTTTGAGAAAGAGCCCAGTTGCAAATGTGTGCCCCCTGCAAAGCTTCCCCAAGAGAAGCTTATATTTATACTGATAGGGGTGGGGTGTGGGTGGATTTCAATTATCACTCAGGAGGTAATAAAGCTTGGCTGGTTAACAGGGCAAAATTCCTAATTCAGAAACAGACTAGCAAGAGGGCACTAAAGTTAAACGGGCCATAATTTTGGGTAAGACAAGGGAGATAATAAAGCATTGTAATATGGACAGGTCTACAGACGATATTGACCAATACATCAGAGAGAAAATATGCAGTACAAATCTAGCCCAAGTGATACTACATATACAACAGACTAGTGGTGCGCCTGCTGGGTCTTTGAGGGGAACCTCCTTCAAGGCAAACTACTAGTGTAATCATGTCCATTACATATTAATGGGCCACTATTATAAAAACAGTGTGCCAAGACTGAGGCTGGATTTGTGCACAGCTGACTATGGCCTGGGGAAGTTTGGCTGCCAATGTCAGCACATAGCCATTATTAAATCGTGTTCCTGGATAAACAGCATCTGCCTTGACAAGTTTCATAGTGATTGAATTAAATTGAATGGGCTACATTTATAGTTATAAGTGTTGGGGTATGTTCCTGACACTTATTAGAGCTGAAGAGCCTACTTAGCTAAGTAGTGAAAAGTCTTCATCAATTCAGAACAAGTCCAGTTAAGTGTGACTAACTACTACTATGTTCTCTGTGGTCCCTTCTTCTCCCTCATAACTTCCCCTTTGTCTTTCCCCACATTTTCAGTCCACTACGTAACTTGGCCGTCACCTCCGGTTCCCGCCTCCATTCAACTGCATCATAAGACTCAATGGAAAAAAGGGTAAAGACCGCCCCACATCGTATATAAAGTCTAATTTAAATGCTTTATTTAAAAAGTAATGCACATATTAAAAACCCATGCACATGAAAAATAAACAAGCTGGCATACAGATCCAAACATCTCTGGGTTGACGCTACAGCGTGATGACGTCAGCAGTTGGCTGACTTTCTTTAGTTAGAGGGTCATGTTCATCTGGTAAACATATACCTTATCACTTCAGGTGAAGGTAATGTTCACCAAACCTAACTTGAACCAAATGCAGGTTTAATTAGCTCCCTATCCAAAAAAGAAATTGATTTCAAAATTGTAAACGGCCTTCTGATTACTTTTAACATCTTCTAACATCACCTTTTACTATTTTTTTTCTGAATTTAGTCACATATGTCCACAGACTGACAAAAGAGGCAAAGAAAATAGGGCATGAGTTATCACAAATTTTAAATGATAAAAATGATAGTAAGTGTAGCACCCTCCTAGGTAGGTGCTAGAAGAGAGTATTGTTTTTGGTCTTTCTGCTTACCAGGAAGATGGTCAGGTAAAACTTAGAGTGCTCTCTGCCTACCAGGGAGCAGGATCTATTGGTTAGGTCTGCTCATTGTGCTCAAGTGCAGTTAAGCTTGTTTGACTGTCCCACACTGGTCCAATAGGGAGGCATATTGGACAGTGGGACGGGACCTGGCAAGTGAGTGCACAGGCATTGTTACAGTCCTGGCTATTGGCAGAGGAAAAGTGCTGCATTGCATGCTGGGATACTGTATAAATGCCAGGGGCACATGTGCTCTGGAGTGGAGTTGGATAGCAGGGTCCAGGAGGGAGGGGGCGGCTGCCCCTCCTCTGTGGAGGCTGTCGTGCGGCCTTGGATGGTCGATCCAAGGGCCTGAAGTCAGAGAGAGAGGAACTGAACCCAGAGGTCCTGCAGGGCTGACTGGAAGGGGGGACACCAGGAAGGATCTGATTCTGCCTACAGTGAGTACTGATCTGCGTCTTTGGGCCTGTCCTGTGAGGGCCTCTCCCTTCAGCTATAAGAGTCAGTGCATGGGTGTCAGTAAAAGGGATGCTAGAGAGTATCCTGAAGATAAGGTAGTGCATCAAGTCTGCTGCTGGTGAGAGCAAGAAGACTTAATTCTTCCAAACATGTGGCAATATCGTTAAAGCAGTGTGTCTGCTTCCACAAATCTTCTGGTGAGGCCAAGTGAGAGTTGTCCTTATCCACTGTAATAGTTCAAGTTGGAGTATCCCATTAATCCCTTCTTCCATCCAAGTTCCAAAATAAATATACAAAACACAAATACCCTGGGGACTGGTCATTGAGTAACGAGCAAGCGGGAGTAAGAGGGGGGGCTGAGCCAGGAGCACCAGCTCCCCAGAAGAGGAGGATCAGGGCTACTCTGTGCATACCATTTCACAGAAGAGGTAAGTATAACATGTTTATTATTTTAATTTAAAAAATTTAAAAGAAGCCTTATTGTTACTTTAACCACTTCCCGACCGGCTCCTGTATATACGGTGGCAGAATGGCTCTGCTGAGCGAATCACCATATATATACTGCAGCTCCTTTAAGAGCCATAGCAGGCGCGTGTGCTGCACAGCAGGGGGACCCGATGCGCGTGGCCAGGCGGGTGCGATCCCCGCCGGCCATCCGCTATTGCGGGCACGAGAGCAGGAATGGGGATTTGTGTGTGTAAACATACAAATCCCTGTCCTGTCAGGGGAGGAGAAACAGATTGTCTGTTCCAACTAAGTAGGAACAACGATCTGTCTCCTCCCCCAGTCAGTCACATCCCTCTCACAGTTAGAACACACCTAGGGAACACACAGTTAACCCCTTGATCCCCACTAGGGTTAACCCCTTCCCTGCCAGTGACATTTAAACAGTAATCAGTGGCTATTTTTAGCTCTGATCGCTGTATAAATGTCAATGGTCCAAAAAAAGTGTCTGATCTGTCCGCCGCAATATCACAGTCCAAATAAAAATTGCTGATCATCGCCATTACTAGTAAAAAAAAAAAAAAATGCCATAAATCTATCCCCTATTTTGCAGACGCTATAACTTTTGTGCACACCACTAAATATACGCTTACTGCAATTTTTTTTACCAAAAATATGTAGAAGAATACATATTGGCCTAAACTGATGGAATTTTTTTTTTTTTATTGTGATATTTATTATAGCAGAAAGTAAAAAAAAAAAATAGTTTTTTTTCAAAGTTGTCGCTCCTCTTTTGTTTATAGCGCAAAAAATAAAAACCGCAGCGGTGACCAAATACCACCAAAAGAAAGCTTTATTTCTGGGGAAAAAAAGGACGTAAATTTTGTTTGGGTACAGCTTTGCATGACCACTCAATTGTCAGTTAAAGCGACGCAGTGCCGAATCGCAAAAAATGGCCTGGTCAGGAAGGGGGTAAATCCTTCCGGGGCTGAAGTGGTTAATGGAACCAAACCAACAGTCACAGTTTTACAGAGCACACCATGCTCCTAGCTGGTTTGTTGCAAACATTTTTCTATTTCAAATATTAAAAGTATTTTGGACTCCTTTATGAATTTGGTCTGGTGCTCCTTCTGTTGGTTAGGAAAAGTCCAATGTTACGAGTGACGTTTTCTAGAGAGCTGCTTAATCAGTGCCATTGATATCTCCAAATGACTGTTTTTACCTTAACCGCTCTGCAAGAATAAGCATTACAGTCCCAGCACCTTCTGGATGTATCCCATTAGAAGCTTCATACTTTTGAGATTTTTATTACTGTCTATCTGTCCGGTTGGCCATTGGTACAAGCACTAAAAGTCAACCAAAATCCAACATCTTTAGTTGTCACTAGAACAGAAAGTGAGAATAAATCTTCCAATGTGGACACTCGCTGCAGTGACAATTGTCTTATGCCACGTACACACGATCAGAATTTCCGTCGGGAAATGTTCGATGTGAGCTTGTTGTCGGAAAGTCTGACCGTGTGTATGCTCCATCGAACATTTGCTGTCGGAATTTCCGCACACAAATGTTTAAGAGCAGGTTCTCAAATTTTCCCACAACAAAACTTGTCGTCGGAAAGTCCGATCGTGTGTACACAAGTCGGTCGCACAAAAGTTCATACATGCTCCGAATCATGCAGAAGGCTATTGAACTGGCTATTGAACTTCCTTTTTCTTGGCACGTCATACGTGTTGTACGTCACCGCGTTCTTGGCGGTCGAAATCTCCAACAACATTTGTGTGACTGTGTGTATGCAAGGCAAGTTTGAGCCAACATCCTTCGGAAAAAAATCCACGGTTTTGTTGTCGGAAAATCCTATCATGTGTACAGGGCATAAGAGTAGATTCATCTCACTTTGGAGACTCTTCATCTTCTGTTGTGTCAATGGGACAGAAAATGAGGGGAAAGCTCTCAAATGGGACACACAATACCAACTCTATTCAAAACGTAAAAAAAAAATTGGGTTTTAGATATACTTAATTGAAATGTCCATGAATCAAGCTGGATACACTGATAAAAAAAAATCAGATTCCTTCAATCTTATTGTACTACATGGCCAGAAGATTCTCACAATGAGGTTATTATATACTGGGTTATTAATAAATGGTTTATTGAAAGATATTTTACTACAATAAAAAGATATTTTACGGGGGGCGTGACCGGAAGCCGAGCTAGATGGAAGCCTGATCTCCCTGCTCTCTGAGCCCACAGCGTGAAAGGCAATCTTGGGGACGATTAACTTCATCTTTATGGGCAAATCAAGAACCACCCGCTCCTCTAAACCCAGGGGATCATCTCAACCCCCTCCGGGTGCTTCCACAGACCTCTGCTCTTTCTTTATCCAGCCCGGCATGTCTCAGGGCAGAGAGGCCAACATAGCGCCGGTCACTTCCGCGCCTACACACCAGAGCTCCGGTCAGACTCCACAGCCTGCTCCTGCCCAGCACCAGACCTCCGAAGGCCCTCCGCTGGATGTAGCGATTCCCCAGGAGACCATCCGACACACTGGAGCGGTGAGTCCTTCCCATCACCCAGTCTCACAGACTGAACAGCCACGTGGGTCGCCATCAGCCATGCTGCCCATCCCCACCCCACACTACACACAGTGTTCAGCAGCATTTCCGAGACTGCTGAGAATGGCCTCGGACCCTCATTTACAGAGCCTGGATTCTGCATCCCTGGCTTCCTCAGATCTCTCCCAGGACCATCCACCTCTGCCATGCCCTGCAGGTCCCCATGCTAGAGCATATCAGACTCCTGCGGGGATACAGGAGGGATCCTGGGCCATGACTATCACATCCCCTCCTCCCAAAGCACAGAGACTGTCTCGCTCCAGAGACCCCAGTGCCTCCAGACCACACTCAGCCTCCATACCCTCTTATGCACAGAAGGCAGGTGCTCTGGTCCCTCTCCCAGCGGGGGCATGCTCTGCCGGACCTCCCTAGCAACCACTAACTGGGACGTGGTCAGACCCATGGGACTCCCCAGCAACTGGAGCACAACTATACCCTGAGGCAGGCGTTTTAAGCCCACGCACCCCACCGCCTGGCCCATCCTCACCCCATCAGCACCACGGTACTACACAGGATCCACCTCTGCCTCCTCAATGGCACACATATTTGCAAGCCATACCTACAAAAGAGGATTTTAGACAATTAATTGAGGATGTGAATTCCACCTGTCGCACAGAAATCCAAGTACTCCAGACGGGCCTCAAACACCTGGCAGATAGAGTGGAGATGGCTGAAGAAGAAATCCAGGAAACCAAATTGGTGGTCCATAGAACACAACTCCAGGGGGCAGACCATAGAGTAATGCTTAGAGACATGCAAAGGCATGTAGAAGATTTGGACAATAGGGGGCGCCGTAACAGCATTCGCGTGAGAGGCATCCCGGAAACAGAGGGCGCCGAGGACCTGCAAACAACTCTGCAATCCATCTTTAACAATCTAATCGGGGAGCCACCTACAAAACGCATAGAGATGGACAGAGCCCATCGGGCACTTCGCCCCAAAGGAGCTGCCCCCAAACCGAGAGACATCATATGCAGAATTAGCTCCTATCCTCTAAAAGAAGAAATCATGAAGCAGGCACGCTTGGCATGTAAGGTGACTTTAGATGACGTCCAAATACAACTATATCCTGACCTTTCATGGATCACCCTGCAAATACGCAGACTCCTCCAACCTCTACTACACATACTGCAGAAAGAAGCCATCACCTATCGCTGGGGCTTTCCTTTTAGCCTCACCGCGAAACACCAAGGCAAATCTGCTATACTGAGGTATCCAGAAGACCTTCGTACATTTTGCGACATCCTGGAAATACCGGCTCCACAACTGCCAGATTGGGATATAGTTGCTACACCACCACCACCACCTACAATCTGGCAGGGAGTGCCCACCTCCAATCGGCCCCGGAACTCTGATGCACATCACAAGCCCACCAAACACAAGAACCGCTGAACCGCAATTACTGCGATCTCAAGCAACTACAGGACTTGAGCACTTAGGCTCAGTAAATATACCAGCCCAGACCATATTTAGTCTAATATAATTCTAGCTTAGAGTCCCCAAGATTCCCCCTACGCCAAATTTTAGCTTACTACAAAGGGCATGTTTCGGATGAGCTACGAGAGTGTAGGCATAGAATCCATCACCTATCACCCCCCCCCCCCTAGTTAGATATTAATGCATGGTTTCAGGCTATGTACAGCTCACTTGTTATCCCTAACTGGTTATGGGCTCCCGGGTGTCCCTCTCCGTCCATTCCAGTTGGGGTGGGGGTGGAGGGCTACGAGGGAATCCGTCCTGACCTTGGCCTGTTGGCCTTTCAAGGTTTAATAGTAATGTTTGTTTTTTACTATCATTGTATATTAACTGTACTTCTCTCTCTCTCTCTCCCAGTCCTTCCTCTTTCTTCTCCCCTCTAGCCATCACCAAGCATGCATAGAAAAATGCACAAAAATTTCTGGTCTCCTCCCGGAGAGTGCCTGCCCTGAACCTAGGATCTCAAAATCTAGCACCCACTACCATGGCTAAGATCCTATCACTAAATGTACATGGACTAAACTCCAACAAAAAAAGACATCTGGCACTGAGGGAGTTCAGACAGTCAGGAGCTGATATTATTATGGTCCAGGAGACCCACTATGATAGAGGGGGCTCATTCGCATTCACCTCCAGATACTATCCCCAGATCTATATAGCATCGGGCACCCGTAAAATGGCTGGAGTGGCCATTCTTATTAAGCGGGGAGCTCCCTTCACTTGCGTGACCCAGCATTGCGATCCTCATGGCCATTATGTCATATTACAAGGATTGTGGCAATTGTGTGCATCATATGCCCCAAATACTAAACAACACAGCTTCTTATCCAGGGTATATGCCCGTATTGTTAGATCTACTCCTAAGGTCCTCATGGTGGGAGGCTATTTCAATCTCACTCAATCAGCTACTGCGGTTTGTCAGATGGTGGGCCCCCAGGCTTCCTCACCTAGGGTCCTTAGGGACTCGAGACTATTCAGACAAATCTCTAGACGATATGCTCTCTTTGATGCGTGGAGGGCTCTCCGTCCAGGTGATCGGCAGTATACATTTTATTCGGCCCCTCACCGTACCCACTTCCAAATAAATTACTTTTTTGTCAATAATCATACTCTCAAGCTTACACGCGCGGCTCAAATACTCCCGATCTCATGGTCGGACCATGCCCCTATCTTACTTACACTGGACTTAGGCACCCCCATTCGTAGACCTTATAACTGGAGGCTGAATACATTCCTCCTCCAACACCAACCTACCCAAGCAGAATTAAATTCCACTCTTAAACTCTATTTTTTAGAGAACAACAACCAGGAAGTTTCACTGGGAAGCCCATAAGTCGGTTCTACGGGGTAAATGTATGGCGCTATCATCAGCGCTAAAAAAGGATGCTTCAGCTGCAAAAGTGAATGCGGAAAGAGAACTTCGAGCACTTGAACACAAGCTCCAAACCAATCCCACAATACCTCCTTAAAAAAATAACTAATCTTCGTACAACCCTTAGAGACCTGGCCTTAGGCCACGTAGAAAAGGCTTTAACTAGATTGAAACAAATGTTCTATGACAAAGGAAATAAGGCACACTCCCTCTTAGCCAACAAATTACGTGAACGATCCCACATGCTATCCCCGAATCAGATTAAAAACAAATCGGGACAACTGATATCCCACCCCGCGGAAATTGCCCGTACCTTCGCAGACTTCTGCAAAGACCTTTACAACAACCCTGACATACCCAGTAATCCTCTCTCTCCAGACTTGACCCAAACTATGTGACACTATCTGGAACAAAGCGGAATTCCCCATCACCAACCATCTGATCTGTTGTCGCTTAACGCGCAGATTACTGATGAGGAAATAGAATTGACTATCAAATCCCTACCATATCACAAAGCCCCAGGCCCAGATGGTTTCCCCTATGAATATTATAAAACATTTCTCCCTCTTTTGCTTCCCCATATACGCAAACTGTTTAATGCCTTTCTTCAAGATACTCCCTGTCAAGACTATACTCACCGAGGCCAAGATGCTGAGAGCGGCTCGCCCTTACGACCACGCGCACCAGAACCCCTGGAAGTGATACAGGGAGTTGGGGGCACGCGGAGGCATGGGCTTCCGGTAGTAGCAGGATCCCCAAAGGGCCTGAGGGAGGTCCGGGTTGCCGTTGGGTACTGAGGAACTGCAAGGACAAGAAGTTAGATCCGAACCGGGGTATCAGGCAGAGCAGAGTCCGTAAATCAGGCAGAGGTCAGAACCGGGGTATCAGACAGAGCAGAGTCCGTTAATCAGGCAGAGGTCAGAACCAGGGTATCAGGCAGAGCAGAGTCTGTTAATCAGGCAGAGGTCAGGGGTATCAGGCAGGCAGAGTATCCGTGGTACAGGCAGAGGTCAGGGGTATCAGGCAGGCAGAGTATCCGTGGTACAAGCAGAGGTCAGGGGTATCAGGCAGGCAGAGTATCCGTGGTACAGGCAGAGGTCAGGGGTATCAGGCAGGCAGAGTATAGTCCGTGGTACAGGCAAGGTTCAGCACAGGGTCAATGGGTTTAACAAAGAACAGTAGCAAGTACAGGGAACAGGGCACAGCTGACGACAAACCAGCAACCCGACTGGGTGCTGGAGCCGTCAGATGTAGCCCTCCGGCGAGCGCGCCAGCGTGACGCACTGCCGGGCACCCGCACGGCCACGGCGCGCACACGGGGACCGCCGTGCACCCGCGCGCGCCACACCATCGGGCCGCGAACGAGTGTACGGCATAGCGCGAGTTCACCGCGCACGCGCCCTGGAGCCCGGCGGACGGAGGCGGCCTGTGCCTCCTGACAGTGCCCCCCTCCTAAGGGCAGACACTGGACGCCCAGGCTGGACATCAATTCCGGATGGTCTCGATGGAAAGCTTGAATTAAGCGTGGTGCATGCAGATTCTTTGCGGGTTCCCAAGAATTGTCCTCAGGTGGGTATCCCTTCCACTGGATCAAATACTGCAGTTGCCTGCCCTTCTTCCTACAATTAAGGATGGACTCCACCTCAAACTCATTCTCCCCATCCACCCTAATTGGTGGAGGAGGAAGTTCTCCTCTTTCTGGAAAAGTGCTGTCCACCACGGGCTTCAGCAAGGACACATGGAAGACAGGATGGACCCTGTACGTTCTTGGTAACGCTAGCTCCATAGCCACAGGGTTGATAATCATCTTGATGGGAAAAGGACCAATGAACTTGGGCCCCAATTTCCGAGATGGCACGGATAGTTTTACGGTTGGTGGTGGACAACCAGACCTCCTCTCCTATATTAAAGGTTGGGTTCTCCCTCCTGCCCCGGTCATACTGTTCCTTGTAATCCGCTTGAGCTTTTTGCAACATGTCTTGAATCCTCTGGAAATTAGCTTGTAAAGAGGCTATTCTGTCATGCACTGCAGGGACTGCTATCTCAGGAACATCGTTGGACAGAAACTTGGGGTGGAATCCGCAATTTGCCCAGAAAGGCGTTTGGTTGGTAGCAGCGGAATTGTTATAAGCGAACTCCGCATATGGGAGAAGACTTGCCCAATCATCCTGGGATTCTGAGCAGAAACACCGCAGGTATTGCTCTAGGGTCTGGTTCGTCCTCTCCGTTTGGCCGTTGCTCTGAGGGTGGTAATCTGATGAGAGGCAGACCTTGATATCTAGGGCTTTGCAGAGCTCCCTCCAGAATTTGGACGTAAATTGTACACCCCTGTCTGACACAATACTCTTTGGTACACCATGGAGCCTGATGATTTCTTTCAGAAAAATATTGGCCGTCTCCATGGCCGAAGGAGTGCCCTTTATGGGCAGAAAATGGGCCATCTTGGAGAGACGGTCGACCACGACAAAAATAGTGGTAAAACCCCCCGAGGCTGGCAAGTCCACTATGAAATCCATGGATACGTCAGACCATGGCCGTTCTGGAATGGGCAGGGGTTTTAGTAGACCCCAAGACTTGGCGTTTTGACCTTTGTTCCGCTGGCATAGAGGACAAGAAGCCACATATTCCTTGCAATCCCGTCTCCACCCAGGCCACCAGAAAGAGCGAGAGACCAGCTCGGACGTCTTCCTTATCCCAAAGTGCCCTGCGAGTTTATGGTCATGGCACATTTTAAGGGTTAGTGACCGTGTCTCCCGAGGTACAAAATTTTCCCACGGATCCAAAAAAAATTCCCATTTCTTTTCAAGGATTGTATCTCTGGTTCCATACAAGAGTTAGACGATGATTTGATGGATGACATCAAGTCCACCTGTGCCATCCCAAGGAAGTTTTGAGAAGAGAGGATTGTACTAGGTTCTGGAGTCTGGGAATCTGCCGAGAACATCCGCGAGAGTGCGTCTGCCTTTCCATTCTTTGCGCCAGGTCTGTAAGATATGTGAAAGTTGAAGCGAGAGAAAAAGAGAGCCCAACGGGCTTGTCTAGGTTTTAGCCGTTTTGCTGTCCGTAAGTACTCAAGGTTCTTATGATCTGTAAAAATCATCACTGGGTGTAATGCGCCTTCAAGCAAATACCTCCATTCTTCTAGAGCGAATTTTATGGCCACACATCGTAGTTTAACTCCGGCGGGCTGAGTCTCCGGGATGCAAATGCAACGGGGTGAAGGATGGCTTTGGGCCCTTGTCTTTGGGAAAGAATTGCTCCTGTTGCAATTTCCGAGGCGTCCACCTCCAGTACAAATGGCTGAGAAGGATCGGGATGGCGAAGAATTGGAGCAGAACTGAACAGGGTTTTCAATTTCAGAAAGGCCTCTTGTGCGGCTTCGGACCACCGGAAGGAACCGTGCTGGCAGGTTAGCTGGGTGATGGGTGCCACTATGGCCGAGAATCCGATAATGAATTTCCGGTAAAAGTTGGCGAATCCTATGAACCGTTGGACCCCTCTTTTATCGGACGGAGCTGGCCACTCCTGAATGGCTTGTATCTTTTGGAGATCCATTGCGATCCCATCTGCTGATATGATGAACCCCAGGAATTGTACCACTGATCTTTCGAATTCACACTTCTCCACTTTCAAATAAAGCTTGTGCTGCTTCAATATGGTAAGGACCTTTTTGACGTGCCCCTTGTGTAGCTCAATCGTGGAGGAGAAAATGAGTATTTCGTCTAGATAGACAACAAGGAAGTCATCCAGGTATTCTCGGAATATATCATTGACTAAGTGCTGAAAAGTGGCTGGAGCATTACACAGCACGAATGGCATCACCAAGTACTTGAAGTGTCCAAACCTGGACCTGAAGGCCGTCTTCCATTCATCCCCGGCTCTGATTCTAACAAGGTTATAGGCACCCCGGAGGTCTAATTTGGAAAAGACCTTGACGGATCGGAATCGTTGGAAAAGCTCCGGGATAAGCGGCAGTGGATACCTGTTCTTAATGGTGATATTATTAAGCTGCCGGTAGTCCACACATGGTCTAAGGGATCCATCCTTCTTCCCAACAAAGAATATCCCTGCTCCGGCAGGTGAGGACGAGGGACGGATAAAACCTTTTTCCAGGTTCTCATTGATGTATTGTTTGAGAGCCTCCAGTTCGGTCTCTGAGAGGGGAAATATACGACCGAACGGGATCACTGATCCCAGCAGCAGATCGATCGGACAGTCATAAGGCCGATGAGGTGGTAGGCGGTCGGCCATCTGTTTATTGAAGACCTCTTGGAACTCAAGATATTCGGGGGGAATCTTCTGGAGATTATCTGACGGAACAGTAACCGTAGCACAAACTTTTGGGATCGAAGGGAGGCAATGCACAGAGCAATACGGAGAGGAGAAGGATGCCGCCTTAGTGCTCCATTGGATCTGTGGATCATGAGCCTGTAACCAGGGCAGGCCTAAGATGACTGGAAAAATGGGAGAGTGAATGAGGTCAAGCCGTAGGAGCTCTTGATGCCCGGAGTCAGTGGTTACTAAAATAGGCCGAGTTTCCTGGGTGATTGGACCCGAACTAGGAAGAGACCCATCAGCCAGATGCACTTGTAGACCTTGAGCTTTAGTTTGCAAGGGAATACGTAGGCTGCGGGCCAGGGCTGCATCCATGAAGCAGCTACAAGCTCCCGAATCAATGATGGCGGGTAGGCGAGACTCCCCTTCCGGTAGCTGCAGAGAAACAAACAACATCACGTAAGATTTTGGAGCATTGTTGTCTTGGCAATTCATCAATTTTGGCTGAAGAAACTTACTGGGCCTTATTGGACAGCTGCGCAGGAAGTGTCTGGCTCCCCCGCAATAAAGACACAAGTTGGACTGCCATCTGCGTTGCCTCTCTTCTGAGGTTAGTGGAGCTCGGACCAGGCCAAGCTGCATGGGCTTGGCCTCGGGAGGTGTCGTAGACACGGCTGCCGTAGGAGATGGTGACTGCATGGATGAGGCTCTGAATGGCGTCCACGTAGGGCGTGGACCCTGGAACCGCTCTGAGCGACGTTCTTGCAGGCGCCTGTCCAGTTTCGTAGCTGCCTGAATTAACTCTTCCAAGGAAGCGGGAGTCTCCATTCTGGCTAGTTCATCCTTGAGGAGTTCGGACAAGCCTTGACGGTACTGATAGCGCAGAGCCGGCTCGTTCCAATTTGTGTCGGCCGCCCATTTACGGAATTCTACCGTATAGTCAATTGGTCTCTTCCCTTGGGACATGTGGTGTAAGATGGCTTCAGCTGTAGCCATCCGCTGTGGGTCATCATAGAGTTTGGACATACTCTCGAAGAAGGTATCTATGGTGTTTAACACAGGACTTCCCTGTTCCATTAAGCCGTGGGCCCAGGCCTGAGGTTCTTCTGACAGCAGTGAGATCGCAAATTCCACCTTGACGATCTCTGATGCGAACGTCCGGGGCTGAAGGGCAAAGTAAAGAGAGCATGCGTTCTTAAAAGCCCTGAATTTCTTACAGTCCCCTGAGAACCGTTCAGGTGTAGGGACCCTAGGTTCGGGAAGCGCCATGACAACTGTGGGGTTGGTGGTGGCCTGGGGAAGTGGACCTTCACTGCTGGGTGCGGGAGCTGCAGCGGCAGGAGGGAGTACCCCGGTAATTTGTTGGGGGCGGTTGTCAATCTGAGTATACCCCTCCTGTAGTTTCTGAACGGAGTCGGCCAGAGTGGAAACCTGCTGACACAGGATCTCCAAAGGAGAGCGCGCTCTGTCGGCCTCGGACATCTGGCTGGTTTGTACTGTCAAGACTATACTCACCGAGGCCAAGATGCCGAGAGCGGCTCGCCCTTGCAACCACACGCACCCGAACCCCTGGAAGTGATACAGGGAGTTGGGGGCACGCGGAGGCACGGGCTTCCGGTAGTAGCAGGATCCCCGAAGGGCCTGAGGGAGGTCCGGGTTGCCGTTGGGTACTGAGGAACTGCAAGGACAAGAAGTTAGATCCGAACTGGGGTATCAGGCAGAGCAGAGTCCGTAAATCAGGCAGAGGTCAGAACCGGGGTATCAGGCAGAGCAGAGTCCGTTAATCAGGCAGAGGTCAGAACCGGGGTATCAGGCAGAGCAGAGTCCGTTAATCAGGCAGAGGTCAGGGGTATCAGGCAGGCAGAGTATCCGTGGTACAGGCAGAGGTCAGGGGTATCAGGCAGGCAGAGTATCCGTGGTACAAGCAGAGGTCAGGGGTATCAGGCAGGCAGAGTATCCGCGGTACAGGCAGAGGTCAGGGGTATCAGGCAGGCAGAGTATAGTCCGTGTTACAGGCAAGGTTCAGCACAGGGTCAATGGGTTTAACAAAGAACAGTAGCAGGTACAGGGAACAGGGCACAGCTGACGACAAACCAGCAACCCGACTGGGTGCTGGAGCCGTCAGATGTAGCCCTCCGGCCACGGCGCACACACGGGGACCGCCGTGCACCCGCGCGCACCGCACCAACGGGCCGCGAACGAGTGTACGGCGTAGCGCGAGTCCACCGCGCATGCGCCCTGGAGCCCGGCGGACGGAGGCGGCCTGTGCCTCCTGACACTCCCATTCCCCTAGAAATGCAGCGATCCTTTATCACCCTGATTCCCAAACCAGATAAGGACCCTTCACTTTGCGCCAATTATAGACCCATCGCATTACTGAATTCTGACCTAAAAATTTTCACTAAACTTCTCTCCAATCGCCTGAACATGATCCTCCCATCATTGGTCCACAAAGACCAGGTGGGGTTTGTCCTATTACGGCAAGCAAGTGACAATACCTGAAGGGTGATCGACTTGGTGGACGTGGCGAACGGGGAGGGCTCTGCGTCACTGCTGCTTGGTCTAGATGCCGAGAAGGCTTTTGACCGCTTGGGGTGGCCCTTCCTGTTCGCCATGTTGAGCAACATGGGCTTTCAGGGACCCTTTTTGCGGGCGATCAAACATCTCTACTCCAACCCCTCCTCTCAGGTCAGGACCCCCTTTGCACTTTCCACACCCTTCTCGGTAACAAATGGTACCAGACAGGGGTGCCCACTGTCACCCCTGTTATTTGCACTTTGTGTGGAGCCCCTGGTCGCCTCTATCCGGAACAACCCGGATATACGGGGGATAGCAGTTAGAGACAAGGAGTTTAAAATCTCCCTTTTTGCCGACGACATTATTCTTACACTAACTCGACCCCACATTACCCTCCCGATTTTACATGCGTTTCCGCGCTCTCTCGGGATGTAAAATCAATGCCTCAAAATCAGAAGCATTACCCATTAATATCCCTGAAGCTGAGGTTACACTTTTTTTTTTTTTAAATTGTTTGTTTATTGAAAGTTTACCATGTTATACAATGATATAACAATATACACACATATTAAATGGAATAACATAAGAAAGAAGTCCATCTCAAGGAAACCACTTCATCACATTCTATGAATAAACAAGGGTAGGAATAGTATAACTAGTGATTGACATATAAAATATACACATCTG
The DNA here is from genome assembly GCA_037952925.1 of Lithobates clamitans. Classification (NCBI taxonomy): domain Eukaryota; kingdom Metazoa; phylum Chordata; class Amphibia; order Anura; family Ranidae; genus Lithobates; species Lithobates clamitans. The sequence continues at coordinate 566,674 of JBBGZY010001740.1, read as the reverse complement.
GTGTAGGAGAGAAAAAAAAGACCAGCATTAAATTATTCTAGGTATTGGTTAGCTACATGAACATCATGTCTGATTGGGTTTCTCCAAATTATATTCAGAAGCATCCCACGGTTCCCATGTTTTATCGAAACTAGGAAGGGTTTCTTCAATAATAGCCGTAAGATGTTCCATCCTACGAATATCACCTGTGTTATTTAGAAATTGAGCAAAAGTAGGGGGAGCTTTGGTCAACCAGCATTGGGGAATGGCCCGTTTAGCTGCTAGTAAGACGAAAGCCATCAACTTCCTATGGTGTTTGGACATTTTTGGGATCGGAAGGCCTAGCAGAAGGTGTATTGGGTGAAAGGGGATAGAGATGTTCAAGATCTTCTCTAATGATATGTGGATCTGTGTCCAAAAAGGCAATAGAACGGGGCAATCCCAAAATATATGATAATGTGTGCCTATGGACACACCACATCTCCAGCATAAGCCTGAAGTTGTCAGTTTATGCTTCAACAAGAAATCTGGAGTCCTATACCAAAACATACAGACTTTGTAGGCTGTTTCTTTGTGGGTCACACATCTGGATACTTTTGAAGTAGCTTCCCAAATCTCCCTCCATTCTTGTAGAGCAATAGGCCGATCTAAGATGTGGGACCATTTACGCATGTATGCGTGGGTGTGTTCTGTAAGGGGGGGAGTTTCTTGCAGTATTTTGTATATAGTGGAGATCAGGCTGGGTTCATGAGGACCTCTGGAGCACGTCAATTCAAATTGTGTGGGTATAGAAAGTGTCAGTTGTGGTAGTTTTTTGGAGAGAAAATGTTGAATTTGAAGAAATGAGTAAAAGAGATTCCGCGGAATTCCATGTTTAGATTGTAGTTCTGAAAAGGTAAGTATTTTGCGTGTTATCGGATGAACTATATGGCGTAGCTGGAATATACCTGCTTTTGTCCAGGGCAACATGGCTTCTTAGGATAGGCTATCCAGAATGTCTGGATTAAAGGTGATGTTTATTAAAGGGGAACAATGGGATGTGAGTGAAAATTTGCCCGAACATTTTTTCCAAATTGAGAGGGTAAAGAGCATTGGATTTAGGCATATCTTGCGTAGTTGGGCGAAGGATTTAACCGTGGATGGCCATAATAAACTGCATGGATGAGCTGGGATTGTAATGCTCATCTCAATTTCGGACCAGCGGTTAGGAGCAAACCTAGATGTCCAAGAGGCTATAGCCCTCAAATGTGTAGCATAATAATATTTGATTATATCTGGTGCTCCTAGGCCCCCTCTATTTTGGGAAGTTAGAAGTACTGAGCTGGCCACTCTATGTGATTTATTATCCCATATAAAATTTAGAAAACTTCTCTGTAGGATTTTGAGCTGAGACAACGGAATCATCACTGGCAAGGTTTCGAAAAGGTATAAAAGTTTCGGGAGGATCGACATTTTAAGGACATTCATCCTTCCTAAGAGGGAGAGAGGGAATTTCGTCCAGGTTTTCAATAAGTTGTTGATTTCAGTGAACATAGATGGAAAATTAACTTGGAAAAGGGTAGAATACGAAGGGGTCAAATAGACTCCAAGGTATTTTAGTGACTTAGGACACCATCGGTAGTTAAAATTACCTTGTAGGGTCGAGAGTGCATCTTCTGAGATATTAATAGGGAGTGCTTCTGTTTTGGTTGAATTGATTTTATAACCGGAAATATCCCCAAATAAGGCTAAAGTTGTGTGAAGTGAGGGAAGTGATATGTGAGGATGGGTTAAAGTTAAGAGGATATCGTCTGCGAAGAGTGATAATTTGTATTCCCGTTGTCTCAACCGGACTCCACTTATGTCTGGATGGGATCTAATGGCCTCTGCCAGGGGCTCTAAGCTAGGGATAAAAAGAAGGGGAGATAGGGGACAGCCTTGGCGAGTACCATTAGTTAGAGTAAATGAAGGAGATACATGGGAAGCCATCTGCACTTGGGACGAAGGAGAAGAATAAAGTGCTTTTAACGCTTGTACAAAGGGACCGGAGAAGCCATATTTACGTAAGATAGCAAACATGAATGACCAATTCAAGCGGTCAAACGCTTTCTGAGCATCTAGGCTAAGAATCAAGGCAGGTTTCTTAGTTTTCGTCAGGAGATCGATAAGATCGATCGTTCTCCTAGTGTTGTCTCCTGCCTGTCTAGAGGGGACAAACCCGACCTGGTCCCCATGTACAAGCGACGGGAGGAGCAAAGAGAGTCTGTTGGCCAAAATTTTAGTGAAGATTTTATAGTCAGAATTAAGAAGGGCAATGGGTCTATAGTTATCAGGTAAGGGTCTTTCCCTGGCTTTGGAATGACTGTAATGAAGGCGTGGAGGAATTGGGAGTGGGGTATTGTACCTGACATTAGCGAGGAGAATAAATTAGCCATGTGGGGTAATAGAACTGGCAGAAAACCTTTAAAGTAAGGGTAGGAGAGTCCATCAGGGCCAGGCGCTTTATGATTAGGGAGTTGTTTCACTACTTCAGTGATTTCTTCCACAGAAATGGGGGCATATAGGCCTATGCGATCTTCAGTGGAGATCGTGGGGAGCCTCAAGGATTCTACGAAGGAGTCAAATTTATTCTGGGTGAATTGAAAATTCGGGTCCCTTGATAAACAATTGTATAAGCCTTGGTACAATTCACCAAAGACCCTTGACATATTACGAGGGCAGTATGTGGGAACACCGTTAGACTGTATTAAATGGTCAGGAGTGGAAGTGTATGCTCTAGGTCTTAGTTTGTTAACCAACATTCTATGAGGCTTGTTGGCAAACTCATAAAACTTTTGCTTGGACCATAAATTGGATTTAGTAAACTTAGTCAGATCCAAGGATTTGATGCGGTTGCGCAGAGAGACCACTGCCCTGAGGCGGGTCACCGTAGGGAGGCTGAGTAGGCGTTTCTCTGCTTCAGACAGATTGTCTAAGAGGGACGTTCTCTAAAGTTCTAGGTCACGTTTGTAACGAGAGCCTGCAGAGATGCATTCTCCTCTGAAAAAGGCCTTATGGGCCTCCCATAGGGTGGACGCCCCAGAGACTGAACCCTCATTAAGTTCAAAGAATTCCTTCAACTTTCCCTGTAAGTGGAGATGTATTTCAGGTACCTTGAGAAGAGACTCATTAAGGCGCCAATGGCATGTTCTAGGTGTAGGTTTTGACAGAAGGATATCTAGAGCGATGGGTGCATGATCAGACCATGTTATAGGGTGTATTTTGGAATTCACCACATAGGGTAAAAGGGGGGCTGAGACAAAGAAATGATCTAGTCTGGTATATAATTTATGAGGTGGAGAATAAAAGGTAAATTGTTTGGCTAGTGGATGTTTTATCCTCCACGTGTCAAACAGATTGTGGGATCTTATCAATTTCCGGAATGCCGTGGAAAGCCGCTGAACCTGAGGGGATGGAGCATGTGAAAAAAGGGCGAGTCTATCCTTAGTAGGTGACATACACATATTAAAGTCTCCTCCAATAATTAAATATGGTTGACAATAAGACTGGAGTTGATCAAAGAAAATATCCCTGAACCCAATCTGACCTGTATTGGGTGCATAAACATTGGCCAGGGTGAAGGAGACGTTATTGTGATCACAATTCAGGAGGATAAATCTGCCCTGGGGGTCAGCGTAAGAGGATTTCACCTGAATAGATGAGGAGCGTTTTAACAAAATAGCTACCCCAGCCTTCCCAGAAGGGTCAGAGGCTGTAAAGGCGGTAGGAAATTGTTTGGAAGCAAATTTAAATGTACCATTTGTCTTAAAATGCGTCTCCTGAACCATGATCACATCAGCCTTTGAAGATTTGAACTCCCTCAGCGCCAGCCAACGCTTGCGTATAGAGCCTAAACCCTTAACGTTACAGGAAAAAACACTTACAGCCATTTTTTAAATATGAGCACAAAGCAGTGGGAGCAATCACAATAGGGCGAAGATGTGTATACTATGATAAGTGGGAAGTTGAAACATAGACAATATATGCATTCAGATGGACATGTATAAAAAATGACAAAGGAGCCTCTGTTTACCAATATTGGATCAAAAAAAAGATCCCTTACAAAAGTTTTTGGAAAAAGAAAGCCAGAGAGAAAAAAAAAATGAAAAAAAAATAGAAAAAAATGTAAAAATAAAAAATAAAACTAGAACCTGAATAGGATCAAAAAGGATCCGTAGTAAAAAGAAAAAAAAAACTGAAAATTTTTTTTTTTCCCCAAGGGGGTCACCTTTTTGGGTCGTGACCATGATGGAAAAAATGGAAAAAATGGAAAAAAGGGGGGGCATGTCAACCTACGAAACCAGATACGTAGGCTTGGCCCCAACCGAACATCAATTAACAGAACAATCCACCTGTAACATATAGATGGCTATAGAGTCGAGGATTATATGAATTGTAAGGCAACCAAGGTAAAACTGTGGACTTTGAACAGGGAGTCCGAGGCCGTGTAAGATAAAAGAGGAACGTGGCCCAGCAAGGCAAAGGTAAAACCAGATTTGAGTCAAATAGGAACCTCAGGTGGGACCCTTTGATGATGTTGCTCCTAGAGGAGTGACAGGTGTTTTCCGCGATCTTTGACGAACTGGGGTCCAGATCTTCGCAGGTGTGGACAGAATCCGGGAAGGTGGGAGTTGGGGCTGAAAATCTTCATCCGGGATCGGGGGTAGTCCTAGGTTCCTGACAAAGGACTCACATTCCTGCAAGTCCCTCATTGAATGTTGAGTCCCATCTTTGTTGACTGACAAGCGAAAGGGGAAACCCCATCTATAGGGGATTTGATGTTGTTGTAGGTGAGATGTAACTGGTCTTAGAGCTCGACGTTTTCCCAGGGTAATAGGAGACAAGTCGTTAAAAATTTGAATCTTCGCACCTTTAAACTCCACTCGGGATCTATTATGGGTAGCTACGGTCAGAGCCTCCTTGCTCTCATAGAAATGAAAGCGAGCAATGATGTCCCTGGGATTGGCACCTGGAGGGGGCTTAGGAGCCAGTGATCTGTGGGCCCTGTCGAGTCACCAGTCTATGTCAGGGATGTGGGGAGCAAGCGTTACAAAGAGGTCCAAGAGATAGGGACGAATTTCCTTGTCAGGGACATTTTCGGGAACCCCTCGAATCCGTAGATTTTGACGTCTCTCCCTGTTTTCGAGATCCTCTTGTTGCGTCTGTAGTTGTGTAACTGAATTTTTTAAAGTGACGTTTTCTTCTTCTAGTGCATGTATATAGTGGACCATGTCGTCAAACTTGGACTCCAGCGTATCTGTGCGCTCCCCCAATTGGTCTATCTCACCCCTAAGTTCATGAGCAAGTTTGCTGACTTCTTTGGTGATGGTCTGGGTGATGCTGTGGAGCAAAGCTTGCAGCTTGGTGTCCAACACGTCTACTGTCACAGGTTGAGACATATTGGTGGGGGGGACGGGTAGGTGGGTAGATCCTGAATGATGGGGCTGGTCTGTGGTGGGCGAAGGGGAACTAGCCAATGTGATCGTATTAGTCGCGATCGTATCAGTTAGGACCGCAGCGTATGATGGGATATTTGGAGCTGGGGATTGCGGCTTACGGAGAAAGCGATCCATAGACTGGTTGGGCTTGGTTGCGTCCTGTGAATTGTGACCTCGATATACGTGCCTCTGATCACCGATCTTCCCCATAAACCGGTCGGGATGTAGCTAAGTGAATCCCCGAACAGTGGATATAACTCCCGGGTCTGTGGTTGCTAAAGTAGCATAGCGGGATGTTTTGATGTACGGATGGGGGCCAGAGCCTAGGTCTTAGGTGTCCGCCATCTTAATAGGCTATGGTTGCAACTGTCCACCTATCCAATAGAGGTGGCTTTTGTGAAGGTTGCTTTAGCAGATCCGCTGAAGGGAGAGGTGGCTGGGTGAGATTGTGCTATGCCCATGTTCACACACCGTTCTGGAAGAGTGATGAAAGAGAAAATGATGAGGTGTAGAAGGGGTCCCAATATGGCCGCCGGCTTCCTGGTGTAGGCCGAAGCCGCAGTCTTTCCTACAAGGCTGCCGCCTGAGTGGGTGCCGCTCCTATCGGGGCTTCGTGTGATCTACTGGGCACAGGGGATGAATCAGCAAGTGGACGCTGTCAGGGGCTTCTGCTATACAGGGAGGTGGTAGGAAGATTGTTGTTACTCACTGTGGCCACTGATGAGCCCGGGAGCTGGAACGACAGGCCGCAGGCTTCGGCGCGGTGTTAGGCCGTATGGCGAGCGGAGCTCAGATACCCTCCGGTGGATCCCAGATAGCCGATTGCCGCTGCGGAGACAGCCGATGTCCGCCGAGGGTGAGGCGGATATGTTCTTTGGGATGGCTATTGAATTCCCTGCAGGATGTAGAGTGCCAGGGAGAAGGGACCGCAGGCCTCAAGATGGCAGCGGGCCTCGAGGCCGGATAGCAAAGGACAGTCACAGGGTAAGCTCGTCCGAGCCAGATATGCTCCCAATAGGCAGTTGAAATTGTTGCCTTCAATGTCCTGAAGGATATGCCAGAGCAAGTAGTGTAAGCCGGGGTGTAGCAGTGGCAGGATGGCGGTGGATTGATGACAGCTTTTCTATATATTGCTGCACCTGGGTGAGGAGGATGAGGCTGGCCCTGTAGGCCTCAAGATGGCGGTGTCCGCGGAGATGTGGAGTAGGCCGTCAGGGATCCCCAGATGGGTTCTCAGCTGATCGGTCCCCTCCAGAGATGGAGTCACAGGTGGATGAGGACGGGCGGCCTTTCGTCCCGCGGATCGTGGCACTCTAGGCCGGAGGATGCTGGAGGCTCTGTAGGCCTCAAGATGGCGGCAGGCCGCGGCTGTGTGAAGCAGGTCGTGGGCCGGGTGGAGGCCTAATCAGCTGGCCAGGCTCCTCGATACAGGCTGGAGCTAAGGTAAGGGATGCCCAGGGACAGATGGGTGGATATTGGAGGCTCTGTGGGCTTAGGATGGCGGCGGGCCGTGGCTTGTGCAGATTGGGCCGGGTGGAGATCCCACCGTCCAGCCGAGCTCCTCAATACAGACTGGGGATGAGAGAGGGGATGCCCAGGGACAGGTAGGGTAGATTTGGCAGCTCACCAAGGTTGTCTGTGGCAAGGATGGCGATGGATTGTGGCAGGATTTGCGGAGCTCTACACCAGCACGTCCTCCTCTGTTCACATCGGGACACGCCCCCCTGAGGTTACACTTTTAAAATCCAACTTTCATTATAATTGGAAAACGACTGCCCTGAAGTATTTGGGGACCTATATTACCCCAAAATTGAATACCTTATACCAGGAAAACTCCCCCCCCCCCCTTTTCTGCTCAATTAGATCCCTACTATTTCAGTGGAAAAAACATCATATCTCCCTTCTCGGACGTATCGCCTCTATTAAAATGACCATTCTCCCGAAGCTCCTATATCTTTTCCAAACACTCTCCATACCCATTCCACTCAAACACCTGAAAAAGCTTCAGTCAGACCTACTCCATTTTGTAAGGAATTATAAAAGGCATAGGATACCGGGATCAGTGTTGATGGCGTCACGTGGTGAGGGGGGCCTTGCTTTCTCTGATATCATCAAATATTATCAAGCTGCACAATTGAGAGCTGTGGCTTCATGGTTTACTCAAAAATCATATAATAAATGGACAGGAATTGAAAAGCTATGGCTAGCTCCAATACACCCGAATAATCTTCTATGGAGTGCGAATGCGGAAGTAGCCCCCGACCGTCTGCTGGGCCCCATGTCCTTGCTACGGCGGACTTGGCGTACACTGGCTCAGTCCCACAAACTGACCTCGGAAAAGTCGCCACTGACCTCTTTTGTCTGTAACCCTAGAGTGCCAGATAGCCTCACACACCAGATGTCACACCCTTGGTCCTCTAGGAACTTATTCCATTTCAGGAGTATAGTTGATCCCAGAACACGTAAATTACTGTCTTTTTCTGATTTACAGACCAAACACGAATTGCCGAAACAGGCATTCTATGGGTACCTACAAATTCGACATTATGCATTAACTATAACCCCGAACTTGCAATTCTCTCCCCCATCCCCGTTTGAAACTATAATCTTAGCAGGTAACGCACAGAAAGGTCTCATATTGGGAATCTATAAGATTCTAAATGCCATCTCCCTAGAAGAGCAAGGCAAACATTCTTATATGATTAAATGGGAGAAAGTCCTTAATGAGGAACTCCCATTGGCACAATGGCAGGCGATATGGCCCCAGGCAGCAAAGAGCTCAATGTGTACACTTTATAAAGAAAATTCATATAAAATTCTTTTCTTCAGGTACCTGACCCCAGATGTGCTCCATACAATTTTCCCTACTAGCTCAGATAAGTGCTGGCAATGCCAGGGAGCAAAGGGCACCTTCATACATATCTACTGGACTTGCCCAATACTTACCCCATATTGGGAAATGGTCCAACGCCTACTATCCCACCTTCTGGAAATGCAAGTTCAAGCGTCCCCAAAGTTCTTCCTATTAGGATTATCACCACTAAAGCTCCGTAAACCGTATAAGAAACTAGTACGGCACGTACTCACAGCAGCATGCTGCCTCATAGCCTTAAACTGGAAATGCCGTACTCCACCCTCTGCTGAAGATCTTTACTCTAAAGTTAAAGATGTTGAACTTATGGAGAAAATGACGGCTAGAATACAAGACAGATTGGAGGCACTTAACGGGGTCTGGGAGCTGTGGCATCTCCGGGAGGACCCACCATGACCAGGTAATAACCCTACCCAGATGGCTTATTTCCTCTTTTATCCCCTTTCTTTTCCTTCTCCTTACCCCCTTCTATCCCCTTATACTACAGGCTCTTATGACTTTTTCAGTCACAGATATTGATTTACAACTACGTAACCGAATTAACGTTTCTTATCTACCAAAGGAACTGCTAAAAGTTGAATGTTAACATACCACTGAAATTTAGCATAACTTCAATATCCTTCTTCTCTTGAGTATACGTTTGACATCACAGATGGATATGCTAGATATAATTTGTGATTTTCTATGTTCCTTTATTCTGTATCGCTAACACGAATAATAATAAAAATTGTTATTTGGGGGAAAAAAAAAAAAAGATATTTTACTACAATAATTAAGAAACCGCAGAAAACAAAGCAGTGTAACAATTTTAAGGAGCAAGGCTAAACCCAAGTTCATTACGGATAAAGAGCACTGGTTACTACAAAATATCAGATACCGCGTTGGGTACAGCAGCTACATTTATCTTTCAAATGATGCCACAGAGTACTGCAAACAAAAGGCATCTCCAAGAACAGATGATTAGTAACAAGTGAATATTCCGCCTTGATCTCCCCAGACATAAAAAAGAGAGACTGTAGTAACATAAAATTAAAAATAAACATAAAAAAAACAAAAAAAAACACCAATACCACTCCTGTAGGCTCGCAAAAAAAAAACAAAAAACATTATAGTTGAAAATAATAGCGCAATTATCAAAAAATACACTTGGCATAAGCCTTTTTAAATGGAAGCCTTTCAACAAATAATGGATGCGTGAGTTTGCGCAAGCAAGATATATACCCATGTACAGCTAGCATACAGTCATCAATTGCTATGGGCAGCTGTATGCTGCATCTGTCTCTCTCAGGTGTGGAAATTTACAATTTAAGTCAGATGCCTGAAAGTTTTGGTGTGCATAATGTCATTTCCTTATGGACATAAAATGGTTCTAAAGGCTGACAGTTTTTTACCTTCATGTATTCTATGCATTAAGGTAAAAAAGCCTTCAGTGTGCAGCTCCCCTTCCAACACTTACCTGAACCTGATCTCGATCCAGTGATGTACACAAGAGCAGCATCTCTCCCAGGTCTATCCCACCTCATAGGCTGAGACACAGTAGTGGGAGCCTCCCACTGCTGTCAATCACAGCCAGTGAGGGGGGAGCAGGAGCCGGGGTGTGGGTGGGGCAGAGCCGTACTTTGTATGTCCATAAGATTTCACTCAGAAGTCAGCATGTACAAGTGCCACCAGAGCAAGCAGCTTGCTCGGGGGACACTCAACAGGGGGGGATGAGCCAGGAGTGCTGGCAGGAGACCCAAGAAGATGAGGATTGGGGCTGCTCTGTGCAAAAACCATTGCATATGACATTTTTGTTATTAAAAAAAAAAAGAAATAAAAGCTGAACATTTAGTATCACTTTAAAGTCCAGTCTGGGTGGCAACCATGGTTCCTTTCATAGATACAGTGAAATGAGTAAGCATAGCACCTATTGACAGAAAGTGTGCTACTCATAGGATTACAAGGGGAAAAAAATGGGAGGAAAAAACTAAAAGGTTCTAACTCATGCAGCCTTGAAGGTATTGATAGGCCACATGCACATTCCATTAGCTAATGCATGTTGCCAGAATTCAAGCCAAATCAGCTTTCTAGATAAAGTTCTTAATAAACTGAAAGCCTTCACACATGGATTGATGGTGTTAGGTGGAGGCTTCAACTTGCCACTAGACTTAAATTGGACTTTTCAAATAGAAAGTTCTCTTTGTCTTATAAAACCTTAAACACATCAAGAAACAAGTCCAATCCTTACATCTTATTAATAATTGAAACCTCCACTCTAATGACGGAGCTATAACTTCTATTCTTTTCACCACAATAAGTACAAAAGTTCTGAATACTTTTTTCTTCTCTTAAGGTCTATTAAGTCTTTTAAATGCTTCCATTCATCCAGAAACATTTTCTGTTCGTATTATTGCATCAATGCTTTTAACCCCGAGAAGACAACATGCCAAATATTAGAACTGGAGACTCGTTATTGCTCTCCTCAGAGGGAAAAATTCACTGAACTGACAACAACTTCACCGAAACTTACTTGACATTCTGGAAATCCAAACTAGGCGGATAGTCTTCTAAGGTATTTTACAAAGTAGCAAAAGCAGCAAATATCTAGCAAGGGACTCAAAAGAAAACATTGCTAAAATCAAATATATTGGATATCAAATATCCCCAAGGTTACATCATTACAGCCCCAAAAATTACACAATTATTTGTGGATTGCTGAAATAGTGATCAATAAATTGCTACAACATACCCTTTTTTTTAATTAGACCTTCGTGAAGCAGGCATTACACCTGACAGAGAGGTGAGGGAGACCCCTATAAAGACCCTTTCAATGTTGATTTCATGAGACGGAAGAATATTGGGGGCATTACTGTCAGAAACCATGAAATCAGACCGAGACAGAAGTACAGTTAAATCACACTTGTTTAATAAGAAAATTAAAACAAACAAACGTATTCAAAACATAACCAAAGTTCAGTAATCGGAACGGATAGTCAGTCAAGCCAGAAGCCAGGGATCAAAGTAGTGGAACAGCAAGCAGGATCTGGAGCCAGAAGGGATGTCAGCAAAGCCAGTCTTTAAACAGGAACGCAGGAGATTCTTGTGATGTGCCCAAGGCGAAGGCAGAGCTCCTCTAGACTGGACGGCTTAAGTAGGCAGGACTGACTTGCAGGATCATCAACAGCTGAGTAACTGTGGAGAGAGATGGAAGCTGGCAATTAGCCGACAGCTGAGCGTCCAGCTCAGAGAAGGAAAGGCTGAGCCAAGCCCTGACAATTACTCTGCCTATGGACATGGAAAAGACCTTTGACAGGGTTGTCTGGAATTTGCTAAACTGCAAGATTTGCCTTCTAGGTCTTCTACCATACATACTCTAAACCTTCTACCAGAATGAAAACAAATTACTTCCTGTTTTAAGAATTTGCTATTATTTTTTGGACATGATGAGGTTTCCCTCTGCCCCTCCTTGTTTTCATTTTAAATATTGAACCTTTCATTAGAACTATCAACTCTTCCAGTATTAGAGTTGTTAGATGGGGCTTTAATGACTAACATGTGTTATTCCCAGATGACTTGATTTTTTATATAAAACAACCTTTAACCACTGCCCCTAATCTTCTAAAGTTGTTTGAAGAATATGGCTGCCTTTCCAATTTCAAAATCAATTTTCTAAGCCAGAGGTCCTGAACATAACTAACCTACTAGCAACACCAGATACCCTTATATTCTCCCCCTTTCCCTTCAAGTGGACATCCTCCAATTTACAATATGTAGGTGCAAATATCAAAACCAAACTTTACAATTTGGTGGCAGCTAACTTTATACCATTACTTCAATGTACTGTATTGCTCAAAATCTCAAGAAAATTGGACATTACACATTTCGTATGCTTTGGTAGGATGGCAACAATTAAAATAAATGTCTTTCTCTGTTTTTCTATATCTAATGCAAATGCTCCTATCAGCCTACCTTCCTCATCTCCAAAAATAGCCCAATCCATTATCAGTTGTGTGGCATGGAAGACAGTGAAGACCAAGCTACCTCTTACTTGTCTTACCATATTATACCACTTGATCTCTGCCTAGGTGTTACTCCTCTTTTCCTTTTCATGCATCCTTTTGCATGCATGTCTCATGAAGTGTTGATGTATGTTAAATAAAAATCTAATTTATTAAAACAAAAAATAAATACATAGGAATGTAATGCCAGACTGAAACCGGATGAAAGAGTCCTAGATCATTTTAATTGTTGGTAACAACATAAGAGCAGCAACAACATAAGTTGTTGAGTAGCAATGGTCTCCACTGGTTCTAATATAGATTTGTGAAGTCACTGTCCACCCAGGTTTTATCCTGGGTTGAGCTCTGATGTTGCCCCTGAAATATGTTGACTGTATTTTGTATGACTTTTTTTTTTTTTACCAAAAATTAAAATTAACTTGAACTTTGATCCAATTTTGGTCTGGTGATCCTTTCTGTATTTATATATTTTGATTTACTGTTTGGTCCCCATCTAGGGAAGTCTTTCTGTGTGGTATCTACCTTGCCAGAAGGTTGGAGTTTGTCTGACATTTTTCCCCATCTGACTACACTTGCGAGTCTAAAAGTTCCCAGCTCATCTTTGAGTATATTTTTCTAGATTTACAGTAGCTACCCATGGCATCCATACTTTAGTGTATTAAGCGTTCCTGTCTGAAAATATGGCGTAAATCTTTTTATGTATCATTGCTTGGGTGATCTTGTTTTTGCTCTTGCTGAGGCAAGAATATGGGGTTTTTCCATGCCTTGGCTATTTTGTTTTTTGGCTGCCATGATTCCTTTTAATTGGAATTTATTCACAAATTATTTCACAAGATTTCGCACAGGTGTTTAAATATTTTAGATAATTGGTTGAGTAAACAAGGCTATAAAATGTAATTTAAAGACTACTAAAAGGAAGAGGAACTGTTTGCGCCTTGGCATAGTATGACACTCAAAAAAGTATAAATATCTATTCTTTCAGCTTAACTAATCACTCAAAGCTAGTCTCAGACAAGTGACTACAAGACAGGACTAGCAACTCAACTATCAGCCTTCAAACCTGAATCGGGGCTTCCATAACCATGAACAAAATCTTCATCCTTTTGATCTTGAGGTGTTTGGAAATTACAGGTAAGAAATGCTTAAAATTGTATTTTATTATTTATTTTGTGCCAACATACTAAGCAGAGTATCCTTTCACATTAGAGCTTGTCTTTTGTAGGAAAACTTAAGTTTAGTCCCTCCACTTACTCATAGGCTCTCTAAAGGTAGCCAGTTATAGTACATGTAGACCCTAACAATTAACTTCTCTTATTTGCTCCTACATTGCCTGTTAAAGTGGAACTAAACTCTCTCAATCAACATTAACTATTTTAATCCGTATGCTTCTAGCATTCATAAATATATAGAAAGTTCATTTATACTTACTTGTTTTAAACTTTTTCATTTTACTTTTCTTCAGTTGCTTCCTGGTTTCTGTCCGAGGCCAAAATATTGTCATACATCCCAAGAGCTTCTTTTTCTTTCATCTGGAAGAGGGGCTTTCTCAGCTGAGCACACCCTCCTGTCTGCATGCCTGACCTAAGGGCAGATGGATTCCAAGAAGTAAATGCTAAATGAATCATCTGCCCTTACTCAAGATGGCAGCTGCTAGAAATAATAGGGGGATGTTTTTCAAAGTGATTTCTCAACAAAATAAAGCATGGACACATGGATGAATGGGCAAGCTTGCTTTGAATATTAAATAGCTTTTTCAGTTTGTGGTGCTCAGACAGTTAGGTTATAAATATACTAAAGTCTCAGTTTTTTTCACATTATTCTAACCTTCTCTGTGCAGTGGTTTTGTACAGAGCAGCCCCGATCCTCCTCTTCTCGGGTCCCTCACTGGCACTTCTGGCCCCTCCCCCCTACTGAGTGCCCCCATTGCAAGCAGCTTGCTATGGGGGCACCTGAGCCGAGCCGCTGCTCTGCCTGTCCATTCAGAAGACACAAAGCCGGCCTTGCCCCCTCTCTCTCTCTCTCCTCATTGGCTCATTGACTTTGATTCACAACAGCGGGAGTGAAAAGTGAATGTATTGAAAGTGAATGTAAAAGAAAATCACAAATTTTGGGTTGTCCCCCAGAAAAGTGATAGAGGGAAACTCTTCCAATGGGGACACTAGTTCTGGTGACCTGGGAGGGCCCCAGAAAATTCCCTTAATTTGCAGGGATTTCCTCTCACTTCCTGTTTGGCTATGGAAAGGAAGTGAAGGTAAATCTCCCCAGTGGGAAAAAAAAAATCTGACGGGTTATAACCCTCCTTTACTCTATCCAAAATGAAAAAAAAAAAAAAACCCAAAAATTGTTTCATACTTACCGTAATTACAGGTACCCTACATTAACCACCAACGTAACTGGGGACAGTACACTGATCCCCTGTGTAATAGGGGACCATCACTCACTGTAACTGGGGACACTTCACTAGACCAATGTAACTGGTGGTATTACATTGACCACCAATATTATGGGAAGCCTACACAATACACGATATTGAACCGTAAAGTAATAGGGACACTACACTAACTGTAAGCAGGGGTACTACAGTGCCCATCAATGCATCTGGGGGTACTAACCTGACAATCGATGTACCGGGGCACTACATTGACCACCGATATTATGGGGACCCTACATTGACCACTGATATTATGGGGACCCTACATTGACCACCGATATTATGGGGACCCTACATTGACCACCAATATTATGGGGACCCTACATTGACCACCAATGTAACTGGGGACAGTACACTGACCCCCAATGTAATAGGGGACCGTCCCTCACTGTAACTGGGGACACTTCACTAGACCAATGTAACTGTAAACTGACCACCAATGTAACTGGGGGGGGCTATATTGACCCGTAAAGTAATAGGGGCAATCAGGGACTACCAATTTAACTGGGGCACTATATTGATCACCAATATTACAGGGACACTACATTGTCCACCATTGTAACTAGGACACTTCACTGACCCCTAGTGTAATTCGGGAACTGCACTGACTGCAACAGGGTACACTTCACTGTACTAATGTAACTGGTGGCACTAAACTGACCGCTAATGTAACTGGAGGGGCTACCCTGACTCCCCCCCATGTAATGGGGCAGTACCCTAACCATAGGTGTGTGTAGCCTATTGCATTAGGGTGTGCATCCAAAAGCTCCAACACACATGCGTGTGTGTGTGTGTGTATATGTAACACAGTTTACTAAGCTTCAGTTATATATGAACACAATGAGTGATCGATACTGATCAATCACTGTGTTCATTCAGAAAAGTTTAGGGTGTGCCCAGGCACATCCAGCACACCCTGTGCACACGCCTATGACCCTAACTGTAATTGAGGGCACTACACTGACCGTCAATGTAATTGGGGATACTAAACTAAACCAATGTAACTGGGGCACTACACTGACCAATAACATTACAGCAACACTTATCAGCAATGCAACTGGGGGAATTTGATTGAACATCAATAAATTGGAGTCACTACATTGACCATTTCCTCTACGGTACATAATGGTATTTCTGTTCCTGCTAACTATTTCATATGATTACATTTGGGTTGTTAATCCCTATGTCTTACCTTTTCCAATTTCAGGCCAGCTGACCACCACATGCAATCGGTGCTGGAATATTGGCTCAACCGAATGCTGTGACGAAGACGAGCTTCAATGTGATGGATCAGGTTGTATGACCTCGTTGGAGCACTGCCAAATCAGTAAGTGGGATTGTGTCTTCTCAGCCGTGGCTCTAGAACCAGTAGAAGTCATGTTCCCTTGTTTAAAGGGTGAAAGGGGAAAACTATGATGGCAGTTGGTCAATTTAGAATTTCTAGAACGTTTTCAAATATATAAATGTACATTCTATTCCATTCTATTACATTTTTTTAAAATTAATATTATAACATTTATTTTAGCAAAAAAGGGTGCTTTCATGGTGTTTCCATGACAACCAACCATACTAGCCAAGGGGTGAACAAGAAGAAATGAAATAGACTCCTCCATCCATGCTGTTTACATACCTTGGACTGTCTACTTTCCAAAAAGGGGTGATCTGGGGGGTATTTGTACTGTTCTGGCATTTTAGGGGCTCATGAAATGAGGCCATCAGTACATCAGAATCGATTGCTTTTCAAATACACTGTACATCCCATAGTTTTTAGACATTTATAGCTTTCCTACAGACTAAATAATAAACACTGAATTGGGTTATTTTTACCAAAGAAATGGAGCAGAATACATTTTGGCATAAATTTATGAAGAAAGATTATTTATTTTCAAAAGCTTATAACAGAATTTTTGGGTCTTTTTAAATGTATTTCGTTTAAAAAAAAAACAGGGGTTGATTAACTGCTTCAGCCCCGGAAGATTTGGCTGCTTAATGACCAGGCCATTTTTTGCGATTCGGCACTGCGTCGCTTTTACTGACAGGTGCGCAGTTGTGCGGCGCTGTACCCAAACAGAATTGACGTCCTTTTTTCCCACTAATAGAGCTTTCTTTTGGTGGTATTTGATCACCTCTGCGTTTATTTTTTGCGCTATAAACAAAAAAGAGCGACAATTTTGAAAAAAAAAACACAATATTTTGAACTTTTTGCTATAATAAATATCCCCATTTTTTTTTAAAAAAGCTATTTTTTTCTCAGTTTACACTGATATGTATTTTTCTAGGTATTTTTGGTAATAAAAATCGCAATAAGCTTATATTGATTGGTTTGCGCAAAACTTTTAGTGTCTAGGGGATAGATTTATAGCATTTTTATTATTATTTTTTTTTTTACTAGTAATGGCGACGATCTGCGATTTTTATCGGGACTGCGACACTATGGCGGACACTTTTGACACATTTTTGGGACCATTGTCATTTATATTTTTATTTATTTTTATCATTTTATTTAAAATTGATGTCCTTTTTTTCCCACAAATTGAGCTTTCTTTTGGTAGTATTTGATCACCTCTGCGTTTTTTTTTTTTTTTGCGCTATAAACAAAAAAAGACCAACAATTTTGAAAAAAAAAGAAAACAATATTTTTTTACTTTCTGCTATAAAACACATAAAAACCAAAAAAACAAAAACAAATTTCTTCATCAATTTAGGCCAATATGTATTCTTCTTCATATTTTTGGTAAAAAAAATCCCAATAAGCCCCCTTTCATACTTATAGGACTTGTCTCATGATTTTGTACTGCAAAATCGTATCATAAGTCATTCTCCATGATTTTGAATGACTACCATTCATATTGGCACGACTTAAAGTTGTCCCTGCACTACTTTGGTCCAACTTCCATGCCAGTTGATGTCCATAGACCTCAATGTTAAACCCTCAAGTAGCATGCAAATCGTACCTGAATAATATAGACACGATTTCAGTACGACTTTGTAAGCACAATTAGTAAGCACAAGTAGCTTTTGTAAACCCCAACCCTGTAAAGTCGTACAAAGTAGTACTGATCCCAAATCGCGGCAAAATCGCGGTGAAGTCGCACAAGTGTGAAAGGGGCCTAAGCGTATATTGATTGGTTTACACAAATGTTATAGTGTTTACAAACTACGGGATATATTTATGGACATTTAATTTATTTTTTTATTTTTTACTAGTAATGGCGGTTATCAGCGATTTTTTTAGCGGGACTGCGACATTGCGGCAGACAAATCTGACCCTGAGTGATACTTTTTGGGGACCAGTGACACCAATAAAGTGATCTGTGCTAAAAAAAAAAAAATGCACTGATCACTGTATAAATGACACTGACATAAAGGGCAATCAAAGGGTTAAATGTGTTCCCTGTTTCTAATCACTAGGAACAGCAGATCTCCATGTTGTCCCCTGTCAGAATGGGGATCTGCCTTGTTTACATAGGCAGATCCCCGTTCTGCCTCTCTGGGAAGCGATCGTGGGTGGCGCGCATCGGCTCCCCCTCCGTGCAGTGGGGCGCATGCGCCCACACTATCTATTGCATGAAACGATGTACAGGTACAGTACATTGATTCGCACAATAGCAGCACCCTGCTGCAGTGTATATGCGGTGGGCGGTTTTTAAGTGGTTAATGGCAGAGCTGGAAAAATACAAAAAATGACCGCACTTCACAAACACAAAAAATGAATAAGCTGCAGTCCCAATTTGTGAGGCATACACAAATAAACAAGTCAAAAAATAAAAAATGAACTGTGCTAAACCAGAAATGAAGTAAAATACTTTGAAATATATATCAAACAATATCAAACAACAAATCTGACAGTATTAAATAAATATAATCCTGAGGAATCAGATAAGGTGATATAATAAAAATAATGACGTGAATGGCAATGTAGGAAAAAAAGTCCCAAAAAAACAAAATGGTATCCAATGGTATCCACTGGGTGTCATCAAATGACACCCAGTGACGGATCCACCACCTGTAGTAATACGCGCTTACCAGAGGCAAGCTACAAGACAGCTTGTGTATGAATAGGATATCCGTTCAATGGAGGCATCCCAATCCGACCTCACCAAGAGAGGAAGACAAGGCAGGAAGGCTCCGTCCAGTGGGTAGAGGTACTTAACAAGGGGGACTCAGGAATAAAAAATAGGATCTCCATAGTGTAAATCAGTAGATAAGAGTTTATTAAATAAGGGGGGTTTACACTTACATAAACTGCATGAATATGGGCATAAACGAAGATTAAAACAGCCGGCCGGCCTGCAGACACTCGTTTGGGACGAGATGACACCGATGACGTCAGCGCGTCAACCATCCGACGTACGTTTCGTCCTAGAAGACGTCGTCATGGGAGAACTGGTCAGAGGGCGATATTTCCCATCTCCCCGCGGACACACAGAGCGATAATGCTAATGTGCACAGGGTGATTAGGGTGTGCCCAGGCACACCTGGCACACCCCCCCTGCGCATGCCTATAACCTCTATGTATTGGAGATGCATGGAGGGTAAGGCGTGTGTAGTTTAAATCAGGAGCAATCTGCTTAAGGTGACAATGGGGCTCCTCCATAGACACAGTACACCGAAGGACAACAACTTTGTTACTGGCAGGACCAGAACCATCAGGTAAAAATAAAAAAACAGAAAAAAATATATATAAAGGCTGGTAAGCTGATATATACATTTTTTGTTTTCAAGTTACATTTTAATGTTTATTTTCTTTTTTTTTTTTCCTTCCATCAGGCGGTGTGGACTATCATACAATACAGAAAGGCTGTTCATATCCAGAATTATGTGATCAATGCTTTTCTGTAACAACCAATGACAACTTTCTAGTCCGTGTGAGCAATAATTGTGGGGAATGGAATGACAGCAATGCAGAATTGAACTATGACAGTAAGTTAATGTATCCTGTTCTATGAAAATAATAAAAATGTTATAATAGAAAAATGACTTTGACATACTTATCCAAACCAAATATGCCGATAAAGTCAGAGGGATAGTCAGAATTCCTGATTGGAAATTTTTGAAAGGTGTATCTAACAACTGCTGTTACGTGGTTAGTTCAATACTGGTTCTAATACACTGTAGATCGGTGAAGTCCATCCAGGTTTTATCCTTGAGCCCTGATGAAGGGGGTTTGTGGCTACAAAACATGTTGGGTGTTTTTATATAACTGCTTTTTACCGACCATAAAAATTATTTTGGACTCTTTTGTCTGGTTTTAGTCTGGTGCTTT
Organism: Lithobates clamitans; assembly: GCA_037952925.1. Lineage (NCBI taxonomy): Eukaryota > Metazoa > Chordata > Amphibia > Anura > Ranidae > Lithobates > Lithobates clamitans. Next base: position 546,672 of record JBBGZY010001740.1, on the reverse strand, counting down.
TTTTCTGTAATTTTATGGTTTGAGCTAGTTTTGAATTCCTATCAGGGAAGCCTCGTTGTGCGGGAACTACCTCTCCAGAGCTATTGATCTTGTTTGAAGTTTTCCTTCATCTGGCTACACAGTCTAATGCCGCGTACACACGACTGGTCTTTCTGTCGGACTGAAGTCTGACGGTCTTTCCAACGGAGTTCCGACGGACTTCCGCTGAAACGGACTTGCCTACACACGATCACACCAAAGTCCATTCGTTTAGAGCGTGATGACATACAACGGCACAAGAAAAAGGAAGTTCAATAGCCAGTAGCCAATAGCTGCCCTTGCGTCGTTCTTGGTCCGTCGGACTAGCATACAGACGAGCGGTTTTCCCGATAGGAACTAGTTCGTCAGAAAGATTTGAAACTTGTTCTATTTCTAGGTTCGTCGGAATTTTCGGAAAAAAAAGGTCCGATGAAGCCCACACACGATCGGAATGTCCGACGGAATGGTTCTGTTGGACCTTTTCTGCCGGAAAGTCCGGTCGTGTGTACGTGGCATAAGGCCCCTTTCACACGGGCGCCTCCGTTTGCTGGACTCCGCTTGCTCAGTGGGGGATCGCTCTACTGATCCCCGCTAAGCAGGTGGATGACAGGTTCATCTTTGCTTACTGAGCAGAGCGGAGATGGACCCAGCCTGTCTATGGGAAGATCGGATGAAAATGGACCGCCTGTCCGTTTTCATCCACTCATATCCGATCCGCCAGATGGATGGAAAATAGGACCACCATCCATTTGGATTTTGCGGACAGGATCGGATTGGATAATGGCAGATGTCAGCGGACTACCGCCACTCCATAGGAGTGAATGAAGGGTCCGATCAGATCCACCTGAAAAACTGACAGGTGAACCTGATCGGACAACCCGTTTGAAAGGGGCCTAACAGTTTCCCAGGGTCTCTTTGAATATGTTGTTTTCTTATCCTCTGTTGAACCCTGATGAAGGGGGCGTGTTGTGCCGAAATGACTTGGGTGTTACAATACTTTTTTTTTTACAAAGCATTAAAATAATTTTGGTCCTACTAATCCCTAATTGCGGCACACATGTAAGATATTGTGGCAAACCTTGGAGTGAAAGCAAAAATTCTAGGGACAGTAGTTGGCTGGTTAACTCTAAACCAGCTTTTTTCAACTAGACACCCTGGGGTGCCTTGAGGTTTCTTTTGGGGTGCCTTGGCAAAATGCCTTAAAACTGCCCAAAAATTGTATACAAGCTGACATATGGATGAAGCCTGCCTTTTAGTTACACAAAGCCACAGGTTTTCATTGTGCACCATTACAACCTTCTAGCTGTCGATGTCCTATGACCAATGGCATCATCCGTTGATATGGAAGATGTCAGTCTTCTGCACAGCATCCTTGTATCCCCCTCTCCTGCCCCTCTCCATTAGCTGAGTAATGGAGAAAAACCAAGGGAGAAGAGAAACATTGGAATACTAGTCAGTACCAGTTTGCGAAGGTGTATTTGCTTTGCATGCATAAATCACCTGTAATGTTGCGTGTCCTACTTTTTGTGGCTGTTGCTGCATTATGTAGAACTATTAGGATGGTTTTTACATTTTAGAATGGAGTGCCTCGAGACTGCCCATAAAGGGTGCCTTGAGATTGTCCATAATTTGTAAAGGGTTCCTTGACTAAAAAAAGGTTAATAAACACTGCTCTAAACTGATAACCTATAAAGAATTTTTAAGCCTCGTCTTTCAAATTTTGGGCACCAGAGTTTTTTTTGCGATGTGCACAATTGCCCAGCCAGGACAGAGGCTTTTGGAGGCCTGCAAGGTGGCCTCTTCCCCACTGACTATGGGCCCTGGCATTTAAGGGAACATTACTCTTTGGGAGGTGGTTGTGTTTTTGATTCAAGGTCATGTCTCCACAAAATACACAGACTCTGGGAATCTAGGCCCGGGATCTATGTTTAGGGCCTAGATACCCGATTACCAACAATGACTTCTTCAGACCGTGAGACTCAAAACAGATGTTAATATCATCAGCTCAAAGTAAACTGATTCTGCGGTATCCTGATATAATCTGTTTAAGGTGTTATGTGTCAAGTGTATTTCTCCCATTGTTAACCGAGTCACCTATTGTGTCTGTCAGTCTGCTAGTATTGTGTGCATTCCACCTAGGCTGATTTAAATGACTAGTTAATTAGCTCAAGTTAATGATATCACGGTCAGCTATTAGTTGCTAGAGGTGGATTAGCATATAGTATATGTTGGTTATTCCATAGTTATGTTAATTATATTCCTGTATTCAGTTTCCTTTGCATACAATGATGTGATCAGGCTCACCTAACCTGGTGTACTATAAATTCTGTATGAATTTTCAATAAACAGTTCCAGTTCTCATACAAGCTATGGTCGGCTAGTCTTGTATGCTCAGCTATAATATCTGGTTCCAGACTGGAGGATGCTATATCTTGACGGAAGCAGGCAAGCTGGGTGCTGAACGGTTCCATCAAAGTATTTTCTTACTTGAAGCAACCTAACTTTTATATATTAACAAAAAATAGCTTCGAATACTCTGTTTTCACTAAAATTCATTTTAGTGGATTTTTTTTCCTGAATATGTGGTTGACAACTGGGCAGATATCATGCATCTACCATTATTTTATTCCCCAGGATCTTGCCTTTCAGAATTTTTTTTTTTTGGGGGGGGGGATATAGTAATTCCTATATGTCACATGATGTGAAGGGCCGCTAGGCCAACAATTCCTTATAGTGGTGACATCATCTACTGGCTCTCTTTGCTCTAGGTGTTGTTGGAGGGGAAGACAGTCTCCTCACCCTCTCTTCAAGCAAAAAAGCACCTTATACCTGGGGGGGCAGTGGGGGTATCTGCATTTAAAAGATAGAGCTTAATCTTTGTCACTAACACTAAGGTATAACTAAAGGGAAACTTTTTTTTTAGTTTTGGATAGAGTAGAGATGAATTAGAATGCTTGTTGGTTTTTATTGCTATCTGTTCCCCCTATTGGTGAGATTCACCCTCTCTATTTGTCTTGTTTACCATTATCATTGAAAGTGAAAGAGAAAGAAAATCCAAAATTTTGGGTTGTCCCTAGAAAAGGAAAAGAGGGGAAATCTTCGGATGGTGACACTAGTTCTGGTGACCTGGGGGGCCCCAGGGAATTCCCTTAATTCACAGGGATTTCCTCTAACTTCCTGTTTGGCTATGGGACAGGAAGAGATGGGAAATCTCTGCAATGGAACACAGGTGGCAAAAAAAAAGTCTGGCATGGGTTATAACCCTCCCATGCTCTATCCAAAATGAAAAAAAAAAAGTTTTGCCTATAGTTCTACTTTAACTCTTAATGAAAATCTGCCATAAGAAAATAATGAAGGCATTGCTGAACTTTCCTTTTAAGAATGCTTGTTCCCTGGCTGGAGTTTTTCTTCGGTGTGTTCTGAGATTACGACCCAGAAAAAGTACAAGAAGATTCTGACTCTTTTCTGCAACCCATTTATATCACATAGAACACTTTTCTAATGACAGGGTCACTTTATATGTAACACACTGAAATTAGTCATCAACCAAATACTTACGGGTCTTTAAGGTATATAAAACATCCCTTAAATGTCAGAAACATTAGTGCAAGCTGAATGAAATGTCAACCATATGTTTTCTAATAGATGAATTCTTGTATCATCAGCTCCATCTAGTGGTCAATATGCGGTATAGTTTTCTGAAATAATTCAATAAGAATTTATACCACATTCTGGCCACTAGTTGGATCTGATGATATAGGGATTATTCTATTAAAAAACATAAAGTGAAATTTTGTTCTGCTTGCAAATGTTTTTTAAATAGGCCCGTTAATTATGAATAGTTAATTATTTTCCATTTTTTTCCCCCTCTAGCCAACATTTGTGACCTTCAGTTACAACCAAACGGCTTACAGTGTCCAAGCTGCTTCATAGATGGCAGCACCGATGTCTGCATGAGCACAGGATTTGTGGACTGCCTTGGATTTGAAACGGAATGCGTGGATTTTGGTGGACGTGTTATTTTTTCTGGTAAGTACTTATTCCTACTATCAATGTTTGCTAAAAGTCAAATTAAATCCTCAGTTTTATGCATCCTTAGCAGCTAATTCAACTTACTGAATATGCAGCTTCTTTATCTTTTAATCCTGATATACCCTATATTGTCAAAAGTTTTGGGACACCTGCCTTTACACGCGCATGAACTTTAATGGCATCCCAGTCTTATGGCCCGTACACACGGTCGGATTTTCCGATGGAAAATGTCCGATCGGAGCGTGTTGTCGGAAATTCCAACCGTGTGTGGGCTCCATCGGACATTTTCCATCGGATTTTCCGACACACAAAGTTGGAGAGCAGGAGATAAAATTTTCCGACAACAAAATCCGTTGTCGGAAATTCCAATCGTGTGTACACAAATCCGACGGACAGTGCCACGCATGCTCAGAATAAATAGAGAGATGAAAGCTATTGGCCTCTGCCCCGTTTATAGTCCCGACGTACGTGTTTTACGTCACCGCGTTCAGAACGATCGGATTTTCCGACAACTTTGTGTGACCGTGTGTATGCAAGACAAGTTTGAGCCAACACCCGTCGGAAAAAATCCTAGGATTTTGTTGTCGGAATGTCCGAACAAAGTCCGACCGTGTGTACGCCCTATTAGTCCGTAGGGTTCAATATTGAGTTGGCCCACCCTTTGCAGCTATAACAGCTTCAACTCTTCTGGGAAGGTCGTCCACAAGGTTTAGGAGTGTGTCTATGGGAATGTTTGACCATTCTTCCAGAAAAGCATTTGTGAGGTCAGACACTGATGTTGGACGAGAAGGCCTGGCTCGCAGTCTCCACTCTAATTCATCCCAAAGGTGTTCTATCGGGTTGGGGTCAGGAGTCTGTATAGACCAGTCAAGTTCCTCCCCCTCAAACTCACTGAACCATTTCTTTATGGACCTTGCTTTGTACACTGGTGTGCAGTCATGTTGGAACAGGAAAGGGATGAGTTAAACACCAGAAGACCAGTGACAGCTTCCTCTTACGCCTCCACCATACAGCCCGAGACCCCGGAAACCACTGGCGCCATCTGGCGTGATGACACTGTGCTTTCCATATTATATCACGGACCTCTGCTCCCCACTTGGCTGTCAACCATTACTGTGCCTACACTTACCTGCCTTCTAGTAAGTGCATTACCTGTCATTAAAAAAGCAGGTTGTTTTATGGCCTCAAATAGACTCTGCCTGACCCAAGATGACTGTCAGTCATATGGGGCTGCAACATCCAATCAGATAGCTTTTCTAGTGACCCAGGAAACCATAGAAGAACCAAGTTCCCCCTGACTTCCCCTCCAACTGCAATGTTGCAGCAGTCGAGCGCCACCTATAGTGGAAAAAATAAATTGAACCTGCCTACGCACATGCTTGCCTCCTCCCTCTTTCCTTGCCTGCCAGACTTCATGTTCAGGTCCAGGTAAGGGTCTAGTATGGAATTTAGTGGGCACTCCAGGGAAAAAAAAATTGTGATGTCCCCTTTAGAATTCATACCAAACCTAAAGGGACTGGAATGAACTGTGGGGGGGGGGGGGGCACAATTTTAATTTTATTTTTTGTGGGGTCCACAAATAACTTCTAGATAAGGGTCTGGTATAGATGAAGGAAGCAGCTGAAGCTGTCATAAGCTGCATTTTTTTCTTTGTAAATGCCAGGTTTTTGTTAGTAGGTTGTATGCATTGTACAGATGTGCAACTTCACAGACAGGTTAAGGGCATCCCTTTGCATGTTTTTGAAAGGAATCTTTAATATTGCCCTTTACTTGCCGACCGCCTAACTGTAAATGTACGTCATCACTTTGACGTTAAATACCGGGCTAATAGCAGCAGCTAACTGCCATAATCCAGGTATCTTTTTTTCAGTCAGGCGGTCGGCTTTCATATAAAAGTGGTTCCAGCAACGGATCCACCACAGGATCACTTTTATAGGCAGTGGGAGAGGTGCCCCCCCCCACCTTCCCGCAGCTTCCTGGTTGTCTCCGAGCTTACTGGAGCCGTCGGTAAGCCCAAAACCAATCCGATCCTACTGATGCCTGGGCAGGGAACAAGATGGCCCTTACTCGGCTCTATGTCCTTGGAGGACCAGAGCGATGCCTGACCTCACTTCCACCTCTCGGCCTTAAAGGTTTTTTTTACCCCCATCTTAACCACTTCCATAGCGGGCCTATTCTTGTAAAAATCCAATTTTTTTGCTAGAAAATTACTCAGAACCCCCAAACATTCTATATATTTTTTTAGCAGACACCCTAGGGAATAAAATGGCAGTCATTGTAACTTTTTATCTGGCACGGTATTTGCGCAACAATTTTTCAAATGTGTTTTTCTTTCTGAAAACAGTTTCATGATTTAAAAAATAACAAAACAGTAAAGTTAGCCCAATTTTTTTATATAATGTGAAAGATGATGTTACGCCGAGTAAATAATAATATAGAAGATTTCGCGCAATATTTACTTGAGTGATGTGAATAGGGTGGGGTAGGCAAAAGTGATTGAGGTAATAGTAACTGTGATAGTGTTAATAAGGATCTACAATCTCTATATTAAAACATAAATCTAATTACCACTGATTAACAGTAGAGTGATAATGCTGTGTTTAAAAGTGCATCAGTGCAAAT